>JANAVB010033814.1:12087134-12803696 GCA_029216955.1 Iris pallida
GTATGGTGGAAGGTTTAGTAACAACTGTAATTGGATTTCTCTCTTCTAGAGCTAGATTACCATTGCAAGAGAGTCACGAGAGCGTAGCTGGCCGGTTACAGAACATACATGCTTCTTTTTCAATCTTGCTTTTCCTGATGGAAAAGGAAACATGTATGTTACTGTAACTGGCCAATCACGATCTGGTGACTCTCTTGTAATGGTATTCTAGCTCGAGAAGAGAGAAATCCAAGTACAGTTGTTACTAAACCTTCCACGATACTAATCTGACACTGTAGCGCCCCGCTTTCGATAGGCGACGGAACTTCATAATATGCTTGCGCCGAGTCAGATCGGCCGGGAACTTAGATGGCCATCTGACTCGATCGCTAAGCTTGGTAAACGATAACGCCTTGCGGCATCGATTCAAATCGATTTGGACGGAAGTTACGAAAATCGATCCAACTAATGGAACGACTTCTGTTGGAATAAGTCCTAGATGCAGTGGGCTGCGTCTCGGCGAGTGAGCTCTCTATGAGAGTCCCTACAACGGGACCGGACCGCTGTATAGTTTTCTTGGAGCTTTGCCGCTGGGCTTGATGAAGTGCTTTCGCGTCGTTTTTATGGATGCAATTACAATTTCGATGCAAGAGGAAAAGAAGGAATTCTATCAAAGCGTTGGTGCCATTGCAGGAGCTCGCGTAACTAAGGATTGACGTTACGTAGCGCTTGGACGACCGGCACGAAGCAAAATAATCGGTGGGTGATTCGACCCTTCTTTTCTACTCTGTCCCGCAAACTTATTCCTTGCTTCGAATTCATTCAAATAGAACGATGCCAAGTTAATTGCATGCCAATCCACTAAGGTCAAGAACTCGGGAAAAATGTATCGATTTTGAGTAATCTACTCTGAAAAATACAAGTTTCTCACATAAACGAAAAAGTTTAAGGTTCTAGTAAAAAGATAGACTATTTCAAGTGCTGCAAAATAATATGAACGTCGATCATGGGTTATGATGCCTCGGACAATTTGGTGCCCACGGAACGCTAAATCGGTGTACGGCTTTGGAGAAAATGAATCGTTGCATGAGTTGCGAGAAATGATAATGCCGCTCGATACTATCCGCGCTATACAAAACTGTTGCATATATGAAACTGTTCGCACATAGGCATGGTCATGGACAGCTTGTGCACAAGTTCGTTTTCCTCGAAACGGTATCCGGGACATCGAAACCGATTCGTCATAGGGGGAATAATTTATCGTGCTTCGGCGCGAGGCATGCGGGACCTTCAGTAAGGCTTGCAACCTAGGCTGAAAGGGTAGCGTCGCATGCCAACTTCGATTAAGTCCCTAGTGGTGCGTAGCACCAATGACCGCATATAAGATAGTTGCATGCTCACCTATTGTCTTATGCAGGTGTAAATATTATATCTGTTTTCATGCAGGGACGAGCACGGCCGTGGTAAGAAATATGATAAACTGCGATGTTATACTGTATGCTTTATTACTCAAAGACGGCTATCGAATATGAACTGAATTCATTTAGTTCTAATAGAAAGACAACTCTAAAGCATGCTTACCCTAACGATCAGAGTCAGTTTAGACGAGTTGGTTCGTCTCGTCCACTTAGCAAGTGTGCTAATCCCCTCCCCCAATTTTACCAGGTGCGGCGGGCGCTCCAACCTAAAACGAAGCTGAAGTGCGGAGAGGCGTTTTGAAGCTCTTCCTATGCTGAAGTATTTTGAAGCCAATTCAAGTCGACGGCTTATGTATAAAGGGACGAATGTATGGGACGGCAAGCGTAGTTCAGGCAACTTGTCGAATGTATTTTCTTTCTATTTTCAATGAATGTAGCCGCAACGGCATCCAATGTAATTATGACTTGCACTTCGTTGCAAGCTATGAATGAAAAGCATTTCTATCTTCCTATACTGCGTCTTAAATTCTGATATGATTTGTGAAGTTTCAACTTGGCGTATTAATATCAAAACCAACGCAACGTTCTGCCTTGTACGAGTGCAATTCCAGACTCGTACGGCATCACGCCTTAGCGAGGACGATCGAATCGGCAAAATTAACATCGGGGACGAACGTTGCCGACTCGGGGCGTGACAGACACGGCCGATACCTATCGGATATGACCAATACCAAATCGATAAGGCCAATATGAATCCTAGCTATACGGCCGATACATGTACATATCGGATAGGACGATACCAATTTTTTAAGGCCAATACCAATCTGATACGTCCTATACCAAACCGATACTAATCTGATACGGTCGATACTAAGTACATCCGGCCTATACCAGCGGATCCACCAATTACTGCACGATAGGCCCAAGGACTCCAGTTACATTCGATTATTGGTGAGTACATGATTACATAGTAATTCTATTAGTCTTATGATACATATTTTTACCTCCAATCTGCGATGGATCGTTACTTCTTTGATCGTACATGGATGTACAAACGACAATACGATAGCAGAATAGGTGTGAGTGGCGATTTTCAGGCAGGCGTGGTAGTGTTTCTTAAGTATGCCATGAACAAAGCTCAGTACATGGACGGTACCAAAATCAAGTGTCCATGTCGTAATTGTCGCAATAGACGTTATGAAGAAGTTGTGACTGTGAGAGATCATTTGACCCGTAAGGATTTCGTACGTGATTATGATATGTTGTCATCGCAAGGTGAACTATATGCGGAAAGACAGGTTGCGAATGTTTATGCTTTTAATGATAATGCTGCAATGGATTTTGTCATCGAAGACGAAAGATGCTCTGTTGATTATGGAGACCTACAAAATTTTGCACGAGATAGGGTGTACGATGCGGCAGGACCTAATTTTGATCCGGAGGATCCTAATCCCGAGGCGAAGGAGCTCTATGATATGTTTCAGGATGCAGATACTCCTCTACATCCTGGTTGTGATACTCATTCCGTACTGTCAGTGACGATGCGGTTGTTGAACATAAAGTCTGATTTTAACTTGCCACAAGCTTGCTATGATCGGATTACACAACTAGCGAAAGAGATCTTACCGAAGGAATCAAAAGAGCTCCCAAAAAATTTCTACAAGTCAAAGATGATGGTCCAAAAACTGGGACTGGGGTACGATAAGATAGATTGTTGTGGCAACGGTTGCATGTTGTACTACAAGGAGAAGAAGGACATAGAAAGTTGCAGCTTCTGTAATGCGGATCGTTACAAGCCAGTAAAGGGAAAAAGGAAAGTCAACTAGAAAACGATGTCCTTACAAGTATATACATTACTCTTGGAGACCCAGCATACCAAAAGGACCAGATTGAAAAGTCCCAATACTTGGTACAACATTCGGATACCATGGATGTTGAAAATATTGTTGAGGAAAATAGAGGGAAGGAAGAGGTTGATACACAAGACTTAGCTGTCAACCAGGAAAGAAAGAGACGTCTTGTCCCAACTATTGAGGATGAGGATGAAGAAGAAGAAGAAGAACTTGATGAGGATGAGGATACAAATGAAGTCGATGATGAGGATGAGGATGAGGACGAGGCTGAGGACGAGGACGAAGACGATGACGATGATTAGATTAAATATCAGTATATATTAAAAACACTTTCAATTACGTGATTTTAGTTTGACCTCATAAAAGCACTTATAACTAACTTATATGAATTCAGTTTAAACTTCTGCATATTCTTGATGCAGATGGCACTCATGGTTGTTCTTGTATTCGCGGCGTCACTCGTCGTCCTGCTGATGGCTAGCACTCGTCGTGGTGGTGGTGCGGGCCGTGGTGGTGCTGGTGGTACTGGCCGTGGTGGTGGTGGTGGTCGTGGTCGTGGTTGTGGTCGCATTCAGCCTTCCAGGACGGTGTCCCCATCTAGCGAGCTCGATCCGGAGAGTACCCCGGGCACAGACTCATCTCGCCGTCGATCTACCCGGGGCTATCGACACATTCGTCGATGGGGTCTCAATTCGCTAGCGGATCCGTTCCGTCAGCGGATCCACCAGCGGATCCACCAGTGGCTGAGCGACAGTGGGCCCCAGAGTACCCCCACATTCAGTTACATCCGGTGACTGGCGAGTACATGCACGGAGTCGCGGATCCTCCAACGCCACCAGAGAGGCCGATGGGCGAATTTCTACGAGAGCTATGGCCCGCGGGTGAAGCGTAAGTAAATTTGATAAATTTGTTTCATTTATTCAAGTTAATAATCCAGTCGTTGCTTCTTTGTAGGTTTTTTTCCATGGGATGCTACCAGGCTTCTAGGGCAGATTATCCGGGCTAACTACCATGGCCCCTACCTCAATTTTTCTGAGGTGCCCCTAGACTTGCAGTACCGCTGGCTCGACGAGATAAGGGTATATATATATATCTTGTGATTAATTATTAATTACTCTTTAATCAACTATTTTTTTAATATCGTGATAATTGAATTTGTATGTCAGAGGACCTTCTGGTGGCCCTCCATCGCGAGGAGGCGATCCGCAGGACCTATAGAAGCGCCGCCGGGAAGAAGATCCGGGATGCGGTTTATGACCTTCGAACGGCGCATTCGAAGAAGGAGTGGATCCGACAGGACTACTATGAGCAACTCTTGGAGAAGATGGATGCCCCTGCTTCAAGGAGAAATCGAAAAAAGCAAAAGCGAACCGACGGGCCGCGGGGATACATACGGGGGGATCCAAGCCCCACGCAGCGACGCTTGCAGATCTGGTGAGATATTGCAAATTCATTCACTATCTAATTCGGTACTATTAATATACTTAATTAATTAAATTCTATGAATATTTCGTATGCAGACCCAACAGGCGTTGAAGAAGGGAAAACATGCGGACTCGGTCACCATGCACGATGTATTCTAGCATGTCCACAAGAGGCGGAAGGACGGAAGCTTCGTCGACGAAAGGGCCAAGGCAACAGATGTAAGTACTTACGTCTATGAGATTTATATTAGAATTATAAGTATTTAGACAATAACTTAGGTAAACTTAGGATTCAGACAATAACTTATTAGGTAAACTTAGGATTCAGACTATAACTTAGGGTAACATAGGATTTAGATTATAACTTAGGTAAACTTATAGTATAATAAACACATTCATTTGATATGCTGCATATCGTGAGGCCCTTAGTCGGATTCAGCCATCTGTTTCCGAGGACGTCGGCGAAACGACGCTCGTCGGGACGCCCTCTTCTACGACCACTCGCTACGACGACTTATTCGTAGATACCGTCGGCGGCTATAGGAAAGGGCGCGTGTACGGAGTCGGCTCCCTGGCTAATTTGCACTCGGCGACTCCGAGATTTCTACCTCCCCCGCCTCCTCCCGCGGCCCGAAAAGACGATGATGTGAGGTCCCAGCTTGCGCATCTGAACGAGACGGTGTTGGAAATTCGGACGCAGTTGTCCACGTACCTGCGTCCTTCTACTGGTGCTGCCGGTCCTTCTAGTGCTGCTGGTCCTTCTTCCGCCGAGCATCTTTCTTTTGACCCTACTGCCCCTATCGTACCGTCTCCTACGTTGACGGACCTCCTTGACATGGTGACGCCACAGCAGCTGCGCCAACTTCCAGACCATGTCTTGGAGGGATTGCCGCCGTACTTGGTGGAGGAGTATATGAGACGATCGCAACAGGGAGTACCACCACCAGCGGACGATCGCACCCCTCGTCGTTGATGTTTGTATTTTTGGGATTATTTTGTTAGTAAATATTGAATATTGAATATTTGTGTTTAAATATTGAATATTTGTGTGAACAATTTGAATGCTTGGGATTATTTGTGTATTTTATGTGTTTATTTGTGTTGGAATTGTTTGTGTGTTTTGTATATTGGAATTGTGTATATTGGAATTGCTTGGGATTATTTGTGTATTTTTTATATTGAAATTGTGTATATTGGGAATGCCCAGTTTTATGCTGTTTTTTTTCAAAAATTTCCCAGATACCGACGGACTGGCGACCAATTTCCGACGGACTATCCGTCGCTAACTGGGAGATTCCCAGTTAGCGACGGATGCGCGACTAAACACTGACGGAATATCTGTCGCCAAGGTTCTGGAATTATAAAAGATTCACATGATAGGATCGACGGATATTACGTCAGTATGCCGTCGCTAGTAGTCGGTAAAATATTGGCGACGGATAATCCGTCGCTATAAGGCCGACCGATTGGCGACGGTCTAGCGACGACGTACGACGGAGTAACGACGGATTATCCGTCGCCAATGTTATGGAAATATGAATAAGTCACAGAACCGGTCGACGGATATTCCGTCGGTATTCCGTCGCGGCTCCGTCAAAACTTAGCGACCATTCGCGACTGATTGGCGATGGATTTTGCGTATCAGAAACTCTCTGATACGCATTTACCGACCAAGTAGCGACGGATATGTCCGTAGGTAAGTGATACGTCATTACTTCTTTTGATACGTGATTTGACGGTAATCCGTCGACGAGTCATCGCAAACTGCATGAGTATGGTTGACGGCAGTCCGTCGCTAATTCGTCGCTGGACGACTACTTGCCGACGGATTGTAGTTAGCGACGAGGCTTTTCCCGACGACCTTTTTTAACCAATATCCGTCGACCATCCGTCGGTAATTACATTTACCGACGGATTTTTGACGGATATAGCCGTCGCTAAATCGATGAATTTTTGTAGTGGCAGTCCAGTCTGCACATTGGGTGGAGTCGACCCTGAGTTTAATTGCTGGCAACATATTCTTTCGGTAAGAATCCATTAGTGCGGGGTCGAGGATACCGGAAGGTAGCCTTAAACATGCTTGTCGAAAGCGTTCGATATAGGCTCGGACCGTTTCCTTCTCCTTCTGGGTTATCTCCATAAGAGAAGACATAGTCATATCTTTCCCGCCATCGTAGAATCAGACAAGGAAGAGGCGCTTCAAATCCTCGAAGGAGGATATGCAATTATCAAGGAGGCTGCAATACCAGTCGTAGGCCACCCCTTTCAGTGCCCCGATAAATAGGCTTGTGAGTAGGGCGTCCTCTTTCGGTAGGTGCCCCGCCATGGAGGGGAAGTAAGTCAGATATTAACGGGGGGACTCCTTTCCATCAAATGGTATCAGTGACTGTGGTTTGTACTTGGGAGGATAAACTATATTGTTCCATTTGGAAGGATAGGGTTGTCGGATCCCGAGCTTCTAGCGTTCCTTCTGTTTGTTTCTTGCCTCGAAACGGTCGCGCAAGTCCCTCACCATCTCGAACAATTCTTTCGTAGAATTAGAAGAAGGTGATTGAGGCAAGGTATGATGTTCAGCTCCTGCGGGGGCTGATACTCGGGGCAAAGTGTGATGGACCGTCACTGAAGATACCTGCTGAGGGGGTTCATTCGATTCTCCATTAGCCCCATGATCGGGACTGGCAGATATAGGGCCCCTGTCGACGGTTGGGCTGTCACGGTACTCTGAATCTCGAATACGACCTGAGTTAAGGACTGCATGGTGGTGGAGAGGGTTTTAAGGCCATCTTCTAGATTGTTCATGCGCCGTACGAGATCCGGAGCTAAAGTGTTTACTTCTTCTTCGTCGCCACCCCCTGCCATGTACACAGGCATGACATGGGCCGAAGTGGATGAATTGGTCGACGCTTCACTTTCAGCCTCGCTTTATTGTGGAAAGGTTCGCATATGTGCTTCTTCTTCTGACCCCTCGACCTGGCTACCCCAAGTCACCTCGGTGTCAGCTTCTGGGTAGATACCCTCCTCTTCGAAGGAGGGGTTGTTGTGGGTAGCTGGGGCTATCGCTTTCCTTAACCGAGTACTCTGGAATACCCCGGTTGACGGGACTATCGCTTTCCTTCCTTTGGCTGGCCCTTCACTGAGCCTGCCGAGGCTGGAGGGTTGGAGGTATTCGCTTTTCTTCCGGGTGCAGGAGAGTGGGAGATGACGTGGCACGAGACGGCCAAGGGTTCCTCCTCGTCATCAATTGGCACCGTCTTTTCGAGGCGACATCGGGCAAGTGCGGCTGGTTGCAGTCGCTGAAATACAGACTACCTTGATGGGACGGCCGCTATTTTGCAACAGCAGCAGTTGATGGTGACCGTAGCTCAAGTGTGCCCCGCGAGGGACGTATTGTGCATAGAGGTCATCTCTCCCGATCTACGTCTTTGAGTGATCACATTACGCAGATCTTGTGAGAGAGTTTTACATTCGCACCCCTTTCAGGCGCATGGGTCAAGCGTCGGGGGTGGTCATGTGAATGATGCGCCCCTGATCTACTTCCAGCACATGAGATGCGCCCAGATCATTGGTGGGAGAGCAACATGTATTACGAATCGAACCCACTTCATGCGCACAGCCGATGTGGGCGCATGGGTTCAGAGCCGCAAGGTTTGTACCCTGACTTGGTTCAAGCGCATGAAATGCACCCAAGTGGGAGGGAGACTTTAAGAGTTGACTCGTTGCTGGTGCCGAAGCACCCGAGTCGACTCTGTACAACTTTTGATCAGCTGTGCGCATGACTTTCAGCGTGCATTGCTGGTCCGCTGTTGGCGTAGCACGTTGATGGCACATGGCCTGTACTGCTTTGGACTTCTTCGTACTAGCCTGCGACGGCACATAGTACTCAGAATCCAATTTTTGTCGCCATGACAGCGAGTGATTATGTCAAAGACAGAAGTCTTCTCCTGTCCATCAAAGCTCATGCGCGGGAGAGCGACCGCGTCCTTGTTCCGTCGGCGCATCTTCTTCGACTGGGAAGAAGAAGGTTGGGAGCTGCAGTTAACACTGCGCTTCCCTGGCAGATGCGATGCACCAGTAGCAACGTTTTGCTTGTTGAGAACATCAGCATGAAGGATTGGCTGCGTCGATGCAGCTTCTTCAGTTGTAGTGCTTGGCGCATCGCATTTGCGCACCCAGACTCGGCGAGTCTTCGGCTTTGGCAGCCGCTTCGAAGGTGTCACTTCCCGTTCTCGGAATACGTATTTTAAAATACATGTACTACTGGAATGTATTTATTTAATATTTATCATGTATTATTCTGTATTTAAATTCTTTTAATTTCTCGCTAATTAATTTTCTGCATTTTACTTTCAGCATTTTAATTTCTGCTTTGATTTTGGGTTCGGCCTGAGTTGATTTATTTTCCAGCCAATCGGGTGGTTCAACTCTTCCCACCTACCACCACTCCTTCATTTAAAGCCCTCTTTCCCTTTCTCTCTTTTCATTACTTCACCATTACTCTTCTTCTTCCTCATAAACATCTTCCCACCTACCCAGCCGCATAGGCAAGTGCCAACTTGCTTCTTGATGGATCTCCATTTTTGTTGTTCCATTGTCTTCCTCTCAAGATTCTTAGATACTTTAGTATTTAGTAATTACAATTTCCATGGCTCATTTCATGTATATCTAAGTTTAATGCATATTCGGATTTTTTAGGTTTTGATCTAATAACTTGGCTATTTTTCAAGTTTTGATGGTTCCATGTTGTAGAGAATTTTGTTCTACCCCATTCTGACCTATGGAAGTCCAGATTTGGACTTGGAATGAAGGATTTAGAGAGATTGGAGGCAATGGCTCTCATGGTTCTGTTTTTCGAAGTTCGGAGAAGAAGAACAGTTCAGCCGCATGGCAGTGCTTGACCGCATGAGTTTTTCATGCGGCAAGTCTTCTTCAGCCGCATGAACTCTGAGCAGTTTCGGCCGCATGGAGTTTCGGCCGCATGGAGTGTCCGGCCGCATGGAGCACCTGGTCGCTTGTAATTTTGAGCCGCATAAGCTTGACGCTTTTCAAGCCGCATGAATCATGGATTTCTCGACCGCATGAGCTTCTTATTTCCAGCCGCATAGGGATCATACCCCTTCGGCCGCATGGGAACACTTGACCACATGATCTTGGGCCGCATAGACTTTTCAGCCGCATAAGGCTTTGTTAAATCTGGTCGCATGGCTTATTTTGTTTCTTAAACCGCATGTATATTATTCCCAGCCGCATAAGGCTCGGCTTTCGAGCCGCATGGCCGCATGACATCTCAGCCGCATAGGCTTGGTGAATCCCAGCCGCATGTGACTTTCATTATTCCCGAGCCGCATAGGCATATTTTCAGCCGCATATAGGCTTACCATTCTCTGGCCGCATAGACCCGATCGACCCCGACTGCATGAGCTAGTGACCCGAGCCGCATAAGGGTCCCTATCCCCAGCCGCATGGACTCGTTATTCCCTAGCCGCATATGCATGTTTTACTCAGCCGCATGAACCAATAACTTCCTGGCCGCATGAACTCTGGCCCTAATGCCTTTTTGGCTGATTCTTGTCCCGAATTGACCTTGATTGACATTGATTGATTATCTTGGCATTTATTAACATTAATTGTTATCTTGGCATTAATTAACATTAATTATTATCTTAATTTATGATTGATCATGTGTTCCTAGTTGGAACTAAGAGACTGGCTAGTCGTCTTATTGAATGGAATGAATGAGACACGTTCATATTAACTATGAACTATTGTAATCGACTGGTTGATCCCGAACATTGGCATACAGGCACATGCAGGCTTCAATTTATTTTACAAAGCAGCATGTGTACTTTATGGTCAAGGCATGATTATTCCGTGATTAATTTTGATTGTTGCATTATGCTATGTAAGACCTACAACCTAACCGCACGGGTATCATTGCAGAGTTGTGCATGTCGTGCTTGTACGAAAGTACTCATTTTGAATGACCATGATCCACGGCATGGGATTTCTCTTAACATAGAGGCTATTAAGTTAAATAAAATAATGATTGCATGGAGAGAATGGATTTCCGAGTTCTTACATGGCAGCCCTCCTTGGGACTATTAGTGCCCGACAGGCCGGCTGGTCCCCACAGATGCTGCAAATCTGCCACACGGGCAGGGAGCGGTATCTGCTTTTATTATTTATTGTATATTGTATATTGATGACGGACGTCCCGCTGGGACTCGTCTAATTCATGATTGGCGCAATTGATTGACTGGGTAAACTAGCCTTGCTTGCACTAGTAAGAACTGAGGAATCCTCATTGCATAATTCTAGGATAACTTGGAACTCACCATAGCAAGCCGTAGTAGTTGCATGGCCGTTTAAATTGATTTGTTGGTGTACTGTATCTACTCTGTTACCTAACTGAGATGATCAGAATGTCAGGACATGACGGATCAATTTCTGTCCTTGTTTGGTTGGGAGGTTGGTTCGAAGTGTCGTGATGTTATGTGAATCTTAGCAGCTAGCAGAGATCTATTATCGTATTGTCTCATTACTGGTTTTTATTTCTCATATCGTGCTTCCTTGCGGTACTTGCTGTTAGAGGTCTAACCTCTCTGGTTTTGCATGGCCAGATTTAGAGCCGGTCTCGGATTGTCTTGTAATTACTTTTACATAATTGTAACTAAAGTCAGACTGCAGCTGATAAAACAATTGTGTATACTTGCTACATCATCTGGCTATGTTTTGTAAAGCCAGATATCAAGAACATTTTGACTGAGCGTTTGGGACGCCTTATTGCTTTATCTTACATGTTCTCTATTTCTGTTTCTTGTTTGAATGATTGAGACAATAGATGTGAAGTGACCATAGTGAGACTTTCATGTAGTATGCACCCCCTTGTCTTTTTAGACAGCATTGATCGTATTATACGGTATTCACCTACCCGTAATACGTAGCTGGCTGAGTCATTCCCCCGCTCTCCAGTATTCTGGTTCTGGGGCGTGACAGAAGGACTCGCGCTACCTTCAGAGATAAACTCCTCATATGCCTATTGATTGAGGCGTACCACTAGTGTCTTCTGGGAGGAGCCGAGCTTATTGTCGTCAGACTGCGACACGACCTTCTCGTTGGAAGAGAAAGTGGTCCCCAGCAGATTCGCCAGCTTGTTTGCCATTACAAGTATTCGGGATGAACATATATATAATCACAAACAGAACATATTATAATATAGGATCTCGTTGGGATCCTAGGAGTATAATTTTATTTTTATCTGGGACCCGTGGCGATGGAGTGAGTGGTAATTCTTTGACTACGTCGACGATCTGACGATGATATCGGACTCTCTGAAGGTCTGAGTTGTTCTGGAACAGGCAGGGACTTGAAGAGGAGTGAAACTCTTGCAAATGCTCTAGCTACTGAAAAGATTGAAAAATTGGAGAGCTGAAGAGGTTGAATGAAGGAATGATCCTTCTAATTATAGGCAGCAGAATAATCTGCTTATGCGCGCATATGCGATACGCGCATGAAGGTTTTTCACGTAGGGAAGCAACGTGTCTGACTTTGTTGGGCGCATAGATGATGCGCCGGGGAGCTGGAACTAAATCTGTTTGGACTGCACTGTTGGGATTCAGAGGAGCTGACATGTGGCAGTTGCTAAGATTTGGTTGTTGCTGAAATCTTGGGTGGTTGGCACCCGTTCGTAGGCAGAACTGAGTCAAAGACACGTGGCGCATGTCCATTACCTAAAGATCTTTGCTGGTTGATTTGAGTGGATGCGCCTAGGATCTGGCACATGAGGAGACTTGGCTTCTGACAAGAGCAAGTCTGAGCGCATGGCTTTTGAGGCGCATGCAGAGTTTGAGCGCATGGTTGCGGGGGCGCATGCAAGTTATCAGTTGGCCATGTGGCAGAGCACAGTCATAACCGACAAAAGAGTGATGATTGTGTCTCTTCGTCTTCTGCAAAAGTTGACTGCTCAGACTTCAAAATGCGAGCTGCTGTCATTTCGGTCACTTTAACATTAAATGCTTTGATGGATAGAGAGCTTTAAGTGGGCGCATCATATATGCAGCGCATGGTGCTGACAAGCGCATAAGCTGCGTGACGCATCTGCTTTGGTAAGCTTTGTTGAGTCTTTCAAGGCATTAATGACTCTTTGACTTAGCCAAGTTTGAGGTGGCAGATTCATCGTCATTAATGCAAGTTCATTGCACTGACTTCGAAGAATTTGCCACTTGGCGCATGGATTTGATTTGTCCTGGCCTATAAAAGAGAGTTTGCTCATTCTTTTCTTCCAAACTTCTCATTTAAGATGAACTCGATTGATCCTCCTCCTTGGCAAGATGTTGCACTGCGGATTGTGGATCTCCTCGTTCAAAGAAATTTTGATTTTGACGACGAACTCTTTCAGAAGACTGAAATGCATCGAGAGAGCTATGGATAGAACAGCTTATGTTCGAACCTCTTGTCGACATTATTCTTCTACGAGATGGCGTTGGTGCCTGTTTCATCCAAAGATCGGGGTCGTCGTGCCCTGACTTCCGTTATGGTGGAAGAGCTACCGGGTTTAGATTGATTGCCAACCCATGTTCTGCTAAATAAATACTTCATTGGCCGAAGCACTCATGCGTTTGACAAGTGATTCACTCTGATAAGGAAGGGTGATACGCCTGGACTGAGACACCAGAGCGATGCGCCTAACTGAGTCGATGCACCTAGTTGTAGAATTTAGGCTTCTTCGTAGATAGACTTTTTATTGCAATCATTTAGCCATATAATATATTTTCATATAAAATAAAAAATCTACTATTCATGTGATTTTTATTTTTGTTTTCTTTAAATGATGTGCTGACATTTATCCCGAGTCTTCGACGCATGATATAAGTGGCGCATAGAAACTTTGGTTTTCGGATGCGCCTGGAATTCCATGCTTCTACGGATATATAGAACAAAGTTATGACTAGGTGCTTTGTTTAATGATAGCCCTGAAAAGAAAACAACACAACAATAACATAGATGTAGATATTATAATGGCATGCTCTACAACCTTAATATTTGACAATAATTGAGCTCGACGTTCTTGCAATCATAAATTGAATACCCATCGTTTAAACATTAAAGACATGCAGAATAGACTAACTGAACTTAAGAAAATTAGTTAGTAGCAAAACCAGGAAGTTGAATCCATCTATCTAGGGCATATTTGTGCATCTATCTTTTCCCAATTGATCTTCCCAGGTTGGACCAACATAGACAAATCTATGGCCTATGTTGATTTTTTTTTCTTTTTTTGCAATAGGCAACATGGTATTTACAAAGCTTAGTCATTGAGTCCTGCATAAAATATTTTTCTGAAAGCCTGTCCCATGAAATTCACTTGCTCATATATTTTGACTGCAATTGAAAGTAGACAATCAGATACAATGACATACATATGCTCTTGCTACTTCTTTCCTTCGAAAAGTAAAACAATATTAAGACCGGACCACCTATGTGATTAAATTTAAATTTTATAACTCACTGCATCTTTTGGGTAGGTATCCCATAATCTCTGCTTGCTTTGAAACACTTTCTAATTTGTCGAAATATTTTTGGTTGTATATGAATAAATTTTAATCATTCTTGTTTACCCAAGGCTGAAACAAAAAGAATACAGTTCTGTGCCTGGTGCTCGAGTCTTCTTAACTGTGGAAAAAGAAATATCTAAGGCTGTGTTTGATTGAGTTTTTTTTTCCATGGAAAATATTTCCATCACAAATTTTCCACCAATTGTAGCGTTTGATAGCTTATATTTTCCCTGGAATTATTTTCCAAAAAATTATCATTTTCCATATTTTCTTCTAAAATGGTGGAAAATAAAACTTGTCCAACCCAGAGGAAAATATCATTTTCCATAAAAAATAACTATTTTTCATCGAAAATAATGACAATCAAACACCAAAATTAAGTTTTTCATGAATTTTTTTTAAAATTTCATGGAATTTTTTTACTAGGAAAATAATTCCATGGAATTAATTTCTTTTCCACATACTTTCCACCTTGCAAATTGCAATCAAACACACCCTTATGTTATTCTTTGGGAAATGATATAAAATGGCTCCATAGATTGATAATTTATTTCCGTGTATTTATCTAATTCCCTTTTGGCAGGATTCACTTGGTGGAAATAGCATGTTATGGCAGGTCTCATCTCAACACAGTTGTTATTCTTAGTTGTAAGTACATTGCCCAATAAGCCACAGAAATTTTGCTCTGCATATATATAAACTTAAAAAGTTGACTTCAAAGTATATCTGCTACACCTATAAAACATAATTGATCTAGTGATTGCCAGGAAAACCCCTGACCATGCAACAAGTCCAAATATCTCTGTCAACTTTTGAAAATACGATGCTACATCCAAAAACAAAAGAAGTAACAAGTAAATCACAGGATTATCTCAACTAAACAATCTACAACTCAAGAAAAAAAGTGTAGGATACCTGTGACAAGTGAGTATATATATATGTAAGAAGCAGAACAGCGATTATGCACCAAAGTGCAGGTGCAAGTCCTAATTTTGATAGTCTACCAAGATGGCTATTTCCGTCACGACGTCTGTCAAGCAACCTTCTAGCATTGCCCTGCTCAAAAAACAAGTGTTGTTGTAATCATGACAATCTGATGAACATCCCAGGTGTATTCTTTTCTGATCAGTAAGAATATCAAAGGATGCATACTATAAATACTAAAAGGAATTGTGGATGCAAATATGTACCATAATAAATATTTGTATGATAAACATCTTTCCAGAAATAACACATTCCCAATCTAGTGATTGATATATCCGGTGAAAAGTATCTTGAATAGTAAATCTACTACAATAATCAAACATATCGGACAGAAGTCATAGAATTTCAGTTTCTTGAGAACCATATGAAGAGGAGGAAAAATTGTGATTTAACGTGAATCCACTTTCTAGTAAATTGTTCCACATCAGACAAAACTGCCCAATTTTGTCAATACAAATAAAACAGTTGAACCAAAAGTACCTAAAGGCCATCAATCAATATTAATCATTATTTTACATGGATGTCAACCATCACTTCTCATGCTTGGGGGAGTTCTAAAAAATTCTCAACCCCAGCATCTTGCAAATGACAACTAGCAGAAGCAAAGCTTAACGAAAAGATAATGACTTTAATAGTCACAGAACCAGAAACAGAAAAGTACTCCAGGCAAAGAATACCTACGAGGAAAAAAAACTTGTCGATGACCCTTATCAGACGATAATTGAGCTGGTGAAACCACTGTTATCTTGCACCGCCAAATCCTCTTTCTTCCCTGCCTGAACAAGAACCATGCATGCTTCTAGATTCCCCTTGATAGCAGCCCAATGAAGAGTACAACTTGATGAGGAAAAGCTATGAATCTTTGTAATTCAAGTAATGTAGAATAAACACAAAACAAAATATAAGTCCAAAACTGAGGAAGACATGGAGCAAGCTTCAGTAAATTTATTAAAGAGCATTCTGAAACAAGCATCTGACCATGCATGCATATACAGACACATGAGTACACTAGTTAGCACCGACACATGCAGACATTCACAATACACAAGCACATGCACAGACATGTGTGCACATACAAACATACACTGAGAGAAAGGAGAGAAGTTTGGAAAAATGAAGAATGCATACCCTCTTTATCTTGCCGCCCCCTATAAGCATCCAGAAATAAAAGAAGACGAACGCAATCAGCAAATCCTTTATATGCGGCCTACAAGTTCAAAAATAGAGATTCAAAAAGGATAGTCAGCAACAATCATTAAATAAACATACTTGAGTCTCTGAAAATAAAAAATGGGGATAGAATAACCAAAATATGGTGTTATACAAAGCATTAGAGAATCACTGAACAGCAGAACAAATGTCGTCGATTCTAACAGTAGTCATATGGTAATAAAAAAATTGGAGTGTCCAAGATTTCCATAACAATTAAATGGAACACAAAGATGAGAAGGTGACTATTAGAAGAATTGAAGAAAAAATTATTGCCGACTCAAACTTCTTTTACATAAAATAAACTGTGGCAAAGGAGAAAGTGTAATATACCAATGCAAAGGGCTTCTTCCGTCATTATCAGGAATATCAGGATCAGCATTCCATTTTGTGATAATATGGTAGAGAAATATAACCAAGTTGGAACATATAACCAACCGAACCAAACACCAACTTGGTAATTAGCCAATTCCCCTACTTCATGAATCCCTAAACTCACCAACTCACTTAGGCACATATCAACTAGATTGCAACTTGAAGCCAAAACTAGAACCAATAATGCAGTAATACAGATGTCAATGAGAAATTGCCATAAAATTCAGAATTATAAATATTTGGTGCACCACTAGGCAATATAAGTACAGCAATTGAATAAAGTAAAGCCTAGATTAAAAAAAAAAAAAAAATCAAACTTGGAAGCAAAAGTAGACCAACCAGAACAAAAGGTAGTTGGTCAAATAACCAATTTCTCTAAAATCCCAAATAAAGACACAAAATCCTAAGACCACAGTAAAATCACATCAAGGCGTCTACTTGGGACCAAATCTAGACTCCTACAATAACCAATTCCCCACTTCAGCAATCCCTAAACTCGCCAACTCACTTGAGCACATTTCAAGGTTGCAACTTGAAGCAAAAGGCCCAAAACTAGAAGTCTAGAACTGAGACAGCAAGAATACTAATAGGAATACAAACACCATCACCAAACTGCTATAAGATTCGTGAAACCTCTATAATTTAGTACACTTGGCAATATAAAAACCATTGGTCAGGTTGCAACTGCACGAAACACCAACTTGGGAACAAATCTAGACCAACCATGCCGAAACTCCAACTGGGCAACTAACTAATTCTAAAAACCCAACACATCAAGATGCAACTTGAAGCAGAAATAGAACTAGGACATCAAGAAAACAAATGGGTTATTGACAAATTGCTATAAGATTCACAACTATAAACTTGGCAATACAAGCACATCAATTCGGCAAAGTAAAACCTACATCAAAATTCCAACTTGTAACACAAAACTAGAACAACAAAACACCATTGATCAAGATGCCAACACCACCCAAATACACAAAAAAAAATAGACCCTCATATTCCTCAAACATCACATAAGATTTAAACTTGAACCAAAATGCAGAGTTAGTAAGTAAGCAAATTAATCAAATAGAAGTTACACTTGAAGGAAATAATCAAATAGAAGTTAGCAACATCAACCTAAAATAACCCAAGTTGGACAGTAAAACAAAACAGAAGGAAATAACATTAATCAAATAGAAGTTACACTTGAAGTTAGACAAGGAACCTCCTCTATGACCTATCAACAAACATGTGGTGAGCGGATCGAACAACTTGATGGCCTTGACATGGGCGGCGTGGCAGGCCTGCTTCCGTCGGTGGTGACGAAAGCCCTAAAAATGGAGTGACAGCAACAGAAATGGAAGAGAGCTGTCCCAGAGCCCCTCGTGAGGAACATGGACGCCACCTTGGGCACCCTCCTAAACGGGCAGTCGTCCCTCCTGGGCTCAATGGACGCCCTCCAGAAGAGCTCCTCATCGGTCATAGAGTGCATCAGGTGGGCGAGGCGTACGAACTTGCCGATGCCCAGACACTCCTTGTCGCAGTTGGCGGAGTACATCATTCTCGGGAAGAAGAGCTCCGAGTGGGAGTTGCAGTAGTGGGTGAACTATGAGCTCATGGACATGCCGAGGACCGCGCCGGCGACGAAGATGACGAGGGTCGAGACGGACTTGGCGAGGCCCATCGACCACGACTTTCTTGGGGACGGGAGGAAATAATCCAGGTGGTCCTTCTCGTCTGCTCGCTTGGGCCTCTTTCCAAATGCGGAAAAATGGTCTAAATTCCAAACACCTGAATCAAGAAACTAAGCAATTAAAATTGAAAAAGAAAAATAAGGGAATTTGTTTAAAAATTTCATGGAATCAATTCTGATCATGATCATGCAAACATATCTTAAAATTGATTTCCATTGTGATTTCAGAGGGGGAGAAAGATAGAATAAGAAGTACTCAGCAATGATAAAAAAGAAGGGGAGAGGGGAAAAACTAGTAGGTTATCCAGCTACTGGGCGCAACTTTTGGGCACATGCAGTAAGGGGCTGTTTGGTTCGATGTAGGTGCATGGAAGTGTGAAAGTGACAGTTTTATAAGGATATAATGCAGTGCACTTTTGTTGCTTTTCACTTTCCAAAATGCGTTTGGATACGTAGTGTTTTGTCCCTCCGCAAGTAATAACTTTCATGATGTGGTGTTTGGATGACCACTAGAAAGTGAAATTGGAAACTCGGACATGGAGTTCCTGTGTTTGGTAACACGTTGCAAGTGATATAATCACCATATTCAATTTTGGTATGGTTACCCAAAAAAATTTTCCAACCGGAAAATGAAGGCCCTTGCCTGAAATTTTCACAACTGAAAAAATATTGCATTATGGAAGAAAAATTTGTACAGCAACCAAGTTATGTAGAACAAAGCCAATATTTCTAGCCGAATTGATTATGTACAGGAAGAGTACATAACGAAAGCCAATATTGAATCATAACGAAATAATGTATATTTCTTGCTGTACAGGAAGAGTACAAGCACCATATTGAACAAAGCCAATATACATAACGAAATTATGTATATTTCTTGCTGTACAGGAAGAGTACAAGGACCATATTGAATCAATAGTGAATCAACCAAGTTTTGTACATTTTTTTCCCAACCAACCAAGTTTTGTACAGTTTTTCCCAACATGAATTATATGCATCAAGAATTATATACATGAACTTGTTCTGGGCAGCATATGAATCAACAAGAAAACCTGAAGTACATATTTCCTGGAAAATATTACAGCATCCTATTGTTGTCCCCAAGCAGCAAACAAGAACAACATATCCGCATTGCATACTCGAAATGGAAAGCAAATAACTGTAAAACAGATGAACAAATATTACAGCATTCTATAGGCTCAGAGCAGGTACTGAAAAAATTGAAGCCTTGACATAGGAAAAATTTGTGTCCGGTCATAGGCCCCAGAGCAAGTACTGAAAAAATATTACAGCATTCTATAGGCTCAGAGCAGGTCCTGAAAAAATATTACAGCATTCTATAGGCTCAGAGCAAGTGTATGACCTATCATAGGCCCCAAAATTCGGAACCGGGTTGCCTCACAAATCGTTCTCGGATGGTAGAAATTGCACCTAGAACTTTATTAAAATACCTAGAAATTGTTTCTCCGGACCGAATAAATTCAATGCCACATACTCTATTTTTGGACTTATGTCCCAACATGTACAAGAATAGGGCAACTTGTTCCTCCACACAAACATATCTCGAAGAATATTGGCCAGACCGTAGAAAGCACCATTACTCATCCTTAGATAGTGGACACAGTTATTTCGTCCGGCATTCAAAATCCGATACATATGTGCTTGCCTCCACTGTTCTCTAATTAGGGAGGGTTCCCTTGCAATACCCCGTCGGTCATTGTCCTCCATTTCAATTAGAGTCATAATTATGGTTATGACTGTTATTATACTAGCGATTGCCGCATTAAGTAATGGATCGTTGGGATTCGACAAATCCATCTGCATGAAAAAAAATAAAATTTAATCAACATTTCCGAAATCGTTCCTCGTGTATTTGTTCATTAATTTATACTGTTGAACTTCATAACCGACCCATTCAACCATATAATATAGAACAAATTATCCCAAATATAGATCTGGAACATAGGGTCACGAACAAATATAGATCTGGAACATAGGGTCACGAACAAGAAAATCCCTCCTTAAATTTTTCTGGAAAAAAATCCCAAATATAGATCTGGAACATAGGGTCACGAACAAATATAGAACAAAATATAGATCTGGAACATAGGGTCACGAACAACAAAATCCCAAATCCAAATAATATAGATCTGGAACATATATAGATCTGGAACAAAATCTGGAGCATAGATCTGGGAAAAAATCCCAAATCCAAAAAATTCCCAAATCCAAAATATAGATCTGGAAAAAATCCCAAATATAGATCTGGAGCATATCGGGTGACGAACAAAAAAAAACCAAATATAGATCTGGAGCATAGGGTCACCAACAAATATAGAACAAAATATAGATCTGGGAAAAAATTCCTAATTTTTCTTACCAAAGAACCAATTTTTTACCTAAAACCGGTCGAACGCGGGAGGAGAAGGGGAGGAAGGGGGTGACCGCACGACAAGGCTCTTCTCCAGCAACTGCTCGGCCAAAAGTGAGGAGAAACCCACACCTCCACCGGAGTTACCCCCAAAATTGAGGGTAGGTGGAAAGTAAGTGGGTTGAGGGGACAAGACACTGTTGGGGGCCAGAGATTCCCCAGTTCCATCGCTCCTTTCCCTCCCAACCAAACGCAGGAACTGTGAAACTCACGAGGGAGTTGCTGCATCTCTCCGCAAAACCCCCCCCACTTTCCATCACTCCCTCCCAACCAAACAGCCCCTAAAGTAAAAAAAAAATTATGGGAAATAAAAATTTTTGACAACACTTTAAAAGTGTTGTATTTTGTACATAATTGTTTACAACATTTTTAAAAGTGTTGGCTTTGATATATAATTGTTTAGGACATTTTTAAGTGTCCTAAAAAATGTTGTTTATTTTACGTTTACGATATATTTTTTAAAATATCGTAGATTATGATAAATACTTAATTATAATGACACGTTTTAGTAGAGTGCCATCACTACAGAAAATTAATGACACTTATTTAGAAAGTGTCATAAGAAAATGTCGTTATTAACTATTTTGTTGTAGCGTAAGGTGTAACATATTTTTGTGGTGGCCCATGCAGGTGAGAGCATATCATTTCGGTTACGTTACTATGCCGAGCGAGCCTGCGGTAGGATAGTATATTAGGCTCTCAATCCACAATTGGTTTGAAAATTCTTTTGATTTCCTTTATCGCTCTTGGAACTCGAAAATTACATTCGATCATCTTTCTTAAATTCCTTGTCTTTGACTCTCGTCGTTCCCTATTTCGGAAGGACGAATACTATAAACCATTTGGATTATATTTCATCGTTTGATAGAACATAGTTGATAGAAGTATGTTAAAAGGAAATTAGTTATCTAAGGTAGTAGGGGTTTGGATAGACGCCTCAATTAGATAGACCGAGTAGATCGGACTGGCAAAATAGAATTCTTATAGGAACTTAACCCTAACGAGATATTTTAGCATCAAATTGCTACACCCATTCTACCACCACCTATGATATAGAGATGTTATATAGAGATGGGCTAGAGATATAACACGGTTTAAGTGAGGATTAGTAAGGAAGACAAGTTATGTTTCTCAGTCATGATGATTGAAGTGACTGATGGAACATATGGTAAAATTTTAGAGTTAGATACGGTTTTCCAAGTAGGATATGATCACCCCAATGAAAGACTGTAGTTGAAGGAATTTGAAAGTCTTGTTATGGATAGGATGATTCGATAAGGTACTGTAGAATCCTTGAATATAATTTTAATGTTGCAATAAGGTTTAGAAAATATTTATTGAAGGATATAGAAAACATGATGGTATGCATATATAAAGTTACCTCGGATAATGACCTGAAGGATCTTTACTAGGAAGATTCTTATCAAGGGAATAAATCAAAATGATGTGTGATGATAAGTTGAGCCATTGTGTCGATCTAGGAATATTTGTTTGAAGAATGGAAAGGACGATATTAGACTAGATATACTACTATATACATATGAGGAATAGCTTGAAATGACCTATTAACAACCATGACTAAAAGATTAGTCGATAGGTAAGTGGTTGTCAAGGTATCATATATAGGCATTGTCTAGCATTAGCACATGCCAATTACCTAGTAGACAAGCATAAAAGGGTTAGGACATAGCAGACCACATTTTAGCGTAAAAACACCATATTACTAGAAAAGACGATTGGAGAAAATCCAAGCCACATAAGTGGGTGAAGTGGTTGGAATCAAGATATATCTCTAAGGTAATATAAGTTAGATCACGACTTTAGAGATTAGCTAGTCTCATTCTTAGAAAATTTTGATGGATAGTTTATGCTTTAGAATGAGTCGGTGGTTGCCATCTTCAGACTAATTGATCATTTGAAGCCCAAGATCACTCTGGTAACTCGACGTATTATTCGCCATCGACCGGTTCGACCAGTTGGTAGGAGCAAAGGTATATTTTATTGACTTGAGATCGAGATAAATCAGGTGATGATGCGGAAAGTGGATATTCCAAGGACAACATTTGGAGTTTGCTACAGTCAATACAAGATTGTTGATGCCATTTGGATTGATGGATGCACATGTTGTATCTATGCATTTGATGAACAAGGTGTTACATCAATGCCCATACTAGTTGTGATAGCTTTGATTATATTTTATCATAGGATAGAAGCTATATTGGTAATATTTCTTAGGATGCTGATTACCGAAGATTTTTATAAGTAGGGTAAAGCCACTCTAATAGTGTCACGACCCGCTCCCGAATAACCGAATACGAGTCGGACACGCCCAGCCTTCGTCGATAGACACGACGAAGTAAGCTGTATAATACTAAGGAAAACTAACCAGATATACAAGAGTAAATGTGAACACAGCATCTATAACGAATCCCAAATCCAGATACATGTCTCAGAATTTATTACATTCCAGTAAATGAAAGTAAGTCTACTAGTCTCAAAACAAGGAAAATAATATGGAAAAACTAATGGTAATCTCTAGGCTTCTGCAGCCTCTAAGTCAAGAGCAACTCCAGCTAGCTCTCCTACATCTAATGGCTCCCCGCCATAATACGTGTCGCACAGAGCCTCCAGCTCACCTGCAACATATCCTAGTCAGGAGCGGAGCTAAGTATATCCAAGGAAATGAACATGAACATCATGGTATGAATCAAGAAACAGGAAATATATATAAGTACAGGAAATGAGACAATACATGAAACTGAACAGGAAATACTGAAAGTAAAACAAGAAATATGATAAGAGTCCTGAACATGAAATACAACCTGAACATGAAGTACAACCTGAACATGAAATACAACCATGAATCCTGAAATACAACCTGAATCCTGACATGTGTAATATTGAAATACATCTAGATTGTGTGATCGGCTTGGGTAGATGCAATGAACATGAAATGGTACGGCTTTGGTCCCGCATGCACGATACGGGACCCAAGCTATTCATATAAATAGTAACAGGGTTTGATCACATATCTATAGTATTTTCCCTCCCAGACACAAGTAATACATAAAACATGGAACCAAACAATACCGTGATACATCGTGTCAACAAGGAGATACAAGAATGAATATACAAGACATGAGAAATGAACAAATCCGAGGAGTATACTTGTCTTGCTCCGGATGATTGAGAAAGGGTAGTAAAGCTGGAAATCCTCCTGTTTATAATAGGTACAAGTTGGTCAATGTATATCCATTACTATTTTAACATTTTAATTTATCTACAAATATTCCTAGTACAATCTATAAACCTCCATTAATTTAATAACTACAATGCAATGCTAGACTACTATTTTCCTATAATTACAAGCTGCTATAGGCATGTTATATCCCAGTGGCCTAACAACACTCAAATAACAGGTTCCTAGGGTGAAGAGTAATGTCCTAAGATTTATTTAGAAGCAAACAATTACCCATAAACATTTGCTCTTTACTTTACCTAACCTCAATATTGTATCCTAGCCATGCAACTCAAGGTTAAAAGAAATAGAATTATTTAAGGCTGGTAAAACAGTCCTATTCCTTTACACCAGGAATTCATCCTTGAAACAGGGCCTTCCTCCTCTCGAACTAAAGCACTGAGATTGAATCTCAGTTTCATCATATTGAATCAACTCTGATACTTAAGTTCTCAGGTCATCAAATGGATCAAACACTGTTACTTAAATCCTCAGGTTCCTCAATGTTATCCTGAGATGACTATTCCATATAAATCCTTGTTTTAATGATCAATACCACTTGATTACTGATCAGTGGTTTAGTTCACAACCTTTTAACACAATGGAATCCTACAGATATCTAAACATAAAAAGGAAACTCAATTATAGCTATGAGACCTACACCTATACAGCATTATTTAATACAACAGTACAAAGTTTGCCAAAATTTGGTCCTATTCCACTCTAGTGACCAATCACAGATTCCATTAAGTCCAATGTAAAAGTACCAACAAAACTTATCTAACTATACTCCTGAAGATCAGTCCACTGCATAGTATCAACCACAGTCCACTGGCAATAACAGGAAAGCAACCTATTTCTCAGGTAATCTAAGTATCACTGAATTCCTAGTACAAGGTTGATTTCAAATATGATGAAACCCAAAAGATTCACTAATGACAGAGTCTAGATTTACTCCTAGAGGCAAGAACAACTCATACATAATTCCCAAGTTAGAACCCTTCTAAACACTCTCAACCTCAGTAACAGTAAAGTCCAATACTAGCTCTTTAAACACTGTAGGCAATAAAACTGGAACAATACTCTTTTAGAGTTGGAACTGATACTAAAATATCCTAAAATAAAATACACACATCCATTGTTGATATCACAACCTTAGTCTCTGGATTTGCAACACAGATTTAAGATAAGATAGGCAACTCATCAAGCTCCAAGTAAAAATATCCTCACCTGATACCACTGATACATCAATCACTAACCCACAGTGTCCCTAAATAGCTGTCGAACATTAAGTTTGAAGGTCAGGGTTTCAAGGGACTAAATAAGATTGAACCCTAGCATCTTTCTCCCAAACTTCACCAATAATCCTAAAGGTAAGTCTCAATAGAAAGTATACTACATCAATCTTTTACAGGTTATGGGGACAGTTCAGTCATCCATTATACTGAACTAACTCTGAGCTTATTGAATAATCAGCTCAGTCCCAGGATGGGACTGATATCCATATCAGTAAAGACAAAACTGAGATAATGTATAGTATCAACAACCTGAGACAGTCATTCTTATGTAGGACTGATGTATCAGTCTATAAAACACAATCCCGGGGTTGATTTCACATTCAAAACCTTACATCCAAACACAGGCATTAGTCCCAAATAGGGTACTGCAATCAAATGTATGAACTAACAGTCAATCTTGTTTCCAGGAACTTCCCACACACCCTAACTCAATTGGTCCTCCCTTCTATCTCATATGTTGAAAGTTCAGACAAGAATATCTAGTAAAATCAGTCTTGACACATGAAATAGGAACTGAATGTTCATCAAAGGACTGGACTATGGAACAGGGAGAACAAGGAATTACACACACACACACAGTCCAAACATGACTGTAGCTTCCAAAAATGAAATTAGGATCCTAAACTTCATCTAAACAGGAAATAAGGATAATTCCTATCACTGCTATAATCCCATAGATAATTGTAATGCCACAACCCAATACAACAGTGTATTTCTAAACTATATAAGTTAAGAAATTTACCTGAGATGCACTTGATAGAATGATGACCAACAATCCTGATATCAATCTCCTATCTGATACAAAGTTCAATTTAAAAGTTATTAATCTATTCTACTACTCGATTTGATGAACTCGAAGAATTTCAAGAGTTCAGGAGTGTGCCTACATTCTTGAAACACAAAAAATACTCAAATCTAACACAGGAACCAATACTTACAGATTGATGTAGAAGAATCGAATTGGTAGGATATGACTGATCCTCTGTTTGACAGCCTTCAACTGAAGAAACCTCACATGAAGGAACAAGGGTTGATCGATCAAAGGATCGAACAACATCAGAAATCAAAACTAACATGGATCGAATGATAACTAAGGAAATTAATACTTACAAGTGATCGATCAAAATTAATCCCACAATAGTTAACCTCTGTGATGATTGAAACCCAACGCCAACGTCATCATCCAGAGCAGTTGATTCGATCAAAAGATTCGATCAACAGATTGACTGCTTCAAAAACATTGAAACAACATAGCTTAGATCGATCAGCATTTTAAAGGAAATCGACAAGGAAGGAACCAATCCTTTTAGAAAATCAATCAACGGCTAAACAAAATCAATTCAACCCAGAAGAAAATTATAAAGAGTATTAGATCGAGAGGTCAGAGATTCTTACATGAAATTGCTCAATTGGGAGGCACGAATCGATCAGACGAGTGATCGAAAGATGATCTGCTACAACTCAAAAACCCAGCGTCTTCTCGCCATGACCCATCTCTTCGAATTAGGGCTCAGGAAGCTAGGGATTGAGGAGACAAAGGAAAAGAACAATCTAACAGTAATGATATGGAAAGAAGGATTAAACAGATCGATTAGCTTGAGGCTCACGCGAGGTTTGGCGCCAAAGATTTGCCAGCGCATACTCAGTGAGGAAAGGAAATCGTTAGGATTTCAAATTCCTAACGACTCACATGGGCTGTTAGAGAAGGGAAGAGAATGAGCTGTGAAATGCACATGCTCCCTTTTCCCTCAATGAACCTAAGTGAAACTAAAACTAGTGGGCTGAACAAGGATGGAAATAATGGGCTGGTCAATAAAATGAAATAATGGGCTGAACAGGTTAAATAAATAATTAATTTAGATGGAAGCCCATTGGCTAAACATAAAGAGAATAATTAATATAACTTCACATAATATATAAAAAGAATTCTAATTACTTAATAAAATATTTTTTAAACTCAAATATTAGAAAGGTGGAGTTACAAATCTCTTCCCCTTGAAAAATTTCGCCCTCAAAATTCTGAAGTAAACCAAAATTGATTTACGAAACTCACAAAATATTTATTAAAAATTGGAAATTTCAAAAATACAATCAGGTAAACAAACTAGGGTAGTCTCCTCGCATCTCGTCCTCGTGCTCCCACGTGGACTCTCCCGGAGAATGGTGCCTCCACATGACGCGAACGAGAGGAATAGTCTGGTTCCGCAGGCGCTTCTCCCTCCGATCCAGGATCTCTACTGGCTGCTCCTCGTAGGTCAAGCTCGGACCCACCTCTAGCTCTGAGTAGTCCACCACATGGCTCGGGTCTGAAATGTAGCGTCGAAGCTGGGACACGTGGAAGACGTCGTATAATCCCTCCAAGCTAGCTGGAAGTGCTAGTCGATATGCCACCTCGCCAATCCGCGCCGTCATGTCGAAAGGACCGATATACCTCGGACTAAGCTTTCCGCCTTTGCCGAAATGAATAACGCCTCTAGTCGGTGAGATCTTCAGGAATACTCTATCTCCAACTGCGAACTCCAGTGGCCGTCTACTGCTGTCTGTCCAGTGCTTTTGTCGATCCTGTGCAACTCTGAGACGTTCCCTGATCAACCTGATCTTCTCAGCTGAGTCTACCACCATCTCTGGCCCAAGCAAAGCTCTCTCGCCAATGTCGTCCCAAGATAACGGTGTACGATATTTTCGTCCATACAGTGCCTCGAACGGGGTTATCTCGATGCTAGCCTGATAACTGTTATTATAGGCAAACTCTACTAGATGCAAATGATCCTCCTACGAACCGTCGAAGTCGAGTGCGCAAACCCGTAGCATGTCCTCCAGCGTCTGAATGGTCCTCTCGGACTGTCCGTCCGTCTGTGGATGATAGGCGGTGCTGAACTTCAACTGCGAACCCAAGCTCAGCTGTAGACTCCTCCAGAAATATGATATGAAGCGGCTGTCTCTGTCTGAAATGATGCTCACCGGCACCCCGTGAATCCTTACGATCTGACGCATGTAGAGGTCTGCAAGCTTCTCGGTCGACAGCCCAACCTTGAATGGAATAAAATGAGCAGACTTCGTCAGTCTGTCCACGATCACCCAAATAGCATCCTTGCCACTGGGCGTACGCAGTAAACCAGAGACGAAGTCCATGGTGATATACTCCTACTTCCATTTCAAAATAGGTAAAGGCTGGAGTAGTCCTGCTGGTCTCTGGCGCTCCGCCTTGACTTGCTGGCATACAAGGCATCTGGAAACAAATCTGGCAACCTCTCTCTTCATTCTATACCACCAAACATACTCTCGCTGGTCCTTGTACATCTTGGTTGACCCAGGATGAATAGAATACTGCGACTGGTGGCCCTCCTGCATCACTTCCTGCCGCAAATCCTTGGGCACACACAACTGAGTTCCGTGCCTCAGGGATCCATCATCTGCAATGGTGAAGTCGTCAAGCAATTCTGCCTCTGCCTGGCCTCTGAGACATCGGAGTCCCTCATCAAGAAACTGGGTCTCCTTGATCTTCTCTATCAGTTCTGACTGTATCTGCATGTGCATCAGCTGTCCTCCGACTCCTGGAAGAACAATCTTAATCCCCAGACTCTTAAGATCCTCCATTAGATGCCGGTCCATAGTGAGATACGTAGCAACAAGATATCGACTAAGAGCATCTGCTACCACATTCGTCTTCCCAGGGTGGTACTGCAGACTGATGTCGAAATCTTTCATAAGTTCCAACCATCTGCGCTGCCTCATATTCAGCTCCTTCTGAGTGAAAACATACTTCAGGCTTTTGTGGTCCGTGAAGATGTCCATTCGCTCTCCATACAAATAGTGCTTCCACAATTTCAAGACAAATATGACTACTGCAAGCTCCAAGTCATGTGTAGGATAATTCTTCTCATGAGGCCTCAATTGTCTAGAAGCATAATCTATGACCTTCTTGTTCTGCTCAAGCACTGTAATGCCTGTGATTCGTATTACGTATTTCTGGAATACGTGTACGTATTTATTCTTGTATTGCATGATTTTCTTGCTTAATTTCCTCCCTGGGCTTGGTTTATTCTTTGTTTGGGTTGGCATTGATAGTTTAATTGGTTTTAATGGTTCATTGGTTTATTTGGGCTTAGTTTTCGGCTTGGTTTGGTTTGCTTGGTTCATTATGAACCATAGGGGTGAACCCCCTACCTACCACCACCATCCCCCTTTATAACCTACCTAACTTTTCTCTCTCCTCTACTTTTTCATTAACTCTTCTTCCTTCTCCATTAAACCCACCACCAAACAAGAACACCCCTTAGGCAAGTGCAACTTGCTTCCACAAGAGAGCCCATTTTTATTGTTCCGTTAGCTTCTCCTCATGTTTCTAAGACACATTAGAACTTGTCATTTTCCATTTTGAGGCTTTAATTTTTGTAGATCTAGAAATTAGTTATTTTTGGATTTTGGTAGTTTTGATCTATCAAACTTCTTTGTTTTCAAGTTTTGATGGTTCCATATTGTAGAGAATTTTATTCTACCCAATTTTGACCTTTGAAAAGTTGGATTTGGACTTGTTTTGACCAAGTTATGGACTTTTGAAGCTTTGGATTCAACCATGGAGTTCCTGCTGATTTGGAGAAGACAGTGAGCAGTGTGCGCAAGCTTTTTAGCTTGCGCCACTGAGCTGCACGCGCTCTTTAGTGCAGCATAGTCTGACTCATACACTGCATTTTAGAGGCGTATGTCTTGCATACGTTGCCTTGGCAAGGAGTCGTATGGACCTCATACGCTGTCTTGATAAGGAGTCGTATGGACCTCATACGCTGCCTTGAAGAGGAGTCTTATGGAGTACATATGCTGCCTTTTGGAAGCGTATATCTTGCATACGCTGACTTGAGCGTAGCCTGACTTGAGCGTAGCCTGACTTGAGCGCAGCCTGACTTGAGCGCAGTCTGACTCAGGAGCAACCTGATGTTTAGGCGCAACTGGACCTGACCCTACTTACCCTGGATCTTCTATAGCCCTGTATATTGATATTTTATTAGATATTTAACGTCCATTTTATATCCTTACGCCTTTTGTCCTGAACTTGATAATCACGAATTTACTTGATATGTTTGGAATTGATAATTGAGCATGACGTGATAGTGACCCGTAGTGGTGCACTCCTGACATAATAACCTGACATGACCTGATAGTGGCCCGTCGTGGCGTACTCCTGACAAGTACACTTGGCATGATAACCTGACATGATTATCTCGAATAGCTGTTGCGACGGCTACCTGACATGACATGACCTGTATAATTAATCTGGACACCATAGGCGATTGTGTTTGTATAAATAAACCAGTCCTGTCTTTCATCATGTCTAGGACAGGGACTCCTGAGTACCACGGTCAGGAGTACCTACTAAAATGGACTAAGGCTAATAACTAGATTAATACATTAGTCATGACGAGATTTCCCAGCTACAGGCAATCCCGTTACCTGGGCACGTCTTGGGATCTGTAGCCTGCCGTCGAGTAGGGCACATTTCCAGCACACTGTCATGTGTTGCACCCTTCAAGCTACCTAAGGGTACATTCGTTTCCTGGACGATGTACCCACCTGAATTCAACTCTAATCTTTTAACCCGGGTAACCTGGATGGTCTGCAGGGCTTGTGGCTGTGGAATAATCTTACTGCATCTTGTTAGTAATTAGGCTTGTGACAACCCTAGTTAGTTAAAGTATCAAGCCGTAATTCTTGCTTGGACGTGAAGTGATTGGACGGAGTCTAACCAGTCTAGTCTTGCCCTGATCCTGTTCCAGATTATTGAATGACCAGAATGCTTATATTTATTTTACCGATAAATGGTGAGAATTCCAAGTTCTGTTCAGACGAAGGGTTACAACCCCGGTCCTTGTTTGGTTTACGGGTTGTAACCTGGTTATCTGAATAGTTCCATGGTTATCTCGTCGTATATCATCATGGTGTATTTTCTTTATTTCCAGTTCTTACTTTTATTTATATCTTGTGCTGATTGCTAGTTTTAGTTCTTAAGTGAAGCCTCCTTTGTGGCACTTGCTCTTTCTGGGGTCTGACCCAGCTGGTTTTGTGTGGCCAGATTTCGGAGCAGCTCTAGAGGATCTATCGACCTTCCAGCCAGATGGTGGCCACTAGACGGAACCCTGGCAACGAGTGGGTTTTATTTTGCTCTCCCACTCCCTTGTAAAAATATTCTTTTGAGGCGTTTAGCCGACGAGCACCTGTTTAGCTCGATTGTACTTACTTACTATCTGCCTATGGGCTGTAACATGATTAACAGATCCTAGGGTTGATCATGTATGACTAAACTCTTGCTAGTCCTGACATTTTGTAACGACTAGCTTCATGATCAACTGAATATGTAATGTTTGGGACGCCTTACTATTGTATATTTAATGATCATACATCTTGTGACTTTTACTTACTTGCTTGTGATTGAGACACTAGGCTTGTTCATGACCTTAAGAGACTGTTGGCTTGTAGATAAACTCTCATGTATCTAGACAGCCGTGACCGTATAGCGAGATGGATTCCATTTCATATACGTAGCTGGCTATGTCTGCCCCCGCTCTCCAGTATTCTGGTTCTGGGGCGTGACATGGTTTAAGTGGTGGCCCATTCAGGTCTTGTAAATCAAGATATGTGAGGGTTTACCGAATAGATGTCTCAATCAGTATTCGTCCTTGATCTCTGCTCGTATCTTCTGAATCCCTGGATTCTTGTCCTGATCATATGCTTGTATCGTTGATCTGTCCTGGTCCTTCCTTATTGTTTCCTATGTCGTCTTCTTCAGCGGCATTGTTCGTGGTCCTACCGACCAGCAAGACGGAGCACCTCCCGCGGACCAGCAGCAACCTGGAGATCAAGCCCAGCATTCCGGAGTAGCCTCCAGAGTCGTGCCTTCTGGCGGAGAGCCACCAGTCCAGCCAGTTCAACCTGTAGAACATGATGACGGCACTTTGGTAGGACTCGTCAGGACCTTGATAGCTTCCCAAGACCGGCGTGGAGATGCCTTGCACTAGGCAGTGACGGATGCTTTGACCCAGGGTGGTCATCAGGGTAACAGCGCTGCCAACAGCTTCAAGCGCTTGAACCCTCCATTCTTCGACGGTAGTGAAGATGCTATCGCGGCAGATGCATGGCTTCAGGACACAGAGGTGATTATAGAAGCAGCCAGGACCCCAGAGAACGAGAAGGTGGCCGTTGTGTGCCTGCAGTTGTTAGATCTTGCCCGCAGCTGGTGGGCAGCGCAGGCCGTTGGATTAGCAGCACCCATTGCTTGGGCAGTATTCAGAGAGAGATTCCAGACCAAGTATTTCGATGCCGTGGCTCGGTATGATCTACAGACGAGGTTTACCAATCTGAAGCAAGGAGGCAGGACGGTCGACGGATATGCGGCCGAGTTTTCCAGACTCAGTCGGTTTGCTCCCACTTTGGTGGCAACCGAGTATGATAGAGCCCAGCGGTTCCAGCAGGGACTTCATCTGGAGATCTTGTTGGCAGTTGAGTGTTTTTCATAAATAAATTCACTTTATTTATTTTGTATCTGAGAAAATTACAACTGTAGGAATCTAATCTAGAAGACGATTACTTTATCCCTTGGACGATGCGATGAAGAAAACTCGAACTTCGAAGAACTTGGACAGCAACTGGGCAATCTCTCTGTTCTCTCTGAAAATCACTTGTAGTCTCTGATGAATGTGAAGAAACTCTTTTTTATAGAGTTCAGGATAACTGTCCTTAAGCATACGCTCAGGTAGTTACTTGACGTGTGCATAACTGCAGGGACGCGTGGCGAATTCTGATGGAGACACATTAGCGTGCGGTTGAAAGTAGTGGAGCATGTTCAGGAGAGATTGATGGCCTGGATGCCACCTTGCATAACTTCTAGAGAAGTGGATAACTGGTACAGGACACGTGAGAACGTGTGTTGACTGTAATCCTGGTTATGGTTGCTGTAATACGCTGCCTCGTTGAAGAAGAGTTTATACGCTGACTTGGACAGCGTAGTGCCATAGGAAATCCATACGCTCACTTTGTGGATAAGGAGTCATGTGAGGTCATACGCTCGCTTATTTAGCAAGGAATCATGTGAGGTCCATACGCTCACTTGACTATGTGAAGAAGGAGTCATGTGAGGTTGATACGCTCACTTGGCTGGGTGAAGAAGGAGTCATGTGAGGTTGATACGCTCACTGGAGAAGTGGCCACGTGGCTATCATCAATCTTCTTTGGTACACCATATCTTCCTATAACTGACAAAATCTTCTCGAGCGTCGTGACTGCGGATTTGACGGCTGACAGACTGTCAAAACTGACAGGAATGATGGCTTTTGCATTTATGAAGGCTGCTGAGTTGTCCTCGTAAAAGACAAAACTGACTCTTCGAAAACCTATACGACGGTTACTTTTTTCGTGACAGCTGTCTTTGCACGAAAGATGAAGTGTCAGATTCATTCCTCATTTAAACATATGCTGTGCTGTCACTTCAGTAAATAATAAAATATTTACTGAGCGTATGGCTTTTGAATGAGCGTATGGCTTCAACTGATATCTGTCTTTAAGCGTATGGATAAAAATGATAACGGTCATAATTTTCCACATCCTACAAGACCCCCTTCAAAGTTTTCGAACTTTATGAGTTTCAAAAGTTCGAAATTACTTTAAACAGAAAGTGGGAATGAGTCCTGACACGCTGGCATGAGTTCATTAAATGTCATGATGACTCTTCATTTTTCGAGATTGATTGAATCTGATAGAAGAATATGAACAGCCAGCAAGCTCTATTATATAAACCGAGAGAATTCAATTTTTGGCTTTCATCTTTTGCAACCATGACTCCAAAGGAAGCTGCTGAAGAAGAAGCACGTAAGTTGGGATTCTGTTCCCATGGTGACCCCACTTTTGGGGGCCAAGAACCCGAACCTATCGTCATCGAGCTCAAGGACGACCCTATGCATTTAGCCAAGATTTTCTTGGGCTACTTTGGTCTGGACGGCTCCTCTTCTTCTGATGGGCAGAGCCTCGCAGAGAAGCGTAAAATGTTCGTTGCTCTGTTACACCGCATGGGGAGTAATGAAAATATTATTTATACATAATATTTCTTTAAGAATTTGCCATTGATAGGCATCATTGTGACTTTCCCGTCCATAGAGGCAAGCTGATATGCTCCATTAGAGAAGACTTTGTTTACTACGAATGGGCCTTCCCATTTCGCGTCAAATTTGCCTTTGCTCATATGTGTCATGGTCATCGGACGTCTGACTGTAAGGACCAATTCTCCCTTTTGATATGTTCTGACTTTGACTTTCCGATTAAAAGCTTTTGAGATTCGGGCTTGATACAGCTCGATATTTTGTTGCGCATACAATCGTTTTTCATCTAGAGCTTCCAACTCTTGAAGTCGAAGACGATCATTGTTCTCTGCAGTGAGTTCATTAGCGATTGCTATCCTTAAAGAAGGAATTTGAATCTCTAAGGGAAGAACAGCTTCACACCCATATACCAAAGAGAAAGGTGTACATCCGGTCGCATTGCGAACTGTGGTACGATAAGCCCATAAACATTCACCAAGCTTTTCACTCCAGTTACGTTTGTTGGAGGAAACGAACTTTTTCAAGAGTTTGATGATTGTTTTGTTGAAAGCCTCTGCTAGTCCATTGGCTGCTGGATTATATGCTGTAGAAGCCAGATTATTAATCCGATGATCATCACAGAATCGAGTAAATTTCTGGCTGACGAATTGTGGTCCATTATCATGGATAATGCGCCGAGGAACACCAAATCGATAGATGACATGATGTTTGACAAAGTTGATAACATTAGAAGTCTTGACTTCAGATAACGGGATTGCTTCAGCCCATTTAGAAAAGTAATCAGTTATTGCTAGAATAAACCGATGTCCTTTTGATGATGGTGGATTGATAGGACCGATGACGTCCATGCCCCAAGCTTCAAAGGGCCATGATGCCGCTGTTGGGTGTAAGAACTCCGATGGTTGATGGATAAAGTCTGCATGAATTTGACAGGCTTTATATTTCCGAGCATATTGAATGGTATCAGCTACCATCGTGGGCCAATAATAACCCATACGTCGGATACGATCTTGAAGTTTTGGACCTGGCTGGTGAGCTCTGCAGACGCCATCATGTGCTTCACGGATTATCTGTTGTGCTTCTTCACCAGCAATGCATCGAAGGAGAAGGCCATCATAGGCTCGACGATATAGTATCTTCGTAGTATGATTATAATAGAATCTGAGAGACCGGCGCCGGATAGATGCTGCTTCACTCGGGTTATCAGGAAGTATGTCATACAACACAAAGTCCAGAAACGGACGTCTCCAGTCTTCAGTTACGGTGTCTATTTTGTTGGAAAAGACATATTCCATAGTAGAATCGGAAGAAGACAAGGACACTTTGTCAAATTTTAATTCAGCATCAAAGTTGAGAGAATCTTCGTCTGGATTATGGGGAAAAGCCAAAGCCAGATTATTTTCGACGCAGAATAGTTCTCGGTTATAAACCACTATCACTTGCTGACGTCTGATTGGTATGGCTAATACAGCAGCAAGATTAGCCAAAGCATCAGCTTCTGCATTATAGGCTCGTCGAACATGTTCGATAAAGAAACCTTCAAAGGAGGAGGCCATAGAGAGTGCTATTCGATGATAAGGTATCAAATCTTGATGACGAACTTCATACGTTCCTCTGATCTGATTGATGATAAGCTTAGAGTCTCCATAAACTTCTAAATATTGAACATCCAGATGTTTAGCGAGTTGAAGACCAATAAGCAACGCATTGTATTCTGCAACATTATTTGAACATGATTGATCCAGAGAATAAGCCCTCTGAATAGTTAATCCCTCTGGGGATACAAGAACAATTCCAACTCCGGCGACAATATCGCCGTTAGGACCTATTCTAGATGCTCCATCAAAGAATAGACGCCAGGTGGGAACTTCTTCAGAAACCAGATTTGAATCCAGAACTTCATCGGGAATCTCATCATATAATTTAGAATCTTCTGGGACTGCATGAGCTGCTAGAAAATCAGCAAGAGCCTGTCCTTTAACTGACTTCTGAGGAATATAATGCATGTCATATTGGGCTAACAAGATTCCCCAATTAGCTAGTCTGGAGTTGAGAATACCAGGTTTCTTCATCATAATCCTGATGGGATTCACTCTGGAAATGACATGAATTGTTTGACCGATAATATAATGTCGCATTTTCTGAACAGCAAACATTAACGCTAGGCATTCTTTCTCGATTGGAGAATAACGCGGTTCAGCGTCTGTCATTGTGCGACTGAGATAATAAATGGCCTGTTCATGACCATCTTTATTTTTCTGGGCGAGTAATGCACCAAGAGAATGATCCATAGCTCGAACATATAGAAGAAATGGTATTCCCGAGACGGGAGGTACCAAAACTGGAGGGTTCATGAGGTACTGTTTGATGTCATCAAATGCTTTTTGACATTCTTCGTTCCAGATGAAAGATACACCTTTCTTCAGAAGTTTGTTGAATGGTCTGCAGCGTCCTGATAAGTTAGAAATGAATCTCCTGATATAAGCAACTCTTCCTTGAAATCCTCGTAGCTCTTTTAAGGTGCGTGGAGGACGCATCTCTTGGATGGCTTTGATCTTCTCGGGATCCACGTGTATACCTTTAGCGGTAATGACGAAGCCGAGAAATTTACCACTAGAGACGCCCAGGAAGGACTTAGTAGGGTTCATTTTAAGTTGATGCTGACGCATTAAATCAAAGATAGTCTTCAAATCTTGGATATGATCCTCCTTTCGTCGACTTTTGACTGCAATATCATCAACATAGCATTCGACTATTTTTCGGAGATGTTCGCAAAATATAGTGCTCATTGCTCGCTGATATGTTGCTCCTGCATTCTTGAGACCAAACGGCATCACTGTATAACAGTATGTACCGATCGGCGTTCTGAAGGAAGTGTGTTTTTCATCATCTGGAAACATTTTGATCTGGTTGTATCCCGAATACCCATCCATAAATGACATTCGTTCGAAACCACATGTATTGTCGATCATGACATCAGTAATTGGAAAAGAAAACTCGTCTTTAGGACAAGCTACATTGAGATCGCGAAAGTCTATACAGACTCGGATCTTGCCAGTCTTTTTAAGGACAGGGACAATGTTAGCCACCCATTCAGGATGTTGTTCCTCTCTAATAAATCCAGAAGCCATAAGCTTGTTGACTTCAGCTTCAATTGCATCCATAATGTCTGGACGAAATCGTCGCTGTTGTTGTTTGACCGGTTTAGCATTTGGCATGATATTGAGTTTGTGCATTGCGATCTTCGGATCTAGTCCTGGCATATCCTCGTAGCTCCAGGCGAAGACATCGATATAATCACGAATAAGCTTGATCATGTCTTGCTTATCTATTTCTGAAAGACTCCCACTGATGAATATTGGTTTAGGGGAACCTTCTTCACCAATATCAATTTGGATCAGTTTATCTTCGGTAGGAGGTTCCCTCTACTCGAACCTGAATTCCCATTGATCATCTAATCTTTGAGCCCATTATTCTGATTCAGGTGATATTTCAAAATCATCCTCATCTTCATCATTTTCTTGTGGGCCATCAACAGAGACCATATTGATAGATAGAATAGAGCGATGAAGATCGCCAACACTCGTGTCAGAATCCCAAGAGAGAGAATCAGAAGACTCAGATCGTTCATCTTCAGATTGTTCGTCTTTATTGAATTTTGACTCCTCATGGACTATGTTGATAAAGGAAGTAGGAGCAATGTAACCTAAACCACATTTTGTCCTTCCGTATTTTAATGGAGGAATTCGAACAGGCATTCTTCTTCCTTTTCCATTATTGAGACTGGTTCTAAAGTCATAACCCATATTTTTGATGATATTTTTGGATTGTTGACTGTAGCGACGCAGTTGTAACCTTCCAGTATCATCGTTTATGTCATCTTCTTCCAAGTTAGGAGGATTCTGAGGTCCTTTATAGAAAAATATTAGATTTTCTCCCTTCTTTCGACTGGGGACCACAAAGTATGATTTCTGTATAGAGTCTAATGATACGTCTGTATGAAGAGCTTGAACAACCTCTATAGTTAGTGGCTCTAAGCTATTTAGCAATTGTAAATAACTTTAAGGGGGAGGAAGAAGAACAGTTAGAATTTTTGTTTCGATTAAGATCGATAACAAAAGGCTCAGGAGAGGTGAGCTCCCTTGAAGAAGACGGTGGATAAGTAATGTGTCCACTGACTGGAATGACTAGAGTATCTGATCTAGCCTGAGAAGATGGAGGAGGAGTGATGAGTCCACTGACAGGAATGATCAGCGAATTTTGTGAAGCTTGGGAAGATGGTGCAGTAGTGCGTCCACTGACAGGAATTATCAGTGAGCCCTGGGCAGATGATGAAGTAGTACGTCCACTGACCGGAATTATCAGTGAGCCTTCTTCGGATGATCTAACAGACTGTGGAGGAGTGATACGTCCTTTTACAGGAATAACAAAAGTGTCAACTTTGGATATCTCATCTTCATTATCCATAGCTTGCAAGACTTTCGAGTATTCATCTTTGTACATGCGAGCGTCATTGAAGTAAGCTTCGACTCCTTTGAATGGATAAAGATCTGCCACTTCTTTTTGAACTTCTCCATTATCATCAACATATTTGAAGCACTGATGAAGGGTTGAAGGAACGACATTATGTTCATGCAAGAAAGGTCTCCCCAATAGAGCATTGTATGAGCAACCATGATTGTCGATGATGTAAAAAGTAACCTTAGTACGAAGATCGCCTATTTGAAATTTAAGGCAAATCTTGCCTAAAGGCTCACTTTTTCCTTGATTGAATCCCAAGATGGTAGTGATAGTGCTGGAGAGACTATGCACAGGTATCTTCAATGCATCTAACATAACCTTTGGCATAATACTGAGAGCGGATCCTGGATCAATCAGTAAACGATCAACCTTCATAGAATCAATATATCCTGTATGATATAAAGGACGGTCATGTCGATTATCCTCTAGCAGCATATCGTCCTGCGTAAAAGTAATATTTGGAATAAATTCCAATACATTATGGCAATGAGAAACAGGTCCTATTTTCAACTTCTTGAGAAGAGTTAAGCAGGTTTCTGCTTACAGCAGTGCTTCACTTAAAGTTTCTCGAGTCTCTTTAGAGAGGCGTAAGAGCTCGAAGATTGATAATTTAGCTGGGGTATTGGCTAGTTGAGCCAATATATCAAAATTATAAGGCTTTTCAAGTCCTGTAGGAGATGACTTCTTCAATGGTTTGTCGAAGCGGACTTGTTGTTTGCCTTTGTCAGCTGCTGTTGGTTTAGAAGGAACTGTCTCAACAGGAACATTTAAAGGCTCTTCAGTAGAGACTGGAATTGAAGCTGTAACCGGAGGAACGTCAGAAATTTCTTCAGGAACTTCAGTATAATCTTTCAAATATACTTTTCCTGAGCGAGTTCCAGCATGAACTTCAACTTCAGATTCTGGTTCAAGGTGTATGGAAACCATGCTGCAATTCTTTATTTTGCTCTTGGTTCTTTTATGTTTGATGAAAGCTTCATTCCAAAAACCAAGGCCAACACGAGATTGATTATGTCTCATGGTGATGGCCAAAGGTGCTCGGAGTCCCTTGCCTGAGTTCAAACCTGGGGCAGTGGCTAGATTATAACCCATTTTCGCCATCAATTCACGAGATTGTGAACTGTATAAATGAAAAGCAGGTTTGTACCTATCTTCAATTTGAGGTACAGATTTTATCTTCGTAGAAAGTGAATTTCCTGCTGAGATGAGAGTAGAGGTTAGATAAAAATCGGGTGTGAATCTAGAAGTCACATTGCATGACTTAGTCTTCCCGAACTTCTTTTTAGATGAGGAAATCTTCCGAGGAGAAGAGGAAGACGTCTCAAACTCTGTTTTTAAGTCTGGGTGAATCCAGATGATTTCTCCCTTCTTAGTTGTGACAGGAACAAGTCCGTCATTCTGTGCTGGTGGGATGTTTATAACTTCGAGAGTTGCTTTGGGGATAGGAACAATCCTACTTTCCACCATTAAAGGAGGGAAGTCACCGAACTGCATTAAAATTACATTTGCTGTGACTGTTTTGTCTTTGGGTGTTAATGTCACAGCCCCTGATTTAATCATCTCTTGAATCTTCCTTTTTAATACATAGCAAGACCGGATTGTATGACCCAGCATTCTATGATATAGACAGTATTTTGGATGATCTGTTTTATTGGCTTCATCAGGCTTTTTAATTTCTGGCAATTGAATCTTATTACCTTTGAGTAAGAATTCAAAGATACCCTGAACATCGTCATCATCGAAAGAATATTCTTCTTTCGGCCGAGGAGATCTCTGTTGTTGATTTGTTGGAGCTGAAGTAGCTTGGGTAGTCTTTACCTCTTGACTACTGTTTTGGAGATTGACTTCAAGAGCTTCTTTCCCTTTGCGATTATTGGGTCGAGTACTATTGCTAGCACTCTGATTTGATTCTTTGGGAGCCATTTGTACCCCCAGACCCTTGAAAGTCTCAGCACTGACCTCGACAGCCTTGGCACTGACAATGAAAGAAGGTCAATCTTGGAACTGAGTGGACCCTGTCCACATACTGATAATTGGTAAGAGGTTCGACTTGCAAGTGTCGATCGTAACAGCATCGGGAGTTCCAAGAGGCATTTTGAGGGCTTCTCTTCTGAATCTCTCAATGAATTCCTCAGTGATCTCATTATCATTGAGCCCTTCGTAGAATCGTTCAAGAAACATTTGCTTAAAACCGGCAAATGAGGTAATGCACCCATCAGGGAGACTTCTATACCATTCATAAGCCGTTCCTTTGAGACATCCAATGAACACCCGAGTAAGGAGGGCGTCACTTGGTTGCAATTGATCAGTCATTACTTCAAAATGATTAATGAACTGACTTGGAGAGGTTGTCCCATCATAGAAAGAGATGGTCGGAGATTTGTATTTTGGTGGATACGATACCTGCTTCCATTCTATCGGATAAGGCTGTTTGATGCCTAACCTTTGTAAACCATCCTTCTGTTTGAATGCCTCGAATTGAGTTTTGAGATTCTTCAATTCTTCAGAGACAACTCCCGAAGATTGTGGAGTTGTGGCTTGTAGAGTGTAATTGGGAGGAGGGACTGCAGCATATGTACCACCCCCAGCTCCAGAGTGACTTGGTGTGGTTTATACAGGGACATTAGATTGTACCCCCGGAATAGTAGAGGGTTCAGGGTTTGGAACAACAGGGGTATTCAATACCACTGGTGGTGCTGTCTGTTGTTGAGCCTGCATTAGAGTGTGCATAGCACTCAATGTATCTGCCATAGCTCGCAATTGTTGTTCTAAAGAAGAAATCCTCTGTTCATGAGCCTCATTGCTAGTCGAAGGTTCATGATCACTTTCTGCCATGTAAGTGGTAATCATTCGAGGAATAGATGATGAAACAGTCTGTTCTGAATCATCACTGTGTGAATCAGTATCTTTCCCAGGGCTTTTTACAGGAGTCAATACTGGAAAATTGGACTCTCCAAGGAAGTCTTCTGTGATCTCCGGATTGCCACTTGGATGAGAAGAAGAAGAGGCTCTGGTCAAGGCTCCGGTCCTGGATCTAGTGCCGAGATAAACACCATCTTCAGAGTCTGATATAGCATCAGACCGTATGCTACCCCCAATGTTTCTGGAAGTCATGTTGACAGAAGCATAAAGAGGTTCATCTTCATCCAACATTGGTTCATATTGAATCCGTTCGAAAACAGATTGTCTTTTTGGTGAACAACAACATTGGATGACAACCCGAGGTTGGAAGTCACAACCATGCTTTTCATGGCGAATATGGGCAATGTCATAGCCAGATGGAGTGTCAATTCTCTGTTTATTTTGCAAATATTCTCGGAGATCTGTAGGAACAGATTGGGAAGTATTTGAAGATAGTTTCTGTGTAGAAACTTGTCTTTTGTTCTTCTGTCTTCTTGGTTCATGAGTGTATAAAGACTGATTAATTTGAGCCACATAATTCTTGGCATATTCTGCATCAGGGTCTAATATACTTGTCTCAGTGGAACCGAACCGATTCTGATTAAGCTTATTACGAAGATCCATGGGAGATTTGACTCTAATATCAGTCTTGGATACTTGTAATTTGCCTTTCTCAGACCGAGAAATTTTGAGAGAAGGAAGATGAGTATTATTCCGACTAGGAGTCGGTAATAATCCATCTTTGGAGGAATTAGCCAAAAGGCGTTTTCCTTTGTTTGATCTAGTAAGAGTACTAGTCAAATTAACTCCAGAGGTAAAGACCTTAGGAGTAGAGGAGTTGACTAAAGAGTCTTTCTCCTTGGTTGGCACAAGATGTGCAAGTTGAGGGGGAATCATTTGTATGTTCTGTGGAAGAGAACCCCCAATCTGATTTTCAGAAACAGTCAAAGGACTGTATTTGTTAGCATACGCTGACTTCAGTTTGGACTTCTGGTCATACGCTGCCTTTTTATTAGCATACACTGGCTTTGGCTCAGCGTACGCTGCCTGATGTTGGCTTTTGTACGCTGCCTTTGCCGTACGCTGCCCTTTGAATGCCATACGCTCAGAGTCATCAATGGCTAAAGAGCCGACTGCTGTCGTAAGAATAGAAGGAGAAGGGACTTTGACATGTCCAGAGATGGTTTTCCTTGAACACATTGACTTGGTTAAAGAACCAATTTTGTCAGCGTGACTAGGGGAAACTACTGTTGCCGTGTTCAGAGAAGCCGAAGTGTGCTTCATGGAAGTTGAAGACGTGTTCTTGTCAGCATGAGAAGTGACAGAAGCGTCTCGAATTGCTGCAGAAGACTTAGGGACATAAACGGAGTGTCCCTTCTTCTTGGCAACAGGAAGAGCGGAGGAAGTAGTGCGGCCCTCCTTCGCCTTGAGCATTTCTTCATAAGCCGATTGGTCGAATTGTACAACCATCGTCTTCTTCGTCAAGCCGATCGACGAAGTATCGCATTGAGTTGTTGCTATCTCATTGGAGGAGACAGCTTTCCCCAGCAGAGTCGCCAATTTGTTTTCCATAAATAAATTCACTTTATTTATTTTGTATCTGAGAAAATTATAACTGTAGAAATCTAATCTAGAAGACGATTACTTTATCCCTTGGACGATGCGATGAAGAAAACTCGAACTTCGAAGAACTTGGACAGCAACTGGGCAATCTCTCTGTTCTCTCTGAAAATCACTTGTAGTCTCTGATGAATGTTAAGAAACTCTTTTTTATAGAGTTCAGGATAACTGTCCTTAAGCATACGCTCAGGTAGTTACTTGACGTGTGCATAACTGCAGGGACGCGTGGCGAATTCTGATGGAGACACATTAGCGTGCGGTTGAAAGTAGTGGAGCATGTTCAGGAGAGATTGATGGCCTGGATGCCACGTTGCATAACTTCTAGAGAAGTGGATAACTGGTACAGGACACGTGAGAACGTGTGTTGACTGTAATCCTGGTTATGGTTGCTGTAATACGCTGCCTCGTTGAAGAAGAGTTTATATGCTGACTTGGACAGCGTAGTGCCATAGGAAATCCATACGCTCACTTTGTGGACAAGGAGTCATGTGAGGTCATACGCTCGCTTATTTAGCAAGGAATCATGTGAGGTCCATACGCTCACTTGACTATGTGAAGAAGGAGTCATGTGAGGTTGATACGCTCACTTGGCTGGGTGAAGAAGGAGTCATGTGAGGTTGATACGCTCACTGGAGAAGTGGCCACGTGGCTATCATCAATCTTCTTTGGTACACCATATCTTCCCATAACTGACAAAATCTTCTCGAGCGTCGTGACTGCGGATTTGACGGCTGACAGACTGTCAAAACTGACAGGAATGATGGCTTTTGCATTTATGAAGGCTGCTGAGTTGTCCTCGTAAAAGACAAAACCGACTCTTCGAAAACCTATACGATGGTTACTTTTTTCGTGACAGCTGTCTTTGCACGAAAGATGAAGTGTCAGATTCATTCATCATTTAAACATATGCTGTGCTGTCACTTCAGTAAATAATAAAATATTTACTGAGCGTACGGCTTTTGAATGAGCGTATGGCTTCAACTGATATCTGTCTTTAAGCGTATGGATAAAAATGACAGCGTGTCATAATTTTCCACATCCTACATTGAGCAGTTTGAGCATCAGACTTTTGATGCAGTCTTGAGAGCAGCCCGGAGGCATGAGTATACCTCCCAGAGGATTGTGGATAGAGCCGGAGGTCGGAAGAGATCTCACGGCCAGATGAATCAGTCTTCAGCACCGGCCCCGGCAGCCAGGGCTTTGACTATTGGAGCTCCGAGGCGAGCGGCCTCAGTAACATCGGTTCAGCATTCAACTCAGACGCACCCTCAGCAGCAGAAGCAGAAGCAATCTTCCGCAGTGGGTTGTTCTCATTGTGGTAAGCCAGGCTATGTGGTGGCAGAATGTCGCAGGGCATAGGGATTGTGTCTGGCTTATGGAGCACCAGACTATAGGGTTGGATCCTGCCCGAATATGGGTGGTTCATCATCGTCCAACCTTTCTAGCTCTTCGGTGAGAGGACCAGCTCCGGTCCAGCAGAAGCAGTATCCATTGTCGAGGCCCTTGCCGCCTCAGATCCAAGTGTTCCAGCAGCAGAACCCCCACCAGTATGCATAAGTCCAAGCCCAGAGTCAGAGCAGGCAGCGAGGATTTCAGCAGAGGGGACCAGCACCCCGAGGGCACGGTCAGGCTATGGTGATGACCGTGGAGGAAGGATTGGCACCAGGAGAGGTAGTGGCAGGTACTATTCTCGTCAACTCCTTTCCAGCTTCAGCTTTATTTGATTCTGGTGCATCGCATTCATTTATGTCTGCACGATTTGCGACACGGGTAGGATTGGAGCCCGAGTCATTATCAGTAAGGCTTAATATACTTACTGGTAACGGACTTGTGGGAGTAGATAGAGTATTTTCCTCGTGTCGGATCGTAGTTAGCGGTAGAGAATTCCTCGCTAGATTGATAGAGTTCCCGATGGCCGATTATGATGTGGTCCTAGGGATGGATTGGTTGAGGAACCACTATGCTAGGATAGACTGCCACATTGGCAGGGTTGTTTTTAGCATTCCAGGCGAGCCAGAGTTTTCTTTCTCCCGAGGCGAAGTTGAGTCATCTCCTCCAGTATTGCGGATGGCAGTAGCAGCAGTTCAGTTGCTCAGGATAGTCGAGGAGTTTCCAGATGTTTTCCCAGAAGAACTTCCAGGTATGCCTCCAGAGCGGGAGATCGAGTTCACTATAGACTTGATTCTCGGGACAGCCCCAGTGTCAGAGAGTCTACAGGATGGCGCCGTCAGAGTTGGAGATATTGTACAAGATGATTGAAGAACTCAGAACCAAGGGATTCATTCGTGCTAGTGGATCGCCTTGGGGAGCCCCGATGCTTCTTGTGAAAAAGAAGGATGGTACGTCCCGGTTATGTGTTAATTATCGTACCTTGAACTCAGTGACAATCAAGAACAGATACCCTCTTCCGAGGATAGATGACTTGTTTGATCAACTCAAGGGGGCTTCAGTATTCTCGAAGATTGATTTGCGCTCAGGTTATCATCAGATCAGAGTCAGAGAGCAGGACATCCTGAAGACAGCTTTTAGATCGAGATATGGGCATTGGAAATTCCTTATTATGCCTTTTGGAGCAACCAATGCGCCGGCAGTATTCATGGACCTCATGAATCGTATCTTCATGCCTTACTTGGATCAGTTTGTGATTGTGTTCTTGGATGACATTCTGGTCTACAGCAAGAGTGAGGCGGAGCATGAGCAGCATCTCCGAATAGTTCTTCAGATCCTCAGAGAGCACCAGTTATATGCCAAGTTCAGTAAATGTGAGTTCTGGCTCGATCGCATTTCGTACTTGGGTCATATCATCACTCGAGGAGGAGTAGAAGTGGATCCCCAGAAGATTGTGGCTATTGAGTTATGGCCAGTGCCCAGCACAGTTGCAGAGGTTCATAGTTTTCTTGGATTGGCCGGCTACTACCGACGGTTTGTTTCGGATTTTGCTCGAATTTCAGCGCCATTGACGCAGTTGACCCGTAAGGATGCGCTGTTTGCTTGGACAACAGAGTGTCAGAGTTCTTTTGAGCAGTTGAAGCGAGGCCTGATAACAGCTCCTATTCTCACGCTTCCAGATGGGACCGGAGGATTCTCAGTGTACTGTGATGCTTCAGGCAGAGGTTTAAGATGTGTTCTGATGCAGCATGGGAAGGTAATAGCTTATGCGTCACGATAACTTTGTGATCATGAGAGGAATTACCCAACCCATGACTTGGAGCTGGCAGCAGTGGTGTTTGTACTTAAGTTTTGGAGGCACTACTTGTATAGAGACAGGGTGGAGATTTTCACCGACCACAAGAGCCTGAAGTATGTTTTCACCCAGAAGGCTCTTAACATGCATCAGAGAAGGTGGCTGGAGCTTCTTGTGGATTATGATATCAACCTGCAGTATCATCCTGGGAAGGCCAATGTTGTTGCGGATGCATTGAGCAGGAGAGCGGGAGTTTATTTTCTAATAACGCAACCAGAGCTGTTAGCAGATCTTCAAAAGATGGGTATTAAAGTTGTTCTCCCTTCCAGTGTGGCCTTGATGGCCAGTATGCAAGTTCAGTCCACTATAGTCGAGAGGATCCGGATGGCGCAGTCGGCAGATTCCAAGCTTCAGCGACTCAGAGCAGAGTGTGAGGCAGGACGAAGACCAGAGTTATGCATTTATGAGGATGGTACACTTCGACATGGTAAGCGTCTTTGTGTACCCAGCGGAGATATCCGGTAGGAGATCATGTCAGAAGCGTACAGTTCGCAGTATTCCATCCATCCCGGCAGTACGAAGATGTACCGTGATATCCGGCAGCATTTCTGGTGGAATGGCGTGAAGCGGGAGATAGCTCGGTTTGTCTCTCGGTGTTTGGTTTGCCAACAAGTTAAAGCCGAACATCAGAGACCGGCTGAACTTCTTCAGTCCTTACCGATTCCAGAATGGAAGTGGAAGCATGTGACCATGGATTTTGTGACTGGACTACCTAGATCCCCAGCTGGTAGAGATGCTATCTGGGTTATAGTTGATAGGCTCACGAAAGTGGCTCACTTTCTTCCATTCAAAGTTGGTCAGTCGACGGCTCACTTAGCAGAGATGTACCTCAGGCAGATTGTCAGATTGCACGGTGTGTCAGTCAGTATCACCTCAGACCGAGATTTAAGATTTACGTCGCACTTTTGGCGTAGCTTGCAAGAGAGTTTGGGAACTCATCTCCAGTTCAGTTCAGCATATCACCCGCAGACAGATGGCCAGTCGGAGCGCACGATCCAGACTCTTGAAGATATGTTGCGGTCTTGCACACTTGACTTCGGTGGTTCATGGGAAGATCACTTGCACCTGGTGGAATTTTCATACAACAACAGTTTCCAGGCCAGTATCCAGATGGCACCGTTCGAGGTACTGTATGGTAGGAAGTGCAGATCCCCGCTAGCCTGGGATGATATTGGAGAGAGATAGATGCTCGGTCCAGAAATAATTGCTCAGACAGTTGAAGTGGTCAGGCGAGTCAGAGATTATCTTCGAGTTGCTCAAGATCGCCAGCGCTATTGGGCCGATTCTCATCGGCGCCCTCTCGAGTTTTCGGTCGGTGATCATATATTCCTGAGGATTTCGCCTAACCGTGGCGTCATTCGTTTCGGCGTACGAGGCAAGCATAGTCCTAGGTATATAGGACCGTTTGACATTCTGGAGCGAGTAGGAGATGTATCCTATCGTCTCGCTCTTCCACCGTCGCTAAGCGAGGTGCATGACGTGTTCCATGTATCCCAATTACGACGGTATATCCCGGACCCGAGCTACATCCTGGATCATTCGAAATTGGTTGTTGGTACCAACCTTTCGTATGAGGAGAGGCCCGTGTCTATATTGGACCGGAGAGAGAAGATCCTCAAGAACAAGACTATCAAGTTAGTCCGAGTTGCTTGGGGTCATCACCCTTTGGGGGAGTCAACGTGGGAGCGTGAGGATGATATCCGATCGTGATATCCCGACTTGTTTGACTCGTGAGGTATAATGTCTTCTTATGCCTCATGCCTTCGATTCCTTGCTTGAATGAGTGATTGTCTGCCTAGTTATAGCTTGCATGTGATTAATGTAGCTTGTCATTGCTTCTCTAGCCTCTTGATTAAATTCCGATGACGGAATTCTTTTAAGGTGGGTAGAGTTGTAATGCCTTTGGTTCGTATTACATATTTCTGGAATACGTGTACGTATTTATTCTTGTATTGCATGATTTCCTTGCTTAATTTCCTCCCTGGGCTTGGTTTATTCTTGGTTTGGGTTGGCATTGATAGTTTAATTGGTTTTAATGGTTCATTGGTTTATTTGGGCTTGGTTTATTCCTGGGTTGGTTCGGTTTGGTTTGGTTTGCTTGGTTCATTATGAACCATAGGGGTGAACCCCCTACCTACCACCACCATCCCCCTTTATAACCCACCTAACTTTTCTCTCTCCTCCACTTTCTCATTAACTCTTCTTCTTTCTCCATTAAACCCACCACCAACCAAGAACACCCTTTAGACAAGTGCAACTTGCTTCCACAAGAGAGCCTATTTTTATTGTTCCATTAGCTTCTTCTCATGTTTCTAAGACACATTAGAACTTGTCATTTTCCATTTTGAGGCTTTAATTTTTGTAGATCTAAAAATTAGTTATTTTCGGATTTTGGTGGTTTTGATCTATCAAACTTCTTTATTTTCAAGTTTTGATGGTTCCATGTTGTAGAGAATTTTATTCTACCCAATTTTGATCTTTGAAAAGTTGGATTTGGACTTGTTTTGACCAAGTTACGGACTTTTGAAACTTTGGGTTCAACCATGGAGTTCCTGCTGATTTGGAGAAGACAGTGAGCAGTGTGCGCGAGCTTTTTAGCTTGCGCCACTGAGCTGCGCGCGCTCTTTAGCGCAGCGCAGTCTGACTCATACGCTGCCTTTTGGAGGCGTATGTCTTGCATACCCTGCCTTGGCAAGGAGTCGTATGGACCTCATACGCTGCCTTGATGAGGAGTCGTATGGACCTCATACGCTGCCTTGAAGAGGAGTCGTATGGAGTACATACGCTGCCTTTTGGAAGCGTATGTCTTGCATACGCTGACTTGAGCGTAGCCTGACTTGAGCGTAGCCTGACTTGAGCGTAGCCTGACTTGAGCGCAGCCTGACTTGAGCGCAGTCTGACTCAGGCGCAACCTAATGTTTAGGCGCAACTGGACCTGACCCTACTTACCCTGGATCTTCTATAGCCCTGTATATTGATATTTTATTAGATATTTAACGTCCATTTTATATCCTTACGCCTTTTGTCCTGAACTTGATAATCACGAATTTACTTGATATGTTTAGAATTGATAATTGAGCATGACGTGATAGTGACCCGTAGTGGTGCACTCCTGACATAATAACTTGACATGACCTGATAGTGGCCCGTCGTGGCGCACTCCTGACAAGTACACTTGGCATGATAACCTGACATGATTGTCTCGAATAGCTGTTGCGACGGCTACCTGACATGACATGACCTGTATAATTAATCTGGACACCGTGGGCGATTGTGTTTGTATAAATAAACCAGTCCTGTCTTGCATCATGTCTAGGACAGGGACTCCTGAGTACCACGGTCAGGAGTACCTACTAAAATGGACTAAGGCTAATAACTAGATTAATACATTAGTCATGACGAGATTTCCCAGCTACAGGCAATCCCGTTACCTGGGCACGCCTTGGGATCTGTAGCCTGCCGTCGAGTAGGGCACATTTCCAGCACACTGTCATGTATTGCACCCTTCAAGCTACCTAAGGGTACATTCGTTTCCTGGACGATATACCTACCTGAATTCAACTCTAATCTTTTAACCCGGGTAACCTGGATGGTCTGCAGGACTTGTGGCTGTAGAATAATCTTACTGCATCTTGTTAGTAATTAGGCTTGTGACAACCCTAGTTAGTTAAAGTATCAAGCCGTAATTCTTGCTTGGCCGTGAAGTGATTGGATGGAGTCTAACCAGTCTAGTCTTGCCCTGATCCTGTTCCAGATTATTGAATGACCAGAATGCTTGTATTTATTTTACCGATAAATGGTGAGAATTCCAAGTTCTGTTCAGACGAAGGGTTACAACCCCGGTCCTTGTTTGGTTTACGGGTTGTAACCTGGTTATCTGAATAGTTCCATGGTTATCTCGTCGTATATCATCATGGTGTATTTTCTTTATTTTCAGTTCTTACTTTTATTTATATCTTGTGCTGATTGCTGGTTTTAGTTCTTAAGTGAAGCCTCATTTGTGGCACTTGCTCTTTCTGGGGTCTGACCCAGCTGGTTTTGTGTGGCCAGATTTCGGAGCAGCTTCAGAGGATCTACCGACCTTCCAGCCAGATGGTGGCCACTAGACGGAACCCTGGCAACGAGTGGGTTTTATTTTGCTCTCCCACACCCTTGTAAAAATATTCTTTTGAGGCGTTTAGCCGACGAGCACCTGTTTAGCTCGATTGTACTTACTTACTGTCTGCCTACGGGCTGTAACATGATTAACAGATCCTAGGGTTGATCATGTATGACTAAACTCTTGCCAGTCCTGACATTTTGTAATGACTAGCTTCATGATCAACTGAATATGTAATATTTGGGACGCCTTACTATTGTATATTTAATGATCATACATCTTGTGACTTTTACTTACTTGCTTGTGATTGAGACACTAGGCTTGTTCATGACCTTAAGAGACTGTTGGCTTGTAGATAAACCCTCATGTATCTAGACAGCCATGACCGTATAGCGAGATGGATTCCATTTCATATACGTAGCTGGCTATGTCTGCCCCCGCTCTCCAGTATTCTGGTTCTGGAGCGTGACAAGCAGACATCCCAAACCCTTCCCTGAAGCGTCGCTGTAGATGACGAATCCTCCCGATCCCGATGGCAAAGCTAGAACTGGCGCTGTGGTGACTCTTCTCTTTAATTCTTTAAATGCTGTCTGGCAGGCGTCGCTCCAGATGAACTACTCATCCTTTCACGTAAGCTTCGTCATAGGCTCTGCTATCCTGGCAAAATCCTTCACGAATTTCCTGTAGTATCCTGCTAGCCCCAGGAAACTACGAATCTCAGCTACTGACTTGGGACGTGCCCATGCTTCCACTGCTTCAATCTTCTTGGGATCCACAGAAATCCCCTCTCCAGTCACCACATGCCCCAAAAACTCCATCCGGTCCCAAAAAAACTCATATTTCGAGAGTTTCCCGTACAGCTTCTCCTTCCGCAGTATCTCCAACACAATCCGCAGGTGCTCCATATGCTCCTCCTCAGTCTTCGAATATATCAGAATGTCGTCAATGAATACTACGACAAGCTTGTCCAAATACTTGTGAAAAACTTTATTCATCAAGTTCATAAATACTGCTGGGGCATTGGTGAGTCTGAACGACATCACCAAGAACTCATACTGGCCGTATCGGGTGTTGAAGGCTATCTTCGGAATATTCTGCTCTCGAACCTTCATCTGATGATATCCTGACCGAAGGTCAATCTTGGAAAAGACCTTCGTCCCACTCAGTTGATCAAACAGCTCATCAATCCACGGCAACGAGTATCTATTCTTGATGGTGATGTTGTTGAGTGTACGGTAATCGATGCACATCCTCACCGTCCTATCCTTCTTGGGCACGAAGAGTACCGGTGCTCCCCAGGGCGAAGCACTGCACCGAATAAAACCCTTGTCTTCCAACTCATCAATCTGGGCCTTCAACTCTGCAGCTTCCTTCGGGTTGATCTTGTAGCAATGCTGGGACTTCGGCGCTGATCCGGGCACTAGGTCGATGCTGAACTCCACATCTCGATCTGGCGGCAATCTTGGCAACTCTTCGGGGAAGACGTCGAGAAACTCTGCAATCAGCGGATGCGGTAACTCCTGGTATTCGGCAACTGCTCCGAAGTAGACTCCTTCTGGCCTCTCTGTAACTCGTCTGCTGATCTCGAATGGTAGAACTCCTGGCGGGCTGAAAGTTACCTTCCCCTCCTGGCAGTCTATTACGGCAAACTGCTCGCTCATCCAGTCGATGCCGAGGACTACGTCGAATCCGGGCAATGGCATCACTAGAAGTCGAGCCTTAAGCTCCCGTCCAGCTACAGTGATAGGGCAATCCACCATCTCACTGACTGGAACTATCCCTCCTCCTGTCATAATCCGATAGTTCCTCCTAGTGGGCTTGGGTGTGAAGCCGTGTCCATACAAAAACTCATATGGTACAAAGCTATGTGTGGCTCCAGAATCAAATAAGGCAATGGCAGGAAATGAATAAATGATAACAGAACCTGTGATAACATCTGGAGCTGCCTCCTCCTCCTCAACTGCGGCCACGACGTAAGCACGTCCCCGCTGTGGTCCTCCCCTCTGCTGCTGCTGGTGCTGTACAAACCTCTGCTGCTGGGGTGGTAGGGATCCTCCTCTCTGGGGTACAGTAGGTAATGCTCTAGGTGGTGCAGGCGGTGGTCCTCCAGCTCCTCGGGGTCCTCCTGCTAGTCGAGCTGTAGCCTGAGCGCAGTCCCTCATCTGATGTGCATCTGATCCGTAAAATAGGCAAATTTCAAGCCTCTTGCGACAGACCTCCACATGGTGTCCCGACCGATGACAATATATGCAAGTGACTCCCTGCTGCCTCTGATGCTGAGCTGCTGGAACTCTGGTAGGACGGTGCTGAACTGCTGCCTGCTGATGTGGCCTCGCCTGAGTCTGCATCTGCACCCTCTTCGCCGGTGCCTGGTAACTGCTGCTGCCGATGTCCCTATCCCTCTTGGGCCTCGGGTCCATCTCCTTCTCAACTGCCTGGGCGATCTTGAGGATGCTCGAGTAGGTAGTTGCCTGGCTAATAGCTACTGCGTGCCGCAGTTCCCTGGTCAGACCCTTCTTGAATCTCCAAGCTCTGTCCTCCGGTGCTCTGACTAGGTTCTCCACGAACCTACTGAGCCTAGTAAACTCTGAAGTGTACTCCGCTACTGTCATCGTCCCCTGCTGCTAGGCCTCGAACTGCATCCAAAGCTCGTCCCTCTCGATGTCTGGAAAAAACTTCTCTTTGAATAGAGTTTTGAAATCTGCCCAAAGAACCTGCTGTGCTGCCAACTGGGGCTCCTCGCGGTACCAGGCTCTGGCAAGGTCGAACAGCCGTATGCTCGCCACCTCCACCTTCAGGTCATTCGGGATCTGCGCCATCTTCAAGGTCCTCTCCGCATTCTCCAGCCATTCGTCTGCATAGACGATACCCTCATTGCCCCAAAAGTCCATCGGGCAGAGGTTCTGGTATTCCTTGGCCGTCCCTGGTCTTGATGCTCGTGGTGCTGGAGGTGCTACTAGTGCCGGTGCTGTCGTCTCTCGAGTCCTTAGTGCGTCGACGACGGTCGCTCTGAACTGTGCTGCCTAGTGATTCTGGGCCTCCAGAAACTGCTGGAACATCGCTATCACCTGGGCGCCGTCAAACATCATCGTCGAAGGCAGGGGTGGAAAGATATGAGGCGCGACTGGAAACTGATATGCCGGAACGTCTGGTGCGGGCTGCTCCGAACTGCCTGCAACTCCGGGCTGATCCGCGGTCTTCCTCGTAGTGACCATCCTACAATAGAAAGAAAACTTCGTTGATTGACAAATCCTAAAAACCTAATAAACAATGTTTTTATAATATCAATGCACCTGAAAAACCTGTTATACCCTTATTTTTCGATTTTTCCTATGCTGTGATCAAGTTTTCCTAGTGTAATCAAGTCCCCCAATAGTACGCTAAGACCTAGGTACCATTAGGATAGACCTGCATGGGCCACCACTAAAAACATGTCACGACCCGCTCCCGAATAACCGGATACGAGTTGGACACGCCCGGCCTTCGTCGATAGATACGACGAAGTAAGCTGTACAATACTAAGGAAAACTAACCAGATATACAAGAGTAAATGTGAACACAGCATCTATAACGAATCCCAAATCCAGATACATGTCTCAGAATTTATTACATTCCAGCAAATGAAAGTAAGTCTACTAGTCTCAATATAAGGAAAATAATATAGAAATACTAATGGTAATCTCTAGGCTTCTGCGGCCTCTAAGTCAAGAGCAACTCTAGTTAGCTCTCCTGCATCTAATGGCTCCCCGCCATAATACGTGTCGCACAGAGCCTCCAGCTCACCAGCAACATATCCTAGTCAGGAGCGGAGCTAAGTATATCCAAAGAAATGAACATGAACATCATGGTATGAATCAAGAAACAGAAAATATATATAAGTACAGGAATACAAAAATGGCTGAAGGTACGCCAGGGATCATATTCTCAAGATGATAGGTCATCTGAATGAGATGGAGATCCTTGGAGCTAAAATTGATGGAGAAACCAAGGTCGATATCATTCTTGGGAATCTATCTAAAAGTTTTGACATGCTTTGCCTTAACTACAACATAAACAAATGGTTGTATAGTTTGGAAGAACTTGCAAAAGAGCTACAGGATGCTGAAGCTCTCTTTAGACAGAGTGGTCATATTTATGTTTCTGAAAAGGCTTTTACTTCTAAGCCAAAAGACGGTAAGAAGAAGAATAACATTCAGAAACAAGCAAATTCAGTAAAGAAGGGCAGGAGACCTCAAAGTGTTGTGAAAAAGCCGAAAGGAAAATATTTCAAGTGCAAAGGGACATGACATTGGAAGAATGACTGTCCACTTCTCAAACAAGGAAACAAAGAAGCTATATCTCATTTACTAGTAGTTGAAACATGTTTAGCGGTGTTATCTACCGGTATCTGGTGTGTAGATACATGAGCCACTAATCATGTATGCAATTCATTGCAGGGTTCCAGGAAATAAGACGACTTAGTGATGAAGAGATATGCTTATTCATGGATGACGCTACAAAAGTTGCGACTGTTGTAGTAGGAGATTTTATTTTATCTTTTGGTAGAAATAAGTCTTTGACATTAAAAGATTGTATTTATACACCTTCACTTAGAAGGAATTTGATTTCTGTTTCTATGCTAGTTGAGGATGGATATTCAGTTTATTTTAATGACAACATTGTTATTAGAAAAAAAGCTATTTATTTTTTTAGGTGCATTAGTAGATAATTTGTGTGTCATTAATCCTATTTCACCAACAATGCAACTAATGGAAATGAATAACACGTCTTCTAACTTAAATAAGAGAAAAAAACCTTTTTGTATGAACCAAACATATCTTTGGCACTTACGATTAGGCCATATTAACCTAAAACGGATTCAAAGACTGGTTACAGATGGACCTTTGAGTTCATTGAAAATGGAGGCATTTCCAGTTTGTGAATCCTGCTTAGAAGATAAAATGACCAAAAGACCTTTCAAGGCAAAGGGGTACATGGCCAAAGATGTGTTGGAATTGGTTCATTCTGATTTGTGTGGATCCATGACTATCCAATCTAGAGTGGCTTTGAATATTTTGTCACATTCATTGACTATTATTCAATGTATGGATACATTTACTAGGTGCACCGTAAGTCTGAGTGCTTTGAAAAAATTCAAAGAGTACAAGACTGAGACAAAAAAATGTCCTGAAAAATATATCAAGTCATTATGTTCAGAACGAGGTAGTGAGTACCTTTTTAGAGAGTTTAGGGATTACTTATCAAAAGCTAGGATTATGTCCTAATTAACTGCACGTGGAATACCCCAACAGAATAGTGTAGCCGAAAGAAAGAATATGACTCTTATGGAGATGGTTAGATCAATGATTAGTTATTCGGATTTGCCAGACTCGTTTTGGGGACATGCCTTAGAGACTGTAGCTTATATTATGAACTTGGTACCTTCTAAGTCAGTAGCTACTACTCCCACAGAGCCGTGGATCGGACGAAAGCTTAATCTAAAATATGTTCGAATTTGGGGTAGTCTAGCACAAGTGCTGAATGAGAAAGCATATAAGTTAGAATCTCGTACAGAAGTACGCTTATTTGTAGGCTATCCAAGAGGAACGAAGGGTGGTCTATTTTATAGTACAAAGGATCAGATGGTTATTGTTTGCACCAATGCCCGATTCTTAGAGGAAGACTATATGATGAACCATAAACCCATGAGTAGAGTTGTTCTAGAAGAATTGAGAGGAGACACACGTAATACTTTAATAGAAACAGTACAAGAGAAGGAACCATAAGTAACTGCACAATGTGTCATAAATATTGCATCACAACCCATAGTATCTCGTCGTAGTGGGAGGGTTATTATACAAACAAACATGTTTATGTTCTTGGAAGAGTCCTCAGATTTTGTCCCTGAGGAATAAGACTATGATCCCTGCACCTATAATGAAGCACTACAAGATAAAGATGCTGAATCTTGGCAAAATGCAATAAAATCGGAAATAGAATCAATAGATTCTAATAAGGCCTGGGAACTTGTAGAACCACCCACTGGTATAAAAGCCAATGGATGCAAGTGGGTCTATAAGAGAAAAAGAGAAGCAGACGGTAAGGTTGAAACCTTTAAAGCACGACTTGTTCAAAATACTTTACTCAGAAAGAGGGTATTGATTATGATGAAACCTTTTCGCCATTAGCCATGCTTAAGTCTATCCAGATTCTTTTATCTATTGCAGCTCATCTCGATTATGAGTTTTGGCAAATGGATGTCAAGACAGCTTTCCTTAATGGAAGTCTTGAGGAAAACATCTATATGAAGCAACCAAACGAGTTCATTAAAAAGGGCCAAGAGCATCTTTTTTGTAAGCTCAAGAAGTCCATTTATGGACTTAAGCAAGCTTCCAGATCTTGGAACATCCATTTTGATTAGGTGAAAATCTCTTATTGATATGATCAATGTCCAGATGAATCTTGTTTTTACAAAAAGTGTGACGAAAACGTGGTGGTATTCCTAGTACTTTAGTGGATGACATATTGCTTATTGGAAACAGTATGAAGGTGTTATCTAACGTAAGGATATACTTATCCAAATAGTATGATATGAAGGACTTGGGAGAAGCAGGTTACATCTTTGGGATGAAAGTTTTACGAGATCGCAAGAAAAGGATGTTAGGCTTGTCTCAATCCGCCTATATAGATACTGTATTAACTCGTTTTAGCATGCAAAATTCCAAGAAATATTTTCTACCTTTTAGGTATGAATAGCTCTATCAAAGGAACAGTGTTCGAGGACACCAAAGAGATATAGGACATGAAAGCGGTTCCTTATGCTTCGACAATATGAAGCTTAATATATGCAATACTATATACGAGACCAGACATCTGCTTTGCCGTAGGCATGGTTAGTAGATATCAGTTTAACCCAGGACAAGATCACTGGACTGCGGTAAGCATATTCTGAAGTACCTGAAAGGACTAAAGACTATATACTGGTTTACCAGGAAGATAGTTTAGTGCCCTTGGGATATACAAACTCAGATTTTCAGTCATATTGAGATTCCAAAAAATCTACATCAGGTTATGTATTTACCTTGGGAGGTATTGGATATGGTACCTAGTTTACCTAAGACTATTATACTTTATTGTGGTAATAGTGGTGCAGTTGTAAACTCGGAGGAACACGATCCCATAAGACAGGTAAACACATTGAGCACAAGTACCACCTGATACAAGATATCATAAAAAGAGAAGATGTTACTGTGATCAAGATAGCATCAGCTTACAACCTAGCTGATCCCTTTACAAAGAGCTTACCGGCTAAAGCTTTTAATAGTCATGTTGAGGGAATGGGAGTCAAATGCATGCTCGCATATATGGCTTTAAGTATAAGTGAGAGATTTGTAACAGTATACTAAAAAATAATACTTTGATTATAAGTGGAAGATTGTTAGGGTTATATACTAAAAGCATCACTTTTGTATTAATTATATTTTTCTATTATTTTTGAATGAGAATTATATGGGAAAATGTTGGCATTTTATATTTGTTATATATTAATGCAAGTGTCTGATATTCTACATTATAGATAATATAGTGTGTGGTGACACGCAGAAGATCATATTATCAGTCCCTTGTAGAATATATAAATGGTTCACAACCTAGATAGATTTTGACAAACCATTGGTAAGGTTGTAGTGTAATCTGGCATTAGTCTATCTTGACTACATGTTTATACTATTATACTTTGTGTGTATTGAACATGACCACTTGAGGTTGTTCTCTTTGTACTGACTACATAAGAGAATAAATACCTTAGTTATTATGGATGCTTATGCTCTTAATCCGGATATAATAACAGATATGTATATGTAGTATGCATTACTTTAATTCATAAAAGAGTGAGATTCATAATGAGTCAATAACCTCTATGAATTGGGTAATAACATTATGCGTATGATGGGCTGTTGATTATAAAAGAAATATATATCCCGATATATCGGGTTGGTGATGTCCCCTTAAGGAACTCATAAGGATTGTCATATAAACCTTGTAGGTGGATTATATTCTATATGACAAATAAAGTCGAATGGTACTAATTAAGGATAAAAGATGTAGATCAATGTAGTTGTTAGTAACTTATTTGATTGACGGACATTCGATATCTTAACATGGGAAGATAAATAAGCATATAATAAGAATGAGCCCAGAAACGTAATTTGGGATTAGGAAGGTAGTGCAACAATAGATCTTTAGTGGACAGAGCTATTGTTAACAGACCTGGGTTGTGTGTTCGGGCTGAATACGGGATACCTAGACCCGTTAGGAGACATAAACCTATTTTTTTCTCACGGTCCCTGCCGTAGCCTATATATACCTTCTGTTCTCTGGCCGTTATATGTATCATGAGAAGATCATCTTTATCTAATTCGTTTATCATGAGAGGAGAGAAAAGGGAGAACGGCCAAGGGAATAAAAGGTTGGGAGATCGTCGGCCACACGACGTCCAACCCGAGGAAGGAATACGTGCAAAAGATCTTGGGGTCGCTGACTGCTCGAGGTTGCTGGAAATTGTCGTCTTCTTTTCATCGCAGGTATAATTCGTGAACCTTAGTTTTCGCCTATAAAGGGTTGGAAAACATTTTAAATCTATTAACTTTCTATCGATCAATACGCACACCAATTCGTGGTCCTGGGTATCGTTAGTTCTATCAACATATCATTTAGAAATTCAAACTCCCTTATGTTAATTAGGGAATCTCTTGTTACGCCCCAATTTTTGAAGAATCGATAGTCGTCCCCTAGGCGTGATACTGTGCGAACCTAAGTTGCACTCGCACAAGACATAGTCATAAGGTTTTCTGAAAGACAACAACTAATAGAGTACGCAGAGAAATTTAACAACACCTTTGAAACAAAAGGAACTTTTTTTTTGATAATAAACATCATTTACAAGAATCTATTACAATAGCTGCAGTGTGGGCTTACAACTTGACTTGACTTATAAAATAAACGTTCATGAGATAGTCGTTCTATCCATTACATCCCCCTTTTATACAACCAAAATATTTTAACACATGCTATCGTAGAGAGTCGAGCCATCTTTCTTTGGACTGATGTGTAGAGTCTTCAAAAAGGATTTAAAACAAGCCTTAGGCACACAGACGAGGCTTCAAAACAGCTACTGTCGCCATCAACTAAGTGGCACATCCTTGTCTATTCGGAGCACCTGTGAATAGCGAGGATCAGTACATTGTCGTGTACAGGTGGGTGACTAATTAAATTATATGCTCTAATTAGGTTCAAGAAGTTATATGATATAATTGGTGATTTTCTACCCACGGCAGAACGTGCCGTTGCAGCATGAACTTACCATGTTCTTCCCTGTCAATTGTTAACTTAGCTATCAGAAATTATATGTATTTAATGTGAAGGTCACTGTCAAGATAGCCATCTTGGACGTTACAGCTTGGTTTAGTTGGCGACCCTTCCAGCGCGGTTGCGAGCCCGCTAAAAGTTTCCTGAATGACCCATGCTAACACCCAGCACAGCTATCCAGGTTCCTCCTAGGCCGAATCGGTCCCATGGCTCCCGGGATACCATTCAAGGAACCTAACCCTTGTGAACAAGTTGGTAATGACCGTGCAAGACTAAGTTACTTACTCAAGCATGGTCTACAAATATTGTGAGATTTAACCCATTTCAATGTGTCCCGCCTTACCTTGCAATATTTATTCATAGCATCAATATTTGTGTAATACAGTTGTATGGCATATATGTAAAAGCAAGAAAGTAATAGCTCTATGAATTATGTACGCAAGTAAAGCACGCAACGGTTCTATGAAAATAAGCCTTTGTGTCCTTGTATCAACCATTCGCATTTATAGCATTGGTTAGTTTGAGACAAGAAGGTCAAAAGGGAAATAAGGGCCAGTCACTCACCTGTATTTACTTGAGGCGAGAGAAAAAGGTTGGTTGTGCTAGACGACGCCTATATGATCACCTAAAATTGCATAAGCAACATATTAGCACTCTACCATTATATTCCTAGTTAGATATGAAATATGAAGTTCGAAGAGCGCAAGCAATAAAATCTATCAAAAATATTCATGAAAATGCATTCAGAAAACCAAAGCCAAAGAAGCAAGTACGAGATAAAAAACAGAGCAATTGGAGGTCTCTTCCGACTTAGCCGTATAGTCCATCCTCGAGGCGCAACCTGTTGAATATGGGACTTGATTTCGAAGAAGCCATTCCATAACGAGAAAAGAATCTTGATTCAACTAGTTCCGACCAATCGATAGCGACAGTGTTTCATAATCACATTCCCTGCATCGAGATGAGAAACATGCATGATGTTGGGATGGGTACCAACTTAAAAAAGTTTTGTCCTCGAAACTTAAGAATAGAACCTACCTCTAAGAAAATAATAAATGAAACTTTTTCTTTATCTCTGACTCGAGTTCCCAGGTCGACACCTCGACCGAATGGTTCCTCCAGAATATGCGGACGAAAGGGATTGCACGATTCCAAAGCAGTTTGTTCTTGCTCCAAGATATGTATATGTTCTTTTCGTTGTTAGAATCAATCGGGACTTAACCCTAGTCAACCCAACTTAGTGGGGACCATCCTAGGTTTCCAACCGATAGTAGAACCATATTAGATTGATCTAATTCAAATTAACTGCAGCCGTGTGCTACAAATCCTTGCATCTTTGAATTAACCAATCAATCCATCCAAATATGGAAATCCACTAGACCCACCTTGGTATAGTTGGAGATTGGAGGCCTAAACCTCAACCAAATCAATTCAACCAAAGCCATATGAATCCTAACATATAAAACCTCATATTCTAATATTTTAACCTTAAAAATTCTGCAACCCTCTCCCCATCCATTACAATCACCGAAACTCCCTCCCAGCTTAATTTAGCAGCATCACCTTGTGGTGTAACGACAGTTTTGACCCTTTTTCGACCTCCGATGATGCTCCACGAATATTTGTTGCGAAGCTAACTTCTACAATCCTATCAACCCCTAATAAGTTCACAATCTCTTCTAATACACCAAAATAGCCCTACAAGTCATCCGAAGTCCAAAATCTAAGTCTGAAGTTGTTCTAGCAGGTACGCTATTTTTTATCTAGGGTTTCGTGTACTTCCTGGCCTCATCTTTTCATGAAACCAAAACTAATGGAAAGATATTTGTGTCTATTTTTATGTCCAATTGGCCACCCACACAGTTTCAAACGATTTGGCTGGGACGTCCATTCTACGAAAAGGTGTCTAAAATAGACCAGTTCTATTGTGAGCCAATTTTTATGCACTTCTGGGCCACTTCTGTCACTACCATTTCCAAATAAGAGTAATTTTGCCATTTCATATTATTTTACTTTGTGCATATTTATTATTAATATTGTGTTAGTTATTATGGTTAGTGGCTAGCTTATTTGATAGACTTGGGTTAGTGAACCAATTAGACTAGACGCTAGATTAGAGTCCAACAATTAGCATGACATGATTCATGAACCAACTCATTGGACTGGCCCAGTTAGACCCACTTAGTCATGCCATTTAATTAAATTAGGATTAGACTATTTACCAAAAATAGGTTTAGAGCATTCCATGCATTAATTAGCTCTCATGACAAGCTTTTGAGGGCATGTTGGACAATTTAGATTGGTATGACCTAGCCCTAGTTGGTCGGCCACAAGAGAAAGAGGCTCTCATCCTCTCATTTTATTCATTTGTGTCCATTCCTCTCATTTTGGTGTTCTTCTCCCAAATTGAGCCATCCCTCCACCAATTCCTCTCAAATTTCTCTCAAATTCCACTCAATTGTTCTTCTTCTCCCAAATTGAGCTATCCCTCCACCAATTCCGCTCAAATTGAGCCATCCCTTCCAGAAGCCTTTTATGAATGAGGGTGGTTTGGTTTGATTCAGGAATTGGTTTGTTTGTATGGTGGGGCTTGGAGAAATATGTCTAGGGGGTTGAGATGACACAGTACGACTCAACGTACATATTTTTCTAGACTCAATAAATCAAAAATTGTAGACTGAGAACATATTACATTTGTAGTGCAGCAGCTTATAGACGACATCTGTCTTGAACTTGATGTGTCATAGGTGATGTTTTGTCTTGCACTTGATGTGTCGTATTGGATCATATCAGATATCAGTTGTTAATTATCTAAATCAGGTTGACTGTGATCCAGTTTGGGACAACAAGTTCTTGTTTGTTTCCAATATTATTAATTACTATAATTGTATGATTAGTGATACATATTTGATTCTTGACACGTTTGTTACACGGGTTAGTAAATTCATGTTTACCGGTTTATTGTGTCATACTTGATCATCGTATTCCATGTCTAAAAGTTGGGCAAAAAAGTACCAAGTAAATATGTGATTAGGCCTTAGACCTTGTCATATTGCATTGCATATTGCATAGTAGACCTTGTAGACCGTGCTTTATTTATATTTTTTGTAAAGTAGACCTTGTAGATCATGCGGTGTAATTGTCCCAGACCGATCATATATTGAACATTGTACTTCAACTCATGTAGATGGTTATGTTTCCTTATTTTATGCTTTTTATAATTCATGTCAACTGTTATCCTTTATTTTCCATGTCATAATTTTGGTTTATTTATTCCATCATGTATGTCATTTCTATGCACTATTTTTATAGTCGTTATCATATATTTGGAACTGCATACATGGATTGTACTCGTTCTATTTCTGACTAGAAACTAATTTTTTAGGTTAGTCGCGATTACTCTTAGCATTGGGGAGATACGGGTGCACTTGAAGGCCAAAACCCTAGAAGACTAGTTAGATAGACGTGTTGTTAGTCATATTCAATATTGTGAGATATTATATTTTTCTTCAAAATATAAAACTTCTAAATATTGTAAAGTTGATTTATTTTTTGTGAATGAGAAAATAAAGTTATATTTTATGAGCTTTTGTTTATTGCAGGCTAGACAGCATTCTACTGCCGACACTGCAGTATAGGCTGGACTTGGACACGCACTCACATCCCGAAAAGTGGATGCAGGTTGTGACACTTGGTGTACCTTGTGCAAGTCTTGTTGTTGTTATTGTGCATTGTATGGACACCGATTCCTGTGAAGGTTCGTGACCTTATAAGAGAATCCCGTATCGTAACGTACCATGGTTAGATCCACTGTACCAATCGAGGACGGGAAGTAGTAGTATAGATACATCATCATACCCTCCTTGTATCAAGTCTTGAACCTTGAATAGTATTAATCATACACTGCACGTATGATTAACCCGGCCATAAATCCTTGTATCAAGTTCCTAAGTCGACCACACGTTGAAACTAGTGCTCACTCACGTAGATAGTTATTTCCTGATTATTGTACATGATATTTCCTGCTCTTATATTTATTTACAACTTTTTTATATTTTGCTACATTCATGTACATGTTATATTGTCTTGTATACTTTCTATTTACTGTTACTTAGTCTTTATCATTTATTGGAATTGTTATTAGAGGTATACTTTACTCAAATCCTGATTGGATACATTTTTCCCAGATTATTTAGATGATGAGTGCCCTACCTACTACGACCAATAAGATATAGTAGGAGTAGACCGAGAGACACTGATCCATGAGGGCTTAGCTCCAGCTGGGGAGGCTCTAGTAGTGACTCAGTTAGACTAGATTTTAGTACAGGATTTGTCTCCAGCTTTATGACTCTTGGCATGTTATTATTTGGAGGATTATGTTATATTGAGATAGTTTACTCTTAGACTCTAAATATGGACTTGTGTTATATTTTTGATAGATTCTTCTAGATTTTTATATCATGTCTTTATATCTTTATCGTGCCTCTAATCCTCCTTATAGTCACTATGATTGAGTATGAATATTATCATTATTTGTTGTCACCCTCATTTCCCGTATTTACAGTATTTCGTATTTATACTCGTATCTGGATTTTGGCATGTATTTTTATTTTTCTTAACTTGTAGAATTTCGGTATTTCTCGTACTTTGGGTTTTGGCATGGCTCGGTTTTAATTGGATTGGGTTGGTTTGGTTTGGTTTATGTGTATTGGAACACCTTAGCCTATGCTCCACCCTCAACACACCACAACCCACCCTCTTTATAATCCCCACCTAACAATCTCTCTCTTCATTACAACCTCCATTAATTTCTTCTTCTTTTTCTTCCTCCACACAACAACACCCACCCCCTAGGCAAGTGCACCTTGCCACCACATGAGAACCCTCTTTTATTTGTCCATTTGCTAGATTAGGACTTGGTGATCAATATTAGAACTTGGTATTTTGTGATTTGGAGTCTCCATTGTTCTAGATCTAAGTTTTCCCTATTTTCGGTTTTGCATGGTTTTGATCTATTTTAAGTTGGGTTTTTATGGGTTTTGATGTTTCCATATGGAAGAGAGTTCAATTCCACCCTGGTTAGAACTTTAGAAATCTGGATTTGGAGTTCGGATGACCAAGTTGTGATGCCTTGAAGTTTTGGAGCCATTGGAGCCTCTTCTCAGCCATGGAGAAGAAGACCCAGACCCTGCGTGCGTGTTTTTACGCGTACGCAGCTCTCTGCTTGCGTGCTTTTGTACGTACGCAGCTCTCTGGCTTGCGTGCTTTTGCACGTACAATCCTCTCCTGCGTGCGTGACTTTTTACGCATGCAGCTCTCCTGCGTGCGTGACTTTTCACGCATGCAGCTCTCCTGCGTGCGTGACTTTTCACGTATGCCGCTCCCTGCGTGCGTGACTTTTCACGTATACCGCTCCCTGCGTGCGTGACTTTTCACGTATGCCGCTTCCTGCGTGCGTGACTTTTCACGTATGCCGCTCCCTGCGTGCGTGACTTTTCAAGTATGCCGCTCCCTGCGTGCGTGACTTTTCACGTATGCCGATCCCTGCGTGCGTGACTTTTCACGTATGCAGCTCTCCTGCGTGCGTGACTTTTCACGTATGCAGCTCTTCTGCGTGCGTGTCTTGTGCGTACGCTGCACCCTGAACCCCTTGCTTAACCCATTGGCTCTTGGAGTTTTGGCCTTATTTCTTTAAGCTTGGCTTTTCTATCGTCCGGTATATTGATATTTTATTAGATATTTTACGCCCATTTTATATCCTTACGCCTTTTGTCATGAACTTGATTTTACTTAATATGTTTGGAATGACTATTGTACATGGCACGGTATGACAAGGTACTAGCATAACACGATAGTGACCCGTAGTGGTGCACTCCTGACATGACCAATCTGACATGATAGTGGCCCGTCGTGGCGCACTCCCGACAAGTACCCTGACATGATTTATCTTGATAACTTAACTTGACCTGCCTTGACACCATAGGTAGTTCTTTCTTGCTTGCTTGTTAAATCCACTTGTCCTGTCTTGCATCATGTCTAGGGTGGGACTCCTGAGTGCCACGGTCAGGAGTTCCTACTAAAATGGATTAAGGTTAATAACTAGAATAACACAGTAGTCATGAAGAGATGACACAGCTACAGGCAATCCCGTTACCTGGGCGCTCTTGGGATCTGTAGCCTGCCGTCGAGTAGGGCACATTTCCAGCACACCGTCGCATGTTGCACCCTCTAAGTCACCTAAGGATACATTTGTCTCCCGGACGATGTACCCACCAGAATTCAACCCCTAATTTTCGACCTGGGTAACCTGGATGGTCTGCAGGGCTTGTGGCTGTGGAACGATCTCACTGCATCTTGTTAGTAATTAGGCCTGTGATAACCCTAGTTAGTTAAAGTAGTAAGCCGTAGTATCTACTTGGCCGTGATTGATTGAATGAGGTATAACCAGTGTAGCCATGTCTTGATCCAGTACAAGATTGCTCCCTGTCTTGATTTCTTGCATTATTATCTTGCCGATAAATTGTGGGAAACCAAGTTCTGTTCAGACGAAGGGTTACAACCCCGGTCCTTGTTTGGTTTTACGGGTTGTAACCTGGCTATCGGAATAGTTCCATGGTTATCTCGTCGTATATCATCCTGACATGTTTTCGAAAATTCTAGTTTTAATATTAAAATTTCTTGTGCTGATTGCTGGCTTTTGTTCTTATTTTGTGGCCCCCTTGTGGCACTTGCTCTTTCTGGGGTTGACCCAGCTGGTTTTGTGTGGCCAGATTTCGGAGCAGCTCCCGAGGATCTACCAAGCTTTCAGCCCAATGGTGGCTACTAGAAGGAACCCGGGCTACGAGTGGGTTTTCTATTTTGTTTCGCTCACTCTATTGTAAAACTATTCTTTTGAGACGTTTAGCCGACGAGCACCTGTTAGCTCGATGCACTTTTACTTACTGTCTGCCTACGGGCTGTAAACATGATTAACAAATCCTAGGGTTGATCATGTATAACTTAAACTCTTGCTAGTCCTCGTATTTTGTATGACTAGCTTCATGATCAGCTGATATGTAATATTTGGGATGCCTTTTATTGTATATTGGGTGGTCAAACATCTTGTAATTATATTACTTGCTTGAGATTGAGACAATAGGCTTGACCTTAAGAGACTGTTGGCTTGTAGTAAACCCTCATATCTAGACAGCCGTGACCGTATAGTTGAGATGTATTCTATTTCAATATACGTAGCTGGCTATGTCTGCCCCCGCTCTCCAGTATTCTGGTTCTGGGGCGTGACATGGTTTAAGTGGTGGCCCATGCAGGTCTTGTTAATCAAGAAATGTGAGGGTTTACCGAATAGATGTCTCAATCAGTATTCGCCCTTGATCTCCGCACGTATTTTCAAATCCCTGAAATTCTTGCCCTGATTACATGCTTGTATCGTTGATCTGTCCTGGTCCTTCCTTATTGTTTCCCTGTGTCGTCTTCCTCAGCGGCACTGTACCTGACCTTGCCGATCAGCAAGAAAGAGCACCTTCCGTGGGCCAGCAGCAACCCGGAGATCAAGCCCAGCATTCCGGAGTCTCCTCCAGAGTGATTCCTACTGGAGGAGAGTCACCAGTTCGGCCCGTCCAGCCCGTAGAGCCCGATGATGGTACCTTGGTAGGCCTCATCAGAACCTTGATAGCTTTCCAGGATCGTCGAAGCGACGCCCTGCACCAGACAGTTCAAGATGCTTTAACCCGAGGCGGACATCCAGGGAACCAGACGGCGAACAGCTTCAAGCGATTGAACCCTCCCTTCTTCGACGGCACCGAGGATGCGATTGCCGCGGATGCATGGCTTCAGGATACCGAGGAAATTCTGGAAGCAGCTAGGACACCCGAGAATGAGAAGGTGGCGGTGGTACGCCTGCAGTTGTTGGACTTGGCTCGCAGTTGGTGGGCGGCACAAGCCATGGGATTAGTGGCACCCATTGCTTGGGCAGTATTTAGAGAGAGATTCCAGACGAAGTATTTCGATGCTGTGGCTCGGTACGACTTGCAGACCAGATTTACCAACTTGAAGCAAGGAGACAGAACAGTCGACAGTTATGCATCGGAGTTTTCTAGGCTCAGTAGGTTTGCTCCCACCTGGGTGGCGACCGAGTTTGATAGGGCCCAGCGGTTCCAGCAGGGACTGCATTTAGAGATCTTATTGGCGGTTGAGCAGTTCGAGCACCAGACGTTCGATGCGGTCTTGAGAGCAGCTAGAAGGCATGAGTACACCTCCCAGACGATCGTGGATAGGACCGGAAGTAGGAAGCGGTCCCACAGTCAGATGTACCAATCATCAGCTCCAGCCCCGGCAGCTAGGGGATTGACCATTGGAAGTCCGAGACGGGCGGCCTCAGTAACGTCAGTTCAGCATTCGACCCCGACGTACCCGCAGCAGCAGAAGCAGACTTCCGCGATGGGATGTTCTCATTGCGGAAAGCCAGGGCATGTGGTGGCAGACTGTCGTAGGGCGCAGGGATTGTGCCTGGCTTGTGGAGCAGCAGATCATAGGATAGGGGCTTGCCCGAATAGGGGTGGTTCATCAGCATCCAACCCTTCTAGCTCTTCGGTGAGAGGACCGGCCCCAGCACCAGTTCAGCAGCAGCAGTATCAGTCTTCGAGGCCCTTGCCGCCTCAGTCTCAGGCATTCCAGCAACAGCACCCCCAGCAGTATGCACAAGCCCAAGCTCAGACCCAGAATAGGCAGAGAGGTTTCCAGCAGAGGGGACCAGCAGCCAGAGGACAAGGTCAGGCCATGATGATGGCTATGGAAGAAGAAGTTGCACCAGGTGAGGTTGTGGCAGGTACTATTCTCGTCAACTCCTCTCCAGCGTCTGTATTATTTGATTCTGGTGCATCGTATTCATTTATGTCTGCACGATTCGCGACACGGATAGGATTGGAGCCCGAGTCATTATCAGTGAGGCTCAATATACTTACTGGTAATGGCCTTGTGGGAGTAGATCGAGTGTTTTCCTCGGGTCGGATCGTAGTTAGTGGTAGGAAGTGTAACACCCAGTTTTCCAAATGAGGGTATTTTGGTCATTTTCAAAATTTTAGAATTTAATTTGAATTATTATTATTATTTATAATTATTGTGATTTTTGAGTGATTTTTAGAATAATTGTTTTTGGTGTTTAGAGACTTTGACTTAAGTTGACCTTGAAAACTAACCTAGTGGCTAACCTAGGTCTTGACTTTGTGATTAGGATTTGAAAACCTATGATGACTTAAGTTCATGAGGATGAACCCATTGGAATTAATTTGGTGAAATTAGGAGTTAGTTTCATATGGAAATGGCTTGTGAAGTCACAAGTCATTTTATGACTAATAGGCTTAAAGCCCATAGGCCCACCAAGTAGCTAACCCTAATTCTAATCAGCCCATGGCTGGACAAATGATCCTCCCCATCCTATTTAATCTCCTCCCAAAGTTAGGGCTAGCCTCCATTAGGAAATTTCACCAAGTTTTAGAAAGAGGTAATGTTCCATCTTCATAAATTCATATTAAATCCAAATTAGGTCCTTTTTCCTTCAAACAAATTCCTATAGGCTCTAAATATTGTTCTCTTGCTGTTGGGATTGAGTTTTGACAGGGAGCACACAATTTGAGGAGCTTTGGTGCTTTGAAGGATCCTCTTCCTTGGTATTTTTTTTGGAGCTTGGAACATCAATAGGTATAATCCTTACCACTGCTCCTAAAACCCAGTAAAAATCATTTCTAAGGTCCTCTAGCCCTCACCCAACTGTATGGGAAGCAAACCCTAGGTTTCGAGCTCGTTTCGTGTCCGTATCGGACACGTATCAGAGCTTGATCCAGGTGCTCGACGAAATATCCCAAAGGACTGCTCGATCGAGTTTTCCTAATCTTTTTGAATAGGAAGCTAGATCTAGGTGTCGTCTAGGGTTCCCTAGTGTCGTGTGCTATTGTTCGTGTCCTGTTGTGTCGTGGGGAGCACGGGACACGCGTGTGCGGGCGTGCGCGCGGTACTGTAGCTCCCCTGCTACTCGGGAGCTACTGCGCGCTGGACACGCGTCGTGGACACACGAAAATTGGTATAGGAGTAGGGGTGTTGACTGACACGAGGCTCGCCAAGTTTTACGAGTCCTCGTGTCGTGTCGGACACGTTCTCGGGTGTGCACGGGAAATGGCTGATTGTGTGCGTGTGCAGTGTCTGTTTGGAATGTTAAATCGTATTTAAATGATTGTTAAATGATGTTTAATGGTTAGCTAGATCCTAATTATCATGTCTAAACCCCTGTTGCATTTGCTTACACAATAGTTTAGGTTTAATGTGGTAATTTGGGATTTGAACACTGTTTTGGAATTTTCCTGATACATTGTCTGATAATGTTTTATCTAAGTTTTCTAAACAGTTAAATTCTTCTTCCTGTTATGTTTTATCTATTAAAATGGAACCTACACATCATAATTATGTTAGTTTAGCCTTGGCATTCGAATTTGGGCTTGGGAATGTGTAAATGGGATTTGAGCAATGGGTATGATTTGATATTGGGATGTTGTGTTCTGATACACACAGGATGTGTTCCAGTAAACTCAAACCTGGGAATTCAATGTTCTTCCCTTCTTTTGCTGTCAAACTGTGATACCAAGTTAAAACCCGAGATTCCTTTGGTTCAAAACTGAAATGGTTTTCCCCTCAAATCCTGAGATTTCATTTACTAGGACTGGTTGAGATTAAGTGTTAACCTGAATTGATTTCTTTCCTTTTTTTGTTAACTGTTGACTGATTATTGAGTTTGGTATTAGCTTGTGTTTCAGTCTTGATAACCTAAAATTTGATATCCTAAACAAACCTGAGAACTGTTAACTAGATTGAGGATCCATTGAACTGTTGGGTATGTTATTGGTTCAGGAAACCTGGATTTGATGTTCACAAAACATGAGATTTGCTTTACACAGTATAACCTGAGAAGATATGGTTGTGTTCCCAGTTTATTCATTACCTGGGAATGATTGGAACCTGGGTTATAGTTCCCTTGAACTATTGAAAATTGATTTCCTTTACTTCATGAAAACCTGAAATGATGTTAAGTTGTAAACTGATTCCTTCATTACTTCACTGTGAACAATTGGTTCTTTGAACCTGTCATTGAACTGAAATGATAAGTTCAAGATTAAACTGATTTTCCCTTCCTGTACACAGGATACCCCATTTATATTGCCACTGTTACCTATAACTGAGACATGTGGTGACTGTAGGACTGCAATGAATGTTGTTCAATTCCAGATTTCACCTTGTGAATAGCTCATTGATATTACTTATTCTTCCTGCAAATATAACCTTCACTGTTAACTGTTAAGAACTGGAGAATGCTTGCACTAGTGTTCATGATCACCAAATGCATCATGCAAACTTACTCTTAAAACTGAATAGTGTAAGCATGACATTGTATTCCCTTCTTTTACTGCAAACTGAAATTCCCTTCCTATTCTTCATGACAATACACTGTAATATGTTAACCCCTGTTCCCAATTCACTGTAAACTTAATGTAGGTTGTCATTAGTTCAATGTTTTCCCTCATTGCTATGTGTTTCTATTTTCTGAAATTATAGCACTGCACTGATTTCTTTCTTTTCTTTTTCCTGTCATTACACACTTGTATCAATGCACACACAACACTTGTATTTCCCCCTTGTATACCTATATATAACAATGCATGATTGTAGTGACATTAGTTCCTATATGCATATATTAGATGAATGTGATATAAGTGAATGGTACTTTGTGGTTGAATAGGCATTGTCATAGATACATATATATAGAGGCTTTCCTATTCATGTGTATGTGTGATCTATATATATATTGTATATATAGTGTGTGTAGTGTCTTGATATGTGATATGGGTTATAGAGTGAGATAGAGGTCCTAATAGGCTATTTAGCCATAGTACAACTTAGAGTAGATTGTTAGAACCTAGAATGGGTTAGTGAGACTTAGATTTGACTTGGTTGACCTAGTTTGACTTCTAGGGTTGACCAGAGTTGACCAAGAGTTGACTTTGGTTTAGATTGACCTAGATTCATGTAGAACGCATTGTAGTGCATATTATTACCATTCTGGACTTGTTGTGACTTGTGCTGTTCTAATAGGAGCCAGACACCACTCCTCAGACAGTATTTTCATCTCGGACTTACAGTTAGCAGGCGAGTACATTCTCTGATCTTTTTATACTTACCTGGATTATATTCTTGCTCTAGATTACTCTACATGATGCTGACACGTATCTTCACGGATTAGTACTATATGGATCCCTTCCTGAGATGTTATCCCTTTACGGGTGCATCGGGTATTTCATGTTCATGTACTTTATCATGTGCATCAGGTACTCCTTGTACTCGTACTAGTTCATGTTTTTACATGTTCTCATGTGCTTTCACGTGCCTCATGTACTACTCATTACATGAGTTCACGTATCTTAGTTGTATTCATGTGCTTATAACGTAACTTGAATGGATCCTTGTGTACTGGTTGGGGCGGGGTGAGTAGAATTGGTTATGTGAACACTATCCCCAGTAGCTGTATAAATGTGCCTCTTTATTTGTATTCATGTGCCCCCAAGCCGTTTACATAACCATTATGCTCTAAATCACGTAGCCACTTACAGTCTCTACTATCATGTATTTACTTTCAGTTACAAAATATCTCCTGTTTACTCGTACTTCCTTTTCAGCACTTCCTGTATTTTACTCTATTGCATGATTTATACTCCTAACCTGCTATGAACTGTTTTGAGAGATATATGCTCGTTCCCGTCCTGACTGGACCTGTTGAAAATTTTACAGTGAATGATGAGGCTCTGGTGTCTATCCCTCTTGGTGCAGCGTTAGACATCACTAGTGACTTGGACCTGCTAGCAGTTGGTGTTACTTTCATTAGTTTAGGATTATCTTACTATTTTGGGATTACTGTACTAGACTTTGAGATATTCTGAGATGTATTTATTTTAGTCACTTAGATTCTGGATTTGTATCTCTGTGATGTTACATTCCTGGTTGTTATCTATCTTTATCTTTCTATCTCATTCCTGTTCTATCCTAGATGTGGTTGAGTTATATTGTGTTATGTCACCCCCATTCGGGGAGTATAACTGTATATTACCCTTATCTGTTAGATGTTATGACCTAGGACAGCGTTCTACCGCCGATGCTGCGGCGTAGGCTGGACGTACCCACGTCACGTGCCCTATTTCTAGGGTGCGGGTCGTGACACGTTTTTAGTGGTGGCCCATGCAGGTCGAGTTTATGTAGTGGTATTCGAACTAGAGTATCACTATAGCCTGCAGTAGGATTAGGATATTTTTTTAAGGGTACTCAATCACGGTTAGGATTCCTTGAAGGATTTCTGGGACGACCCTTGAGAATCTTATTTAAGCTTCAATTTGAAATCCTTCCCCTTGTTTTGTTCGCTCTCACTCCTTGATTATTGAATTTGATTTTGATGAATCGTTGTTGATTTTGATTTTCCTATCGAGATGAATTTTATAGCCTGAGTTACGATATTTTCTGATAACATATATTGACGGAAATACAGGGATGGTAAAACGTCTACATGATTATGGAACCTGCAGTTTATCGCAGCCATATTAGCTGGCGTGGCGGAAACATGGAGACCTGGCTTCGGATGTACGTATCTTGGTTATGAGATTTGGAATTTCTCGCAGCTATACTAGTCGGCATAGCGAGATTTCCAGACGACATGATTGTAGAGGTGCATACCCTAGTTATGGAATCTATCGTTATTCGCAGCCTTGCTTACTGGCAGGGCGAGGACTCTGAGTAACATGATTTTGGACAGACGCATATGATTATCAGATTGTATCTTGAGAAGGTTTTAAACATATCATCTCTATCGTACCATTCTGTTGTATAAATTGTACCCATCATCAAATAACTTAGGAGTAGGAGTAGCTTAGCTATTATTATAAGATTGTGTAACTTCTTGCTATAATTTCTTCCTAATACAATGAATTGGTGAGTTTGCTAGACCTTGACTTAGATTGATGCTATAGCTCTGGTTTCAAATAGTTCATTCTTTAAACAGATAGGCAGAACGAATTTTATCATTATTTTCTTCTTGCCATTGATTCTTGTATTACCCTAATATATATAGTGGACACAGATACTTGCCTGACACGTATGCATACTACACTTGTTTACCAACCTATCTAAATGCATGTTAATATGATTAATGTTAAGCTCTCAAAAATCCTAGTATTCCAATATAGTGCAGTATCAGTGACTAGTTCTATGTTTCTCCATATTAAATTCGTAATTTAAATTTAAAATTTCATGTTACTAGACTTGCTTACATCACTACACATGTATGTTATATACAGGGCTTTATTTAAAATTTTTTTTTTTTTTGGTTGAGTTTTGTGTTGATTTGTCAAATCTGAGACTGTGTACATAGTAAACCCTTAACCTTGGATTCTAAGAGTTTAGTTCAAATTGCAGTTTTAAATTGTAATGTTTTAATGTCGTATACATGGTTGTGTGCAGGTATATAATGTTAGGTTCATACTCTTACATGTTAGGTTGTGGTTGTGGTGAACTTTGAGTTGGTTTTGATGTTCGAATTCTCCAAAATTTTGAAAACTGAATTCATGATTACATTTTTACACTGCTTCAATATGTGTAGTTCAATTTCAGATCTAATTTGTAATAATGAGCTAAACTGAATGACTGAACCCCTTTATTTCAAGTTTTAATCCATGTACACTTGACACTCTACACTAATGTTCACAACTACCATGAAAACCTAACCTTTCATCTCTATGATATATTCATATAGCTATATAGATATATATAGTTCTGTAAGCATGTTATAATGTATGTAGATGCATAAATTAAATCTTTACCTCTCTATACATATAGATATGCTGATATTATACAGTTAGCCATACATGTTATGAGTGAATAAGTTCGTGCCTGGTAGATTGCTTAATTATTATGCCATAAATAATGTAACTTGATAGCTATAGTTGAGACCCAAATACTCCTATAACACTTTCACGTATATGTCACACAAACCACATGACCCTTGCATAATGTTAGCTTTTTCCTCTAACACTCTCTCTCTCCTATATATATTAGATCGTGATTGGATTCAATGCTTGGACGTTCGTTCTTTAAACTTTTGTTTTTTGATTTTTCTTAAATAGTACCCTTTATAGATGATTGGTAGTTGTCTTATTTTATTTTCTTGATAAATACCAGTTTTACAGATAGGATGGTAGACTGCTGTACAGCCTTATGATTGTTGTGTTTTTACCCTTTCCAGTATGGCACCGATGACCCGAGCCTGTCGCCTGAGAGCAGCTGCAGCTACTGATAGTGTGCTTCCACCTCCTATTACTCAGAAGGTAGTGACCCCTTAGGCTGACCCAAGGGTAGTAGCACCTCCCGCCATCGAGGAGGTGTCAGCATCCATACCAGAGAGCCTTCCTCCACCACCTGTTACTCAGGAGAGAGTGGCAGTCTCATCTGAGACCAAGAGTTCTTCCCGATCTCCTCCTCTGCCTCCAGGAGCAGTACCCCATACCATACCCTCGGCAGGTTTGTTTTCTGACGGGGCTCAGATATCCAGACTTCTCCAGGATGTGTTGGAGACACAGAGAGTTCAGACTGAGATCCTAAAGGAGCAGGGTCGTAGAATCCAACTGCTGTGGGATTTGGTACATTCAGGAGGGGAGCCTAGTTCTAAGAGGCCGAGGAGCAGTGTATACCCAGAGCCCCATGAGCACCCAGACTATCAGCCTAAACCAGCCTACCCAGTCCAGACTCCTGTTCAGCAGAGGCCAGCTGAGAGAGTGCCTACCTGCACCTTCTGTAAGAAGCCTGGACATGTGTGGGACATCTGTAGGAAGAGAAGAGGAGTGTGCCTGTTGTGTGGGTCAGCTGCACACAGACTACGAGACTGTCCTGCTGCACTTATCTCAGCCAGGACTCCGCCTTCGGGAGGGAGTTCCAGCCATCAGACCTAGTTGGAGGTGAGTCCTTGACCTATATCTTAGCCAGTCTTTGAAAATTTATGCACTCTACCATATTGTTGTATGTTTTGATACCTTATGATTGCCTAGTACTGTAGCATGTTGGTGTAACTAGATGAGACCCCAAACTGATACTACATGCCATGACCCCATAAGTTACATTTTCCAACTGAATGATTTAAATAGGTTCTGAGATTTTGATTGTGGGGGTTTGACCTAGGAGGGGTACGATCATTTTAATTTCGAGTACGAAATTTTTCTAAGGTGGGTAGGATTATAACACCCAGTTTTCCAAATGAGGGTATTTTGGTCATTTTTAAAATTTTAGAATTTAATTTGAATTATTATTATTATTTATAATTATTGTGATTTTTGAGTGATTTTTAGAATAATTGTTTTTGGTGTTTAGAGACTTTGACTTAAGTTGACCTTGAAAACTAACCTAGTGGCTAACCTAGGTCTTGACTTTGTGATTAGGATTTGAAAACCTATGATGACTTAAGTTCATGAGGATGAACCCATTGGAATTAATTTGGTGAAATTAGGAGTTAATTTCATATGGAAATGGCTTGTGAAGTCACAAGTCATTTTATGACTAATAGGCTTAAAGCCCATAGGCCCACCAAGTAGCTAACCCTAATTCTAATCAGCCCATGGCTGGACAAATGATCCTCCCCATCCTATTTAATCCCCTTCCAAAGTTAGGGCTAGCCTCCATTAGAAAATTTCACCAAGTTTTAGAAAGAGATAATGTTCCATCTTCATAAATTCATATTAAATCCAAATTAGGTCCTTTTTCCTTCAAACAAATTCCTATAGGCTCTAAATATTGTTCTCTTGCTGTTGGGATTGATTTTTGACAGGGAGCACACAATTTGAGGAGCTTTGGTGCTTTGAAGGATCCTCTTCCTTGGTATTTTTTTTGGAGCTTGGAACATCAATAGGTATAATCCTTACCACTGCTCCTAAAACCTAGTAAAAATCATTTCTAAGGTCCCCTAGCCCTCACCCAACTGTATGGGAAGCAAACCCTAGGTTTCGAGCTCGTTTCGTGTCCGTATCGGACACGTATCAGAGCTTGATCCAGGTGCTCGACGAAATGTCCCAAAGGACTGCTCGATCGAGTTTTCCCAATCTTTTTGAATAGGAAGCTAGATCTAGGTGTCGTCTAGGGTTCCCTAGTGTCGTGTGCTATTGTTCGTGTCCTGTTGTGTCGTGGGGAGCACGAGACATGCGTGTGCGGGCGTGCGCACGACACTGTAGCTCCCCTGCTACTCGGGAGCTACTGCGCGCTGGACACGCGTCGTGGACACACGAAAATTGGTATAGGAGTAGGGGTGTTGACTGACACGAGGCTCGCCAAGTTTCACGAGTCCTCGTGTCGTGTCGGACACGTTCTCGGGTGTGCACGGGAAATGGCTGATTGTGTGCGTGTGCAGTGTCTGTTTGGAATATTAAATCGTATTTAAATGATTGTTAAATGATGTTTAATGGTTAGCTAGATCCTAATTATCATGTCTAAACCCCTGTTGCATTTGCTTACACAATAGTTTAGGTTTAATGTGGTAATTTAGGATTCGAACACTGTTTTGGAATTTTTCTGATACATTGTCTGATAATGTTTTATCTAAGTTTTCCAAACAGTTAAATTCTTCTTCCTGTTATGTTTTATCTATTAAAATGGAACCTACACATCATAATTATGTTAGTTTAGCCTTGGCATTCGAATTTGGGCTTGGGAATGTGTAAATGGGATTTGAGCAATGGGTATGATTTGATATTGGGATGTTGTGTTCTGATACACACAGGATGTGTTCCAGTAAACTCAAACCTGGGAATTCAATGTTCTTCCCTTCTTTTGCTGTCAAACTGTGATACCAAGTTGAAACCTGAGATTCCTTTGGTTCAAAACTGAAATGGTTTTCCCCTCAAATCCTGAGATTTCATTTACTAGGACTGGTTGAGATTAAGTGTTAACCTGAATTGATTTCTTTCCTTTTTTTTGTTAACTGTTGACTGATTATTGAGTTTGGTATTAGCTTGTGTTTCAGTCTTGATAACCTGAAATTTGATATCCTAAACAAACCTGAGAACTGTTAACTAGATTGAGGATCCATTGAACTGTTGGGTATGTTATTGGTTCAGGAAACCTGGATTTGATGTTCACAAAACATGAGATTTGCTTTACACAGTATAACCTGAGAAGATATGGTTGTGTTCCCAGTTTATTCATTACCTGGGAATGATTGGAACCTGGGTTATAGTTCCCTTGAACTATTGAAAATTGATTTCCTTTACTTCATGAAAACCTGAAATGATGTTAAGTTGTAAACTGATTCCTTCATTACTTCACTGTGAACAATTGGTTCTTTGAACCTGTCATTGAACTGAAATGATAAGTTCAAGATTAAACTGATTTTCCCTTCCTGTACACAGGATACCCCATTTATATTGCCACTGTTACCTATAACTGAGACATGTGGTAACTGTAGGACTGCAATGAATGTTGTTCAATTCCAGATTTCACCTTGTGAATAGCTCATTGATATTACTTATTCTTCCTGCAAATATAACCTTTACTGTTAACTGTTAAGAACTGGAGAATGCTTGCACTAGTGTTCATGATCACCAAATGCATCATGCAAACTTACTCTTAAAACTGAATAGTGTAAGCATGACATTGTATTCCCTTCTTTTACTGCAAACTGAAATTCCCTTCCTATTCTTCATGACAATACACTGTAATATGTTAACCCCTGTTCCCAATTCACTGTAAACTTAATATAGGTTGTCATTAGTTCAATGTTTTCCCTCATTGCTATGTGTTTCTATTTTCTGAAATTATAGCACTGCACTGATTTCTTTCTTTTCCTTTTCCTGTCATTACACACTTGTATCAATGCACACACAACACTTGTATTTCCCCCTTGTATACCTATATATAACAATGCATGATTGTAGTGACATTAGTTCCTATATGCATATATTAGATGAATGTGATATAAGTGAATGGTACTTTGTGGTTGAATAGGCATTGTCATAGATACATATATATAGAGGCTTTCCTATTCATGTGTATGTGTGATCTATATATATATTGTATATATAGTGTGTGTAGTGTCTTGATATGTGATATGGGTTATAGAGTGAGATAGAGGTCCTAATAGGCTATTTAGCCATAGTACAACTTAGAGTAGATTGTTAGAACCTAGAATGGGTTAGTGAGACTTAGATTTGACTTGGTTGACCTAGTTTGACTTCTAGGGTTGACCAGAGTTGACCAAGAGTTGACTTTGGTTTAGATTGACCTAGATTCATGTAGAACGCATTGTAGTGCATATTATTACCATTCTGGACTTGTTGTGACTTGTGCTGTTCTAATAGGAGCCAGACACCACTCCTCAGACAGTATTTTCATCTCGGACTTACAGTTAGCAGGCGAGTACATTCTCTGATCTTTTCATACTTACCTGGATTATATTCTTGCTCTAGATTACTCTACATGATGCTGACACGTATCTTCACGGATTAGTACTATATGGATCCCTTCCTGAGATGTTATCCCTTTACGGGTGCATCGGGTATTTCATGTTCATGTACTTTATCATGTGCATCAGGTACTCCTTGTACTCGTACTAGTTCATGTTTTTACATGTTCTCATGTGCTTTCACGTGCCTCATGTACTACTCATTACATGAGTTCACGTATCTTAGTTGTATTCATGTGCTTATAACGTAACTTGAATGGATCCTTGTGTACTGGTTGGGGCGGGGTGAGTAGAATTGGTTATGTGAACACTATCCCCAGTAGCTGTATAAATGTGCCTCTTTATTTGTATTTATGTGCCCCCAAGCCGTTTACATAACCATTATGCTCTAAATCACGTAGCCACTTACAGTCTCTACTATCATGTATTTACTTTCAGTTACAAAATATCTTCTGTTTACTCGTACTTCCTTTTCAGCACTTCCTGTATTTTACTCGATTGTATGATTTATACTCCTAACCTGCTATGAACTGTTTTGAGAGATATGTGCTCGTTCCCGTCCTGATTGGACCTGTTGAAAATTTTACAGTGAATGATGAGGCTCTGGTGTCTATCCCTCTTGGTGCAGCGTTAGACATCACTAGTGACTTGGACCTGCTAGCAGTTGGTGTTACTTTCATTAGTTTAGGATTATCTTACTATTTTGGGATTACTGTACTAGACTTTGAGATATTCTGAGATGTATTTATTTTAGTCACTTAGATTCTGGATTTGTATCTCTGTGATGTTACATTCCTGGTTGTTATCTATCTTTATCTTTCTATCTCATTCCTGTTCTATCCTAGATGTGGTTGAGTTATATTGTGTTATGTTACCCCCATTCGGGGAGTATAACTGTATATTACCCTTATCTGTTAGATGTTATGACCTAGGACAACGTTCTACCGCCAATACTGCGGCGTAGGCTGGACGTACCCACGTCACGTGCCCTATTTCTAGGGTGCGGGTCGTGACAGGGAGTTCCCCGCTAGATTCATAGAGTTTCCTATGGTAGACTATGATGTAGTCCTAGGCATGGATTGGTTGAGGAACCAGTATGCTAGGATAGACTGCCATATTGGCAGAGTTGTCTTTAGTATCCCCGGCGAGCCAGAGTTTTCGTTTTCCAGAGGCGCAGTGGAGCCGTCTTCCCCAGCATTGCGGGTGGCAGTAGCAGCAGTGCAGTTACCCCGGATAGTTGAAGAGTTTCCAGATGTCTTTCCAGAGGAGCTTCCAGGGATGCCGCCAGAGCGGGAGATTGAGCTCACTATAGACTTGATTCACGGGACAGCACCAGTATCAGAGCGAGTATATAGGATGGCGCCTTCAGAATTGGAAATTTTGTACAAAATGATTGAAGAACTGAGGACCAAGGGATTCATCCGTGCAAGTGGATCGCCTTGGGGAGCCCCGATGCTTCTTGTAAAAAAGAAGGATGGTACGTCCAGGCTATGCGTTGATTATCGTACCTTAAATTCGGTGACAATCAAGAACCGATACCCTCTTCCGAGGATAGATGACTTGTTTGATCAGCTCAGAGGGGCTTCAGTGTTCTCGAAGATCGACTTGCGGTCGGGATACCACCAGATCAGAGTCAGAGAGCAGGACATCCCGAAGATAGCATTCAGATCGAGGTATGGACATTGGGAGTTCCTTGTTATGCCCTTTGGAGCGACCAATGCGCCGGCCGTATTCATGGACCTCATGAATTACATTTTTATGCCTTACTTGGATCAATTTGTGATCGTGTTCCTAGATGACATCCTGGTCTACAGCAAGAGTGAAGCAGAGCATGAGCAGCATCTCAGAGTCGTCCTCCAGACGCTTAGGGAGCATCAGTTATACGCCAAGTTCAGTAAATGCGAGTTTTGGCTCGATCGTATTTCATACTTGGGTCACATCATTACCCGAGGAGGAGTGGAAGTGGATCCCCAGAAGATTGTGGCTATCGAGTCATGGCCGGTACCCAGCTCAGTGGCAGAGGTTCGCAGTTTCCTTGGATTGGCCGGCTACTACCGGCGGTTCGTTTCAAATTTCGCAAGAATTTCAGCGCCGATGACCCAGTTGACCCGCAAGGATGTGCCGTTTGTTTGGACAGCAGAGTGTCAGAAATTATTTAAGAAGTTGAAGCGAGGTTTGATAACGGCTCCCATTCTCACCCTTCCATATGGGACCGGAGGATTCACAGTTTATTGCGACGCTTCAGACAGAGGATTGGGGTGTGTCTTGATGCAGCATGGGAAGGTAATATCTTATACGTCACGTCAACTACGTGATCATGGGAAGAATTACCCGACCCACGACTTAGAATTGGCGGCAGTAGTGTTTGCTTTGAAGTTGTGGAGACACTACTTGTATGGAGATAGAGTGGAGATCTTTACTGATCATAAGAGCCTGAAGTATGTTTTCACCCAGAAGGACCTTAATATGCGACAGAGAAGATGGCTCAAGCTACTGGTAGACTATGATGTGGATTTGCAGTATCATCCCGAAAAGGCCAACGTTGTAGCAGATGCATTGAGCAGGAGAGCCGGAGTTTATTTCCTGACGGCGCAACCAGAGTTATTGGCAGATCTTCAGAAGATGGGAATTGAAGTGGTTCTTCCAACCAGCGTAGCATTGATGGCCAGCCTACAGGTTCAGTCCAGCATAGTTGAGAGAATCCGGATGGCGCAGTCAACAGATTCCAAGATCCAGCGACTCAGAGCAGAGTGTGAAGCAGGAAGAAGGCCAGAGTTATGTATCCATGAAGACGGTACACTTCGGCACGGCACTCGTCTTTGTGTACCCAGTGGAGATATCAGACAGGAAGTCATGGCAGAAGCCCACAGTTCACAATATTCTATTCATCCGGGTGGTACGAAGATGTACCGTGATATTCGTCAGCATTTCTGGTGGAATGGCATGAAGAGGGAGATAGCCCGGTTTGTCTCTCGGTGTTTGGTTTGCCAACAGGTTAAAGCTGAACATCAGAGGCCCGCTGGACTTCTTCAACCCTTACCGATCCCAGAATGGAAATGGGAACACATAACCATGGATTTTGTGACCGGATTGCCCAGATCTCCGGCCGGCAGAGATGCTATTTGGGTAATTGTAGACAGGCTTACCAAGGTGGCACACTTTCTCCCATTCAGAGTTGGACAGTCGACGGCACAGTTAGCAGAGATGTATCTCAGGCAGATTGTCAGGCTTCACGGTGTGCCAGTCAGCATCACCTCGGACAGGGATTCAAGATTCACATCACACTTTTGGCGCAGCTTGCAGAAGAGTTTGGGAACTCGCTTTCAATTCAGCTCAGCTTATCACCCACAGACGGATGGACAATCAGAGCGCACAATCCAGACCCTTGAAGATATGTTGAGATCCTGTACCCTTGACTTCGGTGGTTCCTGGGAGAATCACCTGCATCTCGTAGAATTCTTGTACAACAATAGTTTCCAGGCCAATATCCAGATGGCTCCGTTCGAGGCTCTGTATGGCAGGAAGTGTAGATCCCCGCTAGCATGGGACGATGTCGGAGAGAGGCAGATGCTTGGACCCGAATTGATTTCCCAGACAGTTGAAGTGGTCAGGAAGGTCAGAGATCACCTCCGAATTGCCCAGGACCGCCAGTGCCATTGGGCCGATGCTCATCGGCGCCCCTTAGAATTTGCTGTCGACGACCATGTATTCCTTAGGATCTCGCCTAACCGCGACGTCATTCACTTTGGCGTGCGGGGAAAGCTTAGTCCTAGGTATATAGGGCCGTTCGATATTCTAGAGCGAGTAGGAGATGTATCCAATCGTCTCGCTCTTCCGCCGTCGCTAAGTGAGGTACATGATGTATTCCATGTATCCCAATTACGACGGTATATTCCGGACCCAAGCCACATCCTAGACCATTCGGAATTGGTTGTTGGTACCAACCTTTCGTATGAGGAGAGGCCCGTGTCTATATTGGACCAGAGGGAGAAGATACTCAAGAACAAGACTATTAGATTAGTCCGTGTTGCTTGGGGTCATCACTCTCTAGGTGAGTCAACGTGGGAGCGTGAGGACGACATCCGATCGCGATATCCCTACCTGTTTGACTCGTGAGATATAATGTCTTTCTTATGCCTTATGTTTTCCCTTCCTTGCTTGCATTGTATGATTGTATGATTGAACTGCTTAGTATAACTTGCCTGTGCATAATGTAGCTTGTCGTGACAATCACTAGCTCCTTGATTAAATTCCGAGGACAGAATTCTTTTAAGGTGGGTAGAGTTGTCACCCTCATTTCCCGTATTTACAGTATTTCGTATTTATACTCGTATCTGGATTTTGGCATATATTTTTATTTTCTTAACTTGTGGAATTTCGATATTTCTCGTACTTTGGGTTTTGGCATGGCTCGGTTTTAATTGGATTGGGTTGGTTTGGTTTGGTTTATGTGTATTGGAACACCTTAGCCTATGCTCCACCCTCAACACACCACAACCCACCCTCTTTATAATCCCCACCTAACACTCTCTCTCTTCATTACAACCTCCATTAATTTCTTCTTCTTCTTCTTCCTCCACACAACAACACCCACCCCCTAGGCAAGTGCACCTTGCCACCACATGAGAACCCTCTTTTATTTGTCCATTTGCTAGATTAGGACTTGGTGATCAACATTAGAACTTGATATTTTGTGATTTGGAGTCTCCATTGTTCTAGATCTAAGTTTTCCCTATTTTCGGTTTTGCATGGTTTTGATCTATTTTAAGTTGGGTTTTTATGGGTTTTGATGTTTCCATGTGGAAGAGAGTTCAATTTCACCCTGGTTAGAACTTTGGAAATCTGGATTTGGAGTTCAGATGACCAAGTTGTGATGCCTTGAAGTTTTGGAGCCATTGGAGCCTCTTCTCAGCCATGGAGAAGAAGACCCAGACCCTGCGTACGTGTTTTTATGCGTACGCAGCTCTCTGCTTGCGTGCTTTTGTACGTACGCAGCTCTCTGGCTTGCGTGCATTTGCACGTACGCTCTTCTCCTGCGTGCGTGACTTTTCATGCATGCAGCTCTCCTGCGTGCGTGACTTTTCACGCATGCAGCTCTCCTGCGTGCGTGACTTTTCACGTATGCCGCTCCCTGCGTGCGTGACTTTTCACGTATGCCGCTCCCTGCGTGCGTGACTTTTCACGTATGCCGCTCCCTGCGTGCGTGACTTTTCACGTATGCCGCTCTCCTGCGTGCGTGACTTTTCACGTATGCAGCTCTCCTGCGTGCGTGTCTTGTGCATACGCTGCACCCTGAACCCCTTGCTTAACCCATTGGCTCTTGGAGTTTTGGACTTATTTCTTTAAGCTTGGCTTTTCTATAGTCCGGTATATTAATATCTTATTAGATATTTTACGCCCATTTTATATCCTTACGCCTTTTGTCATGAACTTGATTTTACTTAATATGTTTGGAATGACTATTGTACATGGCACGGTATGGCAAGGTACTAGCATAACACGACAGTGACCCGTAGTGGTGCACTCCTGACATGACCAATCTGACATGATAGTGGCCCGTCGTGGCGCACTCCCGACAAGTACCCTGACATGATTTATCTTGATAACTTAACTTGACCTGCCTTGACACCGTGGGTAGTTCTTTCTTGCTTGCTTATTAAATCCACTTGTCCTGTCTTGCATCATGTCTAGGGTGGGACTCCTGAGTGCCACGGTTAGGAGTTCCTACTAAAATGGATTAAGGTTAATAACTAGAATAACACAGTAGTCATGAAGAGATGACACAGCTAGAGGCAATCCCGTTACCTGGGCGCTCTTGGGATATGTAGCTTGCCGTCGAGTAGGGCACATTTCCAGCATACCGTCGCGTGTTGCACCCTCTAAGTCACCTAAGGGTACATTTGTCTCCCGGACGATGTACCCACCAGAATTCAATCCCTAATTTTCGACCTGGGTAACCTGGATGGTCTGCAGGGCTTGTGGCTGTGGAACGATCTCACTGCATCTTGTTAGTAATTAGGCCTGTGATAACCCTAGTTAGTTAAAGTAGTAAGCCGTAGTATCTGCTTGGCCGTGATTGATTGAATGAGGTATAACCAGTGTAGCCATGTCTTGATCCAGTACAAGATTGCTCCCTGTCTTGATTTCTTACATTATTATCTTGCCGATAAATTGTGGGAAACCAAGTTCTGTTCAGACGAAGGGTTACAACCCCGGTCCTTGTTTGGTTTTACGGGTTGTAACCTGGCTATCGGAATAGTTCCATGGTTATCTCGTCGTATATCATCCTGACATATTTTCGTAAATTCTAGTTTTAATATTAAAATTTCTTGTGCTGATTGCTGGCTTTTGTTCTTATTTCGTGGCCCCTTTGTGGCACTTGCTCTTTCTGGGGTTGACCCAGCTGGTTTTGTGTGGCCAGATTTCGGAGCAGCTCCCGAGGATCTACCAAGCTTCCAGCCCAATGGTGGCGACTAGAAGGAACCCGGGCTACGAGTGGTTTTCTATTTTGTTTCGCTCACTCTATTGTAAAACTATTCTTTTGAGGCGTTTAGCCGACGAGCACCTGTTAGCTCGATGCACTTTTACTTACTGTCTGCCTACGGGCTGTAAACATGATTAACAAATCCTAGGGTTGATCATGTATGACTTAAACTCTTGCTAGTCCTCGCATTTTGTACGACTAGCTTCATGATCAGCTGATATGTAATATTTGGGACGCCTTTTATTGTATATTGGGTGGTCAAACATCTTGTAATTATATTACTTGCTTGAGATTGAGACAATAGGCTTGACGTTAAGAGACTGTTGGCTTGTAGTAAACCCTCATATCTAGACAGCCGTGACCGTATAGTTGAGATGTATTCTATTTCAATATACGTAGCTGGCTATGTCCGCCCCCGCTCTCCAGTATTCTGGTTCTGGGGCGTGACATTTGTCCTCTATTTGGAGTTGAGATATCTTGACAGGTTATGATACCTATTATTAGTTAGCATAATAGACCTAGACAGCGTTCTACTGCCAATGCTGCGGCGTAGGCTGGACGTTGTCTCGCACTTGTGCCCTTACATCGGGTGCGGGTCGTGACAACTTCGACCTTCCATATATTTTTGGTAAGAAACTAGATTTCCAATGCATATCTTTTGTAGTGTTTTGGTTTTGTTTACTATTTATTAAACATCTGGACATTTTACTGTATTATCGAAACACCAAAATCCATGAGTTCTATATGTTCAATTGATTTGAAACTTCGTATACCATTACCAAAATAATTGTTGTGCATGTTTTGATAAGAAAAACATATTTTACATATTTATTAGTATTTTTTTAGAATTAAGATTTATTAATAAATTATCGTTTCGGGCACCGAATTAATGGACCAAGTCAATGACTATTGATGTAGAATTAATATGAGACTTGTATACATACTTTTCTATAAATATAATACATTAAATATTATTATAAAGTACTTATAACTATTTTTCTAGAAATAAATATGATATTTTCAATTTATAAAAATATTACTTTATCATGTAGATTTAATACTATATATGCTAGATTGAGTTAAATAGGTAATGTGACTAATGTAGTAGTTGATACTATTTTTTCTTATGATAAATATAGTCTAAATATGATTATAAATATTTTCATAAATATTTTTAGAAATAAATAATACATTATAGAAATATTATTTATTAAAGTTGATTTGGAACCATACATGTTATATTGGTTCTACGTGTAGCATGGACTAGTTTAGTAGAATATATATATATTATGGTCTATATATGGTAAGTCTATATATATAGTATGTAATGTGTTGTAGATATATTACTGATAATTAGATTTATTTATTCTAGGTGGACGTGACGAAGGTAGCAAGGATTTTGGAATCAGATCGTCGTATTCATAATTGGAAGTTGCAGGCAAATGTACCTTTGCCAAATTTTTAGTATTTTGTCATTTTATTTTCTTTGTTTTTTTTCTTTAGTTTTTATCTCTAGATGTTGTGGACGTAGGATCAGTTGGTACTTAGTGTCCGAATGGTATTCGGGTGCCGATGTATGTATATAGATTTCGGATATCAACACTAGGCATGGTGATGCATTTTTTCGTGTTTTATTGATACGATAGACCGTAGGACACTGGCACGATCATGATACAGAGTCTACTTGAGATATTCGTGGCTACAGACTTCGTGATAGGCTGCATGATTTATTACTTGTACTTGATATCTAGTTGACTTGACATGACTTGACTGGATAAACCTAGATCGTAGGGCGGGGAGAACATTTTCGTCATATAAGGTACCTTGAAACGTTTGGCCTTGTCCCTATAGCCGAGACTTGGTTGTTACCTGACTCATTTGCCACTGTCTCTGTGCCCGAGCTTTGATGTTCTTTTGACACGTTTGCGCAAGGTACCACGACATGGTACCTTGGGTGTGAGCAGCTGAGGTACTTGTGAGCCTCAGTACTTGAAGCCTGAAATTCGAAAAGTGTTCTCACGTGCATTCACGTAGATGGTTATTGTAGTTACCCTTTAGTATTTATATTCTTTTTTTACTGTTACTTTGGCATATATATTATGTACCTTGTTATGTCCCTCTGAGGACCTAGTGATCTCTCCAGGTAGTGGCTATGCAGAGATAGTTCGTGATCATAGAGGTGTTGCTATTTTTGATTCAGGTATTTATTATGATTTCATATTTTATCCATTATTTGTATTCCGCTATTTAGCCTAGTTTTATAGACCTATGTTGTTCTTTGGGTCTAATCAAACATATATATTAATAGGCTGCAGACTATGATACATATTGTTTCTTCTTTATATTATATTCTATGGATTAAGATAAATATATGTTAGTTGATTTGATAGATAGATTTAGAAAATCAAGATAGCATATACGTATTTGAGCTGGGCCAGAGTCCACTTGATATGTAGCTGGCATGTATACGTATCCTAGTCCTTCATATTTTGGGACTGGGGCATTACAGGAAGGGACCAACAAATCTCGAACTCAGCTTGCATTTAGCTCCGAACCTGGTGACTCCTTACATGGAAGTTACCTTCAGGAATATGTGATCGCCTTCCAGGAACTCGAGGGATCGTCGATGGGTATCGGCGTAACATTTTTGTCAACTGTACAATCTTTAGTCTTTCCTGAATGGGTGATTCGTACTTTTGTCCATACAAGGCTTCGTATGGCGCCATCTAAATACTGGCTTGGTAGCTATTGTTGTATGTAAATATTGATAGCGCTAGATGAACGTCCCAGCTTGACTTCAAGTCTATCACACATAGCCTTAGCATGTCTTCGAGAATTTGATTAATCACGTGCTCCATTTGGCCGTCGATCTGAGGATGGTAAACCGTGCTAAAATTCAACTTAGTACCCAGAGCCGACTGAATGCTACTCAAGAAGTGTGATATAAATCGCCCATCTCGATCTGAGATAATCGTTACTAGAACTCCGTACAGCCGCACTATCTTGTCAAGGTATATCTGAGCCAGACGATCGACGCTCCAAGTAACTTTGATGGCAATAAATACGCTGACTGAGTTAGTCAGTCACGATGACCCAGACAACATCTTACCCATGGCGTATTTAGCAAACCATGAATAAAGTCGATACATATATGCTCCTACTTACACTCTGGAATCTCCATATTCTGCATCTCTCCGCTCGGTCTCTAGTGTTCAGCTTTTACCCGCTGACAGGTCATGCATTGTGACATAAAGAGTGCCCAATCCCTCTTCATTCCTTGCCACCAGAAGGTTGTGTGAAGGTCCTTGTACATCTTTGTGCTTCCAGGATGCAAGGAATACTTTGCATAGTGTGCCTTCGACATTATTTTCTTTCTAAGTTCTTAGTCATCCGGAATACATAGTCGGCCTTTCAATCGTAGCACGTCTGTCTCATCTTCCGTAAGGCCGGTCGTCCTACCCATTGAATTAGCTCTTACATCTTCTTCAGGTATGGATCGTCCTTCTGAGTGGTGTTGATCTTTTCCAGCAAGCTCGCCTCTAGCTGTAGTTGCACCAACTGCACTCCCCTAAATCAAACTCGGAGGTCGATGCCCATCTCTTTTAGGTCCCGTAGTATCCTATTGTTGATGGACAGCGAGGCAATGTATTTTTGATTTAGAGCGTCTGCCATAACATTTTCTTTGTCCAACGTATAGTCAATCGTCAAGTCATAGTCCTTGATTAGTTCAGGACGACGCATTTGCCATAAGTTCAGCTCCTTTTGAGTGAAGAGATACTTGAGGCTTTTGTGATCGGTGAAGATGTTGCATGCCACGCCATAAATGTAGTATCACCAAAATCTCAACACGAACACAATTTCCTCTAACTCCAAGTCATGCATGGGATAGTGTTTCTCGTGCGGCTTTAATTGTCTTGAGGCAAAAGATATCACCTTGTCTCGCTGCATGAGCACACATCCCAAGCTCTAGCCTGAAGCATTACTAAAGCTTTGAAAATCTACTACCCAATCCGGAAGTGCAAGTATAGGGGCCAAAATGAGCTGATGTTTCAGGTCCTGGAAAGAAGCTTCATAGTCGTCCGACCACTCATACGCGACTCCAGTTTGAGTGATACGAGTCAAGGGCGATGCAATCTTTGTGAAGTCCTTCATGAATGGTCTGTAGTATCCTGCCAAGCTAAGAAAGCTTCAAATCTTACTAGCTGATGCAGGCCACTTCCAATCAACAATGGCTTCAACTTTTCTTGGATCAACTGCAATGCCTTCTACATAAATGATGTGCCCAAGGAATGAAATGCTACTCAGCCAAAATTTACACTCGCTCTCCTTTGCATACAACTGATTATCTCGAAGAGTCTCGAATACGATCTGCAGATGCTCTGCGTGTTGTAACTTGTCCTTTGAGTAGACGAGAATGTCATCGATGAAACTACTACGAACTTGTCGAGGAATGGTCGAAACACCCGATTCATTAAATCCATGAAGGCATCGGGGAGTTTCTTAGGCCAAACGACATTACTAAGAACTAATAATGGCCGTATCGAGTACGTAAGGCCGACTTCGACAAGTCGTCTGGCTTGATCTTGAGTTGATGGTATCCCGAGCGAAGATCAATCTTCGAAAACACCGAGGTGCCTTGTAGTTGATCGAACAAGTCGTCTATGTGGAAAAGTGGGTATTTGTTCCGGACGGTGGCTTTGTTCAGCTCTCGGTAGTCAACACAAAGATGCATCGACCCACACTACCAAAATATGTCGATTTAGCGACGGCCAGATCCGTCGCCCATTCGTCGACAATTTGTATTAGCGACTGATCACTGACGGATCTTGGTCAAAATAATCCGTCGGCAATCAGCTCGTCGCTAATAATGATCCGTCGCTAAGTAGTCGTCAAGCGACGGAATAGCGACGACTTTTTGTCGTCACAATACGATGCATTAGCGACGACTTTCCGACGGTCTTTCGTCGATTTCAAGTATTAAATAGTGAATTATGTTGAAGCTAGTGACGGATAATCCGTCGGTAAACCGTCGTAACAGCGTATCAGAGGGTATCGTTCCGTCGCTATTCCGTCGAATGCCATCGCTAACAAAGGACGGATTAGCGACGGAATACTGACGGATAATCCGTCGACCATGTTCTGGAAATGCTTGGCATTTCCAGAACCATGGCGACGGATAAGTCGTCGCTAATCCGTCGCTCATCAGTCGACGAAGCGACGGACTAGTGACGGATAATCCGTCGCCATTGTTCTAGAAATGTCATGCATTTCCAGAACCTTGGCGACGGATGTTTTGTCGCCATTCCGTCGAACTATGTATTTCCAGAACATTGGCGACGGATTTTCCGACGCGAATCCGTCGACCACCCGTCGCTAACTAGAAACAGTTTCAAATCTCCAGGTAGCGACGGATATTCCGTCGAAAGGTAGTCGGAAACTGGAAATATCCGTCGCTAAGCGGTCACTAGTCCGTCGCTAACTGAGATTTTTTTGGAAAAAAAATGCAGAGTTTTTCCTGTTCACACAAATATGCATAAACCAAACCAATATATAACGTACACCAATTATCCAACAATCATATAGACCAAATATATAATGCACACCGATTATCCAACAATCACATAGACCAAATATATAACGCACACCAATATAAAATTATCATAAATATTCTGAAATTATAAACTAATATCCGTCGTTATAATCCAAAATTCCCACAAATATTCAAATTTTTTTAATTACAATACTTTAAGGAGGAGGAGGAGTTCGATTGCCCGGTGGTGGTAATCCCTGCTATGACCGACGAATATACTGCTCCACTAGGTACGACGGCAAGTCGTCATAGACGCTGCTCGGAAGTCAGCGTAGCTGCTCTGGCGACATGAGATCAAGGAGTGCCGTCACAGTCGGAGGCGGTACCAGAGGGGCAGCAGGTTTGAAAGAAAGATGACCGACGGAAGAAGGACCGGGAGCAGCAGTCGATGGACCGGCACCAGTAGAAGACGGACCGACACCAGCAGCAGACGGACCAGCAGCAGCAGACGGAGGCGGAAAGTACGTGGTAATTTGCTCCCGTAAGGACGACACCGTCTCGTACAGCTGCGTAAGCTGCGACCTAACATCATCGTCTGCCGAGGTCGCGGGAGGAGGCGGTGTCGGTAGAAATCTCTGAGTCGCCATGTGCAACGGCCCTAGGGAGCCGACTCCGTACATGTTCCCTTTCTTAAAGCCGTCGACGGTATCTACGAAAAAGTCGTTGCGAGCGGCCAAAGAAGAGGGCGTCCGGGCGGGCGTCATTTCACCGATATCCTCGGTCTCAGTTAACTGAGCCCGACTAAGGGCCTCACGATACGCAGCCTATCAAATGAATATGTTTTTATTATAAGATTTACCTAAGTTGTAATCTAAATCCTATGTTTCACTAAGCTAAGTGTGAATCCTTAGTTTACCTAAGTTATAGTCCGAATACTTTTAATTTTAACGTAAATCTCATAAACATAAGTACTTACATCAGTCTCCTTGGCCCTCTCGTCGACGAAGCTGCCGTCCTTCCGTCTCTTGTGCGTATGCTGGAAGATGTCGTGTATGGTGACCGATTCAGCACCCTTCCCTCCTTCATCGCCCGTTGGGTCTGCATACGAAATTTTCGTAGAACTTAATTAACTCTGTATATTAATAATACCTAATTCGATAGTGAAATAAATTTACAGTATCTCACCAGATCTGCAAGCGTCGCTGCGTGGGGCCTGGATCCCCCGTATGAAGGCCCGCGGCCCATCGGTTCGCCTTTGCCTTCTCCGATTTCTCCTTATACGCAGGAGTATTCATGATATCTAAGAGGTCCTCATAATAGTCCTGCCAGATCCAATTTGGCCTCGTCTGCCCCATTTTCAGGTCATGAATCATATCCCGTATCTTCTTCGAGGCAGTGCTTTTGTAGGTCCTGCGGATCGCGTCCTCGCGATGGAGGGGCCACCGCTTCATGATCGACAAGTAATACTGTATTCTGAGACATATACATCCTCTACAAGCGTTTCGTGATCGATAAGTAATGCATATACTTGTAGGGACGTCGTATTCTAGTTGACTTTCCTTTTCCCCTGACTGGCTTGTAACGATCCACATTACAGAAGCTGCAACTTTTTATATCTTTATTCTCGTTGTAGTACAACATGCATCCGTTGCGACAACAATCTATCTTCTCGTACCCCAGTCCCAGTTGTCGGACCATCATCTTCGACTTATAGAAGTTTTTTGGAAGCTCTTTTGATTCCTTCGGTAACACCTCCTTGATTAGTTGTATAATCCGATCATAGCAAGTTTGTGGCAAGTTAAAATCGGACTTTATGTTCAACAACCGCATCGTCGCTGACAGTACGGAATGTGGCTCATAACCAGGATATAAAGAAGTTTTAGCATCCTGAAACATATCATAGAACTCCTTCGCCTCGGGATTAGGATCCTCCGGATCAAAATTAGGCCCTGTCGCGTCGTACACCATATCTCGTACAAGGTTCTGCAGGTCTCCATAATCAACAGAGCATTCGTCGTCTTCGACGACAAAATCTGTTGCAGCATTATCATCAAAAGCATAAGTAGCAGCATTTGCAACCTGTCTTTCCGCATATAGTTCACCTTGCGATGACCACAGGCCGTAATCACGTACGAAACCCTTACGGGTCAAATGATATCTTACACTCACCACTTCTTCGTAATGTCTATTGCGACAATTACGACATGGACACTTGATTTTGTTACCGTCGATATACTGAGCTTTGCTCATGGCATACTTAAGAAACACTTCCACGCCTGCCTGAAAATCGTCACTCGCACCTATTCTGCTCTCGTGTTGTCGTTTGTACATCCATGTACGATCAACGAAATAACGATCCATCACAGATTGGATGTGAAAATCTGTATAGTAAGACAAACTAAACAAAATTAGTATATAATCATGTAACTGGTAGATCTGCTGGTATATAGGTCGGATATATTTAGTATCGACCGATAGTTCGATACCGATACCGATAGTGCGATACCGATACCGATAGTTCGATACCGATAGTGCGATACCGATACCGATAGTGCGATACCGATAGTTCGATACCGATACCGATAGTTTGATACCGATACCGATAGTCCGCTAGCGATACCGATAGTTCGATACCGATACCGATAGTTCGATACCGATGCCGATAGTTCGATACCGATACCGATAGTTCGATACCGATACCACTAAGTCCAAATGATTCCTCTTAAGCGTCGAGTATGTTATACACGGTTCAACTTGACGAGTCAGTAAATATATATATATATATAATTCATGGTTTAAAGTATCGGCCGATACCGATCCGATACGGCCGATACCGATACAGTTTGGCATGTTCCGATCCGATACCGACCGATACCAAATATTGACCGATGCCGACATTGGGGGTCTTTGTTCCGGTCAATTCGGCAAAGAAAATTAAACAACATAGGAATAGTCCAATACCGATTCCGATACCGATATTGTGAACCTAGGTTGAAAGCATAATAAGGTTGTAAAAGCATGTAAAAGAATCCGATACTACCGATAATATTTGTTTCCCAATACCAAAAAATCCGATACTCCGATCCGAAACTGTCGATACTACCGATATCGCCGATACCAATACTCATAGGAAAAGTCCGATACTGATTCCGATACCGATACTTTGAACCTTAATATATATATATATATATATATATATATATATATATATATATATATATATAGCTAAAATTAACTAACTAACATTTACTAGTTAAATAGCATAATGCTAACTTGATAGTAATGAGAACAAAACATTCTATTAAAGATAAAATATTGGTTGTTTTTGGAAATATTTTACATTGATCAAAATACTGTTTAACCTAACTCTCTCTCTCACCGCTCATTTTCTTACAGTCGCACAAGAAATCCAACCTAACCCTACGCTTCTTCTCCATCGCTCCTAGTAAACCCTAACCCTAATATTTTTATATAATTTCTAAATAAATAATACTATTAATAACGATAATACTAATAATAATAATAATAATATAAATGCATATGCATTTATATACATATTATAAACAACACTCAAATATACATTATATTGAAAATATGTATACAGATATACATATTATAAACAACACTCAACACCCTCCCACCCCCGTCGTCCCTTCCACCACCCGCCGCCCCCCAGCGTCGCGCTGCCCCGTGCGCGCCACCCCCGCCGCCACCCGCTGTCCAGAGCGCGCTGCCCCCCGCCGCCCGCCGCAGCACCGCGCGCGGCCGTCGCAGCCCCGCGCTGCCGCGCGCTCCCCCCCAGCCCCGCCGCAGCCCCGCGCTGCCCCGCCGCTCCCCCCTTAGCCCCCCCAGCCCCGCCGCAGCCCTCCCAGCCCCGCCGCAGCCCCGTGCTGCCCCTCGCCTCCCCCGAAGCCCACGACGCCCCCGGCAGCCTACGACACCTACAACCACCGAGAGAGAGAGAGAGGGAGAGAGAGAGAGAGAGGAGAGGTCACCGATCACTGCCACGGGAGAGAGAGAGAGGAGAGTGAGGTCGCCGACCGTCGCGGGAGAGAGAGAGAGAGAGAGAGAGAGGAGAGAGAATGAAATTTGGGGGGAATGAAAAGTTCCTCCTGTCGTTTCAATTTAAGTCTGGGCCCTTTATTTAGCGATGGACTAGCGTCGGATTTTATCCGTCGCTAATCCGTCGCTCTATTTGATACTGGCCGATGGATTATCCGTTGCTACGTAGTCGAAGAATTGTCCCGCCACTTCTCCCAAAAATTCCTGCCAAATAATCGACTGCATAGCGACGGCTGTGTATCTGTCGCTATATCTCCGACGACCTAGCGACGGATGAGCGACCTTTTCTCCCCCTTAAAATAAAATAAAAAATGTATCGGTATATCGTCGGTACTCCGTCGGCTATTTGTCGTAAATCCGTCGCTAACGCCGACGGAAATTTTCCGTCGCTAACAATCCATCGCTAATTGACTGTATTTTGGTAGTGCCATCTTTCTTCTTTACGAACAATGCTGACGCTTCCATGGCGAAACACTAGGCTGGATGAATCCTTTGTTGAACAATTCTTACAACTGGACCTTGAGTTCCTTCAGCTCTGTAGTGGTTATTATGTACGAATCCTTGGAAATTGGTCTGGTGTCAGAAAGGTATCGATGGTGATTTCGATTTCTCGATCGGGTGGCATACCGGGCAACTCGTCCGAAAACACGTCGGAGAATTCTGCCACAATGTTGGTTTGACCCAGGTTTATAGCATCATGTCTCATATCACTAATGGACACCAAGTATCCTTGACAACCAGTATACATCATACTCCGAGCAGAAATTGTCGAGATTACCATGCATGTCGTCAACGTTTCACCACACGAGTAATAGAATTCGGTCACTCTAGGTATGCGATAGGTGACCTTCTTTCCTGCATAGTCAATGGTGGCATCGCAAGCGCCGAGCCAATCCATTTCTAGTATGAAGTCGTAGTCCTTAATATCTAGAACTATCGTATCAAGATACACAATTTTACCTCCGATACAAATGATTCCGTCTTTGCAGCCTAAGTGTGCAAGTAGTGACGTACCCAACGGTATGTTAAAACTAAGATTAAGGCCTAGCGGTGTCATAGAAAATTTGTGTTCAGCGAAAAAGTCTGTCTATATAAACCGATGTGTGGTACCTAAATCAAACAGTACGCGATCAGGCTTATCATTGAAGAGTAGTATACCTGTCATGACTGTATCTGAGGCGAATGCCTCATCTCAAGTCATGGCATAGAAGGTCCTTGAGCATTGGGATGATGATCTTGGCCATTCAGTGGTGCGGGCTAGGGCGCTCGAGCTGCTGGGCCTCGATTTTATTGATGTTGAGGGGCTTTTGGTCTTCGTCAGAAGTCCCTTCGATAGTGGCCTCTGCGAACGTAGTTGTAGCACCCTCCCAGATATACTTCTAGTCGTTTGTGTGATGTCCCCCACTATCGTACCTGATGCAGCGAGGCCCCGAGTTCTTCCCATGGTAGCTGCCATTATTTGGACGCTTTAGAGCGTTGTTTCCTTCCATATAGCTAGGGCGTTTATGATTAGAATGATGCACAATGCCGACAACGGATGGAGGATATTGGCGCTCAAGGCGGCGAGCATGATTCAGAGACTTGCCTATGGTCTTGTACTCCGACACTGACACGTGGGCATAGATAGGGGGTCGTAGATCCACTTTGAATCTTCGAACGTGAATCTCCTCTGTAAGCATAAATGCATCAGCAAATTTATACAATTTGTTGAACACTGTCACATATAATTGCACTGTCATATTTCCTTGCGTCAACTACATAAATTCATTCTCCTTCTCTTGATGAACAACTGTAGGAAGTTACTCGACTTCGAAGGCTTTGCGGAACGTGGCCCAAGAGATCGGCACTGAGTTGTTGTCGCATCAGATCGCTTGTTTGTGCACGGCCCACCAGTCGTGCGCGTTCAAACGTAGTTAAAGTTGTGCGTAGGCGAGTTGCTTGGATTCTTCAATGTCGAAGAGCTCAAAGTGGTCTTCCAGCTCTTCCAACCAGTCGATCGCAATAGAAGGGCCCTCGGCACCGCTGAAGGATGTACGACACGCTTTCTTAAAATCTGACACCTCAAAGTTGTAATTGGTATCGCAAGTTGGGGCATGGGCTCCTCCGGATCGACTTTGATGGATCAGGCCATAGGTTCGACGGTAGCATGCGTCGTGGCGGTTGTTCTCTCCTTTTTGTCATTATATCAAAGCTGGTACGGCTCCTTTGTAACTAAATGAGTCACTAAAATATAAAAGTGATAGACACAAGATAAAGTTACACAAAAGTCTATATCATCACAATAGTAGAGAGTATTATAAAATGCAATAAAAAGTACAAAAGTAATTATTACATATTTCCAAGTAACAGAAAAAGGAAATACATAAAGCATAAAACTCCATGACATCGACATCTAGAAAATGAAAATAACAACTACATATCATATCAACTAGAATATCAAATCAATTGCAGCAATACTAAAGTCTCATTATCGGAACCACCACGAGAGCTATTTCTCCTCGTCACTATCCTAAACAAGAGCAATACGAGGATCGCCATGAGTAAAGTAAATAGAAGCATGATCTAGCTGCCTCATAACAACATCATTATCAATATGGTAGCCTTCTTGTGCAAGATCATGATGCATAGGTATAGGTTCATCCAGGTTATTGGCTAGACTACTATAGGTCATAAATGGGGTTGGCAAAAGCAGCACACCGAATATATGAATGGTAGTCAATAAGACCAAACTAATCTCTCATCATGGTCTGAAGAGAGTCTAAAGTTGCTGGTGGAGGAGGTGGAGTAGTAGCAACATCAGAATCATATGAACTAGACAACTCATTAGGTTGCTCTTGAGGAGCAGGGGTGTCAGTCCTACGAGCCTTCCTTAGGTAAGAAGGAGCAACATTGTAAGGGCAGTTCTCAAAAGGAACATAAAAATAAGAAAAGATCATAGAAAAATACATAGCGTAAAGGAGGTTACGCTTCTTTGTATTTCAAACAGCTATCATGATATTGATCATAGGTTGAAAGGGTTTTTAAAATGAAAATGATATAAGAATGATATAACATCATAGATAATCTCATCAGATCCCATGACTTTTGGGAGAATATTGAAAACTATTCAATGAAGTTCATAGAAATAGTTGTTATATACCTTGCCCAAAAATGACCAGAGGGACGAGGATTGGGTTCACACATAGAATTCAAGAAGGTGCCAAAAGACATATCATTAGGAAATTCAAAATCCCTCATGTTAATTAGGGAATCTCCTATCATGCCCCAATTTTTGAAGAATCGATAGTCGTCTCTCGAGCGTGATATCGTACGATCCTAAGTTGCGCTCGCAGAAGGCATGGTCATAAGTTTATCTGAAACACAACATCTAGTAGAGCATGCATATAAATTGAACAACACATTTGAACATAAGGAAATTTTCTTTTCATTGATAATAACATCATTTACAAGACTCTATTACAATAGCTGTTGTGTGGGCTTACAACTTGACTCGACTTACAAAATGAATGTTGATGAGATAGTCGTTCCATACATTACATTCCCCTTTTATACAGCCAAAATAGTATACAGTTAGAAACAGAGTCACATTGGAGTTACACATAGTATACGAAAATAATTCTCTTTATTCAATAAGCAACAGAATTACAAAGGCTTTCAATAGCCTAAATGAATCTGCCAGATTGGCTTACAACACTCAAGTTCTCTCTTATCCATAAAAGATTTCATCGTTCCATACATCACGTCTTCTATATCTCGACCGCATCATCTTATTGCAATTTCGAGCATCCATGCGGTCGCACGCCTCAAAATGCTATAGCATTACATGTCTCAGCACGTTCAAGCAAAGCTCAGTCGCGAGAAATCTATTCCCTGCATCCTGCAAGCAATCTGGTGGGAGATTATTACTCATCCTCTCGCGTACTGATAAGTCCCACTTTACCAAATGGACATTAAGTAGATATATGAATCATGCAGCTTAAATTGTGATCTTTCTATCTTTGCCTTTAGATCGATTTCATGGCATATTGTAAGCAGTAAAGCATGTATTCATGGTAAGCATGTTATCATGTATTCGCCTAAGCAAGCATACAACATATATCAATCTCGTATTGTTTCGTGGCGACTTCTTACCAACATCAACGTACTCATCCTTGCTCCGACCCAAGGTCAATATACCTACCATCTTTTTCTGTCATGTTATAAGTGATCTTTTTGCAGGATCTTCGTATGCCTGCACTGTTTAACCCACCGACCCTTATCTATATAAAGGCTACTGACATTCATCATGCCATAATAGACTTTTCTGTGGTACGACAGTGATTACTTCAACTTGGTTTGCTAACCCCACTCTCTGAAGGTTTTTAGAACATTACCAGTATTTGTGGCGCTCCATTTTCAATAGAAGGTTGCAAGCCTCACTAATGAAATATCCTACATAATGCCCATCTCAATTCCTTTCTAAATCGAACAGTCCCGGCGTCCCGACGTACCTCATTCGTAGGGTACCCGTATACGGGCAATATCCAAGTCTATTTGACCATACAATATGCATTTAACTCATACAACTAAATATAGTCTAAGTCCAAAACTCAGCTATCGTATCATCTTAACATTCAATTCATCCATCTCTATTTTTATTGGCACAATGATCCAACTCAATGTTCATCAAACGAATGCCCCAAAGGCCATGAACATTTTGAGATAGCATGCCACATTCAATAGTTGTTAGATATCCTTCGACTCGTGCATTCGATGCACACCTCTATTTAGTATTTTTATATTCTACGCCTTAGTGTTCAATGGTCTCCTACTCGTGCATTTGATGCATATCTCGACACGATTTCTAAATGTGTTAGACTTATATTTATTCCTTCTGACTCATGTACTGTGGCATGTCTCGATAGAGTATTCAATGTTCTACAACTCGTGCACTGAGGAACTCACGTCGATATAGTCTTTCCATGTTTTATCCCTCTAACACGTGCGCGGAGGCACGAACGACTCGTACACTGAGGCATTCGTCGATACAGTTATCCCATGTTCTTTTGGCTTACACACCAAGACGCTCGTTATTGCGGTATTTTGATGTTCTTAAGCGACTCGTACATTTGATGTACGTTTCAATTCAATTGTTCTATCTTAGTGTTTGTTACGTACTATAATTTTTTTCCTTCGAGCCATGCCTGTGGACTTGATAGGTTAACATAGCATACAACGGTGCATGTTAATTAGGCATGACGGAGTAGGAAAGAAGGGTCAAAGTCCTCCTATCTTACGCCGATACGCCTTCTCATTTTGTGGAGCCGATACAGCTCGATTTTATAACTTTGTTGCATGGCCAACTCTTCTGACATAGCTATTCGAGCAATTCGTGCTCTGTTGAACTATCCCACTGATTCAGCCTACCATGCCTATGCCTCAGTTCGTTGCAAGGTGATGCTTTGGTTTCTACGGACACCGTTGCAAATAAGGTACAAGATCTGTCACGCCCCGAATCGAGAAATCACTTGTCCTAGCTAGATTTTACCTGAATCAATCATCCTTGCTGGGGCGTGATGTCGCACAGTCCTGGAGTTGCGCTCGTACAAGGCAAGATGACATATTCACATAAGTTTATCTCAAATTGATAGCATTCACAGTGGAAGAAAATAAAGTATATAATAAGAATCTCTTTTATTAATAAATAAACTGAAGATTACAAAGACTTTGAATAGCCCAACCGTAAGTGCCAATAGGCTTACAACCTCATGATCACTCTAGCTTAAAAAGGATCTCGTTCCATATATCATGCATTCTATAGCACATTCAAGACTTCCTATCGAACATCTTCATGTTGCAAGTCGAACCCAGTGTGACCGCACACCTCAAAATGCTAAGGAACTCCACTACCTCAACGCATCTAAGCAAAGCTCCGCCATGAGCAGACCATATCCTGAACCTGCAAGCAATATGGTGGGGGATCAGTACTTCGTCCTCGTATGTACCAATCAAGAACTACTCGCCTAAACCAATACTAAGTAAATTTAGTGAAGCATGTATCTTTATTTGGTGATCTTTTTATTATTGCCTTAGGATCAGTTTCATGGCAAGATTTAAGAAGTAAAGCATGCATCCAATTCTCGATAACATTTAAAGTATAATGGTGTCACGTATCGTGTCCCTGCGGTAAATATTGTTAGCCACGTAACATTGATAACCATAGTGATCATGCGCATCTTGTCTTGAGTCGCCTAGCCTGCAAACAGAAAACAAATCACACAGCCAACCAATCATCTTAACATAATCATAAGGGTGGCAGGCTCTGCGCCTGCACCCAATTCTAATCTCAGCCTACCGGCCCTAACTATATGAAAGTGGTTATGACGTTCTGTGCCGTAATGGACTTGGTATCTCCATAGGTGATCGCTCCAGTACGGATTGCTAGTCCAACTTCCGAAGGATTCCAAACTTACTGATATCATAGCTTATCATAACATTGGTCGGTCGTAATATGTTATAATGAAGTGCACCATAAATACCAAACATAATTTTCTCCTAGGCCGAACGGTTCCGGTGCCCTGGTTATAACCATTCGAGGGAAGTAGCACCCGTGCATGAGCCATCCGAGTCCATTGATCATGCAATACGCACATATAATAAGTCATATCATTCCAACCAATCTTGAGTTCCATAATCATATTCCATCAATCTATCTTAAGTTCCAACGGCACTATGTTCCAATACATCCATATTAATGCACATTGCCCCAATACGCAACATCTACTCAATTTGTTATTCTCGAGTTATTCGCATAATAGCAGTTTTGCAACAATTATGCCACAACTGCATGCTTCGTGGACGAAGCATACCCTTCAATGTTCTGACAGTTTTGTGGCATTGTACCACTTATCCACTTCGCTTACTAACTCATTCGCATAGTCTTCGTGCACGGATGCACGCTCAGTGCCATATTTTTAATGTTCTACGCCTAGTGTTTAATGTTTTCTAAGTCATGCATTTGATGCACATCTCAATTTGCCTTCCAATTTTCTACCATCAATGTCCTATCGCGACCCATGCACTTGATGCACGTTGCCTCAATTATTCATTGTTTAATGTTCTATCTTAATATTTGACACGTACTAAGACTTATATTCATTCGAGCCAAGCTCGCCAACTCGATAGTAACACTCACATATAAGGTATATTTTATTAGGCATAAAGGAGTAGGGGAGAAGGGTCATGAACCCGCCTACATTAAGTCAATATGCCTTACCGTTTCGCCGAACCGATGCAGCTCAATTTTATAACTTCATAGCATGGCCAACTCTTTTGACTTAGCCATTCCATTGAGCTGCTCGACTGATTCGGCCTACCGTACCCATGCCTCAGTTCGTTGTGAGGCAGTATTTTTATTTTTTGGACACCGTTACGCATAAGATAAAATATCGACCTCTTATAACTCAGCGTAAAGGCATAGCCTGCACACGAAATCAACTAAAATCCGTAATTGTTCAAATCGGACATATGCTTTGCATCGATTCAATTTATTTCGAACCGACTCAAAGCTGTCTCTTTCGGCCAACGTAACTCTTGCATTGATTTGACTCGATGTATTATTCAGGTCAATGTAATTCTTCGAGTCAATGACTCAGTGTAATGCATCGTACGGTGCAGGACATTACAAGATCGACCTCTTATAATTTAGCATAAAGTCTTAACCTGCACACGAAACTAACTAAAATTAATACTTGTTTGAATCGGACTTATGCTTTGTATCGATTCGATTTATTGGGTCTTCGAACCAACTCAATACTCTTTCGGGCCAACGTAACTCTTGCATTATCCGATTTGATGCATTACTTGGGTCAATATAACTATTCTAGTCAACGACTCATCGTAATGTATCGTGCGGTATGGGGCATTACATAATATACCATTCAAAACAAGGTTCGCCCTTGGACCGAAACCAACACTCAATCCAAGTATTTTTCTAGATCGTTTTACGATCTCGTCACTATCGTTGTTCCGTTTAAAACATTTGTGCAAGCTTTCATTAACATACTATAGTCTTTTCTGAATCTCGATTTGAATTCAGCATACAACTTAGTTTGGATCGTACACATATTTTAAACGTCCCACCAATATATGTATTTCGGCCAAGTCCAGTAGTAAAAAATTAGAATAAAGCTAACAGGTAAATTTTTAATCCTAGAATACTTGCCATCTTATACTCTCAATTGGACTTGATATCTAGCGTTCATTTTTACGATTCTATCGCATATGTATATTCGATACATACGTGATCATCCAACAAAAGTTACCGCATGCGACGCGTTTCAAAATCGCATTATTCATTCTCCTAAGTTTTGCACTAACCATCAAATTTATGTGCTGCATCATCAAGTCGTCGCACAACCGACCACAACAAGTCTCCGTAACACGTTGCATTCAAAGTCGATGTCCAACTATTTCTGAAGGCTTACTTTGCTACTCATCTCGATAGGATTTCCCTTTGTTGACTTGCAATTGCATCAACATCCGGGACTACCCCCGCTAGGCAATTTATCCAGACATCGTGCTTAACTTCTTTCGACGTAACTTTAAAATTGATGTTGCACAAAGGCCACAATCTATCCAATACAAAAGTTCAATTCAAGTCGACGATGCTCAAAAGCAACAATCGCTTTGACACAAAGGTCTCTACGACGCGTCTTATGTTCGATTTCCTATCGAGTAGGAAATTTTTAGCCAAATTCTCAACTTGTCCATCTTGCAACATCGAATATAAGTTCGATTCATGCAAGCTTAATTGCTAGGTGAATCCAAATCTAATAACACAACTCAAAAGTCATTCTCAAATCACTCGCTCATGTGCATAGCACGATTCCCGCAATCACTTATCCGTATCATCAAACTTCGTATATGAACTTTTATTTCCATTGTCGACCAACATAATCATTCAAGCATTCCTCCGACCAATCCTCAAAATCCGACTATAAAATTCTCAGCCGAAGTCGTTCCATCAATTCTCGATACAATTTTTCGATCGCCTAGACTTATCATCAACATGCACCACATTATATTTGTTCTCGATGCAATTCCATATGCGACATCATATGGGTCAAGTATATTAGGTCAGCTGCCCTGAAGCTACACTCGATAATTATAGATTATTAACGAAGGACAGTTACTATGAACCATGCTATATCTTATTTCGGAGCCAAATCACGTTTCGACGATTTCTATAGGACTCTACCCAAATCCAACCATAATCATTTCCATCTGCACAACCGAGGTAAAACTATCCCCTTGATTAATCATGCACTACTGTCGATGATTCCGCAATTCACGAAACATCTACTCATTCAGGGTTTGAGTTTATCTACCCACGGTCAACACCCGAGAGGCTATACGCATCTAAACAATCGTCGATGACTTTATAGTCTCGCTTGATCAATCACAAAGTTTTCGATCAACCAGTTCGATATTCTCGTATTGCCATTTACAAAAAATCTTGATATTGTAGGTCCGTTCCATCTTGTATTCGCATATCACGCTTACGTTTTCTTGCGTATCAATTTCGATAGCGCGAGGGTCAACTTTGAATCTGTATCAACATCAACTTAACTCGTATCGCATATATCCAAGTTGATAAGGAACTTTTCTATACGCATCATTCCCGACTCGCTGCATCCGGCTATACTTTGATCGTGTAACCGAGTTAACGATTATCAAACATCAAACCCTCGAGTTATACGATCATACCCTCTAAGTTTTACGCATTTCAGTCATACTCAAATAAGTCGCAACATAACCAACTATTCTTTTAGGCACAATTTTTGGCATCAACCAATATTTTTATCGACCTCGCAATACGTGCGATCTGACTACAGTTCGCATCAACTAACATTTTTATCGAGCTCACAAGTCGTGCGATACGATTATATCTTCAAGTTTCCTATCCTGTCGATCCGATTATTGTTTGAAGCATAATCGTTTCGCTAGTCTCAGTCATTTGACTGATTTATAGATTTTGAATTCCCGTTCAACTTATCGTCCATTGACACGAGCCTGTGCCTGATCGTTCTAACCAAACTTATCAAAAAACACTTGCATCAAAATATTATCATACAAGTTTTCAATTGAGTCTCGGTACTATCCCATCGGTTGCGAATAATTCTTTCGCAATTCACACAAGGTGTTAATGCGATCTATCGCACAAGTGGTATGGTCTATACCACTCCGAAATTGAGTCATTTATCGCATAAGTGGTATAGCATATACCACTCAAAATTAAGTCACTTCTCTCGTATCATACTCGGTATGAATCAATAATCTATTCCGACACACTATCCGCAGTGATCATGCCGATCACAAATGTAACTTTTGATAAAATCAAAATCTGACACATTTCGGCCAATGTATACTTCGTCAACTCATGTTTGGCGCGCAACCGAACCGATTCATTCCTATCAATTTAAATTTTTTTAGTTCCACCCGTTGCATCTCGTGCAACATTTCATTTTCGACATTCAAAGCCAATACTCGAATCCGTTCAACACATTCGATATCAACTATCATTTTTGTTGTAACACATCATTTAAAATCAACTCGTTGCAATTGATGCAACAACATCCCACGACTTTCGTTATATCGATGCAACCAACATTTCTTATATCAACGGTTGCATCAAAACAACAAATATTTCAATTCACGTCTTACGACTTGTGGAACTTACAGCAACAATCATTTCATGGCTCGTTGCACTCAATACAACAAACATTTCATGACTTTACTCAGCAACATCATGTAAATTTCACAATACTTATGACAAATTTACGCGACTTTGTATTAGACTTATTGTATGGAACATCCAGAGCGACATCGAGTAGAGTCAAGAGTCATTTGATTGTGGTAGGCAACTTTTGGAATTGAAACGAAGCAAGCATCTTGAGAAAATTGAACCTAGAACACTGATACTAATTTGACACGCCCCGACCCGGGAAATCTCTCATTCTTGTATCAATTTCATTGAATCAATCGTTCTCGCTGGGACATGATGCCGTACGAGTCTGGAGTTGCACTCATACAAGACAAGATGATATGTTCTCAAAAATGGTTATTTTAATTCAATATTAGCAACAAAAGGAACATAGTCACATTGTAGTTACACAGAGTATATGAAAACAATTCTCTTTATTCAATAAGCATCAAAATTGTAAAGACTTTCAATAGCCCAAATGAATCTGCTAGATTGGCTTATAACACTTAAGTTCTCTCTTGCCCACAAAGGATTTTATCGTCCCATATAATATGTCTTCTATATCTTGGCCGCATCATCCTGTTACAAGTTCGAGCGTCCATGCGATCGCACGCCTCAAAATGCTATGACATTCCATGCCTCAACACGTTCAAGTGATGCTCCACCGTGAGCAATCTATTCCCTTCATCCTGTAAGCAATATGGTGGAGGATCAGTACTAATCCTCTCGGGTACTGATAAGACCCACTTTCTATGTTCTACGCCTTAGTGTTCAACGTTCTCCTACTCGTATATTTGATGCACGTCTCGATACGATCTTTCAATGTGCTAGACTTACGTTCATTCCCTTCGACTCATGCACTGAGGCACGACTCGATAGAGTATTCAATGTTCTATAGCTCGTACACTGAAGCACTCGTGTAGTCTTTCCATGTTCTAGCCCTATAACTCGTGTGCGGAGGCATGAACGACTCGTGCACTGGGGCACTCACCGATATAGTTATCCTATGTTCTTATGGCTTGCGTACCGAGGCGCTCACCGTTGCGGCATTTCGATATTCTTTGGTGACTCGTACATTTGATGTATGTTTCAATTTAATTGTTCTATCTTAGTATTCGGCATGCACTACAATTTCTCTCCTTCGAGCCACGTCCATGGACTCGATAGGTTAACTTAGCATACAACAGTGCATTTTAATTAGGCATGACGGAGTAGGAAAGAAGGTTCAAAGTCTTCCCACCTTACGTCGATACACCTTGTCATTTTGTCGACCCGATGCAGCTCGATTTTATAACTTTGTTGTACGGCCAACTCTTCTGACTTAGCTATTTAAGCACTTCATGCTCCGTTGAACTACCCAACTGATTTAAACTACGCAACTGATTTGGCCTACTGTGCCCATGCCTCAGTCCGTTGTGAGGAGATGCTTTGGTTTTTGCGGACATCGTTGCAAAAAAGGCATAAGATCGACCTCTTATAATTTAGCATAAAGGCTTAGCCTGCACAAGAAACCAACTAAAATGAGTACTTGTCCTAGTCAGACTTATGCTTTGCATCGATTCGATTTAATGGGTCTTCGAACCGACTCAATGCTTTCTCTTTCTAGCCAACGTAACTCTTGCATCGATCTGACTCGATGCATTCCTCGGGTCAATGTAACTCTTCGAGTCAACGACTCATCGTAATGCATTGTGCGGTGTGGGGCATTACACTTGGGATACCGTTTGAGGAACCTAACCCTTGTGCACAAGTTATCTATGACTGTGTAAGAATTATTTTCTTACTCAAGCATGGTCTACAAACATCATGAGATTTAACCCATTTCAATGTGTCCCTGCTTACCATTGCGACATTTATTCATAGAATCAATATTTGTGTAACATAATTCTATGGCATATATGTAAAAGCAAGCATGTAATAGCTCTATGAATTATGTACGCAATAAAGCATGCAATAGTTCTATAAAAATAAGCCTTTGTGTCCGTGCATCAATAGCTTGTATTTCATTCACATTTATAGCATCGATTGGTTGAAGACAAGAAGGTCAAAAGGGAAAGAAGGGCCAGTCACTCATCTTGATTTACTTGAGGTGAGAGAAAAATGTTGATTGTGGTAGACGGCGCCTATGCGATCACCTAAAATTGTATAAGCAACAGATCGGCACTCTACCCTTCCATTCCGAGTGCGATATGAAATGTGAAGTTTGAAGGACACAAGCAATGAAATCTATTGAAAATATTCACGAAAATATATTCAGAAAACCAAAACCAAAGAAGCAAGTACGGCATGAAAAATAGAGCAACGAGAGGTCTCTTCCGACTCAGTCGCAGAGTCCATCTTCGAGGCGCAACCCGCTGAATATGGGACTTGATTTCGAAGAAGCCATTCTATAATGAAGAAAGGATCTTGATTCAACCAGTCCCGACAAATCGATTTTGACAGTATTTTATAACTGCGTTTCCCGCATCGTGACGAGGAAGGGGCACGATGTTGGGACGTGGCACTACATCTCCCATAGGTGGAATATCAAAAATTTTACCCAATTGTTATGCATTGAACTCAATTGGGACACTAGAAACTAAATGAATGAACTTTGCCATTTTTATATGTAAGATCAAAGTAAAAGAGTCTAATAGCATTTTGGTAAACCCTAGTGCGGGTTTGAAAAATATCATATAAATAAAGCTTTTTGAAAATATCTTTGTGAAGTAGAAAGATACTAAAATTAATGGAACTTTTCAAAAACACATTTCCTTCAGAGAAATCGGTGAAACAATCGATCGATATTTCAAGAGAACAAAAGAGGGATCCATCAAACTGTCCTTCTTCTAGCCTAGGTGGGATGAGGATAGGGGTATGGCCTCTGGTGGAGGATTTGAGAAAGAGGCATCATCTACCATTCTCTTATTTCTAGCACCTCTATTGAATAATCTATGAGACATTTGAAGAAAATGAGAGATGAAAGAGCGATTATCTGATAAGTAAAGAATGAGTGAAGGAGTGAGTTTCAATAAAGAACTCAATGCCTATCTATATTGGACACTTGGAACCAAATTAGGCCTGAAATAGGTCAGTTTAACATTCTGAAATTCGAATATTGGAGATCAGTTCTTCATGAGGGAACGATCACCTTTGAAAACTGGGTCAAAGGGACCAAATTCGGCCCGAGTTCGGCTCTCTCTGTGCAATAAAATTTTCAAGTTTAGGATGGGTTCCTATTTGGTAGATTAGGATCTGGTTAGGTTTAGGTTTAGCTTCATAGTGCCAGTTGCGACCCGATATACAATTGGTCCTATGGTAAATAAATGAAAATTACATAATAAAATATAAAAAATACGATAAGCAATATACCATATCCTGAATGTAAATTGTGAAGTATTCTTTGAGCATGAGGTCCAATCTTCATGGGATACGTCCATGTGCTATGTTACATTAAGTCATATCGAGTTAATGCGTTGTCAAGTTAGTCATTAATTGTTTAAGACAACATAGGCCATTGCTTGGACTTGGGATTTGAGGCAATTATATCTTGCTTGGGTGAATAAAATTAAGTTTTCCTTTTTTTTTGATTTCCATATATCATTGTTGCCTGGTTTTATCTAATTTGATTATGTCTACTTAATTCTCATTTTGATTGCCATGGTGAATGTGATGTACTAGCATAGCAATGGCCGACGATTCTTGTATTAGGATAAAACCTAGGATACTAGGGTATAGCTTGAGCATGGTGTAACGCTCCAGTCCCAAAAATATATAGGAGTAAGATACGTGTACATGCCAGCTACGTATCAAGTGGACTCCAGCCTAGCTCGAATACGTATAAGCTGTATTAGTTTCTAAATCAATATATCAAATCAGCTAATATCTGTCTCAATCTACTGAAGATAAACTATTGTTTAAACCAAGTATACTAATGCTGCTCAGGCATTAACATACTGGTTTCTACAAGTAACAAGAAAAGACAATATGCAATACAATTGACTAGTCTCTATTATAATTATCTTGAACAAGCTTCTGAAGAAGAAATAAGCTTGCAAAACTAGGCTATATAGCAGCATGGTCAAAGTAAAATAAAATATAAAATTGGACGAATATGAAAAGGTATTGACTAAATATATATCTCAAATCTTGGAGAAATAGTCATCAATCCTCCATCTAATCTACAAACAAGCTCAACAAACCTGAAGAGATCACCATGTCCTCAGGGGACTAGCAAGATACATATAAACATGCTAAAATGTAACAGTACAACAAATATAGAGAAATACGAAATAATTCAGGGAAAATTAACTGAGACACAATGGACTAAGACACCAAGATCTAAGACACAAGTAACCTAAGACACTGGCATGCCATACTAGAAATGTGGTACTAGGCATGACTACAAGTAAATCGGGGTAAACCGCAGCTCGGTGGGGGCTCACGGCCCTATAGATCGCAGCTCGGTGGGGGCTCACAACCTATAGTAAGTCTCTATCACAGCTCGGTAGGGGCTCACGAATGAGGTGGTCAGGTATAGTCAACGTCTAATAATAGGTCAGGGTCAAGTCAAAACAAGTACAGATAATCAAATTGAGTCAAGGTCAAGTCCAAGTGATGAAATTAAGTCAATACAAAAGAACACGAAATTCTAAACAAGTAAAGTGTAGTATAGATCCAATATACAATAAGAAAAGAAAGACATGTAGCATATAAGGAAGCAAGTAAGAAAATATCATACGGTATGTATAAAAATTATGTGATATCACAAGAAAGAAATAAACATAAACTAGAATGACTGGAAATAAACATACATAGTACTGTACAAGTTGGCAAGGTATACTTGCCTAGTGGTAGCCAAAAATGTCCCGCAAACAACTCGTCAAATCAAAGAGTCACGAAACCAGAACTTCTGCAAACGCCTCCGGATGCTGAAACAGACATAACCAACTTTCTTGTCATAATAATATTTCTAAGTTTGACTACCGATAAGTCCAATTCTGTACACAGGGGCAAAACAATAATTTTAGGTCAAAATAGTATCCGTCGTTGGACCCGCTTTGCACCGAAAACGTGTCAGAGTTAATGGTCTCTAAAGTCGACAAATTATATACCTATGAGTCCATTTTTTCGGTACGAACTCAACGATATTTCCAGATTTTGATTTCGATAAGTCATGCACAAAATCGTTCGTTGAGTCGGAGCGCAGACTGTCAAAATAGCGTCCCGGTCGGCTTTCTCAGAATCGGACCAAACATTGCTCATAGGACCAAAAAAATGACACGAGTCTAGTGGAAAAAGTTCCACCGTGAAGTGACGAACGTGCACAAAATAATTAGAGTTTTTGCAAAGGGGTCGATACGGTATAACTCGACCGGTATGCCACGAATTCGTCGCACATACGCAACCAATTCGATTTCCGTCAAAGCCCATACGTCCGCAACATCTATAAGCACCTTTTGATGTCTTTGGGTTGCAATAAAGTCGTCCGATTTGTCGGGACGGACTCTGTATTGATATTTTTTGGGTTTTAGAAAACTATTTTCTTTGGTTTTTAAACTGATTTTTAACCAAACTTTATTATTAAAATAGTTTATAACGAATATAAAATAATAGTTTAATTTCTAGAAAATACTTATAAATATATTTATATTACTAATAATATTATTTTAATGGCAAAAACTCAAGCATAATAGTCATATGTCAATACTACAGCACTAATATCACAATTGGCCCACTAGTTGAGTCCGAGAACAATAAAAAATTAAATATATTAAATTCTATAAAAAATTTAGAAATCAGTTAAAATAAGTGTCACTCCCCGTTCCCGGAATACGAATTTTTTTGATTTTTCTGTATATGGTATCTGGCACCTGTATCTTTATTGCATGTATTCTGTATTTGCACATGGCCATAGCATGGAACAGTACCTCGTCGCGAAATAGTGTGCCACCTCTTGTCCTTGTTTGGTTGTAGGCATGGTTCGCTATTTCTATGATAGAATTTCTGGACCGTGTTGTGGTTAGGGTTTTATTTATTTAATTAATTTGATTAATTGTTGCATGAAGTATTTAACATGTCATTATTCATATGGTTAAGTGCATGCTTAAAATTAGGGTTTCTTTGAGTCAACCCAACCCCTATATATATATTCTTTTCTTCACTCTCTCTCCTCATTCACTCTTTCATTTATTTTCCTCAAGCAAACTTTTAGGTCTTGCATTTTTTATGCTTGAATTTTCCTTTGATATTATTTGTCTATATTGTTCTTCTTATCATCCTCTACAAGTTTAGTTCTTGAAGTTTTTTATTTTAATGGCTAGTTTTGTATAGATCTAAGTTTGTGCCATTTTTGATTTTCTTAGGTTTTGACCTATCAAACTTCTTTGTTTTCAAAAACTAATTGTTCCATGATGTAGAGAATTTCGTTCTACCCCATTTTGACCTATGGAAGTCCAAATTTGGACTTGCATTGAATGTTTTATGGAGCTTGGAAGCCATTGCTTCCATGGCCCATCTTCTCGAATTTTAGAGAAGATGAGTAGTATCCCTGGCCGCATGAAGTCATGTGGACTTCATTTCTTGCCGCATGCAGCTTAGCCGCATGAGCTTAGCCGCGAGCAGCTTGGCCGCATGAGCGTGGCCGCGACCTGGCCGCATGAAGTCATGTGGACTTTATTTCTTGTCGCATGCAGCTTAGCCGCATGAGCTTAGCCACGAGCAGCTTGGCCGTATGAGGTTTGCCGCATGAGATTGGCCGCGACCTGGCCGCATGAAGTCATGTGGACTTCATTTCTTGCCGCATGCAGCTTAGCCGCATGAGCTTAGCCGCGAGCTGCTTGGCCGCATGAGGTTTGCCGCATGAGCTTGGCTGCGACCTGGCCGCATGAAGTCATGTGGACTTCATTTCTTGCCGCATGTACCTTAGCTGCATGAGCTTAGCCGCGAGCAGCTTGGCCGCATGAGGTTTGCCACGGGAGCTTGCCGCATGACCCTTGACCGCATGAAGCAATGCGGACTTCATTTCTTGGCCGCATGACCCTTGACCGCATGAAGCCATGCAGACTTCATTTCTTGGCCGTATGACCCTTGTCCGCATGAAGTCATACGGACTTCTTTTCTTGGCCGCATGCAGCCCTGCGGACCGTATGTGTCCTGCGGACCGCATGACCCTTGGCCGCATGTTTCCTTAGCCCCCTTTCCTTTGCCCCTTGCATGTTCTTTTTATTATATTCTTTTGTGTTTTAAATGGCTTACATCTTGTACTCAGCCTAGCTTGTGACTACCCGATTTGATGATTGTGAATCTTGGGCAAACTTGTCTTAATTGAACCATAATCATGGCATGATCACATGAACACGACTTGATAATGTGACTTAACATGAAAGTTGTAGATCTTTGTCTTGGCTTCAAGGATCTTCACGTCTCACTTTAACCAGAATTTATATGTGACTTTTATGTCACGAGGGGTCCGTGTGACTTCCTGACTTGACCTTGTTCCTGACCTGATTACCTGTATACGTGCTGGTACCCATTTCTAAGTGTGTATTGAGATACAATATTAGTATGCACTGCGGTGCTATTTAATGAGTGTACTGAGGTATGACTCTACGTGCTATGTGATCATTCGTGTTATATATCAATACATGTGTACCTTCCAACATAGTCATGGTAATTGGTCGGTAATAGTGTCGTGGTATAATGATTGTTGTTTGATGCATTACACTAAGCATGGATCTAGATTGAGCCGATGTGGATTCATACTTAGGGTACACATACTATGGTACGACATATAGGAGGATGACCATGTGACCACGACATGTAATTCCAATATCAAGATAGGGTTAAGCTAAGCAACTTAAATTGGTAGAAGCATTGGAAGGGAACAGAATCCCGAGATCGTGCCATACTAGCCACCCCAGGTCCAGTCATGACATGTCGGGTTGGCCGCCACGGATACAGTTTTATTCGCCTATAGCGGATGACTATATCCGACTCCAACGTGCTATGTGTTATATGTTTTAGCACGGTGGCCTTACGGGGGACCGGTGCATAATCAAAATGCTACGCGTATATGTATATTTATAATGGATTGGCTAGCCCTGCTAGGTTGACACGATATGAGGATTCCTATATTGTATTTCTGGGATAACCCAAGCAAATCATAAAAAGCCGTAGGATTGATTGGCCGCTTTTAAGCCGACTTATTTGTGATATGTTTTCTTCTGTTAGCAACTAAGGAACATGGACTATCGTGGTGCGTGGTCCAACACATATCCTTGTTTAGTTGTTGGGTTGGACTATTATGCTGCGATAGGCTATGGACCGAAGTCGCGATCAGAAGTCCTTTACCTGCCCATGGTTATAGGATATATCTTATCTCGACATGATATTGGCACCGTTTGTCCTTGTTTGGTTGTAAGGGTGTCGTATTGTCTCGATGATATGGTATAAGCCTATAACTCGTGAATCAGGTCATATTTTACTCATTGGATTTTATCTAACTCTTTTATGCTCCCTTGTGGTACTTGCTATTCGGGGCCTGACCCTGCTGGTTTTGTTTGGCCAGATCTTGTAGTAGCGCTAGAGGATCCAGCCTTCTACCCGAATAATGGTACACACCAGGAGTATAGGCGCCAGGGACCATGAGTGGGTTTCTTCTTCACCTCTCTGATATCTTCTATTTTGTACTTGGCATTTAGCCACCGGCACCTGTTTAGCCGGCAGTTTTGGACATTCAGTTCCTTACATAATTTTAATTAAATCAGACTGCAGCTGACTACGGTTATGTACTATTGACTCTTGGTACTAGCTTATCATTTTGTATAGCTAGGCTCATGAATCATTTTGATGAAGCGTCGGGGATGCCTTACTACTTTGTCTTATATGATCATTATTTACTGCTTCTTGTTTTGATTGATTGAGACATAGATGCTCTGTGAGACCGTAGGAGACTTGATTATAGCATGCACCCCTTTGTCTCTTGACAACTACGATCGCCGTATGACGTTTATATACCTCATATGGAGTAGCTGGCCTAGTCCGTCTCAGTATTCTGGTTCTGGGGCGTGACAATAAGGGTTTCAACATTATACCTTGCACAAGAAATAATTTAGTAGAGTTTTATAAAGTATTGAAACTTTTGGACATAAAGAACATAGGATTTTCCGAGTTATGGTGTTACGACATATGTAAGAAAATTTTAAAAATAACAAACGAACTCAAAACCTAACAAGTAGATATACGTTGGAAAGCTTTCGATGTTTAGTTTCTGAATATAAATATTAGAAGGATCAAATCTAATATTAGGTAGGACAAAAATGGCTCGCAACAGATCTCATTGATTCTAGATATCTTATCGTAGAATCGACGCCACGGACAAATCATTTAGAACTGTGTGATCCAGCGATCAGAGATTGAAGTAGACATAAATAGATAACTTATAGTTTTGGTTTGAGGAGAATCAGAAAGAAAAAGTAGATGAAACCTAGTCTACAAATCGACTAACCTGCTGTGATGAATTCAGCATAAGTTCGGTCGACTTCAGGTGCCTTCTACGCCTCGTATCGAACAAATTAGGGGCTGAGGCTCATCAGAAAGGTGCCAGGGTGTTAATGGGGTTTCCTAGGGTCGAGATGAAGGTAGTAGGAGGGCTGGAAGAGGTCGGGGTGATGTGTTTTTGTTGGGTAGAAAGAAAAGTACGAAAATAGAAAATAATAGGAGGGGCTCGGTTTCTAGAGAATAAATATTTTAAAGTATATTCGATCATCAAAGTGTGAGGGTTCTACCTGAGAAAGAGGGAGTGGAGATTGATTTGGATTTGGGTTGAGGGGATTTAGTTGAGATTTGATGATTTAAATCAAATGTGTCTCAAAGAGATTTGATTGGGTCCAAATTAGAAAAGTAGTTATAAAGTTGATTTAAAAATAGATTTAAATCAATATGGCCACCATTAATTCATAAAAATCAATCTAAAATGGGTCTAAGATGTTAGGGTACCCTAGAATAGGCTCTACGAACCCTATTTGGATTAGTTTTGGGTCGGTGAAATTTTTGTGATCGATTTGAGTCCAATATGTCTATAGTTTTGACTTGTGTGCCACTTAAGATTAGATAGCACATGGGAACCCAATTGAGAGGCACACCATTGGCATGTATGTAGTAGGCTCAAAATGGGTCAAAATTATATATTGGATTAAATAATTTGGATCAAAATTGGGCCTTAATTGCTATTTGGAAAGCTAGTCAAATTTTACGGTAGAGACTAAAATGACTATTTTATCCGTAAAGTTGTATATAAAAAATCTAGCACAAGGAAACATGTTTGGATGGAACATGATATATCAAACTGAAGGTGGACTCGTCTAGAATACGATGATGGAAGTATATTTGAGAAATTGATAATTATTGCTTCAAAAATAAAAGCTACAAAAAAGTACATCTATAGTCATAATTAAAATAAAATATGGTTTAATATATAAAAATCATATAAAATAAATAAAAAATAATTTCTACAAATTAGGGTGCTTACAAACTAACCATCTTAAAAGAATTTTGTCCTCAAAATTTAATTTATCAAACAACTCAACAATGATAAGGGAGCAGGCACTCTTCAACCATTGAATAAATGATTCATCTGGTCTTCAAATATTTAAGGGACGTACTTAAAAGATTGTCACTCTACCCTAAAAGAAATAACTGGCAAGCTAATACTAATTCAACTATCGGTAATTGTTTTCCTACCATACATGGCCACCAACTCCTTTCTAAATTTTGAAAGGTTGCCAACTTATTTACCTACTAGGGATCCTCATAGGTTATTGTTATTATCTAGTAGAGCTTATGAAACTTATAAATTGTACATCTAGTCTAAACGTCTAACTATATCCTTCTAACTGTAGGATCGTTGAGCACCTCCAGAGGGAGGGTGAATAGAATGCGTGTACGTGTAGCGAAAATAATCACCACTTAAATTTTTTAGCATTTATAAACTATGGCAGATATAAGAGACTGTAAATAAATGCAGTAAGCAAAAGATTAGAGAATCAAACTCAGTGAACATAGGGATGTACACTGGTCTCCCTCTGAGAGGACTACTCCACTCTCGAGTACTCTTGCTCGATGTTAATCTATTATTCATAAGCTAAATGAGAGCTTGTCGTCTCTTTACAATACCGTGTCTTGTTGACGAGCGCACGACCGAATCCAACAAACTGATTCTGAAAAGTGGAACATTTTCTTAAAGACACCTCTGATACAACTCTGCAGTACCAAAACTCTAGATCGAACAGAACTGGACTGGCTTTGGCTAAGAGTAGTATATGCTAGATGTGAAAGCTTTAGATCGCTGAAAACACTTTAGAATAGATAGAGAGAAGAGTGAATGAGTGATTAGAAATATGAAAAATCCTTCTCTATTTATAGTGTTTTTGGGGACCGAACTCGGGCAAAGTTCGGATGCTTAAATCTCGCATTCGAACGTTGCTTGCAGATTTGGTGAGAACAGAAATTCAAAATACCCAGACCGAACTCGGTCAGAGTTCTGGCCGAGTTATGGTGGGTCAGAACTGGATTTGAATGGGCCAAATTGCATAGGTTTTTGGGCTCTTTGGATTTGTAGAGTGTTTGGGATAAGTAGGTAGGCTTTTTGGATAGGTGGACTGGGAATAACCTAAGCTAGTATCAATCGCGAACGATCTCACATTTATATTTTCTAAACTCAATAAAATTGAAAATATAGAAAAAAATATAAAATGACTCGATCTTGATTCCAATAAGATTTGCTTCTGGATGACGATACGATGTACTATAGCAGTGGGATGTAACTGCAGTACGTTTGTATATGTCATTCATCTTTGATTTCTTTAACTTGTAGCAGTTCGTATATTTTGCGTATCGACCAAAGTTGTCGTTGATTATCAAAATCAGGTGTGACCATTAGCCACTGGGCCAACAATCTCCTCCATTTTGATAATTGACAAACGATGAGTCTATACCAAAATATAACTAGTATATAACTTTTTTTTTGAAAAAATGTATACCTAATTTGTTCTAAATAAATCGCGATAATTTTGTATAGGCTCTTTATTCCCCTTTGTCAAGTACTCAAATATATAGCTCCTCCACAATATATGAAGCCAGAAAGCCAACAATAACAAAGAAACATATATAGTGATATACAAACATTATGAATATAACAAGTCATAGCTCAGGAGAAAGATTAAAAATAGCAGTAAAGAATATGAGAAATGGAAACTAAGCATAAAACTCAACTACTGAAAGAGTTTAAACTACTACATAAGTTCAAAAAAAAACAAATAGAAAAAGTGTCACTACTACATGATCATTATCAGCAAATAACATCCACAAAATGCTAAATAAAAAGTCCAAATCACATATCAGCGACATCATCAACAGGATCAGCAGGAGGATGGGGATCGACATAGGCTGTCGTCGAATCAAAAAATCCAGAAGTGTCAGAATCCTCAAGCCGCAGTCCTTCAAATCCAGGATGATGGAAGATCTAAAACGGTGTAGTAGGATGATACGCCAATGACCACTGAATACCAGTAATGCCATTTCTCAAGACCTAATCCTGAGAAGTATGGCGAAACTCAGTATCAACATAGGACTGATGAGTTTGTCCCTGAAGAGTGACAAAGTCATCGAATCACTGATAGAACTGATGATCAAATTCTGGAGCAGCAGGAGCAGGAGCAACTAGATTAGGTGGAGGTGAAGCAGTACCGGGTAGATGTGGAGACAGAGGATATCTTCTAGACCTAGTCAGCTCAGAAGGTGATCCGAAGATAGGACATATATCAAGATCGATTTCAAACTTCATAAAGATGATCGCAAGATGCATAGGGTAAAGAAGGTTGCGGCCCACCCTCCGAGAATCGATCATCCAAGCCATAAAGGTCTTGGAGACAGAAAATTTGACTCCAAAATGAAGATGATACTATGCAGACATCTCAAAAAAGGTGATCTCATCAGTAGATCCTTTTTTAGGAAACAAAACAGAGTAAACAAATCAATAGAGTTTATAGAAGTTTTTGTCAAGGTGCTTTGCAAACCGACCACTTCGAGGGACTGGGTCCGGATGACACATATCAGCCTTAAGAGAATCAAGGGTTACGTCCTCAGGAAATTGAAATTTGTTTATCTCGACTAGTGCTTCGCCGTTGTCCGGCATATGGAAGTACTTACTAAGATCAGTCGAGTTAATCTCAATTTTTTTCGGCGACGCAAGAATAGATGCTGCCATTATTTTTAACTTGCATATTACAGTAAAACATACGAACAACATTTTCTTAAATTTCACTAGATGTTTCAAAATAATCTCGGAGTCCTAAGTGTTCAAAGGTGGAAGCATACTCCGAAAAGATAGTGAAATTAATTAATAGTCCGGGGCAAATCTTCCGGTATCAAAAAGAGGTAAACCAAGAGTCAGATATTTCCAAAGATGGAGATAGGTTTAAATCAAACTCCTCTTCATCAGTAGGACAAGCGGGACTAAACATATTCATGGGATCGTACTCTGAAGTGGAGGAAGAAGCCGCGGAATCTCTTTTCTTTCTCTTGAAGAGCTTGAGGGCCATGGAATTGAAAAAAGAGAAATGAGAGATTATACCTCAAAGAAAACAAGAAACTAGTAGAGAACACCTTCTTTGAGCCTTCTAGATCTAAGAAGAAAAGATTTAAAGCTTATGGAAGGGGTAAACACGAGTAAGGTTTGTGGATTTTTCGTTCGGGTGGAGAGTAGGGCCGATTGAAGCTGTTCTGGAAATTGGAAACAACACCAATCGAGTTTTTCCCGAACTCGGTTAGAACTCAGGCTGAGTTCTGTTTGAGTTCGACCACTTGGATTTTTAATTCATTTTATGAATAATGAGTAATAGATATACTTAATGACTTTTAATTTCTTTGATTAATTAACATTCATTACTTTGTGTTAGCTGTAGGGGCCGGATCCCAGCTAGCGGTGTCACGACCCGCACCCGTTTTTTTTTAAACGGATACGAGACGTGTCCAAGCCTGCCTATGCCGCAGTGTCGACGGTAGAACGCTGTCACGACCACGAAGATCAAAATCACAAATAATGCTCATTCACATAATTAATTTAACTTACAATGATCACAAGTTTTATATTTGTAGAAAAATATAAACTTGTACAAATAAATGAATGACTACAACTCAACTATCTATCTAGTCTCTAGGCTTTTGTCTGCAAGTATTCCTGTTACTCTCCAAGCTAAGTGAATCCACGGCTAACCTGAAAATGTTGGTTTCCAGTCAGGAATGGAACGAGCACAATTCACTGAATGCAATTTCAAATAAAGAAAATGACAATAAAACAAGGTTAGACATCAATCATGAGTTTTGAAAATAAACAGTAAATATGGAAAACCAATAATAAATAGACACAAAATACTTTCCCCAACTGTTAGAAGTACCTTTGATATGTGATCGGTCTGGGGTACTACACCGCACGGTCTACGAGGTCTACTTGCATGAAAAATAAACACGAGCTACAATGTCTATTTGCAGAAAATAAACACGAGCTACACTACTTGCAAAAAATAAACACGGGCTACACTACTTGCAGAAAATAAACACGGGCTACACTACTTGCAGAAAATAAATACGGGCTATGGTCAGATCACACATCCTTGGTACTTCTCATTCCCGACTCAATAATTTATAATAGAGTATAAAAATCACATAACCAATGATTAATCAATAAAATATAGTAAAGATCAATATCGAAATACAGACAATAAACTGTACTCGCCTGTGGTCCTCTGCTGGTGAAACCGACAGTCTGAACTACTCAATGTGCCACAATAGTCAAAACCCGTACAACAGTCCCCGGAAGCTGAAATAAACATTACCAATGTTCTCAGAATAGTCAAAATAGCTAGGATTGCCTGTTCTTAAGTCCAATTCTGGACACAGGGGTAAAACGGTAATTTCGGGCCAAAACGGTATCCGCCGTTGGACCCGCTTTGCACCGAAAAGTGTGCCAGAGTCAAAGGTCTCTAAAGTTGTCAAACTACATGTCTATGGATCTAGTTTTTTGATATGAACCCAACCGTATGTCCAAAGTTGGATTTCGGCGGGCCGTGCATAAAATTGCCCGTTGAGTGGGACCGTGGGGCCCGCAAAACGACGTACGATTCAACTGCCTCAGAATTGGACCAAACTTGGCATACAGGACCAGAAGAACGATACGGTCCCGTTGGCACAAGTTTCATCTCGATCTGACGAACGTGCACAAAGTAATTGGAGAATTTGCAAAGTGCACGATACGGTAAATTTCGACGAATACGCCTCAAATTCGTCACGCACACGCGACCAATTTGAATTCCGCCAAAGCCCACATGACCACGAAGCCGTTACACAGCTTTCGATGCTTTCGGTTCGCGACCACATCGCCCGGAATGGCGGGACGCACGTCGTGTGGAGCGATTTTCTAAGTTTTAAAAACAGGTTTTTGTCGGTATTCGGGATCTATTTTCTCCGCTTATAATCAATAATTTTTGTAACTACAAAAAGGGTTCTCTAGCCCTATATGTTGGGTTTAACTTCTGTTCAGAAAGAAATTCTAAACGGTCACTGGATCGATCGGAATCGATCCTCGAATACGGGTGATTGGGCTGTCTTCACCCTATTTTCGAACATGTTTTTCTCTCGACTTCGTGTCAAATTCGAGGACAGTTTGTGCGATTTGATCAAAACCTAATTACTAGAGTCCTTAGATGGTTATATCGGCTCTCCGTTGGATTTTACAGATCGAGATTTCGTTAATTGGGGAGGAAGAAATATGCGAGCGAAGTTACCTGCGCACTGTTGGTTTCCTGCTGTCACCCGCCTGGCGCGCGCACGGCCTGGCTCCCTGGCCATGGTTTGGCTGGTCGACGGCGGCCGGCCCGCCGCGGGGGCGCACGCGCGTGCGTGGGGAAGGTCGCCCAGGTAGCTGGCAAGGTCGCGGCGTTGGTTTGTGTCGATGGTTAGGGTTTGAGAGATGACTCTCTCTCTCCGTTCTCGATACCTATAGGCGCTGTGCTTGTGTATACAAGTTGGGTCGGGGCTTTAACTACTCGGGTTGGGGGTTTTGGTATGGTAAGCTGCTGTGTACTCGGTTTTGTGTGGGGGAAAACTCTCGGCCTGGGGTCAAGTGTGTGGGTTGGGGCCCGCTCGGCTAGGCCTTTGCCTGTTGCTTTGCTGAGATAGAATGTTTAGCTCTCAAATGTTATTTAATATATATATATATATATATATATATATATATATATATATATATATTTCTATATATAATATATCTATATAGATATATTTATATATCTATTTACTCGTATACTTATATAATATACTCCATAAATCTAAATAATTCAAAAAGTATCATTCCTATTCAGAGCCTATTTTATAAATACAAATATATATATAACATTTATTCGACAATTATAATAAAACCACTAATAATAAAATCATATTATATACGAATATCCTCAATAATAATAATAATAATAATAATAATAATAATAATAATAATAATAATAATAATAATAATAATAATAATAAAATTTCATAAATCAATAATGGTGTATATAAACCATTATGCTTCGTCTAACAACCCCAAAATATACGAGGACCTATTTTCTACGTTTGTCACTGAATATCCACTAATAATGATAATTATAATATTAATTACGAATACTAGAAAACATTCATTAAATTAATAAAACGAAATACAACATCTTCATACAACATTCCATCAACACGAATGTCAATGGATGTGTCGCATGACCACATGGCCTTGGGCTCAGTTCGGGACCAGTCTGGACTAGTTCGGTACAACCGGGTTCCTAAACTCAATAATATAATTAATAAATAAATAACTTCGGTAAGGGTTAAATCGCAACTTGGCTTGGTTTTCCTAGTTAGGACATCGCTATGGCTTGGCCTTCCCTACCAGGGCTAATACTCTAGTTATAGCACGCCATCGCACCATCTGTGCCACGATCTCTAGTCGCCTTGTACTCCAAAACTCCACTATGGCTAAAATCATCTATCGTAATAATTAACTAAATAATTATCTATAAAATATAAAAATCACCATTCCAATAAAATAAATAATAATAGAGAATATTCCAAATGTACTGGGAAGGGCAGCTACAAATCTACCCACCTTAAAAATAATTTTGTCCTCAAAATTCTAATTCATAACTATTCCTTAAAAAAAAATTCCACTATCGCCTTAATCTCCTTAAATTCTAATCCTCGAAAAGTAGTTTACATCCTCCTCTAGCCATTTTGTAACTACGAAACTCCGAGGACTTCTACCAAGCTTTGGTCACACTACTCCCACAAATCTCATGTCACTAAAATATTATAATCCTCCAACTAATTGCAAAAAATCTACCAATAGATATCTATGGTATGTGACATCTATAATCCTCTTCTATCTATCAAACAACCCAAAATTTAACCAGCAACAAATTTACAAAAGTAGCAAAATATTGGTAAATTCTATTAAGTGTGACCATTCGTCGCTCCGAAATAGGAAGGACAGAATGATAAGAAAGAATAATTGGGAGCAAGTATGAAATTGCAGGACGGTAGAGAGTATCCAATGATGCGGATAGAAAGAAGGTTTACGAACCATTGACTTATTTGCTAAAGTGGCTGCTCTAGTCTAGTCACTTGCTAAATCGAAGAACCCTTCGTTTCCTAGAGGGCTTGCAATCCGTGCAATACAAAAGTTCCGTTATCGAAATTCTAAACAGGTTCCATAATAGAACAGGATTTGAGAAATCGAGATTGTGATCTTTTTCGTGGTTATTTAAACACACAAATAAGGCATATAAACGCGATACAAGATCGTACCGCAACTTCAAGGTAGATGGAATAACAGTTACGAATGACTTCATATTCTAAGAAGGGGAAACAACATAAAGGGTATAGGGACCTATTTCGGAAGGTTCGATTTATAGTCCAACTATGGTGGTATGCATGAATGGGTATTACTGGGTCTTAATGGGTTCCCAATTGGACATCAGTCGTCGGTTGGATGAACCTCGAATTTCAGTCTCTATTGACTGGTCAAGATCCCAATGGTTATACTACTTCTACTAGGTTAGGGTAACCTAGAATAGATTTCACCCAAGTGGTCGAGCTAGTTGCCAGTCTGGTTGGTTAGCTAGATCCCAAAAGCCCAAAAATGCGTCTTCCGTGACTTCTGTGTTTAAGTAGCACGAGAAGGCACAATTGAGTGGCACACTGGTGACATGTGCGTAGTGGCTTCGAGTAGATCACCACCATATATTGGGTCAAAAGGTTCGAGTCGAGTTAGAGTCTCTAATTGTAGTCGGAAAGTATACGAGTATTATGGTAAGGGTTATAACTAGTCCTTTTGGCCTGAAAGTCGTACCATAAAAAAATAGAGTACAAGGGGATATGTTTGAGTGGGACATGATATACCTAGATGAAGGTGGACTCGTCTAGATCTTGCATACAAAATTTGCTGAAAGGTAACAACTGGTCTCGTGCTCCGATTGTTAGTGACACGGCCGGGGACACAAAATGATCTAAATGGAAAGTGGGAGTCCAAGAGGCACCAATTATCATCCTAATAAAAATTATTCAAATCAATCGGTAATCCTTGTATATTCCAAAATTTTGGAAGGCTTACAGTCTACCCACCTTAGAGGTTAGGGCATGGTCTTAGGAATAATGAGGTTAGAAGGATTTTAATGTCAGGATATCGTACCTCGATTCTCGGTAATAAAGAATAAGGTACGACGTAACGGAATATGGTAGATATAAGTCAAGTCGAAGATCATTCCTCAATAATTAGAAAATGAGTGTGCACAATGACACATGGTCGAGAAAATAGAATGACATGCTTGTCCACAGTATACAAGAGTTGTCGACGGGGTAACCAACTCTAAGGCACATCATCTAAAAGATTTCTAACAACTGAGTCATGAAACTCTAGTTGTGTCAAACCTGTCAGACTATGGTCATAAGGGTTCTAGTGGTATGGGCGGTAGTGATCATGCATTGTTGTTGACAACTGGTATATGACAATTTGACAGGGTATTTAATCTATGGTATTAGCTAAGCTAGTGACTGTGGTGTTCCAACACTAGTTAGGTCTTAATATCAAAATTTACATAACTAGGGTAATAATTGTTGGAAACCAATCTCGGGATGAGCATCTACCATAGTCACGGTAAATGATTGTCCTTATCCTTGTCTATTCATCTCATGTCTAAACTGTGGGCTTTGGTCGAGGAAAGGTTGGGTTAAGGTTTAAGGATTGCTAGTTAATGCAAGCTTCCAGCAAATAGTTAGAGGATCACAACAATTGGTTCCTTGAGGATAGATGGTCTCTTGGGTTGGCATTTCGACTAAGGGTAAAACCCTAATCATTCTCAAATTCAGGTAGCTAGAAAGTCCCGATAATAGTTTGGGGTCGAGAGGAGAACGAGTAATTCAATCACATGGCTGGCTGACGATAGCTACCCTCGTGTATACAACTACCATAGCCATGGGGATACTCGGTATCTCTCTACCAATTACGAGCTTCTGTCTTTCCAAATCAGTGAGAGACAAAACAATAAAGAGTTCAAGAAAGATGTTACTGAATACAATCACGCGATCCAAAGACGAACGTATAATTCAAGAGAAATTATCAAAGCAGTCGCGGATGAGATCCTAGATACCTATATATCTCCATCCACGTAGTGTAATTAAACGAAGAGCAAACCAAATGTATCATGATTGATCAGACCATAATACACTGATTTTGATTAGACAATAAGTTAGCAGGCGTCCCCACTAAACATATTCCTTGAATCAAGCTCGAGAACAGAGTGAGCTTGCAAAACTAAGCTGTAACAGCAGCGTTTGTTAAGATAGTCGAATACAATTATGCGAGATTTTTGAAAGACGGCACAAGTAGTTCGAGTTTAGAGAGAATCAAACTTTACCTGGTGTTCTTGCTTCTATAGACATCCCACTATCATCTTATCCTTATGACCTTGGTCGACTAATGGTTTATGGACTCCTGAATTCTTTATTCTAGGTAAATCTATTAGTGTCAATCAATTTCCTCATCAATAGATCACGAGGATCATACGGAGTGCTAGGTCGGAAGACATGCTACCAAACTTACAAACTTCCACTACTATTGGCTTTGGATCTTATGGGACATACATGGTATTGTCCTATCCTCCTTAGTATCCTAGACATGTAATCACGTCTGAAGTCATTTTACCGAGAATTATGCTTCACCCGTATACTCAGGCTGTGGTAAACCCTTGGTTCTGTGATTCAGATGTGATATGCTATCAGATACTCTACCTTATCTCGACACCTGGGTGACTATGATCAAGGAGGACCACTAGCCATAGTTTTTAGGAATATTCTATAACCTATAATTTCCTTAAAAATTTCAACTCTAGGGTCGTGTCTTGCCAGTGCGCTGCTGCCTGCAGGGAATCCAAAGTCTTCATAATTTAAATAAATGGCGACAGTGCGCTGCTGTCCTGCCATTATGAGTTAACTAATATTCCTTTAACTACATCTGTAAAAATCCATGAGCTCCTAGAGATTCAAACAAGTTGCCTATGAAATAAAGTGTAAGCATTTGTCCTATCAGTCACAACCCTTAAGATAAAAGATTGAACAGGGAAAATAACTGAGGACAAAGAAATACAAACATTCTAACTATTCCATGTGTACTCAATCCTTTGGGGAAACACTTGAATTGAAACTAACGTGAGGTTCATATATGGGTAACATAATCAGAAATTATATAAAATAATTATTCATAGGCAAAATAGGAACTAAATAGGCAATTCAGACTAATATATGGGAATGATATCTAAAGAGGCAAAGAGAAGGAATTGAACAATTTATCGTGGTTAGATCATAACTTATATAAAGCCCTGTCTCACCAAGTGAATAATCTATCCACTTTGGATCGTGTCGTCATATCGAGAGATATTAGTGTACCTATGGGGATCTGAAAAAAACTATCAAAATTAATAGCCTCATCTAAAATTTATGACCTAGACTACCCATCGGTAAATATGTATAAGGGACTCCTAGTCCTAGTCATTCTCTTAAATTAAATTAATTCTTAATTCGTGAATGAGCATTTTCTAGTCGCAGGCTCGCAATAGTACAACTAACTAAAGTACTATCATGAGTTCGCATGATTTGCGAAGACTGACCTGCATGGGCCACCACAAAAACTTGTCATGACCTGAACCCATTTTTTTTTAAACGAATACGAGACGTGTCCAAGCCAGCCTACGCCGCAGTGTCGGCGGTAGAACGCTGTCACGGCCATGAAGATCAAAATCACAAATAATGCTCATTCACATAATTAATTTAACTTACAATGATCACAAGTTTTACATTTGTAGAAAAATATAAACTTGTACAAATAAATGAATGACTACAACTCAACTATCTATCTAGTCTCTAGGCTTTTGTCTGCAAGTATTCCCGTCACTCCCCAAGCTAAGTGAATCTACGGCTAACCTGAAAATGTTGGTTTCCAGTCAGGAATGGAACGAGCACAATTCACTGAACGCAATTTCAAATAAAGAAAATAACTATAAAACAAGGTTAGACATCAATCATGAGTTTTGAAAATAAACAGTAAATACGGAAAACCAATATTAAATAGACACAAAATACTTTCCCCAACTGTTAGAAGTACCATTGATATGTGATCGGTCTGGGGTACTACACCGCACGGTCTACGAGGTCTACTTGCATAAAAAAAACACGGGCTACAATGTCTACTTGCAGAAAATAAACACGGGCTACACTACTTGCAGAAAATAAACACGGGCTACACTACTTGCAGAAAATAAACACGGGCTACACTACTTGCAGAAAATAAACACGGGCTACACTACTTGCAGAAAATAAACACGGGCTATGGTCAGATCACACATCCTTGGTACTTCTCATTCCCGACTCAATAATTTATAATAGAGTATAAAAATCACATAACCAATGACTAATCAATGAAATATAGTAAAGATCAATATCGAAATATAGACAATAAACTGTACTCGCCTGTGGTCCTCTGCTGGTGAAACCGACAGTCTGAACTACTCAATGTGCCACAATAGTCAAAACCCGTACAACAGTCCCCGAAAGCTGAAATAAACATTACCAATGTTCTCAAAATAGTCAAAATAGCTAGGATTGCCTGTTCTTAAGTCCAATTCTGGATACAGGGGCAAAACGGTAATTTCGGGCCAAAACGGTGTCCGCCGTTGGACCCGCTTTGCATCGAAAAGCGTGCCAGAGTCAACGGTCTCTAAAGTCGTCAAACTACATGTCTACGGATCCAGTTTTTCGATACGAACCCAACCGTATGTCCAAAGTTAGATTTCGGCGGGCCGTGCACAAAATCGCCCGTTAAGTGGGACCGTAGGGCCCGCAAAACGACGTACGATTCAACTGTCTCAGAATTCGACCAAACTTGGCATACAGGACCAGAAGAACGATACGGTCCTGTTGGCGTAAGTTTCATCTCAATCTGACGAACGTGCACAAAGTAATTGGAGAATTTGCAAAGTGCACAATACGGTAAATTTTAACGGATACGCCTCAAATTGGTCGCGCACACGCGACCAATTTGAATTCTGCCCAAGCCCACACGACCACGAAGCCGTTACGTAGCTTTCGATGCTTTCAGTTCGCGACCACGTCGCCTGGAATGGCGGGACGCACGTCGTGTGGAGCAATTTTCTATGTTTTAAAAACAGGTTTTTGTCGGTATTCAGGATCTGTTTTCTCCGCTTATAATCAATAATTTTTGTAACTACAAAAAGGGTTCTCTAGTCCTATATGTTGGGTTTAACTTCTGTTTAGAAAGAAATTCTAAACGGTCACTGGATCGATCGGAATCGATCCTCGAATACGGGTGATTGGGCTGTCTTCACCCTGTTTTCGAACAGATTTTTCTCTCGACTTCGTGTCGAATTCGAGGACAGGTCGTGCGATTTGATCAAAACCTAATTACTAGAGTCCTTAGATGGTTATATCGGCTCTCCGTAGAATTTTACAGATCAAGATTTCGTTAATTGGGGAGGAAGAAATATGTGAGCGAAGTTACCTGCGTACTGTTGGTTTCCTGCCGTCACCCGCCTGGCGCGCGCACGGCCTGGCTCCCTGGCCGTGGTTTGGCTGGTCGACGGCGGTCGGCCCGCCGCGGGGGCGCGCACGCGCGCGTGGGAAAGGTCGCCCAGGTAGCTGGCAAGGTCGCGGCGTTGGTTTGGGTCGATGGTTTGGGTTTGAGAGATGACTCTCTCTCTCCGTTCTCGATACCTATAGGCGCTGTGCTTGTGTATACAAGTTGGGTCGGGGCTTTAACTACTCGGGTTGGGGGTTTTGGTATGGTAAGCTGCTGTGTACTCAATTTTGTGTAGGGGAAAACTCTCGGCCTGGGGTCAAGTGTGTGGGTTGGGGCCCGCTCGGCTAGGCCTTTGTCTGTTGCTTTGCTGAGATGGAATGTTTAGCTCTCAAATGTTATTTAATATATATATATATATATATATATATATATATATATATATATATATATATATATTTCTATATATAATATATCTATATAGATATATTTATATATCTATTTACTCGTATACTTATATAATATACTCCATAAATCTAAATAATTGCAAAAGTATCATTCCTATGTAGAGCCTATTTTATAAATACAAATATATATATAACATTTATTCGACAATTATAATAAAACCACTAATAACAAAATCATATTATATACGAATATCCTCAATAATAATAATAATAATAATAATAATAATAATAATAATAATAATAATAATAATAATAATAATAATAATAATATAATAATAATAATAATAATAATAATAATAATAATAATAATAATAATAATAAAATTTCATAAATCAATAATGGTGTATATAAACCATTATGCTTCCTCTAACAACCCCAAAATATACGAGGACCTATTTTCTACATTTGTCACTGAATATCCACTAATAATGATAATTATAATATTAATTACGAATACTAGAAAACATTCATTAAATTAATAAAACAAAATACAACATCTTCATGCCACATTCCATCAACACGAATGTCATTGGATGTGCCACATGACCACATGGCCTTGGGCTCAGTTCGGGACCTGTCTGGACTAGTTCGGTACAACCGGGTTCCTAAACTCAATAATATAATTAATAAATAAATAACTTCGGTAAGGGTTAAATCGCAACTTGGCTTGGTTTTCCTAGTTAGGACATCGCTATGGCTCAGCCTTCCCTACCAGGGCTAATACTCTAGTGATAGCACGCCATCGCACCATCTGTGCCACGATCTCTAGTCGCCTTGTACTCCAAAACTCCACTATGGCTAAAATCATCTACCGTTATAATTAACTAAATAATTATCTATAAAATCTAAAAATCACCATTCAATAAAATAAATAATAATAGAGAATATTCCAAATGTACTGGGAAGGGCAGCTACAAGCGGTAGTCCGGAGACTAGTGCACCATGCCGCTTTAAGCTATTTATGCCTGTATGACAGAAGGGCCCTTTCGGCTTGTACCCAAAATAACTTTAATTATTAAATCTAGAAATCTCAAGTTTTAAATAATTTTATTAAACATAACTCATTATGAATCTGAAAAATTCAAGTATGCCAACTCGCGACACAGATAGTTGAAGCGATCTTGAGCTAACGGTTTTGTGAAAATATTTGCTAATTGATGATATGTGTTAATAAATTCTAAGCAAATATCCCCGTGTTGTTGGTGATCACGTAAAAAGTGATGACGTATCTCTATGTGCTTTGTGTGTGCGTGACAAACAGGGTTATTAGTCAAATTAATTATGCTAGTGTTATCACAGTATATGTGAATCTTCGTGTAGTACAGATTATAGTCTTCTAGGGTTTGTTTCATCCATAAAATCTGTGCACAATTACGTCATGCGGTGATATACTCAGCCTCAGTTGTTGATAAATCAACAGAATTTTGCTTCTTATAAAACCAGAAGACTAAAGTTTTTTCTAGGAAATAACACGTAGTGCTGGTACTTTTACGATCCACTTTGCATCCAGCAAAATCCGCATCTGAATAACCGATTAGGTCAAAAGATGTGGTTTTGGGATACCACAAGCCGACTATAGAAGTTCCTTTAAGGTATCGAAAGATACGCTTAACAGCGTTGTAGAAGCATGGAATTTCAGGCGCATCCGAAGACCAAAAGTTTCTATGCACCACTTACATCATGCGCCGAAGACTCAGGATAAATGTCAGCGCATCGTCCAAAGACTGCAAAAATATAAGGCACATGAAGAGTAGATTTTTATTTCATATAAAAATCTATTACATCTAAAATAAAGTATATTACAAAGAATCTTAAACTCTATAGCTAGACGCATCACTCTGGCGTCTCAGTTCAGGCGCATCAACACTCCTCATCAGAGCGAATCACTTTCTCGTCAAACACACGAGTGCTTCAGCTAATGAAACATTTATTGAGCAGAACGCGGGTTGGCAATCAATCCAAACCCGATGGCTCTTCCAGCATAACGAAAGTCGGGGCACGAAGACCCCGATCTTTGGATGCAACAGGCACCCAACGCCATCTCATAAAAGAATACTGCCGACGAAGGGTTCTAACATAAGATGTTGTGTCCATAGCTCTTCTGACACATCTCAGTCTACTGAAAGAGTTTGTCATCAAAAGCAAAGCTTCTTTGAATAAGGAAATCCACAATCCGCAGTGCAACATCTTACCAAGGAGGAGGATCGGTCGAGTTCATCTCAAAAGAGAAGTTTGGATGAAAAGAATAAGCAAACTCTCTTCACTGGTATTTATAGGCCAGGACAAATCTAACCCTTGTGCCAAGTGGCAACTTCGTCGAAGTCAGTACAATGAACTTTCATTAATGAAGATGAATCTGCCATCGCAAACTCAGCTAAGACAAAGAGTCATCAATGCCTCAAAAGACTCAACAAAACTGACCGAAGCAGATGCGCCACACAGCTTATACGCTTGTCAGCTCCATGCGCTGCATATTTGATGCTCGTACCTAAAGCTCTCCATCCATCAAGCATTTAATGCTAAGCGACAGGAGTCATTAACAGACGTCTCGAAGTCTGAACAGTTGACAACTTCTTCAGAAATTGAAGAGACGCCGATGTCAGCACCATCATTAATTATTTTGTCGGCTATGCTCTGCCACGTGGCCGACTAAATACTAGCATGCACCTCCGCAGCCATGTGCTCAAACTCTGCATGCACCTCAAAAGCTATGCTTCCAGACTTGCTCTTGTTAGAAGCCAAGTCTCCTCATGCACCAAATTCTAGGCGCATCCACTCAAATCAACCAACAAAGATCTTAAAGTAATAGGCACGCGCCATATGTCTTTAACTCAGTTCCACCTATGACTGGGTGCTAACCACCAAAGATTTTAGCAGCAATCAAATCTCAACAACTGCTACGTGTCAGCTCCTCCGAAGCCCAAGAGTGCAGTTCAAACAGACTTAGTTCCAGCTCCCCGGTGCATCGTCCATGCGCCCAACAAAGTCAGATACCTGGCATCCCTTCGTGCAAAACCTCCATACGTGCATCGCATATGCGCGCATAAGCAGATCATTCTGCTGCCTATAAATAGAAGGATCATTCCTTCATTCAATCACTTCAGCTCTTCGATTTTTTCAAATTTTTCAACCAATTCAGCATTCAGAGCACTTGCATGAGTTCCAATCCTCTTCAAGTCCCTGCCTATTTTGGAGCAACTCAGACATTCAAAGAGTTCGAGATCGTCATCAGATCGTCAATGTAGTCAAAGAATTACCACTCGCTCCAACGATACGGTTCCCAGATAAAAACAAAAGTGTACTCATAGGATCCCAATCCTACATTGTACTATGTTCTGTTTGTGATTATATATAAAAGTTTATTCCATAACCTTTTAATAGCAAACAAACTGGCGGCTCTGTTGGGGACCACTTTTTCTTCCAACGAGAATGTCGTATCGCAGTCTGACGATAATAAGGTCGGCTCCTCCAGAAGACACTAATGGAATGCCTCAATCAACTAGCGTATGAGAAGTTTATCTCTGAAGGCAGCACATGTCATGACCCGCACCCACCGTGAGGGTACGAGTACATAACAGCACCCAGCCTACGTCGCAGTATCGACGGTAGAATACTGTTCTAGGTCATGAACTATAACTAACTAACATGAAATACTCTCAATAAGGAGGCCAACACAGAGGTACAACGCAATCACAATCTAGAGATAGAATATGGTACGATAAAATAGACAAGAAAAATCCTAAACTGAGGTACAATAGAAATAAAATAACAAGTCTTATCATCTCTAAATATATACGACTCTGAAAATAAGGACAAAAGCTAAACATGAAAAGAAATAGTCTAAGCTATCTATACTATGCAAGGGGTATCATCCTCAGCAGCTGCCTGAACCTCCCCAGGGGTCCAGGTCGCGAGTGTCATCTAGGCAAGCTCCAAAGTAAGGGGTGCAGGGTTCCTCATCATCCTTTGTAAAATTTTCAACAGGTCCAGTCAGGACGGGAGCGAGCACAATACATCTCACGCAGATCATAACAGGTTAGAGAATATAAACATGCAAGAGAGTACGATACATGAACTGAAGAAAGTACATGATGTAAACAGAGAGAAAACTGTAATAGAAATATCTACTATAAGTAGAGAGCTACCAGTAACTAGTGATTTAGAGTACAAAGTTGACATGTGAACGGCTGGATTTGCACATGACTATACTAAAGAGGCGCACATGGCTATACTACTTTGGGATTGTTCACATGACTATTTATACTCCCCCATACCCCAATCAATACACAAGGATCCAAACAAGTTATGTTACGTACATAGTTTTTACATGAAGCCCATAAATGGGTGCACATGAAGTATACATGAGAGCTCATACATGAGTGCACATGAAATTCACATGGGGCCCATAAATGGGTGCACATGAAATTCACATGAAGGCTCATAAATGAGTGCACATGCAATATAGGTTATACATGAGATACATGGAAAATATGACCGATTCATGAGAGCACATGAGAGTACACGAGCATGCATGAACGAGCATGAAGCACATGAGAAACATGAATAACATGAGAGCGAGGAATACATGATGTACACGAAACATATGACATAATGTATCCGATGCTCCCGAGGGGGATAACATCTCAATGTAGGGATCCATATAGTACCAATTCGTGATAATATCGTGACAGTATCAAATAAGGTAAACTAGAGCAGGAATATAATTCTAAGCAAGTTATGAAATGATCAGAGAATATACTCGCCTGGTATCTGAATGTCTGAAGTAAATGTACTGTCCGAGATGAGGTACCTGACTCCCAGTTAGAGCAACATAAGTCAAGATGTATACAGGGGATGATAGATGTAATCTACGATACATCTACATGCTGTCTAGGTCAAACTAGACTAAAGTTAACACTTGGTCAACTCTAGTCAACCACACTAGTCAAACTAGGTCAAGTCCTAGCCCAAACAAGTCTAACAAGTCTCACTAGGCCTAACCAAGCCTAGGCTAGCACTCACACACACTTACAAGCCACACAAGTTATCCATCATACATGTTTACATATATAATACATATATACTCACTATATATAAGGCATACCTATATATAGGAAATTCATCCATGGCTATATGCCCACATACATATGTATATTCACATATTTATTCATACACACATATTACATATATATTACATACAATATATATATATAGGCATACAATATATAGGGGTTACATTGTATTCATGCAAAGGGGAAATGTGTGTACATAAAAATGTGACATGGTGTTAAGTGACTTGGTGTGTGTGTGTGTGTTCATATAATAGTTTATAGGGTGTCAATGGTGTATAGTTCAGGAATTTATGTGTGAAGTCAGAAATTACATGGCAATGTCAATGGGTTATATCAGGAAAACAGGTTGTTCTCAGCTATTGTTCCCTGTGTGTGTATTAGCATGAGTACATATGTGTGTGTGTTAATGAGGAACATGTATAGGTGGCTGTACAGTGAAGGAAATTTCAGAAAACAGTGTGTTAGAGTGTGTGACATGTGACAGGAAACAAAATCAGTGATGTGCCTAATCTTATGTAACAAAAAAAAAGAAAACCTAGATTTTTGAAGAGACTAACTGTTAATAAATGCATTCTCAGTTTCCAGGAATTAATCCCAACTGGAAACCCATGTTTCAGCTTCTGTTATCATGGATAACATGATTTGAAACATACTCTCCAAATTTCAGTACACACTCATTCATACCATCCCAGAGCCATTGTAATGCAAAGCCAAGGCTGGGCAAAGCATGCCTGCTGCTGCAACTGCAATGCAGGGCAGCATGGCCTGCTGCTACTTCTTTCCAAATCATCCTATCTAAGCTCAACATATGTATTCAAGACCAATTTCCAAATAGTGGACATACCAACCCAATCCGAATTCCCAACTCTCAACAGGTAACTAGAAGTATATCAAAATAAAACTAAAATCACTTCAAAATCATCCCAACTTTCACAAAAGGAAAATAAGTCACAGTTTGCAAATGACAGCTTAAATCAATAAAATCTTTTGACAGTTAGCATTGATAAACCAATCCACGTCACACCAATTTCGAATTCAACATGAAAACAACCCAATACAAGTATAAGAATTATCATTCAATCCATCACTCAAGTTCCAGTTATATGCAAGGAAGGAATCTCAGATTTCCTCATGTGTGTGTTTATATTGTATAGCCTCAGATTTCGGTTTTGTGTTGACAGCTTTCAATGTGTCTTGTGGTTGACAAGAACAATAAGATGTGGTGTTTCAGTTTATTACAATAACAAGAATTATCTCAGGTCAGCAAAGTGACAAATCTCAGTACATACATATATGTGTATACAAGATCAAGTCCAAAAAAATCCAAACTGGAACAAAAGACTGATACTTCTTTTTACTCCCATTTGAAATCCTCAAATCATGTAAACTCAAAATCAAAAGATGAAATTAGGTGTACAGGTGTATGCAGATGTGTAGGGTATGACAGGCATGTCTAAGTATTCACTCGTGTCCAGAGATTAGGACACAAGTGTCCAAACCCAAGGAATTCAATGTATCAGACAGTTAGAATTGATAAACCAAAACCATTTAAAAAACTTAATCAATCAATTAGAAATCAAGGGGGAAATACATATCAACCTAGGTGGAGGTCTATTCATGTCTTCTCAGTGTCAGTCAGTGACACAAAACGTGTCCAAATACGTGTCTGAACTGTGTGTAAGTGTAGGTACAGTGCAGTGAAGGAGGGGGCTCGTACACGTGTACAGGTCGGGCTAGGACACGACACATGTGTCCAAGTGTCTCGTGGTCGTGTCCCTAGGTTTGCCTAGGGTAGGGCTTTGTTTCAATGTCATAGTTTAGTGTCCAAGTCGTGTCGTGTCTGAGTTAAAGGGTCGTATCAGACGCGAATTTTTGCGTATGTGCACAGTGCACGAATCCGTGTGGCTCAGATTTCTCCCAAACCACACCGTGATATCCCACGAAATTTTATGGGCCTCGTGTCAGTCACCTAAGGAGTCTCCATGTAAATTTTCGTGTCGTGAAGTGGCGTGTCCAGTGCGTACCAGGACACGGGCAGCAGGGCACTCAAACGAGCCCCGTGCTGCGTGTCCAAGCACAAAATCTGACACAATAAGACACGAAATGCAAATCATCCTTCACAGATGTTATTACACACACCTAGATCTAGAGATCCATGTAATTAGAATTCAAAAATACGAAAAATAAATCCTTTGTGAAATTTTAACAAACACCTGTACACACATCATGATACGTGTCCGATACGGACACCAAATGGACACGAAATTTACCCAACTCTTAGGGACAGCTAGGGGACACTTAGGGCTAGCCTAAAATGCAAAGAAATCAGAATTAAAATACAATTTTAAGGGTTTTACCTATAGGTGCAATTTGCAAGAAAAGGCCTCAAATGGGGGGTGTTCTCCTTGCTAGCCAACTCTCCCAAATTGTCCACAAACTGGGATTATCCTCCATGAACAGCAAGAGGGAGACAATTAGAATCTAATGCAAGTAGTTTGAGCCAAAAAGGAGTTAAAATGGGAAAGTTATGGATTGGGGAAGATGGCTATACCTCTTTCTTCAAAGCTTGAGAAAAAAGTAATAAAAGAGGCAAGAACAAGGAGGAGATTATTTATAGGGAGGGGAAGCCCTAAGTGGCTGGTCATATTGATTAAAAATTAGGGTTAGGGTTACAAGTCATGGGCCATGGGCCAAGTCACATGAGAAATGGGCTCTCTACCTCAGCCTTAAGTCCAACAAATAAATCCTTCCCAATTTCTCAAGAGCTAAATCACTCAAGTCAAAACCAAGTCGACTTAAGTTAGATTAGGGTCTCACCATGCTAATCAAGTCACCTTAACTAGAGTCAACATCTAGGTTAGTCTCCTATGTCACAACTAGCAAAAATCAAAACCAACAACCATCAATCCAATAAATAAATTAAAAATTCTTATAAGTCAAAATGACCAAATTATCCCTAGGCTAAAAATAATAAATGAAACATCCTAATCACATGGCTAGGCTCTAGGGCAGACAGTCTCTAACGGTTTCACTAGCTGCACATCAAAATCACAAGTCATGATATTTAATAGTTTTAAAAAATGATTAAAAATTACCAAAAATCGTATTATTATTTAAATATCATAATTAAATAAATTAAACAAAAAATTTCAAAATTACCCTTATTTTAGAAAATTGGGTGTTACAAGTCTATCCACCTTAGAAAACTTTTATCCTCGAAATTAAAATGGTAGTAGTCCTTCTAGGTCAACACCCCACAATCAAAGTCTCAAACATACCGTCAGATAATCATATGCGTCTGTCCAAAATCATGATACTCAGAATCTTCGTCGTGCTAGTGAGCAAGGCTACGATAATCACAGAGTCCTCGACTAAGGCACATACCTCTTGAATCATGGTATTTAAAATTTTTGCATTGTCGCATGCTTGGCAGCAAAAACCTTAAATTCCCACACCCGAGAAATATGTCCTAAATCTGACTATATGTCCTCACTATGCCAGCTAAACACGACCATCGAAGATTTTAGATCCCATAACTGAGGTGACCTAGCCCATAAGATTCATCTCAGAAGAAAATCAAACATAACACAAGAACAACAGGATAAATTGATAAATCAACAATGAACAGAGGGAATCGAATTTTAAAGCAGTTTTAAGAGGCAATTGCAGAAATAAAATTGAATAGAACAGAACCTGCAATTAGACCTCCAACGGCCTGAGCATCCTCGACTGTCCTGGCGAAAGCTAGCCCCTGCTGGCCTCCCCTGGCCTGCTGCTGATGCTGCATGTACCTCTGCTGCTGAGTCGGTAAGGGTAATCCCCTCTGCTGGCCTACCGGAGCCCTAGCTCCTGCTCCCTGAACTGCCTGTCCGGATGACTCGGGACACTCTCTCAGACGATGATCGGATCCTCCGTAAAGCAAACATCTGTCCAGCCTCTTCCGATATTCGTCCCAGCCATGCCCTGGTCTCTTACAGAAGGGACAAATAATGACAAGCTGTTGTTCCGGGACCTGCTGTTGCCTCTGTGGCTGCTGCGCCTGCTGAAAGGGTACACGGTCCTAAAACTGCCGCTGCTGAAAGTAGACCCTCGACTGCTGATACTGTTGCTGAAACTGTAGATGTAGCATCTGCTGCTGATACTCCTGCTGAATCAGTAGGTGGGGCCTCTTAGCCGGGCCCGCACTGCCACTAGCTCCCTGAGTATCTCGCATCCTCTTCTCCTTCAGTCCAAGATCGTCCTCCGCTGTCATGGCTCCTACCAGAATCTGCTCGAAAGTGGCATCACGGCCGCTCTTGGTATATGACTTGATCTCCCTGATCAAACCCCTGCGAAACCTCTTCTCCTTCCCGGCCTTAGTAAGATCCTCGACGAATCTGCTCAAACGGCAGAACTCTCCTGCGTACTCCTCAACGGTCTGGTTCCCCTGAACCAAACTCTCGAACTGCGCCTCCAAAGCACGGAGTGCTGTATCAGGAAAGAATTTCTCCTTGAATAGTTTCTTGAATGTTGCCCAGGTCTGACCGGCTGTACCAACCCTCGGGTCCGTCTGGTACCAGGTACGGGCCAAGTCCTGCATCTGACTGGCGGCTGCCTCGATCTGTAATCCTGCTGGTATCTGTGCCAATCGGAATATCTCCTCAAAGTGCTCTATCCAATCGTTAGTGTATATGATGCCCTCTGTACCCTTGAAGTCTCAGGGTCCCATCTTCTTAAGGGATTGGATGTCTGGAGTCCTCGGCTGATACGGCTGCATCTGACCTCCCTGTGGCTGAGTAGCCACCAGCTCTACTGTCGTCCTGACCAACTGGTGAGTATCTTGTATGCTCTGTCGGATATCAGTAGACTGGCTCTGCTGTATCTGTTGCTGAGACTCCAAGAATCGCTGAAAAAAGGCAAACATCTGAGCTGCATCTACTGTCCCTGAAGGTAACAGCTGTTGATACATATCCGAAATGACAGGGGAAGACCTCCGGACAGGTGGAGGTACACTCCCAAAAGCTGCAGATGCTTCTATATGAGCAGAAATAGGGGGTGCTGTGGTCCCAGCATCTACAATCGGGCGAGGGGTGGTAGGCCTCTCACCAGCGTCTGCTGGGCCAGAGCGATGCGATCGTTTCTCGATCACCATCCTGGAGACAGATCAAACAAGGAATCAATACTGAGATAGAAATGATAATTCAAGGGAGGACTGTTATTCAAGGAAGCAATCTTCAATAGGAATTTAGATGGCAGGAATTCTGTTAAGAGTTTTTCCTAATATGATTGAGTACCTCAAAATAATTCTAATCCTACTGCAGGCTGTAGTGGTACTCTAGTTCGAATACCACTACACAAAATCGACCTGTTTGGGCCACCACTAAAAACATGTCATGACCTGCACCCACCGTGAGGGTACGAGTACGGAATAGCGCCCAGCCTACGCCGCAGTGTCGATGGTAGAACGCTGTTCTAGGTCATGAACTATAACTAACTAACATAAAATACTCTCAATAAGGAGGCCAACACAGAGGTACAACGCAATCACAATCTAGAGATAGAATATGGCACGATAAAATAGACAAGAAAAATCCTCAACTGAGGTATAATAGAAATGAAATAACATGTCTTATCATCTCTAAATATATACGACTCTGAAAACAAGGACAATGGCTAAACATGAAAAGAAACAGTCTAAGCTATCTATACTATGCAAGGGGTATCATCCTCAGCAGCTGCCTGAACCTCCCCAGGGGTCCAGGTCGCGAGTGTCATCTAGACAAGCTCCAAAGTGTCACGACCTGCGCCCTAGAGTTAGGGCACGAGGACGTAACAACGCCCAGCCTACGCCGCAGTGTCGGCGGTAGAACATTGTCCTAGGTCTCAATGCATCTAACAGTATAAAACTAAACAGTTTATACTCCCCGAATGGGGGTGACATAGCAGATACAATCTCAATCACATCTAAGGTAGAGCATGATAAGGATAGAATAAACATGAAATCCAAAATAAATACAGGAGATAGAAGTCTAAGTGTCTAAGATACATAAATCCAGAAATATATCTCAAAACTCAAATACAGTAATCCACAAAGTAAATACAGCTCCAGACAAAAAGAATAACTACCTAAACAACCTCTACTGTGTCTCCTCTAGGCTAGCAGGCAATCCCCAAGCTATCTGTAAAATTTATCAACAGGTCCAGTCAGGACTAGAACGAGCACATTACATCTCAACAGTTCATAACAGGTTAGAAAATATAATCATGCAGCAAAGTAAGATACAGGTACTGAAAGAAGTGCAGTATGTAAACAGAGAGAGAACTGTAATAGAAATATCTACTATACATAGGGAACTAGCAGTGACTAGTGAGTCAGAGTACAATATGAACATGTAATACTCCCCCCGTACCCCCGATCAATACACAAGGATCCAGCCAGGTTATGTTATATGATGCTATGTAACAGACCCCGAAGGTGATAGACCCCGAAGGTGATAAGCCCCCGAAGGGTGGTAGACCCCGAAGGTGATACATAGTAGTCCCATAAAAATGGGGATTCTGGGGATAACCTAACAGTGTAAGTCCCATAAACATGGGGATTCTGGGGGTAACCCAACAGTGTAAGTCCCATAAACATGGGGATTCTGGGGGTAACCCAACAGTGTAAGTCCCATAAATATGGGGATTCTGGGGGTAACCCAACAGTGTAAGATTCCAGGAAGACTCTACGATCATGAGGGTACATGTCGTAAGTGATCAAAGAACCAAGAAGCATATGATACGCTATGAAAGTGAAACGTACAGAACATAGAGTACCCGATGCTCCCTAAGGATAACATCTCAAGAAAGGATCCATATAGTACCAATCCGTATGACCAACGTGACAGTACAAGTAAAGTAATCTACTGCAGGAAATAATTCTAAGCAGGATATGAAATGATCAGAGAATGTACTCGCCTCGATAACCTGAACAGCTGATAAGTATAGGGGGTCCCACTGAAGCCACAGAGTCCTATTTAAAGCAACACAGGTTACAAGGTGTTCAAGTTGTAATAAATGAATCTCTATAATCAATCTACATTATTCTAGGTTCTTCTAAGTCAAAACAACTCTAGGTCGACTCCGGTCAATAATCTAGTCAAACTAGGTCAAGTGTTGACTTACAGTTGACTTTGGGTGAACTGGTCAACTCTGGTCAAACAGGGTCAATTCTAGTCTAATATAAAGTGTACTTCGTTATTTGTACGTCGAAACTTACGACACGCAAATCGAGATAAGAAGATTATCGGTAAGGTTGATAATCTTATTATAGTGATCCACGTGTCCAACTTGTCAATTTCAGCGATGTGAGATCACTGGAATTGGCTGATCTCAGTTTCGTTGTAGTAATCCCGAAATACGAACATTATATGAATTAATTATTAATTAATTATAAAAAGGTTAAACTCAGAGAATTTATCAACAAACATTGTCGGACGATGAAATGAACATCGCCAACATGTCCAGAATGGTCAAATTAGCTAGGATAGCCTACCCAACGGTCTAATTTGGACACAAGGGCAAAAAGGTAATTTCGGGTCAAAACGGTGTCCGTGTCGGAGCCGTTTTGCACCGAAAAACGTGCAAGAAAACATGTCTATAAAATATAACAAATTATATGTCCACGAAACTAGAATGTCGATACGAACCCAATGGTATCTCCAGAATTGGATTCCGTTGACCCGATCTCCATTTGGTCCGTTGACCAGAACTTGGAATTTCGGTTTGCACGGAAATGCGTGCCGGAGCCAAAGTTCTCAAAACTTAGCAAACTACCTATCAACGAGTCCAGAATGATGATACGAACTCAACGGTATCTCCGGAATTGGATTCCGATGAGCCGATCTCAAAATGACCCGTTGACCCGGATATTGGTATCTGACTTGCACCGAAATGCGTGCCAGACCCAATGTCCACCAAAACCTAGCAAATTATATGTCAACGAATCCAGAATGATGATACAAACTCAACGATATCTCCGGAATTGGATTCCGATGAGCCGGCGTCAAAAAGTCCCGTTGACCCAGAAAGTGGGACCCACTTTGCACCGAAAAACGTGCCCGGGCCCACGTTCTCCAAATCTAACAAATTTTATATGAAAACATGCCAGAACGACGCCACAAGTCTAATGGTGGTGTCAGAAATGAAATCTGGAGTCCCGTGTTCAAAAATAGAATTTTACAAGTTGGAAATTACGAATTCGGACGGCCAACTTTGGCGTCGAATTCAACCAATCAAACAAGCTCACAATGAAACGAAACTTGAGGGGTAGTAAGAGGGTTATACCAGCTTTGCACAGGAACTGGTAGCACGCGAAGAGGAGCTACGATGGAGGAGATACAAGCTGACGAAGTTGGCCCCGCAAAACTGTCCAAATTTAATACAATTTAAACGGTCAACTTGGTGGCCGGTTTTCATGTATCAAACGATAAAATTAACGGACGAAAATTGACAGAGATGAAGGTGGATATACCGAGATTGCGACGCAGCAAAGAAATCGCCGATCCAACAGTCGGATCTCCGGGAAAACGTGCACGAAGTCGCTGCGACGGGGCGTGATTTCAGCGTCGTTTCCGAGCTCGTCACGACGGGACGTCGTACAAAACGCACGAATCGCCTCGACGGCCACCATCCTAGTAAGGGGTGCAGGGTTCCTCATCATCCTCTGTAAAATTTTCAACAGGTCCAGTCAGAACGGGAGCGAGCACAATACATCTCACGCAGATCATAACAGGTTAGAGAATATAAACAGGTAAGAGAGTACGATACATGAACTGAAGAATGTACATGATGTAAACAGAGAGAGAACTGTAATAGAAATATCTACTATAAGTAGAGAGCTACCAGTGACTAGTAATTTAGAGTACAAAGTCGACATATGAACGGCTGGATTTGCACATGACTATACTAAAGAGGGGCACATGGCTATACTACTTTGGGATTGTTCACATGACTATTTATACTCCCCTATACCCCAACCAATACACAAGGATCCAAACAAGTTATGTTACGTACATGGTTTTCACATGAAGCCCATAAATGGGTACACATGAAGTATACATAAGAGCTCATACATGAGTGCACATGAAGTTCACATGGGGGCCCATAAACGGGTGCACATGAAATTCACATGAAGGCTCATAAATGAGTACACATGTAATATAGGTTATACATGAGATACATGGAAAACATGACCGATTCATGAGAGCACATGAGAGTACACGAGCATGCATGAACGAGCATGAAGCACATGAGAAACATGAATAACATGAGAGCGAGGAATACATGATGTACACGAAACACATGACATAATGTATCCGATGCTCCTGAGGGGGATAACATCTCAATGTAGGGATCCATATAGTACCAATCCATAATAATATCGTGACAGCATCAAATAAGGTAAACTAGAGCAGGAATATAATTCTTAGCAAGTTATGAAATGATCAGAGAATGTACTCGCCTGGTATCTGAATGTCTGAAGTAAATGTATTGTCCGAGATGAGGTACCTGACTCCCAGTTAGAGCAACACAAGTCAAGATGTATACATGGGATGATAGATGTAATCTACGATGCATCTGCATGCTGTCTAGGTCAAACTAGACTAAAGTCAACACTTGGTCAACTCTAGTCAACCACACTAGTCAAACTAGGTTAAGTCCTAGCCCAAACAAGTCTAACAAGTCTCACTAGGCCTAACCAAGCCTAGGCTAGCACTCACACACACTTAGAAGCCACACAAGTTATCCATCATACATGTTTACATATATAATACATATATACTCACTATATATAAGGCATACCTATATATAGGAAATTCATCCATGGCTATATGCCCACATACATATGTATATTCACATATTTATTCATACACACATATTACATATATATATTACATACATTATATATATATAGGCATACAATATATAGGGGTTACATTGTATTCATACAAAGGGGAAATGTGTGTACATGAAAATGTGACATGGTGTCAAGTGACTTGGTGTGTGTGTGTGTGTGTTCATATAATAGTTTATAGGGTGTCAATGGTGTATAGTTCAGGAATTTATGTGTGAACTCAGAAATTACATGGCAATGGCAATGGGTTATCTCAGGAAAACAGGTTGTTCTCAGGTATTGTTCCTTGTGTGTGTATTAGCATGAGTACATGTGTGTGTGTGTGTTAATGAGGAACATGTGTATGTGGCTGTATAGTGAAGGAAATTTCAGAAAACAATGTGTGTTAGAGTGTGTGACATGTGACAGAAAACAAAATCAGTGATGTGCCTAATCTTATGTAACAAAAAAAAAGAAAACCTAGATTTTTGAAGAGACTAACTGTTAATAAATGCATTCTCAGTTTCCAGGAATTAATCCCAACTGGAAACCCATGTTTCAGCTTCTGTTATCATGGATAACAGGATTTGAAACATACTCTCCAAATTTCAGTACACACTCATTCATACCATCCCAGAGCCATTGTAATGCAAAGCCAAGGCTGGGCAAAGCATGCCTGCTGCTGCAACTGCAATGGAGGGCAGCATGGCCTGCTGCTACTTCTTTCCAAATCATCCTATCTAAGCTCAACATATGTATTCAAGACCAATTTCCAAATAGTGGACATACCAACCCAATTCGAATTCCCAACTCTCAACAGGTAACTAGAAGTATATCAAAATAAAACTAAAATCACTTGAAAATCATCCCAACTTTCACAAAAGGAAAATAAGTCACAGTTTGCAAATGACAACTTAAATCAATAAAATCTTTTGACAGTTAGCATTGATAAACCAATCCACATCACACCAATTTCAATTTCAACATGAAAACAACCCAATACAAGTATAAAAATTATCATTCAATCCATCACTCAAGTTCCAGTTATATGCAAGAAAGGAATCTCAGATTTCCTCATGTGTGTGTTTACATTGTATAGTCTCAGATTTCGGTTTTGTGTTGACAGCTTTCAATGTGTCTTGTGGTTGACAAGAACAATAAGATGTGGTGTTTCAGTTTATTACAATAACAGGAATTATCTCAGGTCAGCAAAGTGACAAATCTCAGTACATACATATATGTGTATATAAGATCAAGTCCAAAAAAATCCAAACTGGAACAAAAGACTGATACTTCTTTTTACTCCCATTTAAAATCCTCAAATCATGTAAACTCAAAATCAAAAGGTAAAATTAGGTGTACAGGTATATGCAGATGTGTGGGGTATGACAGGCATGTCCAAGTATTCACTCGTGTCAAGAGATTAGGACACAAGTGTCCAAACCAAAGGAATTCAATGTATCAGACAGTTAGAATTGATAAACCAAAACCATTTGAAAAACTTAATCAATCAATTCGAAATCAAGGGGAAAATACATATCAACCTAGGTGGGGGTCTATTCGTGTCTTCTTAGTGTCAGTCAGTGACACAAAATGTGTCCAAACACGTGTCTGAACTGTGTGTAAGTGTAGGTACAGTGCAGTAAAGGAGGGGGCTCGTGCACGTGTGCAGGTCGGGCTAGGACACGACACAGGTGTCCAAGTGTCTAGTGGTCGTGTCCCTAGGTTCGCCTAGGGTAGGGCTTTGTGTCAGTGTCATAGTTAAGTGTCCAAGTCGTGTCGTATCTGAGTTAAAGGGTCGTATCAGACGCGAATTTTTGCGTGTGTGCACAGTGCACGAATCCGTGTGGCTTAGATTTCTCCCAAACCACATCGTGATATCCTATGAAATTTTATGGGCCTTATGTCAGTCACCCAAGGAGTCTCCATGTAAATTTTTGTGCCGTGAAGTGGCGTGTCCAGTACGTACCAGGACACGGGCAGCAGGGCACTCAAACGAGCCCCGTGCTGTGTGTCCAAGCACAAAATCTGATACAATAAGACACGAAATGCAAATCATCCTTCACAGAAGTTATTACACACACCTAGATCTAGAGATCCATGTAATTAGAATTCAAAAATACGAAAATTAAATCCTTTGTGATATTTTAACAAACACCTATACACACATCATGATACGTGTCCGATACGGACACCAAATGGACACGAAATTTACCCAACTCTTAGAGACAGCTAGGGGACACTTAGGGCTAGCCTAAAATGCAAAGAAATAGGAATTAAAATATAATTTTAAGGGTTTTACCTATAGGTGCAATTTGCAAGAAAAGGCCTCAAATGGGGGGTGTTCTCCTTGCTAGCCAACTCTCCCAAATTGTCCACAAACTGGGATTATCCTCTATGAGAGGGAGACAATTAGAATCTAATGCAAGTGGTTTGAGCCAAAAAGGAGTTAAAATGGGAAAGTTATGGATTGGGGAAGATGGCTATACCTCTTTCTTCAAAGCTTGAGAAAAAAGTAATAAAAGAGGCAAGAACAAGGAGGAGATTATTTATAGGAAGGGGAAGCCCTAAGTGGCTGGTCATATTGATTGAAAATTAGGGTTAGGGTTACAAGTCATGGGCCATGGGCCAAGGGCCAAGTCACATGAGAAATGGGCTCTCTACCTTAGCCTTAAGTCCAACAAATAAATCCTTCCTAATTTCTCAAGAGCTAAATCACTCAAGTCAAAACCAAGTCGGCTTAAGTTAGATTAGGGTCTCATCATGCTAATCAAGTCACCTTAACTAGAGTCAACATCTAGGTTAGTCTCCTATGTCACAACTAGCAAAAATTAAAACCAACAACCATCAATCCAATAAATAAATTAAAAATTCTAATAAGTCAAAATGACCAAATTACCCCTAGGCTAAAAATAATAAATGAAACATCCTAATCACATGGCTAGGCTCTAGGGCAGACAGTCTCTACGGTTTCACTAGCTGCACATCAAAATCACAAGTCATGATATTTAATAGTTTTAAAAAATAATTAAAAATGACCAAAAATCATATTATTATTTAAATATCATAATTAAATAAATTAAACACAAAATTTTAAAATTACCCTTATTTTAGAAAACTGGGTGTTACAGCACGAGTCCTTCGAAACGACTGCCAATGATGAAGAAGACTCGCCGAGTTTGGGTGCACAAAGGCGATGCGCCAAGTTCCACAACTTCAGAAGTTGCACCGACGCAGCCAATCCTTCATACTGATTTTCTCAGCAAACAAAATATTGCTACTAGTACAGCGTATCTGCTGGGGAAGCGCAGTGCTAACTGCAGCTCCCAACCTTTTTCTTCCTAGTCGAAGAAGATGTACCGACAGAACAAGGGCACAGCCACTCTCCCATACACGAGCTTTGATGGACAGGAGAAGACTTTTGTCTTTGACAGAATCATTCACTGTTATGGCAAGAAAAAAATAGATTATGAGTACTATGTGCCTTTACAGGCTAGTACAAAGAAGTCCAAGGCAGTACGGGCCATGCGCCATCAGCATGCTATGCCAACAGCGGACCAGCAATGTGCGCTAAAAGTCATACGTACAGCTGATGGAAAGCTGTACAGAGTCGACTCGGGTGCTTCAGCACCATCAATGAGTCAACTCTTAAAGTTCTTCTCCAGTTGGGTGTATTTCATGTGCTTAAACCAAGTCAAGAGGCAAACCTTACGGCTCTGAACCCATACGCCCACAATGGCTGTACGCATGAAGTGGGTTTGATTCGCAATACATGTTGCTCTCCCACCAATAAACTGGGCGCATCTCATGCGCTGGAACTAGATCAAGGGCACAACATTCACATGACCACCCTGATGCTTGGCCCTGCCATGCGCCTGAAAGAGGTGCGAATGTAAAACTTTTCTCACAAGATCTGCATAATTTGATCACTCATAGACGTAGATTGGAAGAGATGACCTCTATACACAATACGCCCCTTATGGGGCACACTTGTGCTTCGGTCACCATAAACTGCTATTACTACAAAATAGCGGCCGCTCCACCACGGTTATCTGTATTTCAGCGACTACAACCAGCCGTACCTGCCCGATGTTGCCTCGGAAAGACGGTGCTAATTAATGACGAGGAAGAACCCTTGGTCACCTTATGCTACGTCATCACTAACTCTCCTGCACCCGAGAGAAAAGCAAATACCTCCAACCCTCCAGCCTCGGCAGGCTCAGTGAAGGGCCGGCCAAAGAAAAGAAAAGTGATAGTCCCATCAATCAGGGTATTCCAGAGTACTTGGTTAAGGATGAAAGTGGCATAACGGTACAAGATGGGGGTGATCAAACCACGACTGTCCATGATGACCCCTCCTTCGAAGAAGAGGGTATCTACCCAGAAGATGATACCGAGATGACTGGAGGTAGCCAGGTCGAGGGGTCAGAAGAAGAAGCACATATGCTAACCTTTCCACAAGAAAGCGAGGTTGAAAGTGAAGCGTCGACCAATCCATCCACTTTGGCCCATGTCATGCATGTATACATGGTAGGGGTAGCGACGCAGATGATGTAGACACTTCAGCGCTGGATCTCGTACTGCTCATAAACAACCTAGAATATGGCCTTAAAACCCTCTCTACCACCATGCAGTCCTTAACTCAGGTTGTATTCAAGATCTGAAGTACCCTGACAGCCCAGCCATCGACAGGGGGCCCTATATCTGCCAGTCTCGATCTTGGGGCTAATGGAAAATCGAATGAACTCCCTCAGCAGGTATCTTCAGGACGGTCCATCACACTGTCCCGAGTATCAGCTTCCGCAGGAGCTGAACATCGTACCTTGCCTCAATTACCTTCTTCTAACTTTATAGAAGAATTGTTCGAAATGGTGAGGGACTAGCACGACCATTTCGAGGCAAGAAACAAACGAGAGAAACGCCAGAAGCTCGTGATCCGGCAACCCTATCCTTTCGAATGGAATAATGTAGTTTATCCTCCCAAGTACAAACCATAGTCACTGATACCATTTGATGGCAAGGAGTCCCTCCGTTAATACCTGACCTACTTCCACTCTATTACAGGGCACCTACCAAAAGAAGATGCCTACTCACAAGCCTATTTATCGGGGCGCTGAAAGGGGTAGCCTATGACTTGTATTGCAGCCTCCCTGATAATTGCATATCCTCCTTCGAGGATTTGAAGTGTCTCTTGTTTGCAAAAATAAAAGTTTGATTACAAACTAAGAAAAGAGTACAATAGTACAATTGATTTCCGAAGAAGTACAACTATAGGAATCTGATCAGAAGACGATCAGTTTATCCCTTAGACGATGTGATATTGAAGACACGAGCCTCTGAAAGATGCAACAATACTTTGTCAGTAGATTATGATCATTAGTGATGCTTTAAAACTGATTTGAAACTCTATTTATAGAGTTCATGAAATAACTGTTAAGTAGTTATTCTGAGTGGCAAGCACTTCAGGTTGCGTGCCTGTTGTCCAGTTGTGCGAGCGGTTACTTCAACTGCTGGGGACGCTTGACATCATTTGAGTGAGATGAGCGTGGTCGTGGGTAGTGTAGTGGACACATTCTTCGAGATTAGTGACATGCACGCCACATCATCCTGCTTCTGGATATAAAATTTGATCAAGTGGCGCCAACTAGCCAGGTTGCGCTTGGGCGCATCCTGCTTCTAGACATAAAATTTGATCAAGTAGTGCCAACTAGCCAGGTTGCACGCGGGCGCAACTCAACAACTGGCGTCTCTGATTGGGTCTTCTGTACTGTATTGATTAATTTGCATGCCACTTGACGACTTGTGCGGGCCAGCTATCAACATTAATTTCATGTTGACAATCTTCTCGAGCGCCACATTGTGCAGGATTCAAATGGATTTTCTTTAATTTTTGTGCTGTCAGATCTATCAGTAATGATGAAAGCCGTTACAACTTCTCGAGGAGGCTTGCCACGTGGTACCGTGCACCTTGGCTTTGGCGCAACCTGAGACTAGCACAACCTAATGATCTGGCGCCACTTGCTGATGGTACACTTTAATGAGTGGCATCCCTTGATTTTTAGCTTCTACAAGACCCCCTTCAAAGTTTTCAAAGTTTGATAGATTTCAAAATTTTAAAATACTTTGAATTTAGAAATTTTGACACGAGTTGCGCCTGTCTTTGTTTAGCCAACTCCGTTTTTTAAGCGCAAGTTGCACAACAGTCTGAAATACTCTTTAGGCTATAAATAGCTATTTAAAGATAACTTTTAATTTTTTACTGAGAGTTAATTTTCTCAAAACCCTTTCTTGCCTTCTTCTTTCCGAGCTTCTCCAATCCTCTAATGGTGCCAAAGAGATCTGCTGCTGACAAGGGAAAGGCCATTGTTGGGCCTTCGTCGCGTGCTTCATCGAAGAGAGTATCTTAATATGTACCACCCTCTTCGAAAATTGAGACAGCCAACCCGGTACTGGAAGGTGACCCTTCGAGAACGAACCGATTATCGACATAATTTGACCAACTCTTTTTAGAGTTTTGGTTTTAATCTGTATGATTTCGTAACGTGTACCTCCTTTTTTAGAGTGTAGGCATGCTTGATAACTTGTACCTTCCCTTTTTAGGGTTTGGTGGCTGTCCACACACTGTTCGTTTTACGAACTGTGTTGTGCGTTTCAAACTTGTGCCCCTGATTTTGTGTGATTGCACATGTCAAATTGGCAAAACTTGAGACCATACGCAACACAGATGTTGCCCAATGCGGGTGTCGCACAACATAGGTGATGCGCAATGTGGGTGTCGTGCAACATAGGTGTTGCACAACACAGATTTCGTGCAACACAAATGTCACGCAACACAAGTGTCGTGCAATACAGGTGTCGTGCAACACAGATTGTCGTGCAACACAGATTGTCGTACAACACAGATGTCGTGCAACCTGTGATTTTATGTATTCTGCTTCATAGAATCAGGCTCTTTTTGAGACTAACTTGTGTTTGTTCTTCTTCTTTTTATAGTTGATCTTAGAGAAGACCTTGATGCTGAGAAATTTGCTTCAGCTTTCAATGTACCAGAATATAAAGAAGACATATCTCATGTCTCATATCCACAATATGGTGCACCTGAATCCAGAAAGGCCATACTCACTGCTCAAGAAAGTAACACTTTGTTATGTCTGATGAACGGTGAACCTTTGGAGAGTGTAGACAATGTGGTTCATAAGAAACCGGCCTTCTTGTTTGGAGATGCAGTCAAGAAGATATCTCAACCAAAGACCAAGAAAGAAGAAAAGATTTATCAATGTAAGGACATAATTATGTATCTCACTGAGATGTCATGACACATGTCCTTGTCCCGATATGAATTCTCCAGTCACCCTTGACGGATGGTATGGGACATGACTCCGATTCAGCAAGCCAGAGTCGAGAAAATATGTTACAATTTAGGTCCGAAGAGCAAGGACCTATTTTACAGTACTTCAGACAGGTACAGCTCCCATCTAAGGGGTTTGAAGCCGAGCTGTATACCTTCGGAAGATTCATCGATGCTTCTTTCTGTCAGGGTACCCATCATTGCGAACACATTTGCTAAAGCTAAAGGAAGATACCCAGATCAGGCCATGCGTTTGACATGCCTAGTGAACCCTGACATGAAACATTGGAGCAGCTTAGTGATTTGGTTTCTGGATCAGTTCAAGGACAAACTCCTCGAACTAGAACTTTATGAGGCCATCTGGACCACTGTTCACATCTTTCGCCCAAATGCTCATATGTGCTTGGCTCTGATTGAAAGATACAACGACAAAACCGGTACCTTCATGACCCCTCACGAGAAAATTGGTTTTGCACTTCATGAGATGAAATATCTCTCACATATTCCAATGGGTAACAATTCATATGAAAAATATGTGCCCATTAATGAGGAACTGGATATTCTGTCTACAGAGAACCCTCAGATGGTGGCTATGTTTGAGGAACTTCTGTGCCATTATAAGATATGCTCCCTTTATTATAAAAGTGCTTCGACAGGGACTTGTTATACAAGAAAGTGGTTGTCGTATTTTTTTTAGGCCATATCTTTGAAGATAAGATAGTCGAGAGTCAGGCTTGCGATCCTTGCTTCTTCAAGCTGCTCAGCCGTAGTGACATAGAAAAACTGATAGAAAAGTCCAAGCATACCGATAACATCTTGGATGTGGACTGGCACCCATTTAAGGCTGTTGCTACTATTGAGAGTTATCTCAGGCAGGATTACATACCCATGTCAAAAGAAGCCCAGTTGGCAAATTTTCTTTCTTTGTGGCTGCGACGGTTTGTAGTTTTCGGGGCCAGTACAGTCGATAGATTTCACCGAGGCGTACTATCTGCTACTGTGCATCTAGTATTTGGTCGAAAGATGGAAATTTTTTCAGCGATGACTTGTCGCCTGAACGCAGGACTGCGTTCTTTTGTTGACACTATGCTACACGATAAGGCTGCTCGGCTGGATTTTCCCCATACTAAAATGCCTTATAATTATTTGTTTGGGTGGTTATTGCTACACCATCCCAGATTGATGGTCCCAGATATGGGTGAAGTTGGAGGCAACTTTATCAGGCGTTATTCCAATGCTCGATGGAATATAAACGCAATTTCATAATACAGAAGAGCTTTGAACCGAAGATTTGGATGGAGATTTTAATGTGTCCTTCCTCCTCCAGCATATGAGAATCTTCTCCCACAACTTATGGATTTAGAAATGGCATCTCTCTGTCTGTCTCTGACTAATTTTGCATGGTTGAAGACAATCCGACCATCTCACCAAGTATATCGATTTGAGGAAGAGTATTTTCTGGAACTGTATTTGCCAAGTCGATTCGCTCGGCAATTTAGCTATGACTAACTGCATGTTGGGAATGCCACTACTTGCCTTCAGGCCAAGGGTTTCTTGATTGACGGTGCTAGAGCTTGGAGATATTATAATGCCAGAGGCACCAAAGCTATATTCTCCATGCCCCATAATCTTGCTCAGGGTCCGTGTATGTTATACACATACGCAAATTTCTATATACTTCGGCCAACACTTTTGTCGAAAACTTTCATCTGGCCTACAGTTTTTCCAATGATAAGCCATCAAAGGCTGGAGTCCGTACTGCTCAATTGTTTAGGGATGCAAAAGATCGAGACCCTGTCGATGAATCTCTGGAGGCTTCTCTTGTAGGTTTCCTAGATGAAGTAAATGATCCGTTGGACGTATCATTAAAAGTACAAAAGGAAAAGTCTCCCGCCAAGGGGCTTAAGAAAAGGAAGACTGGAGATTTATTTGCTCCTTCAGATCATGATGATCTTCTTTCTTCACCTAAGGCTCCAGGAAAGAAAAAGACGAAGACCACTTTGGTTATTAGCGAACATCCTTCTACCAGGACAACTCAGTCCCAGTCGAAGCAGATGCATACTGGGGCATCCCTTGGGGAAGTTGAGATAACTCCTTCTTCAGTTCTAAAACAGAGTGGAGTTGCCCGAGAAGAAGTGCCCAGATCAACCAGTTCGACATTTTTGTATTGATATTTTTCAAAAATTATGATATCATAGGCTCGCTCTATTTTTGTATTCTCACGTCCTACTTACGTTTTCTTGCACACTAATTTCTATAACGCAAGGGTCAACTTTGAATCTGTTTCAACATCAACTTAACTCGCATGGCATACATCCAAGTTCTCAACGAAATTTCCTATACGTATAAAATCATTTTCCGATTCGCCGCATCCCGCTATACTTCGATCGCGTAACCGAGTTACCAATTATCCAACATCGAACCCTCGAGTTATACGATCGCACCCTCTAAGTTTTACGTGTTTCAATTGTACTAAAATGAGTTTCGTCGTAGCATAACCAACTATTTTCTTAGGCACGATTATCCGCATCAACCAACGTTTTCATCGAAGTCGCAAGTCGTGTAATCCGATTAAAATTTGTATTGCCCAATATTTCTATCAAGATCGTAAGTCGTGTGATCCAATTATAATTCGCATCGACTAACATTTTCATCGAGCTCGCAAGTCGTGCGACTCGTTTATAACTTCAAGTTTCCTATCCGTCGATCCGATTATTGCTTCAAGGCATAATCATTTCGTTAGTCTCGGTCATTCGACTGACTTATAACTTTTCGTTCGACGTATCATTCATTGATACAGACTCACACCTTATCGTCCCAACCAATTTTCGAAGAACACTTGCATCTACAAACCGTCATATAAAATTTCAATCGAGTCTAGGTACTATCCCGTCCATTGTGGACAAACCTTCCGTAATTCTCATAATATGTCGATGCAATCCATCGCACAAGTGGTATTGCATATACCACTCAGAATTGAGTCATTTATTGCATAGGTGGTATGGCATATACCACTCGAAAATCAAGTCATTTCCTTCGTACCATACTCGGTATGAACCAACAATCTATTTTGACTCATGGTTTTCGCAGTGATCATGCCAATCACAACCGTAAATTTTGATTAATTAAAATCCGACACAACTCGACTAATGTATTCATTTGACAACACAAGTTCGGTGCGCAACCGAACGATCCATTTTCATCGACTTACGATTCAGTTCCGTCCGTTGCACCTTGTGCAACGATTTATTGCCGACATTTGTTGCAGCTCGTACAACAATTTATTTCCAACATTTATTGTACCTCGTGCAATAATTTATTTCTGACATCCAAAGCCAAAGTTCGAATTTGTTCAACGTATTTGATATCAACTTTCACGTTCATTGCAACACATCATTCACAACTCGTTGTAATTTATGCACCACATTCCGATTTTTATTATATCGATGCAACTAACATTTCAGTTCACATCTCGCAACTTATTGTACTTGTAGCAGCAATTATTTTACGGCTGTAGAAGCATGAAAATTTTAGCAGACTGGACATATGCGCCCAACTCACCAATGAAGCCTTATGCGCCCAAGCCACCAATGAAGACATATGCGCCCAAGCTTCCAGTGAAGACATATGCGCCCAAAGCTTCCAGTAAGGTCATATGCGCCCAAGCTTCCAGTGAGGTCATATGCCCATGCTCCTATTCTAAGCTACTCCAGAAGGGGGCACATAGCCCTATTTCAGGCTATGTGCCCATGCCACAACAGCCCCTGACTCGGTCAAACCCACGACCAAAACGTGCACCGAAGCATACGGCTACGTCAGTCTTCACGAGCAGTCGTGCACCAAAGCATGCAGCCACGTCAGCACCACGATCAACCCACGATCACGCAGCCTGCATGCGTCTACACCCTATGCGCCCAAAGCAGGACCATGCGCCCACATAAAAACCAGTATATTTTTTCATATGGGCGCATAACATCATTCCAGCTCAAGAACGACTATAAAAAGGGGTCTCATCACTCTTCAAAAGACAAAACAGAGATAATTTTCAAGAGCCAAATTGCTGCACTTCTTGCCAGTGAGTCGAGAGTTACCAATTTTCTTAGGTTTTCTCCCACTTTTGTAATCGGAGTATCAACGGAGTAAAGGAGCAACTGCCGCTCGATCTCCATCGTTCCATTTTCCAGAATTCTTTTTGTACTCGGGGATCCTCAGCACAGGATCTCTCAGGCGTACTCGATTTGTGGTGCCTTACGCCAATAAAAAAAAGATAGCATTTCTACTTCTTTTTGTGTGTGTCCACAAAAAAGGCGACTCTGCTGGGGACTACCTTTTCCTCTGACGAGAAGGTGGTGATGCAATCCGATACCAACAAAGTAGGGAGTACTTAGAAGATGCTGATCGTGAAGTTCGATCAACAGGCATTCGAAGAGATGCTCTCGAGGGACGGCTCTACTCCCTCAAAATTAGCGAAGCCAAACAAGTCTCGTAAGACTTGGCTTCCGAAGGCTCACCGCACATATCCTGCCAGTATCATAGCAGATATGCAACTGAAGGACTCTGTCACATGGGCGCATGGCTCCGCCACAGAAGCTCCCCAAATAAAGAAGGCTCATATCGTTCGGGGCTCTACTAGCGCCGCGAATTCTCTCTTGTGCAACAAATAACAGAGTGTTCATCGCTCAAGACTTGGCAAAGAAAAATACTACAATGCAAAGAATCGGAGTGTACGACACTCTGGGCAAACTTAGCGAGGGTCACAAATAAAGGAGACGAAGCTGGCAGAAAATAGCGCTGCTCCACCAAGCATGCGCCCAAAGCTATGAGCCCAAGGGAGTGTGTGGGCACAAAACTCTGGGCAGAAGACTTCAGTCTTCAACAGGTTGTGCATCCAGGGTCATGCGCCCAACGCTATACGCCTAGGCTCAACTGACCCCTACTATGCGCCCACATCGAGGAAGCTTAGATATGCTGCCAAGAAGCATGCGCCCAAAGGCAGACTCCAGGGCCTACACGCCCACCATAAAAAGACAGGCCCCAACGCGTATAGCACAGGGCTGTCTTCAAGGTCATCACAGAACTTAGGTATGGGGGTTGTCCCTACACGTGAACTAAGTCTGGATGCGCCAACTCTCCTTACAAATCCACAAGCAAAGCTCGGCGATGCATGTGACATAGGTTTTAAGACAAAACTCTCTTCCGCTGACTTACGTGATATGATAAATCATAAGCGTAAAGCAAGAAAGGACATAATAATTCATGGTGCACATCCGTGCACCAGTATTGTCATCAACCGTTGCTGCTCCAAAGCAACGAAAGTGCCTCAGAAATAGTCCGTATTTCGACGGCTACATTTCTCCAACGATGAAAAGCCGCTGTGTGTTTCATCCAACATGGCTTCATGGGGTCCCCCTTATGGAAGCCCCAATCAAAGACGGTGGACCACGAACCCAACTTTCTCTTTCGGTTCTGCGAACAGAAGAAGAAAAAGTCTGCCAAAAGATAGTCGGCGGGCTGTCACATCTGAAGGAGTCTATATGGGTACTCGGTCGAAGGTAAGATTCTGAACAGATGACGAGGACTCTCAAGCTGGGGGTAGTATTCCCTCAGAGTTTGAAGCATATGACCTTCATACTGAGGGTAGCCTTCAAGACGATGATGACTTCTCTGAGTCTGATGGCGACTATCTACCTCCCCTACCTGAAGATGAGAGACTTATCAACTCAGAGACAGACAGTATCAGTACTAGTTGTACTGTTTCCTCGGTTCGTCCTCGCATGTTCTCTACATACATGACGGACGGAGAAAGACCTGAAGAAGCTAGTGATCAGACCAACAAACGGCTAGAGGGTCTTGAAACAACATTTGCCAAGATCACTGATATGCTTACCAGTATTATGGCGGTCCAAGCTGCTGGGGTTGTTTTTCCACCTCAACAAAATGTCTCGGCTCACATTAGTCTGGCTTATAGCAACAACCCTCCTTCACTACAAAAGAAGTATTATTCTGTTGTGCCTCCTCCAAATCTTACAAATGCTAGGGGTGGTCCTTCACCAACGACGCCTGACAACCGTACAGTAGCCGTTTCCCAACACCTGCTCAATCAACAGGATGCAATTGATTCTCTGGTTGCCCGTCTTGACCCCATCTCACACAAAGACGAGCTTCAGAAGATGGAGATATCTCAACCTTATTCTCCTGAATGGGAGAATGCTACTTGCCCTCCTAACTACAAGCCGCTGACGCTAAATTCATTTGATGGAATGACTTCTCCTCGTCAACACATGACATACTTCAATACGCAGACTCTACGCTTACCCAGGGATGATCCGTTCTTGTCAAAGCTATTTATTAACACCTTGCAGGGGGTAGCTTTTGAATGGTTCTGCAGTCTGTCTGACGGTTGTATCAATTCTTTTAAAGACTTGGAGAGGTTGTTCCTCAACAGGTTTTACGAGAGTGGCATACATGTTAGTATGTCCACCCTCATCGTGACCAAGCAAAGGAGGACTGAGTTTATGATTGCTTTCATCGAACGCTTCAGGCGGCTAGCGTTGAAGATGTCCTTCAGCATACCAGACTCAGAACTTATGGATACTTGTCGACATAACTTCCTTTCTACAGTAAAGTTTTGTCTGGGTATACATAGGTATGATACATGGCCCGCTTTTATTAGTGCTGCTGATGCTGCTGAAAATGACATTCCTAATCTGGAATTACTGGGGTTAAAAACACCCAAATCTGAAGACAAGGGCAAGCATCCTCAAACTATCCATGTTCGTAGGGGTAAAGGAAAGGAAGTCCTGAAGGTCGACACTTCCAAGGGAGCTTCCAACTCTGAAGGCGCCTCTGACAAGCCTAAGGAGACCTTCTCTTTTGACGAAGGCGATGTCATTACCATTTTTCACACATTGATGAAGGGTAATAAACTGACATTACCTCCACCACGATGTCCTGCAGAGGCGAACCAACTCAACGATCCCAAGTACTGTCTTTATCATCAGTACGTGCATCATTCCACCAAGGATTGCATCATCCTGAAGAAGAAGATACAACAGCTTATCGACAGCCAAGTGATCAACCTCGAAGCTGAAGACAAGGTCGTATCTTCTAACATGATCTCTCTTCAGTTTGGTAACTTTCCTCCCATAGAAGTCCCAGACGGCGTGATCCCGATCCCCAAGGCAATAATGGAAGTCGTCAACCTGCCGCCAGCTCGCAACTCATCCTTGGTGCCACTCACGATGTGGTGAGATCATGTGGGTCCATCCGGACCTTGTGCAAGAAATAACGCAGGGGGTTGTATCTCCCAAAGCAAAAAAAGGCGAGAAATACAAGTCATGCCATATGGTGTCTTCTCCCATCTACGAAGTTCTATCTGGCGAGACGCGATCGAGGAATGCTTACCTACGGACTTACAACCCCACACAAGAAAAAGTAGTACCTTCTCAAGTTCCTGCTACCCCCACAAGTTCAGAAGCTGGCCCATCTAAGTCTTCAACTACCGACAAAGCCAAGCAGAAGAAGACGTGATTTGACAAGTCTCTGAAGGCGCCAGCTCCAGAAGGCATGGATCGGCCCTATAACTTTGACATACTGGCACAGCTGGCCAATACACCTGCCAGGTTGTCTCTGTTCGATCTATTGCAACTCTTCAAAGAAACGCGAAAGGCCTTAAGTGAGGCATTACTACATGCTGACTCTTATCTCGCTGAAGTCAAAGTCCCCGCTGAAGACCCTGTCTCTTGTCTCCACTGCCACAGTACTATGGAAGTGGTGCCCAACATCACCTTTTCACAGGAGGACATGCTACTAAAAAATAATCGTCATGATAGACCTCTGTACTATACAGGATATATCGGGGAGATTAAGGGGGATCGGATGCACATCGATCCAGGTTCCTCCCTCAGCATCATTCCTAGAAGTTTGCTTCAAATTCTAGGAATCCTTCTGGACAAGCTATCTGCAACCAATACAACTATCATGGCTTTCAATGCTGGAAGAAGCCACCCGCTGGGTAAGATCCGTCTCAAGTGCCAGATCGGTGATCTCCGAACGGAGGTTTCTTGCTATGTGATCGATGCCAATGTATCCTAGAACATCTTGTTGGGACGTCCTTGGATACACGAGAACATGATCGTTCCTTCCACACTTTACCAGTGCTTCAAGTACGTCAACAGCGACGACGTCGTGAAGACGAAGTTTGCCGATGTCGATCATTTTAAGGACATCGAAGCCTACTATGGAGATTATGTACTTTACCAACCTCAGCCCCCCAAGGATGACGGCAACGAAGCAGACGATGAAGCTGAAGCAAGTTCATCCTCCAATGATGGTCCCCTGATTATCCGAGTCAAATGACGTACTACTCCAAAAGTACTCTGAAGCCTCTCATAATCTAGGTAAAAAAGAAGAACCCTGATAACGTCAAACCTTTGACCATCACTCTCCGTAAGACACCTCGGGTGGAACTTGGTGAAGTTCGTCCTCCCAATCTGAAGAATTACCCTACGTGGTGAACTTGGCCAAGACTGTGGCTCCTCTTCCAGATGATGATCCCCTCAATGAGTATATCAATACTCATAATAATGTATCTTCAGCGGATGATGTTATCCCTGAAGAAGAACTTGCGTATTTTCTTAGTGAAGGTTTATCTTTGAATTACTCCGATGTCTATCAATCTATAAACCACTATATAGATACGATATACGCTCTAGAGCATGGCATAGGACCACACCTCTGTATGCCGCTCACGATGCCTCACCTGCGGGAAAAGTTTACCCAAAAAATATCCACTACTTCATCGTTCCAGCCAGAAAGAAGGGTGTAGAGCTAATCATCTTCGGTCGAATAATTGACAAAAGAAAGTTTGTCCCGGACTCTACTTCTTTCGATCACAACACGGAAGCTGACTATGACTCTAGAAAAATACAACTTTTCTGATATAGTTGGCAGGACAAGAATATCATCCAGAATATGGGATATGACATAAAAAGTAATTAGGGGCTAAACTACGGCCGGGGACGACGGTTGCCAATACGTCACTTTGCTCCTTCCGGCAAACCTGAGAACTATTATCAATAAAACGGTGTTGGTTTGGGTTATGTCACTCCTCTAACAACTCCCGAAAGATCAGATGATGAAGCAGATCGTTGTTCTCATTCTTCTGATTCCTGTCTCTGAGACTCAGACTCCAGCATTGGCGACATGTTCAAAGCAACTCTGTCTGTCATCATGGTTTCAGTTGACCAAATTGCAGACGATGTCCAATCGATCGAGCTTGAACAATAGGCTCAAAAGATGGATACTAGGTGGGAGCTGTACTTCGAACAACGTGAACCACCTACCGAAGACGAAGTCGTCCAAGTCAATTTAGGAGATGAATCATCTTTTAAACCAATCTTCATCAGCAAAAGTCTATCTGGAGATGAACGACAATCTCTTATACAGCTTATAAGAGAATACATCGACGTCTTTGCATGGAGCTATGAAGACATGCCAGGCCTAGACCCTAAAGTCGCCATGCACCGCATAAATATTTCGTCTAAAACTAAGCCAGTGAAGCAGCAGCAACGACGATTCTGACCAGATGTCATGGAGGCCATCGAGAATGAAGTCAAGAAGCTTATTGCCAGTGGATTCATTCACGAAGAACAACACTGTGACTGGGTTGCTAATATTGTTCCAGTTATCAAAAAGAACGGTAAAGTTTGAGTCTTTATCGATTATCGTGATTTGAACTCTGCATTCCCAAAAGACGAGTTCCCTCTATCGATCACCGACGTAATGATCGACAATACTTGCGGCTTCGAGCGAATGTCCTTTATGGATGGGTTCTCAGGATACAACCAGATCAAGATGTTCCCCGACGATGAGAAACACACAACTTTTCAAACACCGTTGGGGGTATACTGCTATACGGTGATGCCCTTCGGATTGAAGAATGCAGGGGCGACATACCAGCGAGCCATGAACACAATTTTTTGTGATCATTTGTACAAAACAGTGGAATGCTACATAGACGACATCGCAGTTAAAAGTCGTCTCAAGGGCAACCACCTCCCAGACTTGAGAACGGTGTTCGAACTAATGCGTGCACACCAACTCAAGATGAATCCAACCATGTCTTTTCTGGGAGTCTCCGACGGCAAGTTTCTTGGTTTTGTCATCACTTCAAAGGGTATACATCTTGACCCGAAGAAAGTGAAGGCTATCCTCGATATGTATCCTCTAAGAAACCTCAAAGAGTTACGCGGACTGTAAGGAAGGCTAGCCTACATCAGACGATTCATTTCGAACCTTTCTGGAAGATGTCAACCGTTCACTCAACTTATGAAGAAAGGCGTATCTTTCGTCTGGACTGAACAATGTCAACGCGCATTCGACGACATCAAGAAGTATCTTACAAGCCTCCAGTATTGGTAGCTCCAATAATGGAAAAGCCCTTCTTACTATATGTCCGTGCTATGGACCATTCTCTCGGCGCCCTATTAGCTCAGAAGAATGAAGGCAGCCATGAGCAGGCAATCTACTACCTCAGTCGCACAATGGTGGATGACAAGCACAGATACACACCTGTGGAAAAGAAATGCCTTGCACTGGTATTTGCCATCCAGAAGATACGCCGCTATGTGTCTAGGCAGACTATCCACATCATATCTAAAGTCAATCCTCTCATAATACTCATGACTAAACCAGGTTCTCTCAATTCCCGTTTAGCTACATGGTCAATGCTGTTGACTCCATATGATATGTTGTTCGTTCCTCAGAAGGCAGTAAAAGGCCAAGTGTTAGCTGATTTCCTAGCAGCTCATCCGGTGCCAGAATCTTCCAAACTCTACGACGAAATCTTCGATGAAGTAGTGGAGTCTAACACCGCAACTGAAGAAATCCCCATTTGGCGAATGTTCTTTGATGGTGCATCAAGAACATGACCTAAAGGAAATATCATGGCCAAAGTAGGCGTCGTGCTCGTATCACCCGACCATCTGGTTATACATCGTGCATATTCTTTCGTGGAACCCTACACCAACAACGTGGCCGAATATAATGCCCTATTGATCGGCCTACAACAGGCAAAACAACTGGGAGTTGACTATCTATAAGCTTATAGCGATTCTAAGCTAATAGTTAGTCAAGTCCGAGGGGATTATGAAGTTCATCACGAAGATCTTATCCCCTATCACAAAGCAAAAATCGACTTGGCATCTACTTTCGCTGGATTCTTCATCGAGCATGTGCAGAATATAGAAGCAGATGCTCTAGCCGGTCTCGCTGCTTCCTTGACTGTCCCTACCAATACTCAGCAGTCGATCACAGTGTTGGTCGAAAACTATTCTGTGTGAAAGATGCCTTGCATATTCATCACAGTTACACAACGAAAATAAATATCGATGTTAAAGACTGGAGATTTTCTTTCATAGACTACGTCGTCTATGGAATCCTCCCCGAGGACCCGAAGGAACCAGTGTCTATCCAAAGGCGATCCCTCAGATTTTACTACGACACAGCTACCAAGATGCTGTACCGACGCTCTTATGACGGGCTACTGTTACGATATTTATCAGACACAGAAGCCAAACATGCACTCCGGGAGGCTCGCGATGGAGTTTATGGTGCACATCAACGAGGCCCCAAATTACAAGATTGCCTCAGACGAATGGGTTATTATTGGCCTACGATGATAGCAGATGCTGTTGAATATACAAAAAAAGTGTAGGGCTTGTCAGTTCCACGCCGATTTCATTCATCAACCTTCGGAGTTTCTACACCCGACGGCAGCATCTTAGCCTTTTGAAGACTGGGATATGGACGTCATAGGCCCAATCAGCCCGCCATCTTCCAGAGGACATCGGTTCATCCTAGCTATAACCGATTACTTCTCCAAATGGACGGAAGCTATACCGCTCACCGAAGTGAAGGCGTCAAATGTGATCAGTTTTATCAAACATCACGTTATCTACTGCTTCGGTCTACCTCGCAGGATCATCCATGATAATGGTCCACAATTCGCAAGCCATAAATTCTATCGGTTCTGTAATAGGAATTGAATCCAGAATATAGCCACTACTGCCTATAATCCAGCGGCTAACGGGCTAGCAGAAGCCTTCAATAAAACCATTATTAAACTTCTCAAGAAGTTCGTGTCTTCAAACAAGCGCGATTGGAATGAGAAGCTCGGCAAATGTCTCTGGGCCTATCATACAACGGTCCGAAATTCAATAGGCAGTACGCTGTTCTCTCTGGTTTATGGAAGCGAAGCAGTTCTTTCCATAAAAATCCAGATTCCTTCCTTTCGGGTAGCCTTAGCCGGTGAGTTGACTACCGAAGAAAGCTACCATCTGCGACTACAGGAGCTCGAAGCATTAGGCGAAAAATGCTTGTTAGCTCAGCAGCGTATTGAGCTACACCAAGCACGCCTTTCCAGAAGCTTCAATAAAAAGGTGAAGGAAAGAATCTTCCAAGTCGGTGATCTAGTCTTAGCACTGAGAAGACCAATAGTCATGGCGCACAAAACAAAAGAAAAATTTCAGCCTAAATGGGAAGGTCCTTTCATTATAGAATCAGTGTATTCTAACGGTGTGTACCGACTAACCAAGCCTGATGGTGACTTGCTCATGATGCCTATCAATGTCAAGTTCCTGAAGAAATATTATGTGTAACCTTTTGTAAATAATGTTCATATATGTTCAGTCATGTAAATGTACAGTGCGATGTTTATGTGATTCAAAAAATTATCTAACTATTATCCGTATTTCAAGAGTCTTGAATACGCCTTGGATAATAGGTCCTCTAAAATATTTCCCAAGTGGAATCATTCCCCTTTTTTGACTGTCCAAACTCGGTTTGACGAAAACAAATCACGTCCTTATTATCTTTGAATTGTTTTTCGATAACTATTTTCCCAGTGGAAAGATTAAGAAATGTTTTGTTATGTCAATATAACCTCTGAACAAAGCATTCATCAAGGATAATCACGTCCATATTACCTCTGAATTATCCACTCCTACCTAATGTTCTATATCTTTTCATGTCCATATTACCTCTGGTCAGATACAGAACATCCTCTGCTATTACGTCTCTATTACCTCTATTAGCAGCTTCGTTCAACTTATTATCTATATTCAAAAAAAAACTTGGATATAAAATGGATAATGAGTCCACATCAAATTCTCCAGCGGAATACCCACCAGAAATATCCTTACTACGTCCATATTACCTCTAGTTCCGATATTTCACAAAACTACATTCATTTTGAAAAGATTCTTTATTTTTTATTTTGAACATCTATCAAGAGACGAGAGAAAAGGGGTATAAGAGCCTTGACGGCTAGAAGAAATAGTCACAAACAAAAAAATCTAAGGGATACATAGTCGATTGATATTGTCCCTTAGAGCCGCAATTTCGGCTTCAGACTTCGCGGTAGCTCGGCGGCGCGCCTCTTCTTGACGAGCAGCTTCATCCTAGAAGAGGATCATAGTCATGTGCTCTCCCTCCAACTTTGCCAGTTGTTCTTTTAAATGTGCGAAAGTGGTGGCAGTCATGGTAGCCTGAGCCAAGTAGTCCTCCTGCTCAGATGTTGCTGTCCTTAAATTGGCTTCTAGTTGAGCAATCTCGCTCTGGATCTGTACGATGTGATTATATTTCTTGGTAATCTGCACAGTCAATTTATTCTTCGAGGCAGCACGTGCCTCACTTGCAGCGTTGAACTGACCATACTAATCAGCCAATTTACTGATCTCTTGAACGAGGGCATCCTTCCTCGCCTGGAAAGTGGCCTTCTCCTCCGCGAGAGCCGTGATCAAAGCCTCATCTTATGCACGGAACAACGATGTCGAGCTCCGTTGTTTGGCATCCCGGAATCTGGCCACTTGGCCCTCCAGATCATTCAAAACTTTCCTTAGAGTATTAGCCCGCTCTTCATAGCCGGCAATGCTCTCAAGGGCCGCCACTTAGCATTCGGTAACAGCCTTCACAGGGCCAAAGGCAGCATTCCGATTCAGGACTCCAGGAAGCTTTACTTTCAGCACATAGTAGAAAGCTTTGATGACTTCCTGGGCCATCTCATTGTCTTCAGTGGAGGTCGTTGGGGAGGATGCTTGGAGAGTTTCTTTCACTCTAGGAAGGGATACCTGACAAGAAGCCGAACCTGACAAGAAAATAATATGTACATCAGTAACAAAAAAAGAAGAAAATGTGAAAGAGTTATAATTTCGTACCTTCGGCATGCTCAGCGCCAGCCTGGGCTACGCCATCATTCTTGGCTTCAGGGAAACCGAGAGCAGGCCTAGGCTGTTCAAGGAGAACAATATCAAGGCCCCAAGCGGCATCAGGCCTGGTATCTTCCATAATCCCAGTTAGAATGGGAGCAGATTCAGCAACAGCCCCCTCAGTAGGCTGTTTAACCTCTCCTTCTGTAGCCGATACCAGCTCACTAATAGCTCCCTCCATACCAACAAATTTAGAGGAGCCGGGAACAGCTTATGTTCCTTCCCCAATGCCTGGGACTATCTTCATGAGTGGTCCCTTCTCCTTGTCTATAATGGAATATACAATCGTGGTCAGCCTCACGAGGAGCACGCAAAATCAAAGTCGAAAAACCTCATCCGAAGAGAGGCGCAAAGATAACGTACCCGCAGGAGGATGAGCCGATTGGACTTGATTCTCGTCCAACTCTTTTAATATGGCCCCGATTTCAGACATTACCCCCAGGAAGATATCGAAAGAAGGACTGGCTCTCTGGTCACCACCATAATTCGGGCATTCGCCCTGATCATCCTTTGATTTAGCCTCCTTGGCTGAGGAAGGCTGAGCGTCGTCTGCCGGTCGAGGACAAGGAGGGGACGTTGTTGTCACGTCCACCTCCTCAGATGAAGAGGCACCTGTCTCAGCTTCAACTTCAGGGTCCTGTACAAAGGACAAACGCAAAGGTGAGGAAGCTTTTAAAGGCTTGACCAGAACGGCTATGAAGTCTAGGAAGGGATCTACCTCCCGAATAGTAACGGCCCGTGACACCGTTTCACCTCTTCCAATTTGCCGGGAAGACCTCTTCAAGGGAGGCGAGCCAACACCCACTTCCTTGGCCCTCCTCAGGGCGACAGTTTTCTTCTTCCGCTTTAAAGTTAGCTCCTGGGCCAATTCAGTTGAAGCTTTCATCTTCTGAGGAGGATTGAGAGGAGAAGAATCATCATCTTTCGTGTCCTCCTTTGAAGACACTGCTGGCTCCCTAAGGATAGCTTTCGGCCGCGGTACTACGGCTGGCTTTATGGTGGGAACATCACTCTCCTTCTTACGGCCCTTCGGCACCTTTTTCGCAGGAAGGGGGCCAAACCGAGTCCCCAATATCAGGCTCTATTCACGATCATACCAGGGATGAAAAGTATTGATCTAAACATAAAATTTGGTGGCAGCATAGCACAAATGGGTCTCAGGCTTATCCAAGGGCAGAGTGAAGACTGTCCCGTGCACCCGGCATTATAATACATTCAAGCATGTGCCCCGTCAATTAAGCTGCCTATCGACTCCAAATGCGGGCTAGCATTTCCCAAAAGGAGATGGCTGTAGCCAAACTGCCGTACAAAATAACTTGGCAGGTATGGCTCCTGATAGGCATGGTTCCTGTTTCGGAGCACCAGATACGATGGTCTAATAGACTGAAGCCAGTAAAACGCCCCAGCAGTCAAACTAGTGGCATGAACTCCCTCATCCACTAAGATATCTCCGGCATTACCACTACCGGACGGAGGGGATACTCTGAAGAACTCATAGCTCTACAAGAAGCTTAAAGCCTTTCTGCAGGCGGATACACCGGTGACGGTCCAATCTGTATCACAAAATCTATGAAGAAAGGCGTCTCCCGCCAAAGAGTCCGCCACCGGCCCAGCATTCATCAGGGTAGGACAATACAGTAGCAGCCACCCCATCAGGAAATGATACGGAAGTTCAGTCCGGGCGAAGTTGGCCCTACCGTCAGGAGTCACCGCATTCCTAACAAAGTCCCGTAGACCCCGTCCAGTTGCACAAACCATCACGGAAAGCAATGCAAGACGGTATCCGAATGCCAGCTTCACAGTCGGAAGTATTATGCTCCGGCTCATCCTCTCAATAGTCCCTGAACCTCCAGGGACGATACAGTCACGAAGCCAGATCATTAAAAAAGCTGCCAGCACAGCTTTCTCCGACAACGGATATTCAGCTTGACGGAAGTAGTGGCCAATCGGGGACTCAGGATCATCACTGTCCTTAGTATCCGCCGTATCATATTCTGTCATCCGGATTTCTATATCGGACTTGGTCATAGGTTTTAAAATCAAAAAGGAGGTCGGATCCTCCCCTTCTCCTTGAACGAAGACGTAGCCCATCTAAGCTCTTGTGTGGGGATTGGCCCCCTCGGTCCTCCCTTTCTTATTAACCCTATGACAGATGAGGAGGTGGCAGAGTAACTCCTTATATACATCAATCATCTCGGAGTTTTTATTCTCCAGATCTCGGAGCTCTTTATCACAAGGCACGTACTCTTCATACGGCTCCGTGCCCCAGGGAAGCTTCGACACTTCCTGTATCTCGTGGAGAGCCAATCCTATCTCCCCACCCAGAGTAAAGAAAGTATAGGTGTGAAGGTTATATAACTCCGCCAAATAGACAAACATTGGCCAGTTGACCCTTACGCCATATTGGATGGCCCTAATAGCATAATAAAGGCCAGCAGTCTTCAGGGTGGCTTCATACATGGAAAGCACCCAGCTAGTGAGGTTGCTCTAGAATGAAGCTAGATACCTCCAGCCTTCCATCCGCATCTTCCCTACGGGATACGATACTTCCCTCGACATCATCAAATTACAAAGCGTGTCAGCGGCATAAGGATGGAGGTTAGTCAGAATGTCGTTTATTATGGCACCAGGTTGCAGTCCCCTCGCAGAGTAAGATGCGCATCCCTTGACACACTTGAACGTATCCTTCTTCCGATCGCCTGAGTCGAACTGTATTCTTCCGAAGATAACCCCGAGGAGCTCAGGAGTTAGCTCCCACTTCATCTGTCACCGTATGGCTAAGACAGTAAAAGCAGACAAAGGATACTGACGCTCCATCGACGGTAGCCATATCCTCTGATTGTTCAGACTGATCACCATTGGGTTTCTCAAGCGTATTGTCTTGCCATCACCCTATACTGTCGCCGAACAAGAAGTACGGCTTCTTGAAACGACGTTCCCCTCCAAGCAAGAACTTCCTATCATTAATCATCTGCTTCAAGAAGGTCTTATCCTGTTCAAGTATGGCGAGTGTCCGTTCCGTAGGCTGGTTTTGACTGATCGTGGCTTGAACCTTGTTGATCATATTGGTTATGAGGCTTGTGCCGAGGACATGGCAAGCAGAGCCGAAAGGGATCCCACCAAGTTCTAGGACAAATATGTTAACTGCAAGGACAGAAGAGAAAGTCAGACTCAGAATCCGCAAAAAAAACTAAGTGCTGGAGGAATCTTAGGCGCCCAAAGGGCTATGCGCCCAAAACAAACATGTGGGCGCATAACGTACAGCAGTATGTAGGCGCATAACATGCAACAGCATGTGGGCGCACAACACAGCAACATGTGGGTGCATAGCACACCACAGTATTGGCGCATGCTTCTGTGGGCGTATAAGAATGCTCACAGAAGCATGTTGCCTTAGGCGCATGCGCCTAGGCAGAAAAAAAAGTCTGAGCGTCGCAAATTAATGCTCAAGACTTTGTTTTTGAGGCGTAGCCTCACCCAGAATCGGGTCTTTGGCTGGTGAGGATGCTGCCGCAGGAGGAGAGCCACTCGGTGCAGCTCTCTTTCCCTTCGCAGATCTCTTGGCGACCTTGGAAGACATGGTTCGTGAAGAGAGGAGATGAAGAGTTTTTTGAAAGTTCTAAGAGAAATGAGAATAATGAACTTTCTCTCTCTTTCAAAGCCTATTTATAGGCATGGGCCATTCCCTATGCGCCCACTATCCCTATGTGCCTATGCGCCCAATGTGCACTATGCGCCCACCATGGCTTACGCGCCCACGTGAAGACCTAGCCTCTTGCACACTATGCGACTGCCATTTGCTGACATGGACAACGTATGAAGGATGGACCTCTTCAAATTTTACCCCGATGAATCTGTCAGTTCAGATTTTCGAGGAAGATCTCAACAGCCATCTCTCTGACAGGCTGGCCAAACTCTATGCGCCCAAAGAGAGAGACGTGCTATGCACCCACTGCATCACGAGAAGACGGTCCATGCTTCTTTCAAAGTATTTAAAAATCGTTCAAGTATCAAAAACTTTGAAGGGGGTCTTGTAGAAGCATAAAAATTTCAGCAGACTAGACATATGCACCCAAGTCACCAATAAAGCCTTATGCGCCCAAGCCGCCAATGAAGACATATGCGCCCAAGCTTCCAGTGATGACATATGCGCCCAAAGCTTCCAGTAAGGTCATATGCACCCAAGCTTCCAGTGAGGTCATATGCCCATGTGCCCATTCTAAGCTACTCCAGAAAGGGGCGTATAGCCCTGTTTCAGGCTATGCGCCCACGCCAGAACAGCCCCTGACTCGGTCAAACCTACGACCAAAACGTGTACCGAAGCATACGGCAACGTCAGCCTCCACGAGCAGTCGTGCACCGAAGCATGCGGCCACGTCAGCACCACGATCAACCCACGATCATGCAGCCTACATGCGCCTACACCCTATGTGCCCAAAGCAGGACCATGCGCCCACATAAAAACCAGTGTTTTTCCTCATGTGGGCGCATAACATCATTCCAGCTCAATAACGACTATAAAAAGGGTCTCATCCCTCTTCAAAAGACAGAACGAAAAGCATTTTCAAGAGCCAAATTGCTGCACTTCTTGCCAGTGAGTCGAGAGTTAGCAATTTTCTTAGGTTTTCTTCCACTTTTGTAATCAGAGTGTCAAGGGAGTAAAAGAGCAACTATCGCTCAATCTCCATCGTTCCATTCCCCAGAATTCTTTTTGTACTCGGGGATCCTCAGCGCAGGATCTCTCAGGCGTACTCGACTTGTGGTACCTTACGCCAATAAAAAAAAGACAACATTTTTTTTTCTTTTTGTGTGTGTCCACAACGGCTCATTGCACACAATGTAATAAATATTTCATGACTTTCTCAGCAAACATCATGTAATTTCTAAACCATATACGGCAAAATTACATAATTTGTATTAGACTTATTGTATGGAACATCGAGTGTGGTATCGAGTAGAGTCTAGAGTGATTCGATTATGGTGGGCAACTTTTAGAATTGAAACGACGCAAGCGTCCTAAGCAAATTGAACCTAGAGCTTTGATACCACTTTGTCACGCCCCGACTCGAAAAATCGTTCGTCCTCACTTGATTTCACCAAATCGATCGTCCTTGCTGGGGCGTGATGTCGTAAGAGTCTAGAGTTACACTCGTAAAAAATAAGATGACAAGTTCTCAAAATGGTTATCTTTGATTTGTTATTAGCAGCGAAAGAAACAGATTATCCAAAATAATTCTTTTTATTGATAAATGAACTACGGTTACAAAGGCTTTCAATAGTCCAACTGAATTTTCCAGGTTGGCTACAACACTCAGGTTCTCTCTTGCCCACAAAAGATTTTACTGTTCCATACATCATGCCTTCTATATCTCGGCCGCATCAATCATGTTGTAAGTTCGAGTATCAATGCGGTCACATCTTTAAAATGCTATGATATTCCATACCTCAGCGCGTTCAAGCAAAGCTCCGTCGTGAGCAGATCATTCCATAAACCTGCAAACAATCTGGTGGAAGATCAGTACTAATCCTCTCGCATACTGATCAGAGACCCATTTTGCTAAACCGACATTAAGTAAATATATGGATCATGCAGTTTAATTTTTGATCTTTCTATATTAGCCTTAGGATAGGTTTCAAGGCATATTCGAAAGCAGTAAAGCATGTTATTTCATGGCAAGCATGTTATTGATGATTCACAAAAGCAAGCAGGCAACCAATAGCACTCTTGTGTTATTTCGTGACTTCTTACCAACATCGACGCACTCACCCTTATACCGACGCAAGCTAAATACGCCTACCATCTTTCCATGTCATGTTATAAGTGTTCTCTGTACAGAATCTCCGTGTGACTATACTTTTGGCCCACCATTCCTTAACTAAATGAAGGTCATTGGCATTCAATATGCTAGAATGGAACTCTACTAATGGTATGACGGCAATTACTTCGGCTTGGGTTGCTACCCCAATTTTTTGAAGTTCATCCGATATCGATATTATGGGCGCTACATTTCAATAGTAGGTCGCAAGCCTCATAGATTGAAATGTCCCACATAATACCCCTCAATTCTCCTTTAGACTGAACAGTCTCGATTCTCCCGGAGTACATCGTTCGAGGGATACCCGTGCATAGGCAATCATCAAGTCCATTTGACCATGCAATGCACATTGAATTCATACAACCAAACATAGGCTGAGTTTGAAACTCAGCTATCGCATCATTTCACATTTTTCATATTCTTTTACGATTTTAATCTTTGTTTCAATGTTCAATGGCACCATGCCTCAACTCAATGTTCGTCAACCGAACGACCCGAAGACCCCAAATATTTCGAGGCATCATACCATATTTGACAGTTCCGTCACATTCATGCCACAACTGTTCTCTTTTTTTGAGTTGCACATTATTTACAAAGAACAAAAGTTTTATTACAAACTAAGAAAAGAGTACAGGAGTATGTGGACATACACAAAAAAAAAGAAATACAGTCTTTTTATATTGGCGTAAGGTACCACAAATTGAGTATGCCTGAGAGATCTTGCACTGAGGATCCCCAAGTACAAAAAGAATTATGGGGAATGGGACGATGGAGATCGAGCGATAGTTGCTCCTTTACTCCGTTGACACTCCGATTACAAAAGTGGAAGAAAACCTAAGAAAATTGCTAACTCTCGGCTCACTGGTAAGAAGTTCAACAATTTGGCTCTTGAAAATGCTCTTCGTTTTATGTTTTAAAAAGGTATGAGACCCCTTTTTATAGTCATTCTTGTGCTGGAATAATGTTATACGCCCACATGAGAAAATATACTGGTTTTTATGTAGGCGCATAGTCCTGCTTTGGGTGCATAGGGTGTAGGCGCATGCAGGATGCATGATCGTGGGTTGATCGTGGTGTTGACGTGGCCGCATGCTTTGGTGCACGACTGCTTGTGGAGACTGACGTGGTCGTATGCTTCATTGCACGATTGATCGTGGGTTTGACCGAGTCGAGGGCTGTTCTGGCTTGGGCGCATAGCCTAAAATAGGGCTATGCGCCCACTTCTGGAGGAGCCTAGAGTGGGCGCATAGCTCACTCCGGTGACTTGGACGCATATGACCTCACATGTGACTTGGGTGCATATGACTTCACTGGTGACTTGGGCGCATCTGGCTTGACTGGTGACTTGGGCGCATATGGCTTGACTGGTGACTTGGGCGCATATGTCTTCCCTGGCTTGGGCGCATAGTTGTCAAGTCTGCTAAAATTTACATGCTTCTACATGACTCCTTTCAAAGTTTTCGATACTTGAACAAGTTTAAAATACTTTAAAAGAAGCATGGACCGTCCTCTCGTGATGCAGTAAGCACATAGCATAGCTCTCCTTTTGGGCGCATAGAGTTTGGCTAGTCTGTCAGAGAGATGGCTGTTGAGATCTTCCTCAAAAATCTGAACTGACAGATTCATCGAAGTGGAATTTGAAGAGGTCCATCCTTCATGCGTTGTCCACGTCAGCAAGTGGCAATCGCATAATGTACAAGAGACTGGGTCTTCACGTGGGCGCATAAGTCGTAGTGGGTGCATAGTGCGCAGTGGGCGCATTGTAGAGCCTAAAAATTAAGATGCGCTACCCATTAAAACATTCGATTATCAGATGGTACGAAAATATTATCTTGTGCCGAACAAACAAGTTGTGCAGCTTCAGGTTGCGCCAACGCCAGGTTGCGCTGGAGTCAGGTTGCGCGAGAGCCACGTGGCGCACTTCCTCGAGAAGCTGTATTAGCGTCATCATTATCTGACAACTGACAGCACGGAGATTAAGGAAAATTCCTTCGAATCCCGCACAACGTGGCGCTCGAGAAGACTTTGTCAGCATATAGTTAATGCTGACAGCTGGTTCTCACAAGTCACTGAATGGCACAAGGATTAATCAGTACAACACAGAAGACCTAGTCAAAGGCGCCAGTTGTTAAGTTGTGCCTATGTGCCGCCTGACAAATTGGTGCCACTTGATCAACTCTTATTTTAAAATAGAGTGACGTGGCGCGCAAGCCATCAACTTCGTAGAGCATGCCCACTAAACTGCCTACGACCATGCGCATCTCAATCAAACGATGCCACGCATCTACGGCAGTTGGTACAAACCGCTCACACAGGTTGTTGTATTGCGCCCTCGCGCAACCCGATGAAGCACACGCAAAGTGTTCAAATGGTGTTCAAGACAGAGTGACGTGGCACGCAAGCCACTAACTTCGCAGAACATTCCCATTACACTGCCCACGACCACGCGTATCTCAATCAAATGATGCCACACGTCCATAGCAGTTAATACAACCGTTTGTGCAAGTGAACAGGAGGCGCGCAATCTGAAGCGCGCGCAATCCAGAATAACTACTAAACAGTTATTTCAAGAACTCTATAAATAGGGTTTCAAATCAAATCACAAGACATCAAGAGTGATCATCATCTCCTGCTAAAGTGTTTCTGTATTCTCCAGAGGCTCATGTCTTCGATATCACATCGTCCAAGGGATAAAGTGATCGTCTTCTGATCAGATTCCTATAGTTGTACTTCCCCAGAAATCAATTGTACTCCTGTACTCTTTTTCTTAGTTTGTAATAAAACTTGTTGTTCTTTACAAATAAAATGGCGACTCTGCTGGGGACAACTTTCTCCTCCGACGAGAAACTGACAACTCAATATGATACCGCGTCAATCGGCAAAACGCAGAAGACCCTGGTCGTTAAAGTCGACCAGATGGCCTACGAGACCATGATCAATGATGGGGGTGCCAAGCGCACTGCTGCTGCAGTTAAGAGCAAGGCTCGCTCTGTTTGGACTCCTAAGTCCTCGGCGGCGCAATCTCCTGTCTCTGCGCAACTTGTGCCTATCACTACTTTGTCGCAACCTAAGGGAAACAGCCTTTTGGCTAATCCCTCCGCTTCTCCAATTTTGAAATTGGAGGAGACTCTGTCTCAAAACACTGCTGTCCAAAACAAGGGAAAGTGCCCTTCAATCCTCTCTTCTCTAGCGCAACCTGCACCTATTCCTGCTTCTGCGCAACTTGCGCCCATCACTGCTTCGGCGCAACCTAAGGAAACAGCCTTTTGGTAAATCCCTCTACTCCTCCGATCCTGAAATCGAAGGAGATTCTATCTCAGGACACTGCTGTTCAAAACAAGGGAAAGCGCCCTTTGGCCTTTTCTTCTTCGGCACAAGTTGCACATATTCATGCTCCGACGCAACTTGTGCAGGTTCATGCCTTGGTGCAACCCGCATGTACTTCTGTACTAGCACAATGTAAAGGGAAGCACTCTTTGCCACCAAATCAGAAATTTAGTGAGAAATTACTAAATCAAGGAAAACGCTCTTTAGCCTTCCCTCATTCCACTCGAGTCGTTGACTGGATGGAAAGTACGGCCCTCCTTAATAGAGACAACCAAATCTCTATCGGGAAGATGAGTTCCATTTAGAACAAACCTTTCATGCAAAAGGCATTTTGCCTATTCCAAATAGATCAGGGCAGGATCTACCAACCTTATGTATTTCAAGATCCCGACGAAATAAACTACTAGTATCTCAAGTAGATACACAAGCAGCTTCCCTGTCAGACTTGCGCACCTATATCAACAGGTGCCAATTAGGCTCAACCTCGGGAAATCACAAGATGCATTAAGTACAATCCACACCAGTTGCTAACTTACAATAGAGGAAGAATGCTGAGGTAAAAGATCTTGTGACTTATGCTAACCAGCTTAGCACGTCCTTGTACACTCAAGGTACAGGACACCTCAGGAACAGGAACTATGTCCTGAATATCATCAAGAACTACGTTCCTGCAACTTTTTCTCGTCCTATTAGTGACCTCCGTGAACTCTTAATACAGAATCGAAAGGTTGCAAATCCATCCCGTCTAGTGGTGGTCCAACAACAAGAACATCATTGCAACCACCATCATGAAGTTGTCATCAAATGTTGCTGTCAGTCAGCCAAGCGGTCCGTCTTTGACCAATTAAATTATGTTCAGACTTCTGAACCAATCCTAGTGGACGAAGATGAACTACTCTATGCTTCTGTCAACATGGCATCTCGAAACACTGGAGGTGGAAAACATCCAAGACGAAATGCGTCCCGCAATCCTAGTCAGCAATACTTAGATCAGATTTATAAATTCGGTGAAAGAGTATACCAATATACTCGATCAAGAAGTCAAGATACAATCGGTCAAAAGAATCTTCTTGATTCAAACCAAGATTTCTTCAGTCAAAAAGAATCCCTATCACTTATTCTGGAGGTAGTTCTTTATGTGACTTTGATGCTGACAGTAAAAGTTCTGAGAGGACCATCCTTTCCACTAGCTCATCTTCAAAGGCTAGAGAAGTGACTGCTTATGTCGTTACAGAAGATCAAGATACCTCCACTTCTTCCAGTCAAGAGCAGAGAATTACTGCTTTGGAGGCTAGTTTGAAGAACATGGCTGAGATGATGGCAAGAATGCATGCTGTGATTATGGCATAACATACAGTTCCACCAGTCGCGAATCTAATTCCGACTCAAGAACCTGTGACAACATCAATTCCTACCAATATTGATCTGGGGGTACAATCTTCTCATACTACTTTCATTCCTGCACAGGCTATTCCAAGTCAATCCGGTACAGGAGGTGGTACTTATCATACGGTACCCCCTTCTAACACATTGAATCAATCCACTACTCTATAATCAACAGGAGATACCAATGAGGCCGTAAAACTTTTACGTACTCAATTTGAAGCTTTCAAACAGAAGGATGGCCTGCAGAATCTTGGAATCAAACAACCCTATCCCATAAAATGGAAAGAGGTCCAATTTTCTCCTAAATATAAGCCCCTACCATTATGCTTTTGATGACAGCATGTCTCCAAGTCAATACCTCAACCACTTTGAAGTAATGACTGATCAACTTCAACCAAATGATGCTCTTCTTACTAGAGTATTTGTTGGTTGTTTAGCTGGTGCAGCATATGACTGGTATCGTAGTTTACCAGATGGGTGCATAACCTATTTCGCTAGCTTCAAACAAATGTTCTTAGAACGATTTTATGAGGGAACCTGTAACGTTCCAGTCCCAAAATACGTAGGACCAAGTACGTTAACATGCCAGCTGTATACATACAAAGTACAGGGGCCATGTATATATACATAAGCTGTAAAATACAGTAAACCACAACTAACTAATCTCATCCACAAAATAAGGAAATAAAAGATATCATATAATAAATTATTTTGGTACAATATGTTGGGTGGAGACACATCCACTACCAACCAAATAAAAAGGAAGAATTACATGATATATATAAAAGGACTAAGTGGAAGTAGCAAGGAGGAACCAAGTCACGTCATCTTCGAATAAATGGAGAAGACCACGATTCCGACTAGGATACCTGCAGAAGACATGAACACACACCTAGGGAATAACCATGTCCTCAGAGGGACGTAACAAGATACATGAAGAACAAGCTAATATGAACTGTCAAAATAATAATAATATGCAAGACTCTCCTAGACACCAATATACAAAAGGGAATGCTAAACATCTATTGTGCAATTTAGAGGACAACTTTCATGCGCATGGATGGGATTTTAGGCTATGAGTACGCAACTGGCATCCAGTCACACGTATCCATCCGTAACATCCAAAATGTCAGAGGGCATCTACAAATATAAATCGCCACAGTTCCATCCGGATACTGTGGTTTACCTATTTGGATTTCCATACGCACTAGCGACTGTCCTTCCCCAATATTTCCCATACTGACCAAGTCATGTCCATGACTCGTCCAGTTTTGTAACTGCTTGAGTCTCTATACCCTAGTCATAGCAGTTACGAACAACTACCGTCACACGACTTTAGAGATGACCAGTCCATAAGTCATGTCCCTAGCAAAATGTCTCAAACCGTATAGTATGAGTGTCATGGCCCAAAGAGATATAAGGATATCCCCAACAAGAATGTAGTCTGCTAAAACTAAGTTAACATGCATATAGTAAAGTAAAGCGACTAATAGAGTCGCATGCACCCAAGTATGGCTTGGACGCGCAGTTTATAACAAAGGGAACTAACAATATGAAACAAAGTAAATAAATGCTGAAAATAAATAATATGACAGTAAATATAGCAAGGTATACTTGCTTGGTAGGACGCCTGGTGTGGTGCGATAATCAAGGTGGCACGACATAAGGACTTCGGTGTTACAACTACGCAAGGGAGCCTCTGTTGACGACACAGAGTATTCCATCGGGTCCAGAACGGTCAATTTAGTTAGGTTTGACATAATGAAGTGCATAATTGGATAGGAGATAGGAATGTTGGGATTAGTCATAGACAAAAGGATAGTCGGAAGATAGTGGATAAATAATATATATACTATTTATAATCCTTGAAAATATATATTTACTAGTAAAATAATTTATAGATAAATACTGAAAAGTATAAAAAAATAGTTTTAGGCAAAAACTCTAGATTTATATAAAAATGAAGTTGAGATAGAGAAACTATATTTATTAAAAATATTTTAGATAGTATTTGAGAAATACCAGCAAAAATTAATTTATAATTTGTAAAAATACATTTTTATTGATCAAATATTTCCATATACTTTATCTAGGAAAATGTAATTAAATAATATCTCTAGGGGTTTCGAAATCCTATTTTGGAAAATAAGTATAGGGTCAACCCTATACAATATTTGTATTTGCTAGTAATACAAAAATCGTTGGTAAAAATAAAACTAAAATTTTATATGTAATTATGGGACAAAGAAAATCTAAACCTAGCAAATATCTTACTAATAATATTATTAATAAGAATAAGAATAACTAATATTGGTATTAATTTTTAAGAGAAAAGAAACAAGAACAAAACAAATGCTAATAATAATAATAATAATAATAATAAAAATAATAATAATAATACATAATATAGTACAAAATATTTTGTGCTGTGTTTGTCAAAGGCCAAAGAATAATAAAGCACATCAAAGGAATAAAAGGTATCTCCTTTCTTTGTTCACGATCTGTAAGTATACAGAGAAAATTAGCAGGAAGAGAGAGAAGAAAAAGAGAAAAATATTTATTCGAGCTGATAACTCCCCAGAGAGAGAGAAGCTTCTCAAAGACGGAAGAAAAAGAAGAGGGGAGGAACAGTCACCTGCTCGGAGGAAAACTGTGGAGAGAGACTCGCGGAGGAGCTCGGTCGGAGCTTACGAAGGAGAAGGGGAGGAGCGGGGGTTTGAGAAGGGGTCGGTCGGCTCCGGCGGGCGCGCGGAGGAAAGCGGCTCTCGGTCAGCGGCGCACGCGGCTAGGGCAGCTGGAGAGGCGTCGCGGGGTCTCGGCCAGGGGTCCTCGAGAGGGGGTCGACCGGGAAGAGCGTGGCCTCCGGTCGGCGATGCCGTCGGGGAGAAGGAGGCATCCCCGGGAAGGTTTGACATCCAGATCTGGAGGTTTGGACGGTGTTCGAGGGTGGCACGCGCATGTCGGCGGAGACACGACACGGAAAAGGTGCGACAAAGGGCTAGGGTTTTAAATTTGCTTTTGGGATTTTCTTGGGCTTCGGTTTTGGTGGCCGTGGTCGGGTGGTGGTGCTGCGGAGGAGACGGGGGTGTGTGGAGCTAGGGGGTCGGGTGCTCGGCACAGGTGGGGTTGGTGTCAGGGAATTGGAAGACTGGGATGGTCGGGCTGTCAGTTGCAGTGGCGGTGCTGATACTGATGTTGGCGGTAATGGTGGTCCAGGTGGTGAGCGTGGTGGTGGCACCGCAGGTGCTGGGAGGCAGGAAGCTGGTGGTTGTGGCGATGTTGGTGAAGTCGGGTCGAAGCTGTGAGGAATAGGCAGGGTGGTCGGGACTGCGGGGTTGGACGGAACTGTGCGAGGTTGGACGTCGATGGCGGGAGAGGAGGAGCTGTAATGATGATGGTCGGGTCTGCCCCGTCGAGGTGGCTAGCCGGAACTAGCTAGGATAGATTTAGGTTTTGATTGTGTCGGGGTTGTCGACACGGAGGAAAATTTTGTATTTTGTAAAATATGGAATAAGAAATTGGATTGGGGACATGGATACGATGCACGCACGTGTATTTGTGGAGAATTTTGTGGTATGGAATAGTATTATGGAAGAAACAATGGGGAGTCTTCCCTATTTATAGGGTTGAGCAATCCTTGGTAGATAGAGACTAGGATTTATCTAAACCAAAATAGATAATTTTACTATTAAATTTAAACCAATACATTCATATCTAAATCCAAATCCAATTTAAATATAGATAAATTACACATTTAAATTAAACTATTTATTTTTAAATCAATAAATCTAATCACAATTTAATTTATCATAAATAAATCCAAATATCTTTTTATAGAATTTATATAATAATTTATTTCGAAAATCCTAATATATAATTTAAATATTAGTAGGAAATATCTTCAAAATACCTTTTAAATAAATTTAGGTAAAAATAATTTCGAAAATAAACATAAATATTTAAAATACCTTCTTGCTGAATAAATTATTATACATAATAAAAATAAATTTTGAAAATATACATGAAATAATTTTTATGCGCCTTAGACGAGTAGAATATTCGTATAATCTAGTTTTCTAAATTACCACTATTGAAATAAGATAGCCTTTTATAAATAACTAAAATAATAAGTTTTGGCAACCTCGATAGATACTTTTCACAACTTTTAATAAAAATAATTATTATATATATTATTTTGAAACCATCACCGATAATAAAATCAAAAACCAATTTTCTAAAAATATGTACCTCGCACATATTCGCACTCGACGAGTAATACGAAAAACGTAATTTTTCGCACGACGTATAATACGACTATGCGACGTATAAATAAATAAAAAAATCAGTACTAAAATATAGTAGAAATTTAGGGGTTTTACATCCTACCCAACTTACAAGAATTTCGTCCTCGAAATTAAGAATAGGTGGGGGTGAGAAGACACAATCGGGTATCGATGGGGAACAATCAATTACAACGTTCAACAAAACATGCCGTAGGAAATTGTGATCTAGATCATATAAAATATCACGGGTATGGTTAGAGGATAGTTAACGGTCGCAAGTTAACGTTCGAAAAGAATAGGGTTTAAGGAACGAGGGTAAATTAGTTAGAGATCAAGAGTTGGTGATTCCTTTGAGAAGATTGTATAGTAGTCACATGGGTTATATCGGTAATGAATACGATCAAGTCAATGGACGAGGCAAAGAAACAACATAAACAAGCATTAGAAATTCGTGATTTAGATAATAAATCACGGACATGGCCAATAAACGCAAAAGGAAAAAATTAAGGGTTTTAAGTAGATCAAAATAATTTAAAGACTTAAAAGAGATAGTTTCTTGAGAAAAAGTTTTGTATTGGTCGTCTAGGTTGAGGGTGCAATTAAGAGAATGGTTAGAATCATCTTCAAGTTTCAAGAATGATTAGAAGGTCGCGGTAATGAATCTAGGGTCGAAGAAAGGACGAGTAACTTTAGACGAGGATATAGTCACATTGGTTGGTCAGTGGCTAACTATCTTGTCAATAGATGGTAGGGCATCTAAGGGTGATACTTTGGGTCTATCTATCAAGTACGAGTCTTCGTCTAAAATAGGTGAAAGACGAAAACCAATATGAGTCCAAAGAAGTTGTTTTTGAATACCAACATGTGGTTCAAAGGTGAGTGAGTAATTCAAAAAGAATTGCCAAGGCTGTCGTGGATGGGACTCTAGAGGGCAAGTTTAGCTATGTCCCCATCCATGTAGAATGATAGATAAAAGCGAACCAAAGTGCACTTGGTTGATCAGACCATCATGCACCGGTTCTAATTAGACAATATGCTAGTGAGTGCTCAATAGCATATGTCATGAACAAGCTTGATAAAGAATTGAGCATACAAAAACTAGGCTACATTAGCATCATTAGTCTAGATAGTAAAAATATAGGCACATGAGATTAAGATTGAAATAGAGTAGAATTAGTTCGAACTCCTTAAGAATCTAAGTCTTGTTTGGTGCCTATACAGTCGACCTATTGTCTCCTTGTCTAAGGCTTTGGTCGACCAATAAGGTATGGTCCTTAAAAATTTATAGTCTAGGTCATCCACTTAGTATCTACTATAATGAGTCACAAGGATGAAGGCAATGCTAGGTCATGAGGCATTCTACCCAACTTACAAGAGTTAAACTAGTAGGGTGATGAAACAATGGGTCATGTCCACCTAGTATGGGTTACCTTATTAATCTCTATCAAGCATGAAAGAAGGGCACGAATCACGATAAAAGGGATCAAGCAAGATGCAACTCGAGGAATCAACCGAGAAGGCGGTCAAGTATGTGGATGAGATCCTAGACTCTAATCCTATATGCAGGCTTGCTTGGTACGGTAAAGTAACCAAACAATTTTTTTTTGAGACCTGCATGGGCCACCACAAAAATATGTAACGTCCCAGTCCCAAAATACGTAGGACCAAGTACGTAAACATGCCAGCTGTATACATACAAAGTATAAGGGCCATGTATGTATACATAAGCTGTAAAATGCTGTAAACCATAACTAACTAATCTCATCCACAAAATAAGGGAATAAAAGATATCATATAATGAATTGTTTTGGTACAATATGTTGGGTGGAGACACATCCACTACCAACCAAATAAAAAGGAAAAAGTACATGATATATATAAAAGGACTAAGTGGAAGTAGCAAGGAGGAACCAAGTCACGTCATCTTCGAATAAATGGAGAAGACCACGATCCCGGCTAGGATACCTGCGGAAGACATGAACACACACCTGGGGAATAACCAGGTCCTCAGAGGGACGTAATAAAATACAGGAAGAACAAGCTAATATGAACAGTCAAAATAATAATAATATGCAAGACTCTCTTAGACACCAATATGCAAAAGGGAATGCTAACCATCTATTGTGCAATTTAGAGGACAACTTTCATGCGCATGGGTAGGATTTTAGGCTATAAGTACGCAACTGGCATCCAGTCATACGTATCCGTCCGTAACGTCCAAAACGTCAGAGGGCATCTGCAAATATAAATTGCCACAGTTCCATCCGGAAACTGTGGTTTACCTGTTTGGATTCCCATACGCACTAGCGACTGTCCTCCCCCAATATTTCCCACACTGACCAAGTCATGTCCATGACTCGTCCAGTTTTGTAACTGCTTGAGTCTATATACCCTAGTCATAGCAATTACGAACAACTACCGTCACACGACTTTAGAGATGGCCAGTCCATAAGTCATGCCCCTAGTAAAATATTTCAAACCGTGTAGTGTGAGTGTCATGGCCCAAGGAGATATAAGGATATCCCCAACAAGAAGGTAGTCTGCTAAAACTAAGTTAACATGCATATAGTAAAGTAAAACGACTAATAGAGTCACTTGCACCCAAGTATGGCTTGGACGCGCAGTTTATAACAAAGGGAACTAACAATATGAAACAAAGTAAATAAATGCTGAAAATAAATAATATGACAGTAAATATAGCAAGGTATACTTGCCTGGTAGGATGCCTGGTCTGGTGCGATAATCAAGGTGGCACGACATAAGGACTTCGGTGCTACAACTACGCAAGGGAGCCTCTGTTGACGACACGGAGTATTCCATCGGGTCCAGAACGGTCAATTTAGTTAGGTTTGACATAATGAAGTGCAAAATTGGAGAGGAAATAGGAATGTCGGGATAAGTCATAGACCAAAGGACAGTCAGAGGATAGTGCATAAATAATATATATACTATTTATAATCCTTGAAAATATATATTTACTAGTAAAATAATTTATAGATAAATACTGAAAAGTATAAAAAAATAGTTTTAGGCAAAAACTCTAGATTTATATAAAAATGAAGTTGAGATAGAGAAACTATATTTATTAAAAATATTTTCGATAGTATTTGAGAAATACCAGCAAAAATTAATTTATAATTTGTAAAAATACATTTTTATTGATCAAATATTTCCATATACTTTATCTAGGAAAATGTAATTAAATAATATCTCTAGGGGTTTCGAAATCCTATTTTGGAAAATAAGTATAGGGTCAACCCTATACAATATTTGTATTTGCTAGTAATACAAAAATCGTTGGTAAAAATAAAACTAAAATTTTATATGTAATTATGGGACAAAGAAAATCTAAACGTAGCAAATATCTTACTAATAATATTATTAATAAGAATAAGAATAACTAATATTGGTATTAATTTTCAAGAGAAAAGAAACAAGAACAAAACAAATGGTAATAATAATAATAATAATAATACACAATATAGTACAAAATATTTTGTGCTGTGTTTGTCAAAGGCCAAAGAATAATAAAGCACATCAAAGGAATAAAAGGCATCTCCTTTCTTTGTTCACGATCTGTAAGTATACACAGAAAGTTAGCAGGAAGAGAGAGAAGAAAAAGAGAAAAAAATTTATTCGAGCTGATAACTTCCCAGAGAGAGAGAAGCTTCTCAAAGGCAGAAGAATAAGAAGAGGGGAGAAGCAGTCACCTGCTCGGAGGAAAACTGTGTAGAGAGACTCGCGGAGGAGCTCGGACGGAGCTTACGGAGGAGAAGGGGAGGAGCGGGGGTTCGAGAAGGGGTCGGTCGGCTCCAGCGGGCGCGCGGAGGGAAGCAGCTCGCGGTCAGCGGCGCTCGCGGCTAGGGAAGCTGGAGTGGCACCGCGGGGTCTCGGCCAGGGGTTCTCGAGAGGGGGTCAGCCGGGAAGAGCGTGGCCTCTGGTCGGCGGTGTCGCCGGGGAGAAGGAGGCATCCCCGGGAAGGTTTTGTTGAGAACTAATAAGGGACATTAGTCCCACATCGGAAGTTGTATTGTGAAGAGGAGGTGTACTCTCTATAAGTAGTGGCAGGAGCCCATCAATAAAATTATCTGAGAAATTCTACTCATTTTAACTAGGTATCAGTGCCAGGTTCCCAAAAAAGAAATTTTTCTCCCTCCCTGACGCCAGCACCCCCCAAACCCCCTTCTACTATCCCAGCTCCTCCCCCCGGACCTGCGGTGCAGTGCCCCGGACCTGACCTTCCTCCCAGATGCCCCCCCCGATCTACTATTCTAGCTCCTTCCCCTTACGGTGCAGCACCCTGGACCACCCCTCCCTCCCTGACGCCAGCCCCCCACCCCCTGATCTACTATTCCAGTGCCCCCTACCTGCCCCCCCGGACTTGCTGTGCAGCGTCCCGGACCTGCCCCCCCGGACCTGCTGTGCAGCGCCCCCGGACCTGCCCCCCCCGGAACTGCTGTACAGTGCTCCGATTTTTTATTTTTTTGCACCTTCTTTGGAAGTGCTTACAAAATTTGTTATTTTTGTACAGCTCCTACTCGGAGTTCTTGAAATATCGATCATACACGAAGTCATGGTCCAATTGGTTATGCTTGCACTATCTACCCTCGTCATCATGACGCGGTTCTAATTGCTCGTATGCCTGAAGAATTTTTGTGAGGAGGCCACTTGTTGTTCCCTCTGGTCTCTATAGTTCATGACATAGATACCCGAGATTAGGACACCCAGCAGTTAGCAGACGACGACGAGGACGACGACTAGGGATACAGCAAGTCCTTCCTACTCACAATTGAAGATGCCATGGATTCTATCAGTGGTAAACTGACGGTAGAAGAGATGAAGGCCCTGGTTGATGAGATCTTATCAAAGAGATTAACCGAGGCAACCCCACGGGTGACCCATACTGATGTGGATCCGTCACCCTACAAAATAGAGAAGTTGGAAAAGTTGGAAGCAAAGTTGGAAGGAACGTCCAACTACTTGAAATGGTCGAGGCAGGCGATACGGACGCTGAAGGGACGTGGCTTGGTTGGCTATGTCAATGGCCAAATGAAGGCGCCATCCGATCCCTCCTCAAAGGAGTTTGCTATCTGGAAGATTGTCAACAACGTCATAGCTGGGTGGTTGACAGCCTCCTTGACCGACCAGGTGTCGGGCAATATCGAGGCGATGGAGGCTACCGCCGATATATGGCAGACTTTGAAGGATATGTACTCAGGCTCGGGCAACCCTATACGGGTCTTTCAACTTCAGGATGAACTTGAAGGATGGCCAAAGACGACCGTACCATCTCTGAGTACACGACCATGTTGAAGAAGTACTGGTCTGATCTGGATCACTATGATCCTCTTGGGATGGAAGATGCACAAGTCGAACCGGCATTTACGAAGTATTTTCAGACGTTCCTAGCTTATATTTCGCGACAGCGAATGATAATATTCCTGAAGGGGCTCAACCCTGTGTTTGAGCAGAGAAGGAATATTCTCCTGTCCCAACCCACGCTTCCAGCCTTGGAAGAAGCTATAGTAGTCATGACACATGAAGAAGCTCGATTGAAGTTGATGCCCAACAAGGGATCCTTCCAGGGGGACCAAGCTGCAGTTGAAAAGTCTGTCCTTGTTGCCTTCACTTAGCCGCCATCTGTGAGTAGAGTGTGCCACAACTGTGGTGACTCCGGATATTACATCAAATTTTGTCCAAAACTCCTTCGAAGTCAGTCTAGTGATCGCGGACGGGGACGTAGAGGACGTCGTGGTGGTAGAGGAGGATATGCTAGTAGAAGGGGAGATTATTTTGAAGGACACAAAGCACATCTGGCGAAGGAAAGGGAAGAAAATCAACTGGTAGAAATAACCCCGCTTGAGCGGGAGTTCCTTGCAAAGTTGCGAGGCACAAAGCTGGGTTCGGCCGACAGTCATGTCACTCCTGGGGCATCATCTACCTCGGAGGATCACATCACTTGCTTTGCCAAACCCAGCACAGGTATACCTGCACGTGCTCTTGCATCTGTCCATCATCTAGGTTGGATTATGGACTCTGGGGCATCTCGCCATGTCACGAGGTCCCGTGGTGAGTTTCAGGACTATACTCACCTACCATTGTCGGAGAGTATTCAGACTGCTGATGGTACCTCCAGACCTGTAATAGGTAAAGGCACTGTCGCATGCACCCCTTCCCTTACTCTCAACAATGTCTTACATGCTCCTTCTTTTCCTGTCAATCTTATATCTATTAGTGCCATTATCCTTGATCTAAACTGTATTGTTTCCTTTGACATTCCTAAGGTAACTTTTGAGGAAAAGGGGACAGGACGGCGACTAGGGACTGGCACATGGCATAAGGGGCTATGGTACCTGGACAGGACCGGACTGGACAAAGTATTGGCATCTCTAGTAGCAAACGCGTAACCGGATGCTTTACGTAGCAGTATAGAAGATAAACTGCTCCTCCATCACCAGCGTGTCGGGCATTCTTCTTTTAAAGTTATTAGTCAAATGTATACGTCCTTATATCAAAGGGCTAATAAAGAGCAGTTATTTTGTAATGCTTGTGAGTTGGGAAAACATACCAGAAGCTCATATGTGTGCTCTGGGAATAGAAGTTTAGCTGCATTTGACATAATAAATTCGGACGTATGGGGCTCGTCCTACAACCGGTATTAACGGTTTTTGATGGTTCGTCACTTTTATTGATTGTTATACTCACGTGACTTGGGTCTACCTTATGAAGAATAAAAGTGACGTCTTTGAGGCATTTTAAGATTTTCATCGCCGGGTAGAAATATAATATGGTACTAAAATTAAATGCTTACGGTCTGACAATGGGACGGAGTATACTAATAAGAAGGTTGCTGAGTATTTATCCACTCATGGAATACTACACCAAACTTTATGTGCCTATACACCAACACAAAATGGTGTGGCCGAACGGAAGAACAGACACCTGCTGGAGGTCGCACGGACGATGATGTTGGCTATGAATGTCCCAAAACACTTATGGGGACAAGCTGTCTTGACGGCCTCTTATCTCATCAACAGAATGCCATCTCAGGTATTGGACTGGAAAATACCGTTGGAAATGCTTACTGGTGTAACCACTTACACAGTTCCACCGAAAGTATTTGGGTGTGTATGTTTTGTCCAAGATAATAGGCCGGGAGTCGGTAAACTGGATCCTAGAGCGGTTAAATATATCTTTGTCGGGTACACAGCGACTCAGAAGGGATATACATGTTGGAGCCCGGTTAAGCGAAAACTGTTTGTAAGCATGGACGTTACATTCCGAGAACTGGAACCATACTATGGTTCAGATGAAGGTTCAACGTTTGGTGACACACCTAACACGGAGAGTGTTAGACGTGAGGGGGAGAGAATAAGTCCAAACGTGGTAGTCGGATCGGTCCCGTGCCCGGTCGTGGAGAACTGGACGAAAGGGGGAGATAGCAGTGACTCTGATGAAGAAAATGATACATATGTTACGCAGGGGGAGAAGCCGTGCCCAGTGTCAGTGCCTACTATACCAAGTCCAGTGCCTACCATACCAAGTCCCTCGTCTACTCCTGCTCCGGCTCTTGAAGATGTTGCCCCCGCACTGAATCACTCTGATTCCGATGCGGATCTTTCTGACTCTGATGGTATGTCCTTTCCACCACTTATTGCTCCTTTAAGAAGATCTTCTCGCATCAATGCAGGTAAGTCTCCTCGTCGTTATGATGATTATGAACATGACATTGCCAACTTCTTGTCTTATTCTAACATTTCTCCAAATTATCGAGCCTTCATTGCATCGTTAGACTCTACTTCTTTGCCCAAGTGTTGACAGGAAGTAAAGAAAAATCCAAGGTAAAAAGCTGTAATGATGGAAGAACTTGGGGCACTAGAGAAAAATAAGACATGGGAGCTGGTTCCATTACCCAAAGGAAAGAAAGCTGTGGGATACAAATGGGTGTACACAATAAAGGAGACGCCAGAAGGAAAAGTAGAGAGGTACAAGACGAGGTTGGTTGCAAAAGGATACACACAATCATATGGCATTGACTATGATGAGACATTTACCCCAGTAGCAAAAATGAGCACGGTAAGAACTCTGGTCTCCATTGCAGCAAACTATGGATGGAAGCTATACCAGTTAGATGTGAAAAATGCCTTTCTCCATGGAGACCTGCAAGAAGAAGTATACATGGAACCCCCGCCAGGGTGCTATGCGACAGAATCAGACGGAGGGACGTCGCATGGTAAAGTGTGTAAACTAAAGAAGTCACTATACGGACTCAAGCAATCTCCTCGAGCCTAGTTTGACAGATTCAGAAAGGCTGTTACAGGCATGGGGTACTATCAAATAAATGCAGATCATACGGTCTTTCTCCAGCATAGAAGAGGCCATATTACTATACTTGTTGTATATGTGGATGATATAATAATCACTGGTGATGATGAAGTCGAAATTAGTAAGCTGAAGTCAAAACTCGCGAAGGAGTTTGAGGTGAAGGATTTAGGAGCGATGAGGTATTTTCTGGGTATCGAGGTATGTGACGGCGAACAAAAAATTGTTCTCTCAACAATTCGATATTGAGTATCTTGAAGTTTACGGAGACTCCAAACTGATTGTCAATCAAGTTAGAGGCACATACGAAGTTCGACATCAAGATTTGGTTCCATATCATGATGTAGCAATCAGGATGGCCACTTCATTCAAAGGTTTCTTTATCGAACATATACGTCGAGCATGTAACACGGAAGCTGATGCACTCGCTAATCTTGTAGCAGTATTAGCAATTCCCGCCAGAAGGCAACAGATGATCGTCATCACTAATAGAGAGTGATTTTGTGTCCAGAATAACTTAAATTTAGAAATTAACAACCCAAACATAGAATTCAACAATTCAGTTGAAATTTGTGCCATTAATGAAGATTAGAGAACTCCTTTCATAGACTGTGGTCCATGATATCCCACCTGAAGACCCTAAGGAGGCTATAACAATTCGACGATGGTCACTCAGATTTTACTATAATCATACTACAAAAATACTCTACCGACGAACGTTCGACGGCTTACTCCTACGTTGTCTTGTGGGTGAAGAAGCAAAACAAATACTTCATGAAGCTCATAATGGTGTTTGTGGTGCACATCAACCTGGTCCTAAATTACAGGATTGCATTCGCCGTATGGGCTATTATTGGCCCTCAATGGTATCTGATGCAATCGAGTATGCAAGAAAGTGTCGAGCATGTCAAATCCATGCTGATTTCATTCATCAACCGTCAGAATTCCTTCACCCAATGGTAGCATCTTGGCCCTTTGAAGCTTGGGAAATGGATGTCATCGGTCCTATCAACCCTCCTTCGTCTCGAGGACATCAGTTTATATTAGACATAACTGATTTCTTCTCAAAATGGGCTGAAGCTATACCTCTAGCTGAGGTCAAGACAAGCAGCATCATCAATTTTATCAAGCATCATGTGATTTATAGATTCGGTGTTCCTCGATGAATCATTCATGATAATGGGCCACAATTCATCAGTCAAAAATTTACTCGATTCTGCGATGATAACAGGATCAATAATATTGCTTCTACAGCTTACAATCCTGCAGCTAACGGGTTGGCAGAAGCATTTAACAAAACCATCATCAAACTCCTCAAGAAGTTTGTTTCTACCAACAAACGAAACTGGAGTGAGAAGCTTGGAGAATGTCTATGGGCTTACTGTACTACTATACGTACTCCTACAGGCTGCACACCTTTCTCTTTGGTATACAGATGCGACGCTGTCTTACCATTTGAAATCCAGATCCCTTCCCTTAGGATTGCCATTGCCAATGAACTAACAACCGAAAACAATGATCGTCTGAGACTTCAGGAGCTTGAAGCGCTTGATGAGAAATAGCTCCTAGCTAAACAACATATTGAGTTATACCAAGCTCGTCTATCAAAAGCCTTCAACCGTAAAGTCAAGGTCCGAACATTTCAAAAAGAAGAACTAGTTCTAACCGTCAGACGTCCTATTACTATAATACACATGAGCAAAGGCAAATTCGAAGCGAAGTGGGAAGGACCCTATATTGTAAGCAAAGTTTTCTCCAAAGGAGCATATCAATTGACTGGTATGGATGGTCGAGTCGCCATGATGCCCATTAATGGCAAATTTCTCAAGAAATATTATGTTTGAAGAAAAAGAAGAAATATCAACACAGAGACTCATAATATAAATAAAATTCCTTTTTATTTACAACAGAAGGAAATACATAAAATTAACGAGGACCAGAGCCCTCTTGATGAAAACGTATTTCGCAAGAAGCTCGAAGACATTATTTCTCGATGACACCAGCAGTTCGCAGGCAGCCTTCTTCAGAGCTTCTTCCTCGGCAGTACTCCCAGGCTCCACCAGTTTGGCAAGAATGTCCTCCTGCTTCTGTCCAGTGACAGCCGAGCTTTCTCCGATTTCTGACTGAGTAGGCAGCTGAGGCTCATCAGAAGGAGTATCGAGGACGGCTTCGATATTCGGGATAACTCCCGTCTCTTTAGCCATTTCTTTTGAAGACATTTGTGAATGAAAGAAAAGAAGTGAATGATGTTTTCAGAAAAGTTCCACACTATTTAAAGGCGGATGAAAGCCAAACATTCTGTCTCAGTAATCGAGACAACCTTTCCTCGAAAAGGCATGTTCGTTCATCTTGTGAAAAGATCTTCATTCACTATTTATCTCGAGAATCGAAGCAACCTTTCCTTGAAAAGGCATGCTTATTCATCAGTCTTTTCATCTCTATTTTATTTTATTTTATTATCATTTATTTACTCTTTCGTAAATAAAGTCATAAGATAATAAATACTCAAAATCCCCCGTGGATAAGCTCCTGATATTGTCTAAAAATACTCAAGATAATAAATACTCAAAATCCCCCGTGTCTCCTGATATTATCTCTATTTTATTTTATTTTATTATCATTTATTTATCTCATGATACGTTTCCTAATTCTGTCTCTCCACCGTCTAACTATCATGTATAAGGGCCCTTCCTACTATCTGAGGAAGATCCTTCTGGAACATGGAGAGTCCTAAGCAATCTGATTTGAGCGTCAGAATCACATGAGTTGTCTGATGTGAGTGTCAGAAGAATGCCCCCCACAGCATCCAAGTCGCCGATGCCAGTTCTGAAGAAGCTTGCCAACCAGACTTCTGCAAATATCAACAAAGAAAGAAAAGTTAGCAAGATCTATCAAACTGTGCGCCTTTTATCAACAAGCGCACATCATCAGAGTCAGTATATAGGCGCCTATGATAAAATATGCACCTCTAACTGAAGTCAGGCACTGGATTGCAGTGCACGCCTCTTCTCAGAGTTTCAGGCGTACGGCTACAACATGTGCCTCCGAACGAAGTCAGGCACTGGATTGCAGTGCGTGCCTCTTCTCAGAATTTCAGACACACGTTTACAACGTTCGCCTCTGACCAAAATTAGGCATTGGATTGCAGTACGCGCCTCTTCTCAGAGTTTCAGGCGCACGTCTACAACATGCACCTTATTTCTATAAGTCAGTGCCTGTCTTCAAAACAGTCTCATTAAAAAAAAGTGGCGCATGTTAAACAACAAATCATGAATGGCGCTTAGAAACCTCTGGTTCTTTATTGGAACTTACCATCAAAATCAACTATGTTTGTGCGGAAGATCGTCGATGATATAAAGCACGGCAAACCAACATCCGAAGATGCGGTATACAGAAGAACAACATCGGAGTTTGGTGGCACAAAAAGGCCCACGAACGTTGAACTCTTGGCCGCCAAGGGGATTCTGTGAAGAACCATCACCATCAATAGAAAGAAGACATGAAAATAAAAAGTTTATGGACATTTATTTTTGATTTCTCCGATTAACTATTTAAAGAGCTTAAAAGATATGAACGGGCGCGTCATTCTATGAGCCTATCTCGGGAAATACCTAAACAAAAGGTGCTCAAACCATACGAAAACTGCCACGTGTTCTTTGAAAAAATAGAAAAACATTTGAGTTGGTCAAAATGGTGTATTGGCACGCACCACTAAACAGATCACACAAAAAGATTTGCAGAAGGGCGCCAAAAATAAAATTTTCATTTATTACATAAGAAAAGGGAAAACAAGCCCCTACAAAATAAGTTACGCAAAAGGCAAAAAAAGTGGTGCCCCTACATAAACCATTACTTCTTCTTGTCTTTTTCACCAGCTTGGCGAAGAGAAGCGCCTAACTCGTGCATATCACGAATCCCTGAACAACGCATCAGACGAAGAAATCCTTCTACGTCGTCGCACTCTTCAGAAGAGGACGAAGGACCACTGTTCAGACGATCAAAGACTGCTGGGGTCAATCCAAAGCATTCTAAGAAATTAATTGCTCGCAGCGATCGATCAGCCTCGGACAGGACTGTAGGCGCAGTGTTAGGCCTTGTCTCCTGAACTTTCACTTTAGCATTAACGTCGGTCACCATCTCCTTCTTCTTAGGTGCCATAGAAGTACAAAAGTGATGGATGAATACAAGGACCTCTCCCTTTATATATGACCAACCAATGCTTTATATTCCCCATGGGAAATCGAACATCATCAATGCAACTCGGAAAGACGAAGAGGAGATCGAATGTTTCTGAGAAGAAATTTATTTTGACGGTTGAGCATTGACTGGCGCAATCCAAACAAAACTAGCATAATTCAAAGTAATTCAAAACTCTGAAGTATTTTCTAGTTTCGAAAACTTTGAAGGAGGTCTTGTAGAGCCTAAAAATTAAGATGCGCCACCTATTAAAACATTCAATTACCAGATGGCGCCAAAACGTTATATTGCGCTGAACAAACAAGTTGTGCAGCTTCAAGTTGCGCCAACGCCAGGTTGTGCTGGAGTCAAGTTGCGTGAGAGCCACGTGGCGCACTTCCTCGAGAAGCTGTAATGTCGTCATCATTATCTGACAACTAACAGCACGAAGATTAAGGAAAATCCCTTCGAATCCCACACATGTAATTAATACTGACAGCTGGTTCGTGTAAGTCACTGAATGGCGCAAGGATTAATCAGTACAGCACAGAAGACCTAGTCAAAGGCACCAGTTGTTAAGTTGCGCCTATGCGTAGCCTGATAAATTGGCACCACTTGATCAACTCTTATTTTAAAATAGGGTAACGTGGCGCGCAAGCCATCAACTTCGCAGAGCGTGCCCACTATACTACCCACGACCACGTGCATCTCAATCAAACGATGCCACTCGTCTATGGCAGTTGGTACAAACCACTCGCACAGGTTATTGCATTACGCCCTCGTACAACCTGTTGAAGCACGTACAAAGTGTTCAAATGGTGTTCAAGACAGAGTGACGTGGCACGCAAGCCACTAACTTCGCAGAACATGCCCACTACACTGCCCACGACCACGTGCATCTTAATCAAATGATGCCACACGTCCATAGCATTTAATACAACCGTTTGCACAAGTAAACAGGAGGCGCGCAATCTGAAGCACGCGTAATCCATAATAACTACTAAATAGTTATTTCAAGAACTCTATAAATAGGGTTTCAAATTAAATCACAAGACATCAAGAGTGATCATAATCTCATGCTAAAGTGCTGCTGCATTCTCCAGAGGCTCGTGTCTTCGATATCACATCGTCCAAGGGATAAAGTGATCGTCTTCTGATCAGATTCCTATAGTTGTACTTTTCCAAAAATCAATTGTACTTATGTACTCTTTTTTATAGTTTGTAATAAAACTTTTTGTTCTTTGCAAACACGCATGGGCGCATAGGAGTAGTGGGCGCATATTGGTTGGCCCATGCCTATAAATAGGCCTTGAAGAAAGAGAAAATTCATTATTCTCTTTTCTCTTAGAACTTTCAATAGACTTTTCATCTCCTCTCTGCACGAACCACGTCTCCCAAGGCAGCCAAGAGATCTGTAAAGGGCAAAGGGGCTGCACCGAGTGGCTCTCCTCCTGCGACGACGTCTTCGCCAGTCCAAGACCCGATCCTGGATGAGGCTACGCCTCAAAACAAAGTCTTGAGCATTAATTTATGATGCTCAGACTTTTCTTCTGCCTGGGCGCATGCGTCCAAGGTAATATGCTTCTGTGAGCATTCATATGCGCCCACAGAAGCATGCGCCAATACTGTGGTGTGTTATGCACCCACATGTTGCTATATGTTATGCACCCACATGCTGTTGCATGTTATGCACCCACATGCTGCTGTATGTTATGCGCCTACATGTTGCTGTATGTTATGCGTCCACATGTTGTTTTGGGCGCATAACCCTTTGGGCGCATAAGATTTCCTCCAGCATTTAATTTTTTCTACAGATTCTGAGTCTGACTTTCTCTTCTGTCCTTGCAGTTAACATGTTTGTCCCAGAACTTGATGGAATCCCTTTCGACTCTGCTTGTCAAGTCCTCGACATAAGTCTCATAACCAACATGGTCAGCAAGGTTCAGGCCAAGATCAGTCATAACCAGCCTACGGAACGGACACTCGCCATACTTGAACAGGCATAAGACCTTCTTGAAGCAGATGATTAACGATAAGAAGTTCTTGCTTAGAGGGGCACGTCGTTTAAAAAAGCTGTACTTCCTGTTCAGCAACAGTGTGGGGTTCGAAGATGGCGGAACGATACGCTTAAGAAACCCACTGGTGGTCAGGCTGAACAAACAGAGGATATGGCTACCGTCAATAGAGCGTTAGTATCCTTTGTCTGCTTTTATTGTCTTAGCCGCACGGCGATGGATGAAGTAGGAGCTAACTCCTGAGCTCCCCGGGATCGTCTCCGGAAGAATACAGTTCGACTCAGGAGATCGAAAGAAGGACACTTTCAAGTGTATCCGGGCCTCTACATCTTACTCTACGAGGGGGCTGCAACCTGGTGCCATAATGAACGACGTCCCGACGGACCTCCACCCTTATGCTGCCGACACACTTTACAATCTGATGATGTCAGGGGACGTGTCGTATCCCGTAGGAAAGATGCGGATAGAAGGCTAGAGGTATCTAGCTTCATTCTGGAGCAACCTCACTGGCTGGGTGCTTTTCACGTATGAAGCCACCCTGAAGACTGCTGGCCTATTTTTATGCTATTAGGGCCACCCAATTTGGCGTAAGGGTCAACTGGCCAATGTTTGTCTCTTTGGCGGAGTTATATAACCTTCACAGTTGTACTTTCTTTACTCCGGGCGGGGAGATGGGATTGGCTCTCCATGAGATATAGGAAGTGTCAAAGCTTCTCTGGGGCACAGAGCCGTATGAAGAGTACGTGCCCTGTGATGAGGAGCTCCGAGATCTGGAGAATGAGAACTCCGAGATGATTGATGTATACAAGGAGTTACTCTGCCATCTTCTCATCTGTCATAGGATTAACAATAAAGGGAGAACCGAAGGGGCCAATCCCCACACAAGAGCTTGGACGGGCTACGTCTTCGTTCAAGTAGAAGGAGAGGATCCGGCCTCCTTTTCAATTTTAAAACCTATGACCAAGTCCGATATAGAAGTCCGGATGGCAGATTATGATACGGCGGATACTGAGGACAGTGATGATCCTGAGGGGAAGTTCCCGATTGGCCACTACTTTCGTCAAGCTGAATATCCATTGTCGGAGAAAGCTGTGCTGGCAGCTTTCTTGATGATCTGGCTTCGTGATTGTATAGTCCCTAGGGGTACAGGGACTATTGAGAGGATGAGCCGGAGCATAATACTTTCGGCTGTGAAGCTGGCGTTTGGATACCATCTTGTCTTGCTTCCCGCGATGGTCTGTGCCACTGGACGGGGTCTACGGGACTTTGTTAGAAATGCAGTGACTCCTGATGGCAAAGCCAACTTCGTCCGGACCGAACTTTCATATCATTTCTTGATGGGGTGGCTGCTACTGCATTATCCTACCCTGATAAACGCTAGGCCGGTGGTGGACTCTTTGGCGGGAGACGCCTTTCTTCCCAGATTCTGTGATATGGATTAGGCCGTCACTGGTGTACCCGCTTGCAGAAACGCTTTAAGCTTCTTGGAGAACTATTAGTTCTTCAGGGTACCCCTCCGTCCGGCAGCGGTAGTGCAGGAGATATCTTAGTAGATGAGGGACTTCATGCCACTAGTTTGACTTATGGGATGTTTCACTGGCTTAAGTCTATTGGACCGTCGCATCTGGTGCTCAAAAACAGGAACCATACCTTTCTGGAGCCATACCTGTCGAGTCGTTTCGTACGGCAGTTTGGCTACAACTAGCTCCTTTTAGAAAATGCTAGCCCGTACTTGGAGTCAATAGGCAGCTTAATTGACGGGACGCGTGCCTGGATGTATTACAATGCCGAATGCATGGAGGCAATCTTCATCCTGCCCTTGGATAAGCCTGAGACCCACCTGTGCTATGCTGCCGCCAAATTTTATGTTCAGATCAATACTTTTCATCCCCGGTATGATCGTGAACAGAGCTTGATATTGGGGACTCGGTTTGGCCGCCTTTCTGTGACACGTGCTCAAAAGGCGCCGAAGGGCCGTAAGAAGGAGAGCGCTGCCCCAATTGTGAAGCCAGCCACAGTACCACGGCCAAAAGCTATCCTTAGGGAGCCGACAGTACCTCCAAAGGAGGATACGAAAGATGATGATTCTGCTCCTTCCAATCCTCCTCAGAAGAGGAAAGCTTCAACTGAATTGGCCCAGGAGCCAACTTTAAAGAGAAAGAAGAAGACTGTCGTCCTAAGGAGAGCCAAGGAAGTGGGTGCTGGCTCACCTCCCTTGAGAAGGTCTTCCCGGCAAACTGGAAGAAGTGGAACGACGTCACGGGCCGTTACTGTTAGGGAGGTAGATCCCTTCCTAGACTACATAACCGTTCTGGTCAAACCATTAGAAGCTTTCTCACCCTTGCGTTTGTCCTTTGCACAGGACCCTGAAGTTGCAGCTGAGGTAGGTGCCTCCTCATCTGAGGAAGTGGACGTAACAATAGTGTCCCCTCCTTGTCATCGACCGACAGACGACGTTCAACCTTCCCCAGTCAAGGAGGCTGAATTAAAGGATGATCAGGGCGAATGCCTGGCTTATGGTGGCGACCAGGGAGCTAGTCCTTCTTTCGATATCTCCTTGGGGGAGATGTCTAAAATTCGGGCCATACTGAAAGAGTTGGACGAGAATTAGGTCCAATCGGCTCATCCTCCTGCTGGTACGCTATCTTTGTGCCTCTCTTCAGATGAGATTTTTTTGACATCGATTTTGCGTGCTCCTCGTGAGGCTGACCACGATTGTATGTTCCTTTGTAGACAAGAAGAAGGAATCACTCGTAAAGATAACCCCAGGCATTGGGGGAGAAAGAGAGGTTGTCCCCGGCTCCTTTAAATTTGCTGGTATGGAAGGATCTGTTAGTGAGCCGGCATCGATAGCAGAAGGAGAGGTTGAACAGCCTACTGAGGGGGCTGTTGCAGAATCTGCTCTCGGTCCAGCTAGGACCGTAGAAGATACCCAGCCTGATGCTGCTCGAGGCCTTGATATTGTTCTTCTTGAACAGCCTGGACCTACTCTCGGTTTCTCTAAAGCCAAGACTGATGACTTAGCCCATGCTGGCACTGAGCATGCCGAAGGTACAAAATTATAATTCTTTTGTACTCTTTTTTTTTGTTACTGATGCATATATTTTTTTCTTGCCAAGTTTGTCTTTTTGTCAGGCATCTCTTCCTGGAGTGGAAGAGCCTCATCAAGCATCCTCCCCAACGACCTCTACAGAAGACCACGAGATGGCCCAGGAAGTCGTCAAAGCTTTCTATTCTGTCCTGAACGTAAAGCTTCCTGGAGTCATGAATCTGAATGCCACCTTTGGCCCTGTGAAGGCTGTTGCTGAATGCCAAGTGGCAGCCCTTGAGATCATCGTCGGCTATGAAGAGCGGGCTAATGCTCTAAGGAAGGTTCTGAATGTTTTGGAGGGTCAGGTAGCCAGATTTTGGGATGCCAAACAACGGAGCCTGACGTCGTTGTTCCGTACAAAAGACGAGGTTTTGGTCGCGACTCTCGTGGAGGAGGAGACTACTTTCCAAGCAAGGAAGGATGCTCTTGCTCAAGAAATCTATGAGTTGGCTGACCAGTATGAGCAGTTCAATGCTGCGAGTGAGGCACATGCTACTTCGAAGAATAAGCTGGCTGCCAGATTACTGAGAAATATAATCATATTGCGCAGATCCAAAGCGAGATTGCTCAACTAGAGGCCAGCTTGAGGACAGCGATGTCTGAGCAGGAGGACTATTTGGCTCAGACTGTCATGACCGCCATAACTTTTGACCACTTAAAAGAACAGCTAATGAAGTTGGAGGGAGAGAACATGAACCTGATCCCCTTCCAGGATAAAGCTGCTCGTCAAGAAGATGCGCGCCGTCGAGCTACCGCAAAGTCTGAGGCCAAAATCGCGGCTCTAAGGGATAATATCAATCGATTGTGTATCCCTTAGATTTTTTTGTTTGTAACTGTTTCTCTTTTAGCCGTCAAGGCTCTTGTATCATTTTCTCCGTCTTTTGATAGACATTTTAAATAAAGAATCTTTTTGGCTTTCAAGAATGAAGTTTTGTGAAATATTCGGGCTAGAGGTAATATGGACGTAGTAAGGATATTTCTGGTGGGTATTCTGCTGGAGAATTTGATATGGACCTATTATCCATTTTATATTTAGGGTTTTTGAATATAGATAAAAAGTTGAAAGAAGCTGCTAATAGAGGTAATATGGACGTAATAGCAGATGATATTCTATATCTGACCAGCGGTAAGATGGACTGGAAAGATATATAACATTAGGTAGGAGTGGATAATTCAGAGGTAATATGGACGTGATTATCCTTGATGAATGCTTTGCTTAGAGGTTATATGGACGTGGCAAAATGTTTCTTAATCATTCCACTGGGGAAATAATTATCGGAAAACAATTCAGAGGTAATAGGGACGTGACTTGTTTTCGTCAAACCGAGTTTGGGCAGAGTCAAAAACGGAAATGATTCCACTGGAAAATCTTTTTGGAGGACCCATTATCCATGGCGTATTCAAGACTCTTGAAATACGGATAATAGTTAGTTAATTTTTTGAATCACATAAACATTGCATTGTACATTTACATGACTAAACATATGCGAACATTGTTTACATAAGGTTACAGATAATATTTCTTCAGGAACTTGCCGTTGATAGGCATCATGAGCAAGTGACCATCAGGCTTGGTTAGTCGGTACGCACCGTTAGAATACACTGATTCTATAACGAAAGGACCTTCCTATTTAGGCTAGACTTTTCTTTTTGTTTTGAGCGTCATGGCCATTGGTCTTCTCACTGCTAAGACTAGATCACCAACTTAGAAGATTCTTTCCTTCACCTTTTTATTGAAGGCTTTGGAAAGACGTGCTTGGTATAGCTCAATGTGCTGCTGAGCTAACAAGTATTTTTCGTCCAGCGCTTCGATCTCCTGTAGTCGCAGACGGTAGCTTTCTTCGGCAGTCAACTCACTGGCTAAGGCTACTCGAAGAGAAGGAATCTAGATTTCTAGGGGAAGAACTGCTTTGCTCCCATAAACCAGAGAGAATGGCGTACTGCCTGTTGGAGTCCGGACCGTTGTACGATAGACCCAGAGACATTCGTCGAGCTTCTCATTCCAATCGCGCTTATTTGAAGACACGAACTTCTTGAGAAGTTTAATGATGGTTTTATTGAAGGCTTCTGCTAACCCATTAGCCGCTGGATTGTAGGTAGTAGAGGCTACATTTTGGATTCGATTCCTATTGCAGAACCGATAGAATGTATGGCTTACGAATTGTGGACCATTGTCATGGATAATCCTGCGAGGTAGGCCGAAGCGATAGATAACGTGATATTTGATAAAACTGATCACGTTTGACGTCTTCACTTCGGTGAGCGGCATAGCTTTCGCCCATCTAGAAAAGTAATCGGTTATAGCTAGGATGAACCGATGTCCTCTGGAAGATGGCGGGCTGATTGGGCCTATGACATCCATACCCCAGGCTTCAAAGGGCCAAGATGCTGCCGTCAGGAGTAGAAACTTCGAAGGTTGGTGAATGAAGTCACCGTAGAACTGACAAGCCCTACAGTTTTTGGCATATTCAATAGCATCTGCTATCATTGTAGGCCAATAATAACCCATTCGTCTGAGGCGATCTTGTAATTTGGGGCCTGGTTGATGTGCACCACAAACTCCGTCGTGAGCCTCCCGGAGTGCATGTTTGGCTTCTGTGTCTGATAAACATCGTAACAGTAGCCCATCGTAAGAGCGTCGGTACAGCATTTTGGTAGCTATATCATAGTAAAATCTGAGGGATCGTCTTTGGATAGACACTGCTTCCTTTGGGTCCGCAGGGAGGATTCCATAGATGGCGTAATCTATGAAAGGAAATCTCCAATCTTTAACGTCGACGTTTATTTTCGTTGTGCAACTGTGATGAATATACAAGGCATCTTTCACACAGAATAGTTTTCGACCAGACACTGTGATCGACTGTTGAGTAGTGGTAGGGACGGTCAAGGAAGAAGCGAGACCAGCTAAAGCATCTGCTTCTATATTCTGTAGTCAAGGCACGTGCTCGATGAAGAATCCAGCGAAAGTAGACGCCAACTCTGTAACGCCCCAGTCCCAAAAATAGAAGGACTAGAACGTAATCATGCCAGCTGTATACATACGAAGTATATAGACCGTCGTATGTATACATAAGCTATAAAATACAGTAACCAAGGCACTAAATCTCATCCACAAAGATAAACAATGATACAAAAGCAACTTTAAATTTGTCATGTATATAATCGTTGGGCGAAGACAAATCCACTACCAACTATGGAAAGAAATACTTAATAAAAGAAAGAGTTTGGCGAACGAAGCGAAGACGATCAAAGTGCAATCATCCTCGAAGAAATAGAGATGAACATGGCTACGGCTAGAACACCTGCGAAAGACAAGAGCACACACCTGGCGAGATAACTAGGTCCTCAGAGGGACGTAACAAGATACATAAAGAACATGCTCCATAACTGAATATATATAATATGTCATAAATCACAAGTAAAGTAAATAGTCCCACTCGTAACAAGTTCCAATACCTCATCATCGAAACAGTGGACTACCCCTACAACCAAACAAGGACAAGGGGTAGTACACTATACCGCGATGCGATATTGTCCTAAGCTACTAATAGAACGGAGTGATATGACATTGACGAGGGTTACCTAACCATCTAATGTGTTTATGTAGTAAGAACAAACCTTCAACGCATGAGCCCTGGCTGTAAATAGGATCGGCATAGTCCCCATATAGGGCACCATGGGCCTACGTCCGTAACGTCCAAAGGTCGTCAGAGGGCATCATGCAAGGGGCTACGTCCATAACGCTCTGGAAAACGTCAGAGGGCACCTGGAGCCTGCGTCTCCGGCGGAGTGCACAGGTAAGCAGGGAAGTGCAAAGAAGCCCATACGTCAGGTATTGTTCAACCCACCCAATGTACCTGTCAAGTCGCATCCACGACCATGTACCTCTACTAACTGCTAAGTCTCCTAACACGCCTCTATTAGCAGTTAGCCCTAACGCATGCACACGGGTGATCAGCCAACACGCAAGGACCTCTACATGCTACTCATCTCACACATACTCGTGGTACAACTTGTAGAAGAGATGGCAACTCTAGAGCGGGGTGAATAGAGTTTATAGCGATAATAGCCAATTAAAAATTAAACTCTTTCACAAGCTGAAAGTAATCAGAGTAAATGCGGAAATAAATAAGGAGCAAGAAAGCATGCGCAAACATAGCCGAATTTTAACCTGGTTTTCCTCGTGGAGGACTAGTCCAGGCCTGAGAACTCTAGCTCAGGATTAAATCCACTATTTGTGAAATAGTAGTTACACCCCGTGCCTTTTCTTCAGAAGAGCACGTCAACTTCTTACAAAGATCGCAGTGGCGATGCTTGGAATTTTCCAAACGACTTCTTGAACTCTTGCACAAACTCCTAACTGAAAAATGCTGAGCACTTGAGGCTTAGGGAGCTTGTGGCTAGTAGATGAAGAAGGGTATGGCTTGTATTGAGCTTTAGAGAGAAGAAAAGAGAAGATTGGATGAATAAAAATGAGAGAATTCATGGCCTATTTATAGGATACCAGGTAGGCAGAATTCGGCCAGAATTCTGGTTGGAATTTTTAAAAATTTGGCCGTTGGACAACTTGCAGCTAGCCAACCCTAAAAATTAGGGTGCTGATTTTTAGGGGACAGAGTTCGGCCCGAACTCTGTGTGGAGGCAGAGTTTGGCCCGAACTCTTTCTTCAGAGCACAGAATGGGTGATTGGTCCAATAGGCTTATTTGGATGTATGTGGAGCTTTTAGATTTTGGGTAGGGTATAGGTTAAGTCTCAGATGCTCAGCACAACTCAGCTTACATAAGTCTAGACTCAATAAAATTATAAAATACAGACTCAAAAATGACTTACATTTGCAAAACTGAGCTGTCGTCTGACTTGTGCTGGATGTAGTCTTCATGTGTCGTATTGAATTATCACAAGTATTATTTAGTCAATTCTATCAATATTTGGTTGACTGTGACTTTGTGTCAATAATCTCCCCCATATTGATAGTTGACAAAATAATAATTGTATATTTAATATTCATACCTGGACACATTTAAGGACAAAAACATAGCACCCCCGTAATCAGTGCCGAGTTTAAAAAATAGCTCCCCCGTAATCATTGCTTTGAATCCTGTTGGCCTGATAAGAACATTCTCCCAAAAGCATAGATACAGAGACAAAAAGAATATAGAGTATACAAATATCTCCCCATTTTGGCATTTAGTAATAAACCATAATCAAATAAGAACTGGCAAGCACACCAAAAGATAATAGAAGAAACTGCATAGAAACTGATAAAACTACTAAATGTCCCAAGAGTCACACTTCATAATAAGTCTAATACAAGCAAAGTGCATAAAAGTAACTAAAATCCAAAGTGCATAAAGAAACATAAGCTATGATCCTCAGTAGCAGCAGCAAGTAGCAGTCCATATCCATCATCGAGCTCGTGAAGGCCCAGCGTCGTCTGATGGATCAGTGAAGAAACGACGAGGGTCCACGAAGGCCGCATCCGGATCCAAGTAGCGAATAACCCAAGGGTCATCGATACAATAGCCCTCACGACCAGGGTCCCGCTCCATAGAAATAGGCATGGAAGGATAGCGAGACATGGAGTACCGAATATCGTGCAGCGAGTTGCTGATGGCACTCATCTGCAGGGTAGTCCGGTAATCCAGCTGAGTCCAGCGATCATCCTCTAAGGTGAAACGATCGCAGAGCATGGTCTGAAGAGACTCGAGAATAGCAGGAGGAGGAGGAGGATCCTGTCCCAAAGGAGGGGCATCTGGCTCATCATCAGAATGCCCAGACACGACTGGTGAGCCAACGGCTACCTGAAGCCTCCGTGCCTTTGAAAGAAAGGCAGGGACAGGTAAGAACGAACACTCATGAAGAGGTATACGAAAAGTACGAAAGACCATAGGAAGATACAAAGCATAAACCAAGGATCTTGGTTTCTTCATAGAATTAATCATCCAATCCATCATTGTACGTGGAAGATTAAATGGTACATGAAAGTGGAGGTGATATAAGGCCGAGATTTCAAAGTAGGTGACTTCATCGGTGGAACCCGCTTTGGGTAGAATGGTATTAAAGATAATCCGATGAAGTTCATAAAAATAGGGATTGAGATACTTGGCCAAAAGCTTACGAGGACGTGTGTTCGGGGTACACAAGTCGTCCTTGAAGCTTTCAAGTGAAGACCCATCGGGAAATTGAAACGATCGAGCTTCAACAAGCTTTTTTCATGAGTTTGGCTCTTGGAGTTCAAGGTGTTCGGCCAAATCGAAATCATCAAACGAGATGTCAATTCCCGCAACCCGTGAATAAATATGTTTATCATCATGAGTTAGGTTGCAGTAGAACATTTGAATAGCACTACGATAAATGACCGAATTGGTGGTGACAAGTTCGTCAAGGCAAAGGTCATGAAAAAGTCCATCATATTGAGAGAAAATAGTAAAGTTGATAGGGTGACCCGCAAACACCGGACGTGTCCGAAAATCACTAAACCAATCATTAGATGCGTCGAGTGATACAAATATTCGGTCGTCAAATGTGTTTGGGTCATGTGGACGTGGTGGATTGAACAACGGATAGATAGGTGGTTGTTGTTCAACGGGTGGTACAACGGGCAGTTCAACGCGAGAAAGAGCATTCGAAGAGGACGCTCCCTCGATTCGAAGTCTCTTCCCGCGATTGAACAAACGTGGAGCCATGAAACAATAAAGATAATGGAGGAAATTGAAATAAGAAAAGTGTTGAGATATACCTCAAAGTGATGATGAACAATGAAGGAGAATGGTGAAATAGGCCTTCTCCTTGAGTTTGGGGAAGAGGTGAGCTCTAGAAAGGAAGAACTAGGGTTAGGATTTTGAGAAAAAATATTTGGAGAAGTAGAAAAGGTGGCAATGGAGGAGAAGAGGGAGGAGAGCCCGAATAAATGTGAAGGGTTCCAATTGGTCGGAACAAATATGGGCCATTGGATCTTTTTATGATCAGCGACTGAGACTGTTTTCAGTTCTGGAACAGCCAGGCCGAATTCGGCCCGAACTCTGGTAAGGGCAGAGTTCAGCCCGAATTCCGGATTCTGTTGATAGAACAGGAATCAGGCTGAGAAGAAGAGAAAAATTGTTAAGTGTGAGAGACAAGAGGAAAAGGAAAGTGAGGACATATATAAGGAAGACTCAAAGTGGAGAGTGACAGAAGGTTAACTTTGAAGCTAAGTGAAGTTTGGAAAATTTGCATTTTAGCATGTGAAAAATTAAAAATGAACCATGTAATAAACAAGGAATTATGTCATAATTCAATATTTTGATGCTGCCATGGGTTAGCTGCAGGGGCCGGATCCCAGCTAGCGGTAGTCCTGAGGACTAGTGCACCGTGTCGCTTAGGCTTTTACGCCTTGTTGTCAGAAGGACCCTTTCGGCTTGTACCCATAGAAATTTCATCATAAAAGAATCAAAACATACTCGATATTTATGCAGGTTTATTTTAATTAATAACAGCTTCATCCAAAATTCTAAGTTCACGACAAAGAAAATTGAAGCGCTCTTCGGATAATGGTTTTGTGAAGAAATCTGCTAGCTGATGATCAGTGTCAATAAATTCTAAGTTAATAGTGCCATTTTGCTGATGATCACGCAAAAAGTGGTGATGTATTTCAATGTGCTTCGTGCGTGGGTGACAAATGGGGTTCTTAGTGAGATTTATAGCACTAGTGTTGTCACAAAAGATTGGAATGTGCATAAAAGATAAATTATAGTCTTCAAGGGTTTGCTTCATCCACAGAATTTGTGCACAACAACGCCCAACTGCGATGTATTCAGCTTCTGTTGTGGATAGTACGACAGAATTCTGCTTCTTGCTAAACCAAGAGACTAAAGCCTTTCCTAATAAATGACACGTACCGTTCGTACTTTTACGGTCGACCTTGTATCCGACGAAATCAGCATCAAAATAACCAATGAGGTCAAATGATGTTGACTTGGGATACCATAAGCCTACTGTAACCATGCCCTTAAGGTATCGAAAGATACACTTAATAGCAGTCATGTGTGATTCCTTAGGATTGGCTTGATATCTAGCACATAGGCAAACGCTAAACATAATATCTAGGCGACTAGCAGTTAAATAGAGTAGACTGCCTATCATACATCGATACTTACGTTGGTCCACGGGTTTGTCGCTTTCATCTGGTTCTAGTTTAGTTGTAGTAGCCATTAGAGTGCTGATTGGTTTGACGTTGTCAAGGTCGAATTTCTTCAGCATGTCCTTTGTATACTTCGACTGACAGATGAAAGTTCCATTTAACATTTGTTTGACTTATAGTCCAAGAAAGTAGTTGAGCTCCCCCATCATGCTCATCTCAAACTCGGCCTGCATACACTTGGCAAAATCTTGACAGAGGGTTTCATCAGTAGAACCAAATATAATATCATCTACGTATATTTGGACTAAGAGAATAGTGTCTTTAAAAGATTTTATGAAAAGTGTGGTGTCAATTTTCCCTTTAGAAAAACCTTTCTCAAGCAAGAAATTACTTAGCCGTTCATACCAAACTCTAGGGGCTTGTTTGAGGCCATATAGCTCTTTCTTCAGCTTGAAAATATGGTTGGGAAATTTGTGATTTTCAAAGCCAGGAGGTTGTTTCACATAAACTTCCTCCTTAATAAATCCATATGAAGAAGTTACAAAGGTCTAGTAGTACTTACAGAGTTTATGGAATAAAATGAGGACTTAGTTGCCTTATTCAATTCACATTCGGCACATACCGTGTCCTTTTTGAATGTGATGTTGGGCAGGCCTCTAACTAGCTTCTTAGTCGATAGCCTGGATATAGTATCCATGTTGGCATGACCAAGACGCTGGTGCCACAGTAATCTTTCGTCCTTATGAGCATATAGGCATCTACCTGCATTGTTAGTGTCTCTAGACAAATAGAAAATATAAATATTATCCTCTCTTACCCCTTCAAAAACAATGTCTCCCGTTGACCTATCATAAATAAAGCATTTATTTTGTCCAAAGTTAATGTCATATCCATGGTCAGCAAGATGACTAATGCTGAGCAGGTTATGCTTTAAATCGGTCACTAGGCAGACATCCTTTATTACGGGAGAGGGAGGATGACCAATAATACCATTACCTATAATATACCCTTTTAGGTTGTTACCGAAGGATACATATCCTTCTCTCTTCATCGATAGTGATGCGAAAAGATTTGCGTCTCCCGTCATATGCCACGAGCATCCACTATCGAAAATCCTCTTACTCTTAGTTGAGGAGGGAAGGTCCACCTACATCAAGAGTAGATGTGACCTTTGGTACCCAAGTTCTTGAGGGTCCTGAAAAGTTAGTTTTCGGAAACCATGCATATATCTTTCTATCTACTAATCTTCTTATTCTACATTGTAGTAAAATATGTCCATGTAATCCACAATAAGTATATATAGCATTCCTATTTATGTTAGGAGCATGCATATGATGTCTATGAGTAGAATGATGTGGAGTAGCATGATGATATATAGAGTTAGCATAGTGATGATGTCTATATGTAGAGTGATGTGGAGCAGTATGGTGATAATGTCTATATGGAATAGCATGGTGATGATGTCTATATGGAATAGCATGGTGATGATGTCTATATGTAGAGTGATGGTGATTTTGTGCAACATAGTGATGGTTGTATCTATGTGTAGCATGATAATTCTGTGACATATGAGAATTATTTCTACGTGCATGTGGTTTGTGTGCTTTATGAAAGTGTGTGTGTGTATATGTAAGCATGATTATGAGCTGCAGGTGGATGACGTGGTTGACTAGTATGAGTAGTGTCATGCTTTGTGTGTGTCTCATGTGATTGGGTTTGAGGTTGAGCAACCTGTTTTTCCAATTTAGTCTCTAATTTCTTAGAGACAGCCTGCAGTTCAGTAACCTTAGCATTCAAACAATATATCTTAGTAATAGAAATCTTGTGTCTACTCTTTTTTTCTGCAAGCTCCGTGTTGAGTGCTGTGATTTCTTGTGTTTGTTGTTCAATGCGTGCTTCGGCATCATGTAAGCTTATTTTAAGCTTAGATACCTCATTTGTGACATCCGTGGGTGAAGTGTCTCTAATGTTATCAAGCAGTAAAGAAAGTCTTTGAATTTCGACTTCATGACTTTTGATCTTTTCCTTGGTATATTTATATTTACCAATGACCTTTTTATGATCATCAAGTAAATCGGTAAAAGCATCGCCAAGTTCATCAAAAGTGAAGTCATCAAGAGTTTCGTTTGATATCTTGTCGGACGTTGCCATTAGGCACACGTTTGCAGCATCTTGAGGAGAGTCCTTTTCTTCCTTGGATTCACTAGCTTCGCTTTCATGCCAAATGCTCATGTTGGCATATTTCTTTGAGGAAGTCTTCTTGTATGGTTTCTCATAACGGTTGCTCTTCTTTAAGAATGGATAGTCTTTTCGGACATGTCCCGTCTTCTTACAACCGTAGCAGGTTGGCTCTTCTTCGTCGTCTTCTTGTGGTTCCTTCTTTCTTCGGTTGAAGCAAAATAATTTCTTGAAGTTGCGGACAAGGAGAGCTTGATCATCACCTTCTGAGTTGTCGTCATCCGTCTCTTCGGGGTCAGCCCTCCGTCGGTCAGCTTTGAGTGCGATCTCCTTAGCCTTAGGAGCAGGCTCTTCGAAGTCCTTGAGGTCAAGCTCATGAGTCATCATCTTTCCCATCAAGGTCTCCGTGGACATGGTTGTGAGATCATTTCCTTCTATGATGGCTGTCACCTTAGGGTTCCAAATCTTTGGTAGCCCCCTAAGTAGCTTGCGAATCTTCTCATGATTTGAATATTATTTACCGAGCGAAGATAGGGGATTGATGATGTCGAGGAATCTTATGAATATTTGCGTGATCATCTCATTTGGCTTCATCTTGAAAGCCTCATATTCTTGAGTGAGACGGTTTATCTTCGATTCCTTAACTTGGGTGGTTCCTTCATGCGTCACTTCTAGAAGTCTCCATACTTCGTGAGATGTGGTGCATGTTGAGACCATGTTGAACTCATTCCTGTCTATAGCACAGAACAAAGCATTAATAGCTCTCGCGTCGAGACTTGCCTGTTTCTTCTTCTCGTCAGAATATTTGTCATGTGGTTTCTCAACGAGAAGTCTAGCGACTTGAGATAAAAACTCATCCTAGTTTTCTAATAGGTGTAGTTAGTTCCATCAAATAGGGGAGGCCTATGAGTGGACTGCCCTTCACCGTGATTGGAAATCAAGGATTGTGTGGTTGCCATGGATCAGCTCTAGGATGTTAGTCCTTATTGAGAGAACAGAGCTCTGATACCAATTGAAGAACAGATGGTAACTCTAGAGGGGGGTGAATAGAGTTTATAGCGATAATAGCCAATTAAAAATTAAACTCTTTCACAAGCAGAAAGTAATCAGAGTAAATACGAAAATAAATAAGGAGCAAGAAAGTATACGCAAATACAGCCGAATTTTAACCTGGTTTTCCTCGTGGAGGACTAGTCCAGGCCTGAGAACTCTAGCTCAGGATTAAATCCACTATTTATGAAATAGTAGTTACATCTCGTGCGTTTTCTTCAGAAGAGCACGTCAACTTCTTACAAAGATCGCAGTGGCGATGCTTGGAATTTTCCAAGCGACTTCTTGAACTCTTGCACAAACTCCTAACTGAAAAATGCTTAGCACTTGAGGCTTAGGGAGCTTGTGGCTAGTAGATGAAGAAGGGTATGGCTTGTATTGAGCTTTAGAGAGAAGAGAAGAGAAGATTGGATGAATGAAAATGAGAGAATTTATGGCCTATTTATAGGATACCAGGTAGGCAGAATTCAGCCAGAATTCTGGTTAGAATTTTCAAAAATTTGGCCGTTAGACAACTTGCAGCCAGCCAACCCTAAAAATTAGGGTGCTGATTTTTAGGGGACAGAGTTCGGCCCGAACTCTGTGTGGAGGCAGAGTTCGGCCTGAACTCTGTCTCCAGAGCACAGAATGGGTCATTGGTCCAATGGGCTTATTTGGATGTATGTGGAGCTTTTGGATTTTGGGTAGGGTATAGGTTAAGTCTCAGATGCTTAGCACAACTCAGCTTACATAAGTCTAGACTCAATAAAATTATAAAATAAAGACTCAAAAATGACTTGCATTTGTAAAACTGAGCTGTCGTCTGACTTGTGCTGGATGTAGTCTTCATGTGTCGTATTGAATTATCACAAGTATTATTTAGTCAATTCTATCAATATTTGGTTGACTGTGACTTTGTGTCAATACAACTGTGTCTATGCGATACATTACAAATGGTAGTCCCTTAACTCTAGGTTCATATGCAATCAAAGGATAATAACAAATAAGCTAATATCACTGAACATGTAGTAAATCTAGAACTGTAAGAACTGGAATTAAAAGAACAGTGATATATAAATAAATAAATGTAGACTGAATATAAACAGTTTAATGGCAAGGTATCTTGCCTGGTTTGTCTCTTGGAGTGGTGCGATGGTCGAACAAGTCCTGTTTTGTCCAATTGCCGATGTCGATGTGTAAGGGTCCAAATTCACAGGAAGTAGAAACGACCGATCAGTCACGATTAGTGATGACACAAGAAGGAATTTGCATAGGGTAGATACTCATACTCTATTTGTTAGAAAATATTTGTATTACTTGAAAAATAGGATTTTAATAATCAAAAATAATTTTAGAAAATACTTGGAAGAATCAAACCCTTGTGGGCTAAACTCAAATTTGTAAAGATAAAATTTTGAGGTAGGTAGCTATATCTTTATTAGTAAAAATATCACAAAATCTAGGAAATCATTTGTAAACTTAGTTTTATTATTTATACATTATTTAGGTAAAAACTATAATTTAAGATTATATAATATTATAAAGATTTTTATTTATAAAACATATTTTTGTCAAATATAAATTCTTATATAACAACAACAATAACAATAACAATAATAATAAATAATGATAATAATAATAATAATAATAATGATAATAATAATAATAATAATAATAGTATCAGTAATGATAATACTAATAATAATACTAATAATAATATTATTATTATTAATAAAATGCTTTATTAAAAAAGGGGCTGCTCTCTGTTAGTAAGTAAGAGAGAGAGAGAGGAAGAGGAATAAAAAAGGGGAGGGGGTTGGTGACTTACCGAGGGAGAATCGACGGGAAGATGCGATCGGCGGCCGGCGCTGGCACGGGAAGGGAGCCGAGCGCGGCGGTGGACGAGTGGTGGCACCGGATCTAGGCGGAGTGCGACCACGGGAAGAGTTCGGCGGAAGACACGCGGCGATGGTCGTGGTCGCGACGACGGAAAGCTGAGTCGCGCGCATGCCAGAGTGGTCGTGCGGCGGCGCACGGCTTGGGTGGCTTTGGTGGAGGCATTGGAAGGGCGACGAGGGGAAAAGTCAGAGGCGCAGAGGTTAGCTCGCATTAGCAGTCGTCTTCGCCAAGATCTGGTCGACGCAGAGGCAAGTCGGAGAGGGACTCAGCGTCTGAAGACTCGACGGGCGGAGGGGCTCATCATCGAAGACGTGCGGCAGAGAGGGGACTTCGCAGATGGAGGCTTGGCACGACGAGGTATGGGTTTATCTCTGATTTTGGGCGGTGGTGTTTTGGAGATCCGGGCGGTGGTGGTGATCAAGGGGGTAATGGCTGTGGTGATGATGTGGTGTGTCGACGATGAGGGGGCTTGATCGGAGATGGAAAGTTGGGATCGGGTGATGAGATGGTGGTGGTGTTGTCTGTGGCAGGGAACGAGACGGTGGCGGATGTGATGATGGTATTGGCTGAACAGAGGGGGTCGTGGAAAGGAGAGCGCTGTAGTGGCGTGGCGGTGTCGTGGTGCATGGAGGAAAGAGCGGGAAGGACAGGGGGTGGCCTGATGGTGATCGGGATGGTGTGTCGGGCATGTTCGGTACGGAGAGGAAACTGTATATGTACAAATAAACACATAGTGGATGGAAAAAGGAGCACGGACACGATGCAAAATTTGAGGTTGGTGAATTTGGATTACAGAAAGGCAAAAAGGGCTCTCCTTATATAGGAGGTGAGGACACCCGGTTGGATATGGACTAGGATTATTTAAAAACTCCCATGGATAATTCCACCATTAGTTCAAACGATTTTTAAAACTAATGTTAATACGATCCAAGTTGACCTAGATAATCATGCTTTAAATTAAAAAACCCCTTAAAATAAAGTCACTAAAACTTTTCAAAATTTAAATTATCATATTAATCAAATATTAACTATAGCAAAATTTCAAATATTATTTTCATAAATAATAAATTATAATAATATTTCATTTCAAAAATCAATGTATATATATACACGTGAATTAAATTTATGCACCTCTCATAAATCTAGAATAAATACATAAAACTTACTTTCTAAATCAATAACTAAAATAGCCTTTCTTTAATAAATAAAATATAAAGATTCAAAATTTCTCAATGCGATGCTTCTCGTTGCTTTTAAAAATAAATAAATAAATAAAATATTTAGCATCTATTATTTGAAAGCCATATGAAAAATGTTTTCTAAAAATATGTACCTCGCACATATTCGCGCTCGACGAAAAGGTACAAAAAATGCAATTTAGCAAGCGACGTACAAATATGAAGTAATAATTAAATATCAATTTAAAATATAAAGAAAAAAATTTATAGTAGAAATTTAGGGAGTTTACATCCTACCCAACTTAGAAGAATTTCGTCATCAAAATTTAGGAGTAATTAGGGTAGGTAGGGCGAAGGGGTTGGAAAGAGTTTATTCGAATAGATGCACGTGATCTTCTTGGGACTAGAATGCAAACAAAATATTCGATGAGGAGGCGAGCGACATTTCAATGGCAATATGTCATTTGATCGACTAGAACAGAAATTTTTTTTGATGGTTTCAGTTTAGATTACGATCATGTATATGACAACCAATCAATGACTAAGCTTCATCAACCCTAACATTAACCTAAAAAAAAGCAACCTCATAAGTAGATAATAAACTCCTTAATCCTTTGATATCATTAATATTCATGTAATCTCTTGTCACGACCCGCACCCGCTATAAGGGCATGTGTACGTAACAACGCCCAGCCCTCACCGTAAAAACGGCGTAGAACACTGTAGGTTTTCTACTCTAACAACAGTTTATAAATAATATCAAAACCTGTCGAGAATATGGTCAACTCCGAACGGAGGACAAGCAATGATAATATATGAATACTCAATCACAATTCTAAGATAAGCAAAGACTGAAAGATAAAGACAACAAGACTATAAAATATAACCTGTCGAGTCCAAACACAAATAATATACAAGTCTAAGTCCCAGTCTCTAATACAATCCAAAATATAATATAATAACATAAGTAGCAAGCTGGAGACAAGGTCCAGTCCAAAATGTCTAGTCTAACTAAACTAAGCTAGAGGCTCGTCGGGCGGAGCTAAGCCCTGCTGAACCAAGGTCTCAAAGTCTACGCCTACTACATCAACCGGACCGTAGTAGGTAGGACAATCCTCCTTGCCACAATCTGTAAAATTTTGTCAACATATCCAGTCAGGATGGAACGAGCACAAATCTCAATAACAGTTCTAGTTAGACGATATTGAAAATGTAACAGTAAATAGAGAAAATCTACGAAGTAAATAATGTGTACATGAATCATGGTAAGGCATGTCAAGACTGTAATATGAATGTAAGAACAGAAAAAATAGTATAAATCATGTACAAAAATCTGGAACCATATCTATGTGAGTTTAGTATTAGTTTCAACATATGATCGGCTTAGAACTTGATACAATGTTTGGCTTGGCTAATCATACGTGAGTGTATGATTAACACTATACAATGATGATACAATACAATACTGTGGGGTATTGATCACATATGTACGCTAACACCCCCATCCCTGACTAATATAGTGGATCCAGTCATGACACGTCATGATACGTATTCTCTGAGGAGGTCGCGAGCCTACGCAGGAATCGTATCTATACAATGAACAATAAGCAATGAAGACTTGCCCAGTGTATACCATATATAAGAGGAATAACATCTTATGACGGAATCCAGACAAATATCAATCCGTGTGAACAATGTGTCAAGAGAACAAGGATAATCTACACTAAATACTAGAAACAAAGACGATTTCATAAAACAGAAATATTATCAGAGAATGTACTCGCCTGTGCTGTGATGGATAAGTCGACTGAGTCCAAGATCAGTGCCTCGAGGACCTATAGATGGAATACTGTATTAATATAATGGTTTGGAAGTGAAATTAAGTCATACTGAGTCAAAATAGGTCAAGACACGTCAAACTAAGTCAGTCTAGGTCAAACAAGGTCAAACTAGATGGTACAGGGTTAATCTAAGTCATATTAGGCCTAACAAAGTCATACTAGGTCAAGATAGGTCTAGATAGGTCAACCTTGGTCATAGGAGGACATTGGAAGTCAATTCGAATCAAACTAGGTTGAAAGTTGACTTATAGTTGACTTTTGGTCAACGGGTCAACTCTGGTCAACTCTAGGTCACTGGTGACTAATAGTTGATTTTTGGTCAACTTTCCAAGTCTAATGGAATTTGGGACTAAATTGGGTAAAGTGTTGACCCATAGTTGACTTTTGGTCTAAAAAGTCAACCGTGGTCAACCGGGGTCAAGACTAGGTCTAGACGGCTATTTCTACTTATTACCAACCTCTACAACCTATATCCAAGTCCATCTTGGAATTGGAAACTCAAATCTTGGCCGTAGGCCAATATCCTATTTTACCCCTTTAAAAAGGATAAAATTCTAACTTAGGCAATTATCAAGTTAGCCTACCTACGCTTGGTATTTTGACCCGATCTCCCTAGGGTAGTAAGATACTAACCTATACATACGTTACCTACCAAAATACCTAGGTAAAGTGGACGTCTAGTCCATCTTACGGCCCATTGGCGATATCTTGAATATTTCAAGATACGCAATGGTACGGCGCGATATCGGCGCTCTACGACCCCGATTTCCACTCGGGAGCCTACCCGCAAAATCTAATTCACATATTCTAGGCCTACGCCAAGTTTCGTCGCGTTCCGAAACTCGGAGCTCGATTTCACTCTCTAACTCGATTTCCTCTATTATCCCCTTCTAGTTCTTATTCTAATTCTTCTTCTTAACTCTTCCTCTAACTTCTTCTTCTAACTTCTTCTTCCTATTTCTCCTCTAATTCTTCTTCAAATTCCTTCTTCCTATTCTTTCTTTCTTTCATCCTCTTCCTAATCTCATCTAATTCCTACTCTCATTCTCTTCCTCACTTCCTCTCATTCTCTTCCTATTCTGATCCTTCTTCTTGAATCTTTTCTAACTCTTTTTCTAGTCTTTCTAATCTCTTCTAATCCTTCCACTTATTTTTCTTTCTAACTATCAAATTATCCATCTATACATATATTATACATACTTATATATATATATATACATATATATATATATATATATATATATATATATATATATATATATATATATATATATACACTTGGGGATTTATAGGGGTTAAAGGGGGGACAAAATGGGGGCTCACAAGGGGGAGAACTGCTGTAGCAGCTGCTACAGCAGCTACTCCTGCTGTGGCTGCTGTTTTTCTTCTTCTTCTTCTTCTCTAATTCTTCTAACTATCTCATCTCCTACTTTCTATATATATATATATATATATATATATATATATATATATATATATATATATATATATATATATATATATATATAGATGGTTATATATATATATATACCAATATACCTATCTATCTAACCATCCATCTATATATATATATATATATATATATATATATATATATATATATATATATATATATATATATATATATATATATATATATATAAAATATATATATATATATATATATAAAATATATATATATATATATATAAATATATATATATATATATATATATATATATATATATATATATATATATATATATATATATATACATAGATAGATGGTTATATATATATATATATATACCAATATACCTATCTATCTAACCATCTATCTATATATATATATATATATATATATATATATATATATATATATATATATATATATATATATATATATATATATATATATATATATAAATATAAATATAAATATAAATATATATATATATATATATATATATATATATATATATATATATATATATAAATATAAATATAAATAAATATATATATATATATATATATATATATATATATATATATATATATATATATATATATATATATATATATATATAGTTATAGTTATCTAGAGATGTATCTACATATCCATCTATCTATCTATCTATATATATCCATATATATACACATATATATATACTCTACATATATATTTACATACACCCACACATATAGATATATATATAAATACACACACACACTCTCCCTACCACACAAACACACACTCACTCTCACACACAACCACCACCACTCTCATGACAATTCCACCACCCTCATGACAACACCACCACCACTCTCATTCCTCTACACACACACACAAATCAAATATATATATATATATATATATAATACATGCACATATATATATATACATATATATATATATATATATATATATATATATATATATATATATATATATATATATATACATATATATATATATATACCATTCTAATTAGAAAAACTCCAAATAATCTCTAACCTAGATTTCTAGGGAATCCTACAAAATTTGTGGGCAAAGTGTAGATAATCTCCCCCTCTACAATAATTGTGAAGACAATAAATGAAAAAGAGTAATAAATGAAGAATTAATTATATACCTAGGTTGGTTTTCTTGTAGGAAAAAAAAAGCTTTGGGAAGAAGAAAGAGTTTAGAGAGAGAGAGAGTTTGACTTAGTGTAGAAGAAAGGGGGGATTTGCTCTTGGCCGGCCATGTGGGGGGGGGGGGGGGGGGGGGGGGGGTTATTGGGTTGTGGGTGTGATCCAATAACCCTCCAACCCATTAAACTTAGGTTGGGTTCGGTTTGTTTCGGTTTGGTTCGGTTTGATTCTAATTAATCAATTAAGTCTCTAAAATGACTAATTAAGCCATGGAAGTTGGGTTTATGGTTTCTAACCTAATTAGGATGGTATGTGGGCCAAGCCCAGCTAGTATGTGGGTCCCACTAGGGTCCAGGCTACCCGGGTCTCCAACTTAAGTTCGAATTGGGTAAAATTCAAACTAAATCAAATAAATCCCTAAAAATCATATAAAATCAAATAAAATTCCTAAAAATTATAAAACTTGAAAAATGACGAAAATACCCCTAATTCGAAAGCTGGGGGTGATAAATCTACCCTCCTTAAAAAATTTTGTCCTTGAAATTCAAACGGTTGTACTCTTCTCTAAGTCAAGCACCCAACAATCAAGGTCTACTAAATTTTATCCTAAGTTATATAACATGTAATCCAGGAAATCAGAACACATGCATGGTTTTAAATCTCTACAGTATCATGTTATTGCAGTCTTCATTGGGGTTTTCTATTTAATCTAGCATGATCATCACATATGCTAACTAAAGGTACTAAGAAAGCAATCATCAATCAATGGGCGAAAAGAACGGGTAAAAAGAAAGAGCAAGACCCTACCTCCTAGTCCAATGCCTGCAGGATCCTCAACTGTCATCACAAAAGCCCCATCCTGGCGGGGTATATCCCGCTGCTAGTGGAGGGCGTAATGCGGTGCTATAGGTGGCCTACCCTGTGCTCCATGAGCTGCACGGCAATGGTTCGAAGGACAATCCCTCGCCTGATGTCCCTCGGTGCCACAGTATAGGTACACACCCAAACGTCTCCTACAAACCTCCCAGAGATGTCCGGACCTCTTGCAGTAGTGGCAAGTAGGTACCTGCTGCGTCGGTCCCTGCTGCTGCTGCTGGGGCACCTGCTGAACTGGTGCCCTAATCGGAGCAGAAATCTGCTGCGAGCGTTGCGGAATAGAATGATGCTGGAGTTGAGGACGCTTAGCAGCCCCCGTGCTGCTAGTAGTCCCCGAAAACAGATCACGGTCCCTCTTGGGCTTCAGGCCCCACTTCCGCTCTACCTTGCGGGCCTCCGCATAGATCTGGGTATAAGTCTCATAAAAGGAGGGAATGAGGATCTTGATGTCCCAGATCAGCCCTTCTTTAAAACGGCTCGCCCTAATCTCCGGGTCACGAACCATATACTCCGCGTATCGGCTCAGACGGCCGAACTCTGCGGCGTACTCCTCCACAGATAAACTGCCTTGCTGCAGATCCTGGAACTGCCGCACCAGGTTGATCTTGTCCATGGGGGAAAAGAACTTCTCCTTGAAGAGGAGCTTGAACTCTGCCCAAGTATGGCCCTCTCCAGCTTGGGCTGGCTCGTTTCTAAACCAGGTACGTGCAATGTCTAGCAACTGCAAACCTACCGTCTTGACCTTCAGGTCGTCTGCGAGGCGGGAGGCCCTCATCTGACGCTCGATATCCTCGAGCCAATCATCTGCATAGACCACACCCTCGGTCCCACTAAAGTCACGGGGCCCGAGCTTCTTGAAGTCCTGGATATCTCCGTACCTAGTACGTGTCCCATGATGCGGAGCCCTCTGCTCCACGGCTGTAAGGGCCAACTGATGGGCATCCTCCATGCCCTGACGCATCGCGTCTGTCTGCCTCTGCTGAGCCTCGGCCTGGGCTCTCTGAGTCTCCAGCATCTGCTGGAGGAAAGTAAGCATCTGCCCCATATCTGTAGGCAGAGGAGGTAGAGGTGGAAGTATGTCTGCAACTAGCGGAGGAATCCGCTGCTTGTAGAAGCTTGGAAAATATTTCTTTTAGTCCCACATCGGAAAGGAGAAGAAGAAAGGGCTCACTCCATTCTATAAATAGAGCCCCCTTACCTCCTTCGAAAAGGGCACCGACTTCTCTTCCCTCCCTCCAAACTTGGACTCTTCCTATTACGCACCTTCGGGTGCTAAGTCAAAGAAGTCCAGGGCAGCACGGGCTCATCGAGCTCAGTCAGCTATCCCAACCTCTGACCATCAAGAGCGTCCCGCTAAGCGGGCCTCTGATGGAAAGTTGTACAGAACTGTCCGTGTCCAGCCCCCGACAGCAAACGGACAGAGTGGTTCTCAAGAGTCCCCCAACAAAGATCGAGGGCAAGTGTTTTTACTAGGCCCACATCGGGGAGCAAATATGATACCTACGCACTCGTATACTCGGGATACCCGAGCCCACAAAGCGAGTGCATAGGTTGCTCGAGACATTCCTCATGCGAGTCATGAGACGTCCTTCACGCGGCTCGGTCATGAGATATTCCTCATGCGGCTCGGTCATGAGACGTCCTTCATGTGGCTCGGCTATGAGACGTCTCTCATGCGGCTCGGTCATGGGATATTCCTCATGCGGCTCGGTCATGAGACGTCCTTCATACGGCTCGGTCATGAAACATTCTTCATGCGGCACAGAACCCAGGAAGCTTCATGCGGCTCAAAATTCCTGGGAGCTTCATGCGTCCCAGATACAACATGCGGCTCAAAAGCTCGAAGAGTCTCATGCGGCTCGGATAGTTCCATGCGGCCCAGAAAGAAGCCACGTGGCCTTCAGCAGTTCCTCTCTACATTCGACCGTATTTAATACCCCGATGGCTGCTTTGACAAATGACAGCTCTGACATAAAGACGCAATGATGACTCTGTCATAATGACAGTCTCTTCGGAAAAAGAAGAAAATCTCTGACCCGATCCGTTAGAAGTCCCAGATAGCCACGTGGCAAGTCTCATGCGGCTTCAATGGAGAACAGCTTCATGTGGTTCACTGAGAAGTCACCCTATATGACCAACAGAAATCAGCCATATGCGGCCCACCGAGAGCCCAGTCCCTGCGGCTCAACACAACGCTGTCTTATGCGGCTCGCAGAGACTATGCATATGCGGCTCATTGAGAGTTCATCCCCTGCGGCTCAATAAAGCATTGTCCTATCGGCTCACGAAGATTATCTCCCTGCGGTTCAAGTGTTGCCTCCTATGCGGCTCTGGCAGAACCCACAATTAAAACACGTGGCATCGGATCAATCAAGGATTCAACCGAATCCCAACAAATATATTTGACATCATCGTCATAATTACTGAGATCAGGGCATATCATTTATCATCAAGCCAATGGGACACGTGGCAAGCAATCAGACATTGGCATAATCAATCACGAAGATTTAAAGCAGTTAACATTAACTGCTCATAAGATTCGGTGCTATCCGCATTAATGGCCCAGATTCATTGTAATCAGGATCAAGGGTTCAGGTAGATTGAAGGAGCGCCGACATTCCAAACAAATGATCATTAGCAAACCCTAATGATCATACCCCACTCTTATAAATAGCCAGCATCATTTCTTTGCACAAAGGGACCGGCAACAAAAGAATAAAAATATACAGAGTCAAAGAGAGAATACACAGAGAGAGAGAGAGAAGCCAGGAGAGCAACAGAGGAGCAAAAAGAGCACTTCTTCGTCAACGCCAACCATCTTTTCGCAAGGAGCCAAGGCTGCATACCGATCGTCCAAGGAGTAAGGCAGGGCTGCCGTCGCCTTCCCGAGCCTCTATCGTCACCCCCCAGAATCTAAAATAAACAATTGTACTTAGATTGCTGTACCTAGGTTTTCGTCCCTAGGCTTTCTTTGTACAAGCGAGTTTGTATTGTGAGTCTAAGTTCAGTCCTCCGATAATTGTTCTGTACTTTTACAATCAATGGCAAACACGATGGCGACTCTGCTGGGGACTAACTTCTCTACGGCTGAGGAGTTGGTGACGCAATCGGATGCAGCCAAACTTGGCTCCACGCAACAAAAGATGGTCGTCCGCTTCGACCAACAAGCGTTTGAAGAGATGCTCTCCGAAGGAAGCGCTGGCCCGGTCCAGAAGCGCACCCGCACGACAAAGGCTCTGTCACGACCCGCACCCTAGTGTGAGGGCACGAGACATGAATACGTCCAGCCTACGCCGCAGTGTCGGCGGTAGAACGCTGTCCTAGGTCACAACATCTAACAATTATATAACTAACAGTTTATACTCCCCGAATGGGGGTGACATAGCAATAGAAACTCAATCACAACTAAGGAAGATATAGCACGATATGAATAGAACTCAAGGAAATGAAATAGATAAAACAATAGTCTAAGATAATCCCAGCAGTACAAGTCTCAGATAAAAGAATATATACAACTGATCTCCACATAAAGAGTCTAAATAGAACATGTCTCAACTACATAGATAAAAGCCTAACTATCTAGTCTAGGCAGTCGGGGGAAGGTCCTCAGCTACTGCTGGATCCTCCTGAGGGTCCAGCTCACAGGTGTCATCAAGGGCTGCCCCGTAATAGGTGTCCAGGCAAGCCTCCTCCTCGTGCTCTGTAATATTTTCAACAGGTCCAGTCAGGACAGGAGCGAGCACAGTACATCTCAACAATTCATAGCAGGTTAGAAAATATAAACATGCAGTAAAGTAAGATACAAGTGCTGAAGAATACAGTATGTAAATAGAGAGAGAACTGTAATAGAAATATCTACTATAAGTAGAGAACTAATAGTGGCTAGTGATGTAGAGTACAGGATAGCACATGTGAACGGAACAGATTGGTACATGATCTACACTAAAGAGTTGTACATGATCTACACTACTAAAGAATTGTTCACATGACTACTAGCACTCCTCCGTTTTCCCCAATCAGTACACAAGGATCTAAGCAGGTTATGTTATTGTACAGGATATCACATGGGGCCCTTAAAAGGGTGCACATGATAGTATACATGAAGGCTCTATGAACATGAGAGTACATGATTCACAAGAGTGTACATGTATAGTGAAAGCACAGGAGTACATGATGAAAGTGAAACGCACATGACACAATGTACCCGATGCTCCCGAGGGGGATAACATCACATGAAGAGATCCGTATAGTACTAATCCGTGATAATGTCGTGACAGCACAAGTAAAGTAATTTAATGCAGAAAATAATTCTAAGCAGGATATGAAATGATCAGAGAATGTACTCGCCTGTAACTGAGTGTCCGGTATGAAACGTACTGTCCAAGGAGTGGTGTCTAGCTCCTAATCAGAACAGCACAAGTCACAACAAGTCCAGAATATCAAAATGGAGTCCTACTATGCATTCTATATGATTCTAAGTCAATCTAGGCCAAAGTCAACTCTTGGTCAACTTTGGTCAACCCTAGAAGTTAAACTAGGTCAACCAAGTCTAGTAGAGTCTAAACTAGACTATTTCCATCTATACTAGCTAGCACCAATCCTATCAAGGCTAAGCAAGCCTATACTAGTCACATCATAAAATAGCCTAGCTAATTTCTAGACTCTTAAAAATTACTATCTCACTAACCACCACACATGAGCATCACAATATATACTACCAAAATCTAGACTAAAGTAACCCTACATCACTAGTTACAAAGAAAGTTTATACCAATATATGCACTCACACACATTATAGAATTCACACATACATGTAGTGTTCTAACAACTAGCCTACCACAATACTTAACAATTAGGAAAATAGAGAGAGAGCTAGTGGTGTGTGTGTGTGTCAATGTATAATAGGAATTAAGTGTGTGTGATGTGTATTGGCAATAAGTGTGTAGGAACAATGGCTTGTGTGTGGATGTGGGCAGTGTCCAGGAATCAGCAGCCAGAAAAATACTCTAGTGTGTAGAGGAAAAATGAATACTGCGGCAGGAATTACAAGTGACAGTGTGCAGGAATAAAATAGGCTTGTGTGTGTAGGCAATAGTGTATGAGGGTAATGTGTATGAACATTGGGTATGTGCAGGAAAATATGACAGTGCAGGGAACAAATAGTGTGCAGGAATCAGTGTCAAAGTGTGCAGGAAGATAAAATATGTCATCAGGAATAATGTGACAGTATGCAGGAAATAGAAACAGTGAAGGAAAGTACCCAGGAAAACAGTAAGGAAGAAAAGAAAGGGAAAACAACATTGTTCTTCAAACTCAGTTTTGCAAAAGAGTGTAACCCTCTGGTATATCCAAGTATCCACTCTCAGGTTTTTTTTTTTTAAACAAAACTCAGGAATCACTTGACAGTGAACACAGGTTATCTCAAGTTTTATTTGCAGCAAACATTTCATCCTGTGACAGTAATAATTAAAGAAAAGGAAATCTATTCATGTATTTAAATCTCAGTTAACACTCAAGTTAACCCATTCAATATCCCATACCCAAATCAAGGTCCACACAATCACCAAACATCCCAAAACTTGAACTATAGTTAGGAAGTATATAGGAGAACATGTTTGATCTATAAAAACATAAAATTATCAATAAATGCAGGTGAAATAACCAATCAAAAACCCAATGTGAAATCTGGAAACAATGACCGATACAACATATCATTTCAGACTTGCCAACTTGCCAGAAAACCCATTTACAGTCCACCAATATATCAATTCAATACCAAGCTTAGCCATGGTGAGCTAATGCATATAGGAAAAACATAATCAGAGTTCAACTTAGCAATTTAACATCAACATTAGGATTAAACTCCCTGAACAATATCAATTTAGAATCTGGAAATGTACAGGAAAACTAATGGATTGTATCAGACATTTGGTCCCATGAGGAAATCGATTAACTAGTTAATTAATCATGAATCTACTGATTAGAAAAATGGATATAACCCTCGTGTACAACCCCACACAACATCTCGTGTCACCCCAAGGCCTGACACGGCGTGTCCACATTCAAAAACTCAAAATAACACACAGTGACAGTGCAGAACAAGGAGTGACTCGTGCGTCGAGGATTTCTCGCTCGAAACGCCACGTGGGCCTATAAAACTTGACACATGGAGTGTCAGTGGGTGCCCCGTGGCTCCCACAAAGTTTTGTGTCCAGAGGGTTTGTGTCGTGTCCGCTACAGGGCCCGATAGGCAGGGGATCCCTGTAGCAGCGCGCGGCCGTGTGCACGCGCATGTCCACAGCAAGAAATCAACACAGGACGACACGAAAACTAGGACACAAGGATAGGAAACCAAAGGGTGGACCTAAAACCTATTTCCTATTCAAAGAGAATGGGTTAACATGATCGACCTGCCCTCTGTGGCATTTGATCGAACACCCTGTCCAGGACACTGATACGTGTCCAGAATGGACACGAATCATTCGATACTGGACACGAATCCATTTCTGACCTTAGGGGGATCACTTAGGGTTCCTATTGATGAAGATTAACAGGAGTTTAATGGAGTAATAAGGGTTATACCTATTGATGCACAATGAATAGAAAAGTCCTCAAATGGAAGAAACTCCTCAAGCCTCCAAGCTCCACAAATTGTTATTTCCCTACAAATAAAATATACCAGCAGTAAGAGGAAGAAATTTAGGTCCTAATGGAATTGGTTTGAAGGAAAAAGGATTTGAAATGGATTTCTTATGATTTTTGAAAGATGGAACTCACCTCATTCCTTAGAAATTTACTAGAACCCTAAAAGAGGCTAGCCCTAAAAACTAGGAGGGATTAAATAGGGGGGGAATCCCTAGGTTCAGCTAGGGATGGCTGACCACTTGGCTTTGGGTTAGGGTTGAGCTAGGTTTGTTAGACCTATCTAGCTAAGTCACAAAATGACTTGTGAAACCACAAGCCATTTATCAAATCAATTGATTTCTACCTTCCTAATTCAAGTTCTATGAATCACTAACCACTAACTTGAGTCTCTCTAGGTTAGACTAGGGTCACTTGACCTAACCAAGCCTAACTAACCATGGTTAGTTCCTAGGTTGGTCTACATGAGTCAAAACTGACCAAAAATCAAACTAGTCCAAATAAATCCAAAATAAATTCTAAAAATTCCCATAAATTCTAATTAATACTAATAAATTTTATTTACCCCAAAAATGACAAATTTACCCTCAAACTAGAAATGTGGTAATGACAAATCTACTCTCCTTAAAAGAATTTCGTCCTCGAAATTGAAAGGCGAAATGCAACTGATGAGAAGGATAGAAAGTATACCTCACGGTCCAAAAAGATAAGGGTACCACTCGCGCATCTCATCCTCCCGCTCCCAGGTAGACTCTCCTGGAGAATGATGCCTCCATGCGACGCGTACCAAGGGTATCACCTGGTTCCTCAGAATCTTCTTCCGTCGATCCAGAATCTCCACAGGCTGCTCTGGATAGCTGAGAGAAGGACCCACCTCAATCTCCGAATGATCGAGCACATGGCTAGGGTCAGCCACATACCGTCTCAACTGTGATACATGGAATACGTTGTGGACCCCCACAAGTGCAGGCGGCAAGTCTAGCCTGTAAGCCACGTCACCGACTCTCCCGCTGATAACGAAAGGGCCGATGAAGCACGGGCTAAGCTTTCCGCCTCCACCAAAACGTATCGTACCACGAGTCGGAGATATCCTCAAGAAAACCTGGTCTCCGACCTAATCACAAGCAAGGTCTCAATTAATATAAATAACAAACATGATCAAAAAATCACAAACAACAACCTAAATCTAATCCTACTCTAATCTGTACCTCAAACTCCAAGGGCCTCCGGTGGCTATCGGCCCAGTGCCGATGTCTGTCCTGCGCCACGCGAAGTCTGTCCCTGATGAGCTTCACCTTCTCGGCCGCATCCACAATCATCTCTGGCCCCAGCAAAGCTCGCTCACCAACATCATCCCAGGATAAGGGTGTACGGCACCTACGCCCGTACAGAGCCTCGAAAGGTGACATCTCGATGCTGGCCTGGAAACTATTGTTATAGGCAAACTCCACCAAATGAAGATGATCCTCCCAGGAACCTCCAAAGTGCAGGATGCACGTCCGCAGCATATCCTCAAGGGTCTGAATAGTCCGCTCTGACTGTCCGTCCGTCTGGGGGTGGTATGCAGTACTAAACTTGAGCTGAGTGCCCAAGCTGGTCTGCAGACTCCTCCAGAAATGGGAAGTAAAACGGCTATCCCGATCTGAGACAATGCTGACCGAAACTCCGTGGATCCTGACTATCTGCCGCATATACATCTCCGCCAGCCTCTCTGTAGACGTACCCACCTTGAATGGCAAGAAATGGGCCGATTTGGTCAACCTGTCCACGATGACCCAAATCGCGTCTTTCCCTCCTGGAGTACGCGGCAATCCTGAAACGAAGTCCATCGTGATATGCTCCTATTTCCACTCGGGAATGGGCAGCGGCTGCAACAATCCACCGGGCCTCTGTCTCTCTGCCTTGACCTGCTGACAGACCAAGCATCTAGCTACGAACTGGGACACCTCCCGCTTCATTCCTGACCACCATACATGCTCCCGCAGATCTTGGTACATCTTGTTGGCACCCGGGTGTATAGAGTACTGGGATCTGTGGGCCTCCTGTATAATCTGCTCTCTGAGCTCCCCGCTAGCACACATAGCCTGGCACCGTGCCTCAGGGCACCATCCTCTGCAAGTGAAAACTCAGGATCCCCCACTCCCATACTGATCTGCTCTTTGATACTCTGAAAAGCTACATCCTGAAACTGAGCCGCCTTGATCTTGTCCATCAAATCTGACTGAATCTGCATCCCCCATAGCTGTATCTGCACTCCCGGCACGATCACCTCGATCCCAAGGCTCTCCAAGTCGGCAAGCAAATGCCGATCCATGGTCAAACACATGGCTGTCGGATACCTGCTCAAGGCATCGATAACCACGTTGGCCTTCCCTGGATGATACTGCAGTGCAATGTCGAAGTCCTTCATCAACTCCAACCATCTGCGTTGTCTCATGTTCAACTCCTTCTGAGTGAACACATACTTTAGGCTCTTGTGATCTGTGAAGATCTCCACCCTCTCACCGTACAGATAATGCGTCCACAGCTTCAAAGCAAAAATCACAGCTGCCAGCTCCAGGTCGTAGGTAAGGTAATTCTTCTCATGGGGACGTAACTGCCTGGAAGCATAGGCAATTATCTTCCCGTGCTACTGCAACACACAACCCAGCCCCTTCCCTGAAGCATCACTATAAATAGTGAATCCACCTGATCCTGAAGGCAATGTCAGAATCGGAGCTGTCGTCAGCCGCTTCTTCAACTCATCAAAAGCTGCCTGACACTCCTCTGACCATACATACTCAGCATCCTTCCGGGTCAACCGTGTCAACGGCTCTGCAACCCGGAAGAAATCCTGCACAAATCTCCGATAATATCCTGCCAGCCCCAGAAAGCTCCTGATCTCTGCAACTGAAGTCGGCGCTGCCCATGCCTCAACTGCTACAATCTTCTTGGGGTCAACTGAGATACCATCTCCAGTCACCACGTGCCCCAAAAAATCCACCCGGTCCAAGAAAAACTCACACTTGGAGAGTTTTCCATAAAGCTGCTCCTTCCTGAGAATCTCCAGCACTATCCTCAAATGCTCCTCGTGCTCCTCCTCAGTCTTGGAATATATTAAGATATCATCTATGAACACTACCACAAACTGATCCAGATACTGATGGAACACCTTGTTCATAAGGTTCATAAACACAGCTGGTGCATTGGTTAGCCCAAACGGCATAACCAAAAACTCGAACTGCCCATACCACGTCCTGAAAACGGTCTTGGGAATATCCTCCCCCTTCACCTTCACCTGGTGATATCCCGACCTCAGATCAATCTTGGAAAATACCCGAGCTCCGCTCAACTGGTCAAATAGATCGTCGATCCGCGGCAGTGGGTATCTGTTCTTGATCGTGAGGTTGTTAAGTGCCCTGTAGTCAATACACATGCATACTGACCCATCCTTCTTCGGCACAAACAACACTGGTGCACCCCATGGCGACGAACTCGAGCGGATGAAGCCCTTGTCCTGTAGCTCATCCACTTGCTTCTTCAGCTCCACCAGCTCGCTGTTGTTCACCCGATAGACATGCTGAGAAATGGGCTCCGCTCCTGGAACCAAGTCTATCGAGAACTCTATGTCCCTGTCTGGTGGCAGTCCAGGCAACTCCTCCGGGAAAATATCTATGTACTCTGCTATCAAGGGGTGTGGAATCGTCTGCTCCTCGACCAAGACTCCACAGAAGACTCCGCTGCTCTGCTCTGCCTGACGTCTGGAGTACTCGAACTCTGGCTCCCCTGGCGCTCTGAACAAAACTCTACCCCCTCTGCAATCAATGCTGGCGTGGTGCCTGCTCAACCAATCCATGCCTAGTACTATATCGTAGTTCGGCAATGGCATTACGAGCAAGCTCACCTCCAACTCACGGCCTCCCAAAACTACTCTCTGACCCTTACAAACATCACTCACGAGGATAATACCACCCCCGGTCGTGATCTTGTAAGTCCTAGGCAACGATTCAGCTATGATACCGTGTCTAATCGCAAAAGATACTGAAATAAAGCTATGCGATGCACCGGAATCAAACAATGCAAATGCTGGACTGGAGTCAAGAAGAATCGAACCTGCAATCAGCTCTCCGATGACCTCCGCAACCTCTGCTGTCATGGCGAAAGCTCGCCCCTGCTGGCCTCCTCTGGCCTGCTGCTGGTGCTGGACGAACCTCTGCTGCTGAGTCGGCAGGGCTGGTCCCCGCTGCTGGCCTGCTGCTGCTCTGGCTCCTCCTCCCTGGGCTGCTCGTCCCCTAGACCTAGCACAATCCCTCAGCTGGTGATCTGCCGCTCCGCAAAGAAGGCACCTCCCGAGCCTCTTTCTGCACTCGTTGAAGACATGCCCAGGCTTCTTGCAGAAGGTGCAACTGACTGTCTGGTGCCTGGGTGCCTGATGCTAAAACTGCTGCTGGTGAGCCGGCCTCTGCTGAATCGGCTGCGGCTGAAACTGCCTCGGCTGCTGGTGCTAAAAATGAGGCCTCTTGGCCTGGCCCCCGCTGCTGCTACTGCCCCAAGCTGGGTCTCTCCCTCTCTTGAGCCTAAGCTCAAGATCATCCTCTGCTAGCAGGGCTTCCGTCAAGATCTCCTCAAACGTAGCATCTCGGTTCCCCTTGGTCAGGGACTTGACCTCCTTGACCAGACCCTTCCGGAACCTCTGGGCCTTCGCCGTCTCGCTCAGACCCTCAACAAACCTGCCGAGACGGCCAAACTCTCCCGCATACTCCTCAACTGAGAGGCTCCCCTGGACCAAGCTCTCAAACTGCGTCTCCAAGGCTCTGACTGCTGAATCTGGGAAGAACTTCTTCTTGAAGAAGCCCCTGAACTGCTCCCAAGTCTGCCCTGGTACCCCCACCCTGGGGTTCGACTGATACTAGGTGCGAGCAAGATCTCGCATCCGGCTAGCTGCTGCCTCGATCTGAAGGTCTGCCGGAATCCTGGCCAAGAGGAAGATCTCCTCCATATGCTCGATCCACTCGTCGGCATATAGGATCCCCTCTGTCCCCATGAAGTCTCTGGGGCTCATCTTCTGAAACTGCTCGATCCCTGGTGTCCTCTGCTGCTGCACCACGGGTCGAGCTGCGGCTGTCGTGACGGCCAACTCCATGCCTCTGTCCTGCCGAGCCTGCTGTCGGTCCATGAACTGCTGAAAATAAGCGAACATCTGAGCTGCGTCCACATGTCCTGGAGGCGGTGGTGGCTGGAAAGGATCCTCTGGAAAGTCTGGGTCCTGCCTCCCAGCCGGTGGGTGCATACCCCCTGCTGTGGCTGCCGAGGTCTCAACACGAGCTGAGGTGACAAGAGCTGCAGTCCCCTGGCCTCGCCGTGCTGGCTGAGAGGTAGCAGTCCCCTCTATAGCATCCTCATGGACGGCACGCTGCGAACGAGTCTCTACCATCCTGAAGATAGACAAACAAGAGTATCAATTTCTGAGAAAGAAGCGAAATAACAAGGGCGGACAATTATAATTCAAAGGATCAGCATACAAAAGGATTTAGATGGCAATAAAAGGAATTTTTCCTAAGGTGATTGAGTAACCTTAAAATTTATATCCTATATCCTATAGCAGGCTGCAGTGATACTCTAGTTCGAGTACCACTACACTTCTAGTCTAGACCTGCATGGGCCACCACTAAAAATGTGTCACGACCCGCACCCTAGAGTGAGGGCACGAGACGTGAATACGTCCAGCCTACGCCGCAGTGTCGACGGTAGAACGCTGTCCTAGGTCATAACATCTAACAATTATATAACTAACAGTTTATACTCCCCGAATGGGGGTGACATAGCAATAGAAACTCAATCACAACTAAGGAAGATATAGCCCGATATGAATAGAACTCAAGGAAATGAAATAGATAAAACAATAGTCTAAGATAATCCCAGCAGTACAAGTCTCAGATAAAAGAATATATACAACTGATCTCCACATAAAGAGTCTAACTAGAACATGTCTCAACTACATAGATAAAAGCCTAACTATCTAGTCTAGGCAGTCGGGGGAAGGTCCTCAGCTACTGCTGGATCCTCCTGAGGGTCCAGCTCACAGGTGTCATCAAGGGTTGCCCCGTAATAGGTGTCCAGGCAAGCCTCCTCCTCGTCCTCTGTAATATTTTCAACAGGTCCAGTCAGAACAGGAGCGAGCACAGTACATCTCAACAATTCATAGCAGGTTAGAAAATATAAACATGCAGTAAAGTAAGATACAAGTGCTGAAGAATACAGTATGTAAATAGAGAGAGAACTGTAATAGAAATATCTACTATAAGTAGAGAACTAATAGTGGCTAGTGATGTAGAGTACAGGATAGCACATGTGAACGGAACAGATTGGTACATGATCTACACTAAAGAGTTGTACATGATCTACACTACTAAAGAATTGTTCACATGACTACTAGCACTCCTCCGTTTTCCCCAATCAGTACACAAGGATCTAAGCAGGTTATGTTATTGTACAGGATATCACATGGGGCCCTTAAAAGGGTGCACATGATAGTATACATGAAGGCTCTATAAACATGAGAGTACATGATTCACAAGAGTGTACATGTATAGTGAAAGCACAGGAGTACATGATGAAAGTGAAACACACATGACACAATGTACCCGATGCTCCCGAGGGGGATAACATCACATGAAGAGATCCGTATAGTACTAATCCGTGATAATGTCGTGACAGCACAAGTAAAGTAATTTAATGCAGGAAATAATTCTAAGCAGGATATGAAATGATCAGAGAATGTACTCGCCTGTAACTGAGTGTCCGGTATGAAATGTACTGTCCAAGGAGTGGTGTCTGGCTCCTAATCAGAACAGCACAAGTCACAACAAGTCCAGAATATCAAAATGGAGTCCTACTATGCATTCTATATGATTCTAAGTCAATCTAGGCCAAAGTCAACTCTTGGTCAACTTTGGTCAACCCTAGAAGTTAAACTAGGTCAACCAAGTCTAGTAGAGTCTAAACTAGACTATTTCCATCTATACTAGCTAGCACCAATCCTATCAAGGCTAAGCAAGCCTATACTAGTCACATCATAAAATAGCCTAGCTAATTTCTAGACTCTTAACAATCACTATCTCACTAACCACCACACATGAGCATCACAATATATACTACCAAAATCAAGACTAAAGTAACCCTACGTCACTAGTTACAAAGAAAGTTTATACCAATATATGCACTCACACACATTATAGAATTCACACATACATGTAGTGTTCTAACAACTAGCCTACCACAATACTTAACAATTAGGAAAATAGAGAGAGAGCTAGTGGTGTGTGTGTGTGTCAATGTATAATAGGAATTAAGTGTGTGTGATGTGTATTGGCAATAAGTGTGTAGGAACAATGGCTTGTGTGTGGATGTGGGCAGTGTCCAGGAATCAGCAGCCAGAAAAATACTCTAGTGTGTAGAGGAAAAATGAATACTGCGGCAGAAATTACAAGTGACAGTGTGCAGGAATAAAATAGGCTTGTGTGTGTAGGCAATAGTGTATGAGGGTAATGTGTATGAACATTGGGTATGTGCAGGAAAATATGACAGTGCAGGGAACAAATAGTGTGCAGGAATCAGTGTCAAAGTGTGCAGGAAGATAAAATATGTCATCAGGAATAATGTGACAGTATGCAGGAAATAGAAACAGTGAAGGAAAGTACCCAGGAAAACAGTAAGGAAGAAAAGAAAGGGAATACAACATTGTTCTTCAAACTCAGTTTTGCAAAAGAGTGTAACCCTCTGGTATATCCAAGTATCCACTCTCAGGTTTTTTTTTTTTTTTAAACAAAACTCAGGAATCACTTGACAGTGAACACAGGTTATCTCAAGTTTTATTTGCAGCAAACATTTCATCCTGTGACAGTAATAATTAAAGAAAAGGAAATCTATTCATGTATTTAAATCTCAGTTAACACTCAAGTTAACCCATTCAATATCCCATACCCAAATCAAGGTCCACACAATCACCAAACATCCCAAAACTTAAACTATAGTTAGGCAGTATATAGGAGAACATGTTTGATCTATAAAAACATGAAATTATCAATAAATGCAGGTGAAATAACCAATCAAAAACCCAATGTGAAATCTGGAAACAATGACTGATACAACATATCATTTTAGACTTGCCAACTTGCCAGAAAACCCATTTACAGTCCACCAATATATCAATTCAATACCAAGCTTAGCCATGGTGAGCTAATGCATATAGGGAAAACATAATCAGAGTTCAACTTAGCAATTTAACATCAACATTAGGATTAAACTCCCTGAACAATATCAATTTAGAATCTGGAAATGTACATGAAAACTAATGGATTGTATCAGACATTTGGTCCCATGAGGAAATCGATTAACTAGTTAATTAATCATGAATCTACTGATTAGAAAAATGGATATAACCCTCGTGCACAACCCCACACAACATCTTATGTCACCCCAAGGCCTGACACGGCGTGTCCACATTCAAAAACTCAAAATAACACACACAGTGACAGTGCAGAACAAGGAGTGACTCGTGCGTCGAGGATTTCTTGCTCGAAACGCCACATGGGCCCATAAAACTTGACACATGGAGTGTCAGTGGGTGCCCCGTGGCTCCCACAAAGTTTCGTGTCTAGAGGGTTTGTGTCGTGTCCGCTACAGGGCCCGATAGGCAGGGGATCCCTGTAGCAGCGCGCGGCCGTGTGCACGCGCGTGTCCACAGCAAGAAATCGACACAGGACGACACGAAAACTAGGACACAAGGACAGGAAACCAAAGGGTGGACCTAAAACCTATTTCCTATTCAAAGAGAATGGGTTAACATGATCGACCTGCCCTCTGTGGCATTTGATCGAACACCCTGTCCAGGACACTGATACGTGTCCAGAATGGACACGAATCATTCGATACTGGACACGAATCCATTCCTGACCTTAGGGGGGTCACTTAGGGTTCCTATTGATGAAGATTAACAAGAGTTTAATGGAGTAATGAGGGTTATACCTATTGATGCACAATGAATAGAAAAGTCCTCAAATGGAAGAAACTCCTCAAGCCTCCAAGCTCCACAAATTGTTATTTCCCTACAAATAAAATATACCAGCAGCAAGAGGAAGAAATTTAGGTCCTAATGGAATTGGTTTGAAGGAAAAAGGATTTGAAATGGATTTCTTATGATTTTTGAAAGATGGAACTCACCTCCTTCCTTAGAAATTTGCTAGAACCCTAAAAGAGGCTAGCCCTAAAAACTAGGAGGGATTAAATAGGGGGGGAATCCCTAGGTTCAGCTAGGGATGGCTGACCACTTGGCTTTGGGTAGGGTTGAGCTAGGTTTGTTAGACCTATCTAGCTAAGTCACAAAATGACTTGTGAAACCGCAAGCCATTTTTCAAATCAATTGATTTCTACCTTCCTAATTCAAGTTCTATGAATCACTAACCACTAACTTGAGTCTCTCTAGGTTAGACTAGGGTCACTTGACCTAACCAAGCCCAACTAACCATGGTTAGTTCCTAGGTTGGTCTACATGAGTCAAAACTGACCAAAAATCAAACTAGTCCAAATAAATCCAAAATAAATTCTAAAAATTCCCATAAATTCTAATTAATACTAATAAATTTTATTTACCCCAAAAATGACAAATTTACCCTCAAACTAGAAATGTGGTAATGACAGGCTCGCAGAGAGTGGAGGCCAAAATCATTTGCTCCTCCCTAAGCCCCCGACGGTGTACCCTCTGTTGCTCAAGACGACAAGAATGACTCTTCTGCGGCCCCACTTCAAACCGTAGACAACTCTGCTATCCCCAAGTCCGGCAGAAGAAAATACTATGATGATGGACTTGCAGGGGCAAAGAGGAACTCTACGCGAATTGAGCCGCATAGGGGTGCTAGCCGAGTGAAAAAGGCTCATGCGACCACATCCGCTAGCCGCATGGACAAAGCCCATGCGGCCATAGTCGCTAGCTGCATGAAGAAGAATCATGCGGTCACATCTGGCAGCCGTATAGTTTATGCAGCTACAGTCGCCAATCACATGGATGAAACACATGAGGCTACAGGAGTCAGTCGCTTACAGAAAACCCATGCGGCCACTATTGCCAACCGCATACGGCCAGCCTGCATGGTCGTGACTCCTAGACGCCCAAAGACAACTCATCCGATAGCAGAAGACGACCGCATGCAGACAGCCTGCACGGTACCCAACTCTAGCAGCATAGCGTCCGTTCCACGCTTCTCTCGATCGGTCTTCGACCGTCTCTCATACGGACCCGACCCTGATGATTCTCTGTATGATAAGCCAGACTCTGTGGCATTCAACTTGGACTCCTCCTATTACGCACCCACAAGTGCTAGAAGGAGGAAGTCTAGGGCAGCGCGGGTTCATCGAGCCCAGTCAGCTGTCCCAACCTCTGACTATCGGAGCGTCCCGTTGACTATCACACGGGCCTCGGATGGAAAGTAGTATACAACCACTCAAGTCTAGCCCCCCGCGGCAAACAGACAGAGTGGTTCCTCTGACCTGCGGGAGACGATCCTCTACAAATGTAAGGAAAGAGAAGGAGTGTCGGTGTGCAAAGAGTCCTCGCTTGGACATTGCTGCACCCAAATTATCGTCAATTGCTGCTGCAACAATGCGGCAATGACGGAAGCTCGGCCATCCGCCTTCCAAAGGCTACAGCACCCGAACTCAGAAGATGAGGCACCTCCTGTTGTCTCCTGCAATTCTGCTCAAAAAGTTCCCGCCGAAGAGAGGAGGAAGAAAACGAGCGTCTCCAGTCCGAAGATATCAACCATTACAACTAAGAAACTGTCGTCTAAACGGTTGCCCTCCACTGGTGTATTCCAACACACCCGTTCAAAGACGAAATTTACCTCGATGGGAAATTCATCATCCACATCGCTGGGGGTTGAAGGAGCTGGGGGTAGCAATCCTTCGAACATCCGCAACAATCCGATGTTCCAAGGAACCGAGTCCGCACAAACAACTCTTCCATCAGGAGCAACGGACGCTGATGCCCCCGAGGACATCCGTAACTCTCAAGACAAGGCAAGCTCTGAAGCTGGGGATACCATTCCCTCCGAGTCCGAGCCCGAAGAGAACATTCCCACCTATCCCGATGACTTCTCGGTGCATGGGTACGACTCAGAGGGCACATCCTCCACCGTTCCTTCCATCACTCCTCGCGTAAGAACGGTGTTCATGACGGACATCGATCAAGGTGGTTCTAGTGATCGCCAGCGCATCGATAGTCTCGAAGCCATATTACTTGCTTTGGTCAAGTCTGTAGACGAGATTAAAGCGGCCCTGTCCACTTTACAAGGAGGAGCGCCTGGTCAAACAAACACGGGCCCCGCGGTCAATATAGATTCGAACTCAGTGGCACCAAACCCGGGCAATAATCCTCCCAAAATAACAGCCCCCGCCGGGACAGATGAGACCCGAGAAGTAAGAAGAGAGGTCCAAGAGCTCCGTGCCATGTTTCATGCCCGAGAAAACGCTCAACATCTCAGAATACGGCAACCATATCCTGCTGAGTGGAGGGATGTTCCATTCCCACCAAGATATAAGCCGTTCAACATCAACCCGTATGATGGCAAAACCTCAGCAAGTCGATACATCACTTACTTTGAGGTCACCATCGACCATCTGCCCCATGAGGATGCGATCCTCACACGGTTATTCATTGGAGCGTTGGAAGGAGTCGCCTTCGATTGGTACCGCAATCTACCCGACAAATGCATCCATTCCTTCGCCGGCTTTAAGCGCATGTTCTTGGAACAATTCTATGAAGTAGGACAAGACGTCACTATGTCCACTCTCATGGACGTCGTCCAAGGGGAGAAGGAGCTAACAAGGAACTACATCGAGCGGTTCCGCCAGACCGTCATGAAGCTGCCTTCCGGAAATCCAGATTCTTCTTTAATTGAAATTTGCCAAAAGAGACTGCTTCCAACGATCAGTCTCTGGATGGGCGAGAGTCAATTCAAAGATTGGAAGGCATTCATCATCAGCGCCACAAGCGCTGAAGAACGACTGAAGAAGGCCCGCCAACTGGGGTTGCACATCTCAGAAGGAGAAAACAAGGGCAAGCGTCCCAACAACGATAATGGGGGTAACCCCTCCAACAATCGGGACAGCAAGGGAAAACAGGCTATGGTGGCCGACACGGCCCAGAAGCCCGAGTCACAGCCAACAGACAAGCAATGGCCTCAGATCACTTACTCTTTCGAAGATGGCCACGTCAAGCCTATCTTAGACATGCTCATACAAGGAGGTAGAATTCAGCTTCCTCCACCAAGGTGGAAGCCTCGGCCGGCTGATCTGGAGAACCCGAAGTTCTGCCATTACCACCGTTATGTACACCACGCTACACATGACTGCTACCAATTAAAACGGTACATCCAAAGCCTTATCGATTCAAACGCTCTGGCCATCGACTTCGAAGAGGTAACCGTAGCAGCTAATATGGTGTCCGTATAGTTCGGCAACTTTCCTCCGACGGAGACTCAAGACGGGGTAATCCCCGTCCCTCTTGCGACAATGGAGATTACCAATCTTCCTCCGCCCCGAGAACAAGCTGCTGGTCTAGTACCTCTCACCACCTCACGAGGAGAGGTCATGTGGGTCCATCCAGACTTGGTGTCAGAAGTGACTCGGCCCACACCGTCTCCCACCAACAAAAAAGTGGAAAAATTAAGACCTGTTGCACAGTTTCAACAGACAACGAGGAAGCTACAGCCGTCGTCACGCGGTCCGGAGCGCAATTCCAACCTGTGGTTGATAGTCCAGCTGAAAATCATTAACCCACTGCAACTGATGCTCTGGGACCGGCTCAGCCTTCGACGACCGACAAGCCTAGGCCGAAGGAGACTCGCTTCGACAAATCTCTCCGAAAGGATACAGCCCAAGGGCTAGAGAGGCCCGACAACTTTGACATCTTAGCACAATTGGCTAACACTCCGGCCAAATTGTCATTATATGAACTCCTGAGGCTCTCCAAAGACGTTCGTATTGCATTGAGCGAAGTACTCCAAAATGCCGATGCCTATCTCTCTCAATCTAACCTCACTAGGGAGGACTCACCCATGGATCTCCAAGATAGTACCTGCACGGGAGCAATGCCCAACATCGTCTTCACTCCGCAGGACATGCTCATCAAAACCAACCTACATGATCGCCCGCTATACCACACGGGATACATCGGCGACGTGAAGATGGATCGGATGCACATTGATCCTGGCTCTTCCATAAGCATCATCCCGAAAGGTCTGCTACATCATCTCTGCATCCCAATGCATCGCCTAACACCTACAAGCACCGCCATCAGCGGTTTCAATTCGGGCAGGAGCTACCCTATCGGAAAGATTCGTCTGAGGTGTCAGATTGGCAATCTCCAATCCGAGGTCACCTGCTACGTCATAGATGCAGACACCTCTTACAACATCCTCTTGGGGCGCCCATGGATACACGATTATATGATCATGCCTTCCACACTACACCAGTGCTTCAAATATGTCGATAAACACGGCTTCGTGAAGACAGAGTTTGCTGACATCGATCCCTTCAAAGGGGTCGAATCTTACTACTCGGACTCTTGTTTATACGAAAAGTCGAAAAGGCACCTGGATGAAGGAGACGCACAAGCTCATACTGAGACAGCCACGAGATCAGAAGGACCCCTGACGATCCACCTCCAAGCTCACAAATCGGGCAAGTCTGTACCCCTCACCGCCACTCTGCAGAAGGACGCGATCAGCTTCTCGACGCAAGAGGAGCAGATGATAATCCGGCTGCCTAGATCCAGCCAAGTGCCGAGACCCACAACGGAGCCACTAACCATCAGGTTACCAAGAGTCAGTCAACCACAAACAGAGAAGATCAACCCCTCGGACAGGCCATTGACAATACGCCTTCCCAAGAAAGGTTGTCGCTTCGATGCAAGGTCTGACACTTCCGGCGAACCAGCCACTCCTCGCTCCACATCGAATGCCAAACTCGGGGTCGCCAGTCTGCCAACGACTCCTACGCTCTGCTCCGTCAACTAGACCACTGATGATCAAGCTACCCAAGTCATCCTCTCAATCTGCAGTTACACAGGGGGTGGCCGAAGAAGAGTCAGAGCTGGCTAAGTATGTGGCTGCTCACACTGAGATTTGCTCATGTTGCCCATCAACGGCAACTTCCTGAAGAAGTATTACGTCCGAAACGACATCCTCAAAAAAAAAAAAAATTCCCCGATGATTGAGTTATGTACCCTCTGGTACCGCTGAACTCACATTCCGCCCCCAAATTTCCCAAATTTCTGAGTTATGTACCCTCTGGTACCACTGAACTCACATTTTGCCTCCAAATTTCCCAGATTGTCGAGTTATGTGCCTTCCGGTACCACTGAACTCACATTTTGCCTCCAAATTTCCCAGATTGTCGAGTTATATGCCTTTCGGTATCGCTGAACTCACATTCTGCCTCCATAACATCCCAGATTGTCGGGTTATGTACCCTCCCGTACCGCTGAACTCACTTTCATAATACTCTGTATCATCGAGTCATGTACCCGCTGGTACCGCGAAACTCATATCCACAATATTCCAGATCTTCGAGTCATGTACCCGCTGGTACCGCCGAATTCACCTTTTGCTTCCACAAAACATCTCAAAATACCAAGTCATGTACCCGCTGGTACCTCTGAACTTACACTTTGATTCCAAAATATATGGATTGTCGAGTTATGTACCCGCTAGTACCCCTGAACTTACATCCCGGTCACTCTTTTGGAAGAAAAGTCATGTATAACCGTACCTCTGAACTTTCTTCCCGAAAAAGATCCTTCCTTATGATCCACTACCCGCACTCCCAGTGCACAAAAAGGGTAACAGATCCACAAATTCCCAAAAAATGACCATGTCGATGTTACCTCTGAGTCATCTCGATTCCGCCAAAAATAAATCACCCCTCTATATAAGAACTTCCATGTCCTCATTACCTCTGAGTCGTTCTATGTACCCCTCTTCATTGAGCCCACTCCTGCCATGTCCTTATTACCTCTGAGTGGGAAGGCTCCGTCGAAGAAACCTTCATGTTTACCATGTCTTCATTACCTCTGAGTAAGTATGTCGATTCCCTTTCAACCTATTATCTGTACCCACAACCGGAGTACGCCAAGGATAATAGGTCCACAAATATCGTCCGTTAAGTCCACTCCTGCCATGTCCTCATTACCTCTGAGTAGGAAGACTCCACGGTAAAACCTCCGTACTTACCATGTCCTCATTACCTCTGAGTAAGTATGTTGGTTCTCTCTCGCCTTATTATCCGTACTCTGAATCAGGGTACGCCAAGGGTAATAAGTCCACAAATGTCCTCTGTTGACCACAAATATCCTCCGTTGAGTCCACTCCTGCCATGTCCTCATTACCTCTGAGTAGGAAGATTCCGCGGTAGAACCCCCATACTTGCCATGTCCTCATTACCTCTGAGTAAGTATGTTGGTTTTCTCTCGTCTTATTATCCGTATCCTAAACCAGGGTACGCCAAGGATAATAGGCCCACAAATGTCCTCTGCTGACCACAAATACCGTACTAGGTCCCCTAGTACATCCACATCTTTCCTTATCATCACATGCTTTCGGAGCCCAGCTGTTCCATAGCATTCTTTCACCCAATGCATAGAACTTCCACGTTGATAGCACCTCTGAGTTGTTCTATGTATCCTCATTCAAGTTCACTCCTACCATGTCCATATCACCTCTGAGTAGGAAAGCTCTACCATCAACCTTATATTTACCACGTCCATACCACCTCTGAGTAAATATGATGGTTCCCTCTCTCAACTTATTATCCGTACCTAAAACCAAGGTACGCCAAGGATGATAAGTCCACATAAAATCTCCAACGGAAGTACCCAAACCTATCACGTCCATGCTACCTCTGATTGGATTGCCACACCTAAATAAATCTACTTTCCATGCTTCTTATTCAAAGTGTTCCAAATTTGCAATTTGGAAACTTTGAAGGGGGTCCTGTAGAAGCATGGAAAATATTTCTTTTAGTCCCACATCGGAAAGGAGAAGAAGAAAGGGCTCACTCCATTCTATAAATAGAGCCCCCTTACCTCCTTTGAAAAGGGCACCGACTTCTCTTCCCTCCCTCCAAACTTGGACTCTTCCTATTACGCACCTTCGGGTGCCAAGTCAAAGAAGTCCAGGGCAGCGCGGGCTCATCGAGCTCAGTCAGCTGTCCCAACCTCTGACCATCAAGAGCGTCCCGCTAAGCGGGCCTCTGATGGAAAGTTGTACAGAACTGTCCGTGTCCAGCCCCCGGCAGCAAACGGACAGAGTGGTTCTCAAGAGTCCCCCAACAAAGATCAAGGGCAAGTGTTTTTACTAGGCCCACATCGGGGAGCAAATATGATACCTACGCACTCGTATACTCGGGATACCCGGGCCCACAAAGTGAGTGCACAGGTTGATCGAGACATTCCTCATGCGAGTCATGAGACGTCCTTCATACGGCTCGGTCATGAGACATTCCTCATGCGGCTCGGTCATGAGACGTCCTTCATGTGGCTCGGCTATGAGACGTCTCTCATGCGGCTCGGTCATGGGACATTCCTCATGCGGCTCGGTCATGAGACGTCCTTCATACGGCTCGGTCATGAAACATTCTTCATACGGCACAGAACCCAGGAAGCTTCATGCGGCTCAAAATTCCTGGAAGCTTCATGCGGCCCAGATACAACATGCGGCTCAAAAGCTCGAAGAGTCTCATGCGGCTCGGATAGTTCCATGCGGCCTAGAAAGAAGCCACGTGGCCTTCAGCAGTTCCTCTCTACATTCGGTCGCATTTAATGCCCCGACGGCTGCTTTGACAAATGACAGCTCTGACATAAAGACGTAATGATGACTCTGTCATAATGACAGACTCTTCGGGAAAAGAAGAAAATCTCTGACCCGATCCGTCAGAAGTCCCAGATTGCCACGTGGCAAGTCTCATGCGGCTTCAATGGAGAACAGCTTCATGCGGTTCACTGAGAAGTCACCCTATATGACCAGCAGAAATCAGCCATATGCGGCCCACCGAGAGCCCAGTCCCTGCGGCTCAACACAACGCTGTCTTATGCGGCTCGCAGAGACTATGCATATGCGGCTCATTGAGAGTTCACCCCCTGCGGCTCAATAAAGCATTGTCCTATGCGGCTCACGAAGATTATCTCCATGTGGTTCAAGTGTTGCCTATCCTATGCGGCTCTGGCAGGACCCACAATTAAAACACGTGGCATCGGATCAATCAAGGATTCAACCGAATCCCAACAAATATATTTGACATCATCGTCATAATTACTGAGATCAGGGCATATCATTTATCATCAAGCCAATGGGACACGTGGCGAGCAATCAGACATTAGCATAATCAATCACGAAGATTTAAAGCAGTTAACATTAACTGCTCATAAGATTCGGTGCTATCCGCATTAATGGCCCAGATTCATTGTAATCAGGATCAAGGGTTCAGGTAGATTGAAGGAGCACCAACATTCCAAACAAATGATCATTAGCAAACCCTAATGATCATACCCCACTCTTATAAATAGCCAGCATCATTTCTTTGCACAAAGGGACCGGCAACAAAAGAATAAAAATATACAGAGTCAGAGAGAGAATACACACAGAGAGAGAGAGAAGCCATGAGAGCAACAGAGGAGCAAAAAGAGCACTTCTTCGTCAACGCCAACCATCTTTTCGCAAGGAGCCAAGGCTGCATACCGATCGTCCAAGGAGTAAGGCAGGGCTGCCGTCGCTTTCCCGAGCCTCTATCGTCACCCTCCAGAATCTAAAATAAACAATTGTACTTAGATTACTGTACCTAGGTTTTCGTCCTTAGGCTTTCTTTGTACAAGCGAGTTTGTATTGTGAGTCTAAGTTCAGTCCTCCGATAATTGTTCTGTACTTTTACAATCAATGGCAAACACTGCTGAGGAGGAACAACGCCCCCGACAGCTCCCGTCGTGGCCTCCGGTACTGCGGGAAGAGCACCCGCAACCCCAGGGACGGTCATCGAGAGCGCTGGAGGAGTACCCCTGAGAGCCTCAACAGAAGTCCCATCTGCAGGGGAAGTGACCGGAGCCTGTCCGCCAGAGGTAGCAGACCTCTCCGTCTCCCCGTGCTCCTCACCAGGAGAATGAGTCATAACTATCCTGGAGACAAATTGGAAATAGGATATCAATATGGCACATGAAGGACAATAGCAAAGGAGGACAGCTAGAATGCAGTAAATTAATATCAAAGACGGTAAGCAAGATAAGCAAGAAAAGATCCTACTGTGATTGAGCACTCTTAGCCTATAGCCGATATCTTCTAAAACAATAGCAGGCTCGTAGCAGCACTCTAAGTCGAGCACCACTACGACATCGCACTAATTGCGACTTCTGACCTGCGTGGGACACCACTAAAATATGTCACGACCCGCACCCGCTATAAGGGCACGTATACGTAACAATGCCCAGCCCTCACCGTAAAAACGGCGTGGAACGCTGTAGGTTTTCTACTCTAACAACAGTTTATATATAATATCAAAACCTGTCGAGAATATGGTCAACTCCGAACGGAGGACAAGCAATGATAATATATGAATACTCAATCACAATTCTAAGATAAGCAAAGACTGAAAGATAAAGACAACAAGACTATAAAATATAAAGTCCAAACACAAATAATATACAAGTCTAAGTTCCAGTCTCTAATACAATCCAAAATATAATATAAAAACATAAGTAGAAAGCTGGAGATAAGGTCCAGTCCAAAATGTCTAGTCTAACTAAACTAAGCTAGAGGCTCGTCGGGCGGAGCTAAGCCCTGCTGAACCAAGGTCTCCAAGTCTACGCCCACTACGTCAACCGGACCGTAGTAGGTAGGACAATCCTTCTCGCCACAATCTGTAAAATTTTGTCAACATATCCAGTCAGGATGGAACGAGAACAAATCTCAATAACAGTTCTAGTTAGACGATATTGAAAATGTAGCAGTAAATAGAGAGAATCTACGAAGTAAATAATGTGTACATGAATCACGGTAAGGCATGTCAAGACTGTAATATAAATGTAAGAACAGGAAAAACAGTATAAATCATGTACAAAAATCTGGAACCATATCTATGTGAGTTTAGTATTAGTTTTAACATGTGATCGGCTTAGAACTTGATACAATGTTTGGCCTGGCTAATCATACGTGAGTGTATGATTAACACTATACAATAATGATACAATACAATACTGTGGGGTATTGATCACATATCTACGCTAACACCCCCATCCCAGACTAATATAGTGGATCCAGTCATGACACGTCATGATACGTATTCTCTGAGGAGGTCGCGAGCCTACGCAGGAATCGTATCTATACAATGAATAATAAGCAATGAAGACTTGCCCAGTGTATACCATATATAAGAGGAATAACATCTTATGACGGGATCCAGACAAATATCAATCCGTGTGAACAATGTGTCAAGAGAATAAGGATAATCTACACTAAATACTAGAAACAAAGACGATATCATAAAACAGAAATATTATCAGAGAATGTACTCGCCTGTGCTGTGATGGATAAGTCGACTCAGTCCAAGATCAGTGCCTCGAGGACCTATAGATGGAATACTGTATTAATATAATGGTTTGGAAGTGAAATTAAGTCATACTGAGTCAAAATAGGTCAAGACACGTCAAACTAAGTCAGTCTAGGTCAAACAAGGTCAAACTAGATGGTACAGGGTTAATCTAAGTCATATTAGGCCTAACAAAGTCATACTAGGTCAAGATAGGTCTAGATAGGTCAACCTTGGTCATAGGAGGACATTGGAAGTCAATTCGAATCAAACTAGGTCGAAAGTTGACTTTTGGTCAACGGGTCAACTCTGGTCAACTCTAGGTCAACCCTAGGTCGCTGGTGACTAATAGTTGATTTTTGGTCAACTTTCCAAGTCTAATGGAATTTGGGACAAAATTGGATAAAGTGTTGACCCACAGTTGACTTTTGGTCTAAAAAGTCAACCGTGGTCAACCGGGGTCAAGACTAGGTCTAGACGGCTATTTCTACTCATTACCAACCTCTACAACCTATATCCAAGTCCATCTTGGACTTGGAAACTCAAATCTTGGCCGTAGGCCAATATCCTATTTTACCCCTTTAAAAAGGATAAAATTCTAACTTAGGCAATTATCAAGTTAGCCTACCTACGCTTGGTATTTTGACTCGATCTCCCTAGGGTAGTAAGATACTAACCTATACATACGTTACCTACCAAAATACCTAGGTAAAGTGGACGTCTAGTCCATCTTACGGCCCATTGGCGATATCTTGAATATTTCAAGATACGCAATGGTACGGCGCGATACTGGCACCCTACGACCCCGATTTCCACTCGGGATCCTACCCGCAAAATCTAATTCACTTATTCTAGGCCTACGCCAAGTTTCGTCGCGTTCCGATACTCGTAGCTCGATTTCACTCTCTAACTCGATTTCCTCTATTATCCCCTTCTAGTTCTTATTCTAATTCTTCTTCTAAACTCTTCCTCTAACTTCTTCTTCTAACTTCTTCTTCCTATTTCTCCTCTAATTCTTCTTCTAATTCCTTCTTCCTATTCTTTCTTTCTTTCATCCTCTTCCTAATCTCATCTAATTCCAACTCTCATTCTCTTCCTCACTTCCTCTCATTCTCTTCCTATTCTGATCCTTCTTCTTGAATCTTTTCTAACTCTTTTTCTAGTCTTTCTAATCTCTTCTAATCCTTCCTCTTATTTTTCTTTCTAACTATCAAATTATCCATCTATACATATATATATATATATATATATATATATATATATATATATATATATATATACATACTTATATATATATATATATATATATATATATATATATATATATATATATATATATATATATATATATACACTTGGGGATTTATAGGGGTTAAAGGGGGGACAAAATGGGGGCTCACAAGGGGGGAACTGCTGTAGCTGCTGCTACAGCAGCTACTCCTGCTGTGGCTGCTGTTTTTCTTCTTCTTCTTCTTCTTCTTCTTCTCTAATTCTTCTAACTATCTCATCTCCTACTTTCTATATATATATATATATATATATATATATATATATATATATATATATATATACCTATCTATCTAACCATCTATCTATGTATATATATATATATATATATATATATATATATATATATATATATATATATATATATATATATATATATATACACACATCTAGTTATCTAGAGATGTATCTACATATCCATCTATCTATCTATCTATATATATCCATATACATACACATATATATATACTCTACATATATATTTACATACACCCACACATATAGATATATATATAAATACACACACACACTCTCCCTACCACACAAACACACACTCACTCTCACACACAACCACCACCACTCTCATGACAACTCCACCACCCTCATGACAACACCACCACCACTCTCATTCCTCTACACACACACACAAATCAAATAATATATATATATAATACATGCACATATATATACATATATATATATATATATATATATATATATATATATATATATATATATATATATATATATATACCATTCTAATTAGAAAAACCCCAAATAATCTCTAACCTAGATTTCTAGGGAATCCTACAAAATTTGTGGGCAAAGTGCAGAGAATCTCCTCCTCTACAATAATTGTGAAGACAATAAATGAAAAAGAGTAATAAATAAAGAATTAATTACATACCTAGGTTGGTTTTCTTGTAGGAAAGAAAAAGCTTTGGGAAGAATAAAGAGTTTAGAGAGAGAGAGAGAGTTTGACTTAGTGTAGAAGAAAGGGGGGATTTGCTCTTGGCCGGCCATGTGGGGGGGGGGGGGGGGGGGGGTTATTGGGTTGTGGGTGTGATCCAATAACCCTCCAACCCATTAAACTTAGGTTGGGTTCGGTTTGGTTCGGTTTGATTCTAATTAATCAATTAAGTCTCTAAAATGACTAATTAAGCCATGGAAGTTGGGTTTATAGTTTCTAACCTAATTAGGATGGTATGTGGGCCAAGCCCAGCTAGTATGTGGGTCCCACTAGGGTCCAGGCTACCCGGGTCTCCAACTTAAGTTCGAATTGGGTAAAATTCAAACTAAATCAAATAAATCCCTAAAAATCATATAAAATCAAATAAAATTCCTAAAAATTATAAAACTTGAAAAATGATGAAAATACCCCTAATTCGAAAGCTGGGGGTGATAAATCTACCCTCCTTAAAAAAATTCGTCCTCGAAATTCAAACGGTTGTACTCTTCTCTAAGTCAAGCACCCAACAATCAAGGTCTACTAAATTTTATCCTAAGTTATATAACATGTAATCCAGGAAATCAGAACACATGCATGGTTTTAAATCTCTACAGTATCATGTTATTGCAGTCTTCATTGGGGTTTTCTATTTAATCTAGCATGATCATCACATATGCAAACTAAAGGTACTAAGAAAGCAATCATCAATCAATGGGCAAAAAGAACGGGTAAAAAGAAAGAGCAAGACCCTACCTCCTAGTCCAATGCCTGCAGGATCCTCAACTGTCATCGTAAAAGCCCCATCCTGGCGGGGTATATCTCGCTGCTGGTGGAGGGCGTGATACGGTGCTATAGATGGCCTACCCTGTGGTCCATGAGCTGCACGGCGATGGTTCGAAGGACAATCCCTCGCTTGATGTCCCTCGGTGCCACAGTATAGGCACACACCCAAACGTCTCCTACAAACCTCCCAGAGATGTTCGGACCTCTTGCAGTAGTGGCAAGTAGGTACCTGCTGCATCGGTCCCTCCTGCTGCTGCTGGGGCACCTGCTGAACTGGTCCCCTAATCGGAGCAGGAATCTGCTGCGAGCGTTGCGGAATAGAATGATGCTGGAGTTGAGGACGCTTAGCAGCCCCCGTGCTGCTAGTAGTCCCCGAAAACAGATCACGGTCCCTCTTGGGCTTCAGGCCCCACTCCCGCTCTACCTTACGGGCCTCAGCATAGATCTGGGTATAAGTCTCATAAAAGGAGGGAATGAGGATCTTGATGTCCCAGATCAGCCCTTCTTTAAAACGGCTCGCCCTGATCTCCGGGTTACGAACCATATACTCCGCGTATCGGCTCAGACGGCCGAACTCCGCGGCGTACTCCTCCACAGATAAACTGCCCTGTTGCAGATCCTGGAACTGCCGCACCAGGTTGATCTTGTCCATGGGGGAAAAGAACTTCTCCTTGAAGAGGAGCTTGAACTCTGCCCAAGTATGGCCCTCTCCAGCTTGGGCTGGCTCGTTTCTAAACCAGGTGCGTGCAATGTCTAGCAACTGCAAACCTACCGCCTCGACCTTCAGGTCGTCTGCGAGGCGGGAGGCCCTCATCTGACGCTCGATATCCTCGAGCCAATCATCTGCATATACCACACCCTCGGTCCCACTAAAGTCACGGGGCCCGAGCTTCTTGAAGTCCTGGATATCTCCGTACCTAGTACGCGTCCCATGATGCGGAGCCCTCTGCTCCACGGCTGCAAGGGCCAACTGATGGGCATCCTCCATGCCCTGACGCATCGCGTCTGTCTGCCTCTACTGAGCCTCGGCCTGGGCTCTCTGAGTCTCCAGCATCTGCTGGAGGAAAGTAAGCATCTGCCCCATATCTGTAGGCAGAGGAGATAGAGGTGGAAGTATGTCTGCAACTAGCGAAGGAATCCGCTGCTGAGGAGGAAGAACGCCCCCGACAGCTCCCGTCGTGGCCTCCGGTACTGCGGGAAGAGCACCCGCAACCCCAGGGACGGTCATCGAGAGCGCTGGAGGAGTACCCCTGAGAGCCCCAACAGAAGTCCCATCTGCAGGGAAAGTGACCGGAGCCTGTCCGCCAGAGGTAGCAGACCTCTCCGTCTCCCCGTGCTCCTCACCAGGAGAATGAGTCATAACTATCCTGGAGACAAATTGAAAAGAGGATATCAATATGGCACATGAAGGACAATATCAAAGGAGGACAGCTAGAATGCAGTAAATTAATATCAAAGACGGTAAGCAAGATAAGCAAGAAAAGATCCTACTGTGATTGAGCACTCTTAGCCTATAGCCTATATCTTCTAAAACAATAGCAGGCTCGTAGCAGCACTCTAAGTCGAGCACCACTACGACATCGCACTAATTGCGACTTCTGACCTGCGTGGGACACCACTAAAATGTGTCACGACCTGCACCCGCTATAAGGGCACGTGTACGTAACAACGCCCAGCCCTCACCGTAAAAACGGCGTGGAACGCTGTAGGTTTTCTACTCTAACAACAGTTTATATATAATATCAAAACCTGTCGAGAATATGGTCAACTCCGAACGGAGGACAAGCAATGATAATATATGAATACTCAATCACAATTCTAAGATAAGCAAATACTGAAAGATAAAGACAACAAGACTATAAAATATAACCTGTCGAGTCCAAACACAAATAATATACAAGTCTAAGTCCCAGTCTCTAATACAATCCAAAATATAATATAAAAACATAAGTAAAAAGCTGGAGATAAGGTCTAGTCCAAAATGTCTAGTCTAACTAAACTAAGCTAGAGGCTCGTCGGGCGGAGCTAAGCCCTGCTGAACCAAGGTCTCCAAGATACGCAATGGTACGGCACGATACCCTGCTGAATATTTCAAGATACGCAATGGTACGGCACGATACCGGCACCCTACGACCCCGATTTCCACTCGGGAGCCTACCCGCAACATCTAATTCACGTATTCTAGGCCTACGCCAAGTTTCGTCGCGTTCCGATACTCGGAGCTCGATTTCACTCTCTAACTCGATTTCCTCTATTATCCCCTTCTAGTTCTTATTCTAATTCTTCTTCTTAACTTTTCCTCTAACTTCTTCTTCTAACTTCTTCTTTCTATTTCTCCTCTAATTCTTCTTCTAATTCCTTCTTCCTATTCTTTCTTTCTTTCATCCTCTTCCTAATCTCATCTAATTCCTACTCTCATTCTCTTCCTCACTTCCTCTCATTCTCTTCCTATTCTAATCCTTCTTCTAGAATCTTTTCTAACTCTTTTTCTAGTCTTTCTAATCTCTTCTAATCCTTCCTCTTATTCTTCTTTCTAACTATCAAATTATCCATCTATACATATATATATATATATATATATATATATATATATATATATATATATATATATATATATATATATATATATATATATATATATATATTTTTTTTTTATATATATATATATACATACTTATATATATATATATATATATACATATATATATATATATATATATATATATATATATATATATATATATATATATAAAAAATATATATATATATATATATATATATATATATATATATATATATATATATATATATATACACTTGGGGATTTATAGGGGTTAAAGGGGGGGGGGGGGCAAATTGGGGGCTCACAACGGGAAGGGGGGGGAGGGGGGAACTGCTGTAGCTGCTGCTACAGCAGCTACTCCTGCTGTGGCTGCTGTTTTTCTTCTTCTTCTTCTCTAATTCTTCTAACTATCTCATCTCCTACTTTCTATATATATATATATATCTATATATATATACCAATATACCTATCTATCTAACCATCTATATATATATATATATATATATATATATATATATATATATATATATATATATATATATATATACACACATCTAGTTATCTAGAGATGTATCTACATATCCATCTATCTATCTATCTATCTATCTATCTATCTATCTATCTATCTATATCCATATACATACATATATATATATACTCTACATATATATTTACATACACCCACACATATAGATATATATATAAATACACACACACACTCTCCCTACCACACAAACACACACTCACTCTCACACACAACCACCACCACTCTCATGACAAATTCACCACCCTTATGACAACACCACCACCACTCTCATTCCTCTACACACACACACAAATCAAATATATATATATATATATATATATATATATATATATATATATATATATATATATATATATAATACATGCACACATATATATATATATATATATATATATATATATATATATATATATATATATATATATATATATATATATATATATATATATATATATATATATATATATATACCATTCTAATTAGAAAAACCCCAAATAATCTCTAACCTAGATTTCTAGGGAATCCTACAAAATTTGTGGGCAAATTGTAGAGAATCTCCTCCTCTACAATAATTGTGAAGACAATAAATGAAAAAGAGTAATAAATGAAGAATTAATTACATACCTAGGTTGGTTTTCTTGTAGGAAAGAAAAAGCTTTGGGAAGAAGAAAGAGTTTAGAGAGAGAGAGTTTGACTTAGTGTAGAAGAATAGGGGAGGGGGGGATTTTCTCTTGGCCGGCCATGTGGGGAGGGGCGGGGGGGGGGGGGGGGGGGTTATTGGGTTGTGGGTGTGATCCAATAACCCTCCAACCCATTAAACTTAGGTTGGGTTCGGTTTGTTTCGGTTTGGTTCGGTTTGATTCTAATTAATCAATTAAGTCTCTAAAATGACTAATTAAGCCATGGAAGTTAGGTTTATGGTTTCTAACCTAATTAGGATGGTATGTGGGCCAAGCCCAGCTAGTATGTGGGTCCTACTAGGGTCCAGGCTACCCGGGTCTCCAACTTAAGTCCGAATTGGGTAAAATTCAAACTAAATCAAATAAATCCCTAAAAATCATATAAAATCAAATAAAATTTCTAAAAATTATAAAACTTAAAAAATGACAAAAATATCCCTAATTTGAAAATTGGGGGTGACATCTCTCTTATCATAAATCGTTATTTTCCAAAAATTACTTTCGTACCACGTTCCCTTAAAAATTTAACAAAAACGATTTTGATTATAAATGTACTCTAACTTCCTCTATTTCGTCATAAAATTTTAAATAGTCTCAAATTTTGAATTTCGTATACACTTATATATATCTTCCCAAGTTATATTTTGCTCTAAAATTAAAATTCTAAAACCTTCAACCAATTGGCCCAAGTAAAAGTTAAAATATTCTTACTACAATTTTATATTTATTGGTCAATGTACATAGGTACACAAATAAAAGTCGGTCTTCAATGTTCGATAAATCTCGAAAACTAACAGTATACCTTCATAACTCAATCTTCTATCATCATAATTGAAAATTTTCTAAAATATTTATTAGTCTCCCTCGAAAATTTGAATTTAACAATCTCCTCTTTTTGGTGGTAGACATGAAACTCATCTTAACTTCATATTCATAATCCTCTTAGAACTTAATTCTCCATGCATCAAAAATGTAAAGGATTCTTTCTTCGACAATTGGTTATCCTTGAAAACTAATATCATCATAGCACTATGTGTTATCAAAGGCAACGTCAAAAATTTGCATCCATAAATTTAATATATAAATATGGTTCTTAACCACCCAAGCTTTTAGAAATTCCACACTCAATATTTGATTACCTCAATATCCTCTTCGTTAGCCGAGGAGTCTATTTACCCTTGGTTATATTATTTGATCAAAAATACTATCTCATATTCCTCACTTTAGGATTTATCGCATAATTAATTATGTCCCATCTATACCTCGTAATCTCGTAATTATTTATCCATGCTGTGGGGCTCCCTAATCTACCTCTACTAACCCAAGAATGTCATGATCAATTTTATATCCGCACAAGAAAATCATGCAAGGGACATGGTTGCATAACCACGGAGGAAACATAATGAATATGAGCGAAGTAATTTAATTGGAAGAGAGAAGGGTAAGGGTTGCAATATTGAAGAGCGAAAAGATGTTTATGTGTCTAAGTGAATCGAGATAGGACATGAAATAAATGACAAGGGTTAAGCAGTCAAGATAAAACACAAAGTTAAGCATTTACGGAATTTAATAGATCGTAATCATATATTAGGTCGAAAAAATTTGAGTCGAGGTTGAGTCCATATCGGTACCATGGTAAGGGTTATAGTTTAGTCTTTATAACCCTAAAGTCGTACCATAAAAATATAATACAAGGGGGCGTGTTTTAGTGGGACATGATATACCTACATAAAGGTGGGCTCGTCTAGGTCTTGCATGTGAAATTGGTTGGAAGGAAAAGTCTAGTGTGGTGCTCCAAATATCAAAGTCACGATAGGGAACGCCAAATGATCAAAATAGAAAGTGGGTTTTCATAAGGTACTTAATTAATGCACAAAAATAAAAGGTTAAAGCACGAAATAAAGATAATTTAGAAAATCTCGTAGGTCAAGTTAAGATAAGTTAGAGACATAGTTTCTAGAGAGAAAATAGTCTCATAATAAAGGTATGGTCAAGGGAATGATTCTAATCATTTCGAAGTTTCGAACAATTAGATGGTCACGAATAAAGATCTAGATTTGAGGGAAGGTCGAGTAAGTCAAAGATATGTTCATCGATTTGGTCGATGACTAACTATACTTGTGTATATGCAATATCATAATCATAGGTGGTATGGCAATCTAATGTGGAATACTTCTATCTCACTAGAGTGACCTTACTTGCTTCTTGGTCCTCTACCAATATATGCTCTAATCTAAAATTTCAAGTTCCTCGAAAGTTTCTCAATAAAATTTCCAAGATACTCCGCCAAAATTTTCAATTATCTTAGACTGTCCACTTGAATCAAAATTTTTTAAATTTCTAGTCTCGAAACAACCCTTGTATATCGCAAATCGAATAACAATTTTTTTTCCAAATCTTAAACTCAACAAATAAGTTTTTCAGTCAAATTTTATACTACAAATGGAACATTTAAATAACTCCCGAATTTTAATTATATATCCTTCAAATGTGTATATCTAACTTCCAATAAGTCACAACTGCTCTTCAAAAGTAAATTTTTCTTTTCACCAAAATTTAAATATCCATAATCGAGGCCTTAACTCGAAATCTAAATAACTTTATAAATCATAGATCATATGACACAATTTAAATCAAAAAAAAATATTTTACCAAATTTATCAATCATCCTCAAATTTTGGTCAATCGTAAATCATTCCTTAAAATTTTATGATCCTTTTCAAATCAAATTTATATCTCTCCAAAAGATGTATAGCTATAACTCAATAAATTATAAATGTTCAAAGACCTTCAAAAAATTAAAATGCAAATCAAATCAATTTGTTTTTCTCGATCTAGCTATCCTCTTGTGTATACCACCTTGTGATATAAAAATAAAATTCCAATCATCCTTTGAAAGTGGTAATATGCTACTACCCAACTTGGAATTAACTAATCCTTAAGATCATATTTCTAGGAAAATAAATGCCTCTATAACTCAAATAAAATCTCCATGCATATTAATTGTCAATGTAACCTTCTAGCCATGTGTTTGACCTATGAGCATATACTAGTGTAGTCATCTTACTAAGCACAAAACTAAGAATTTATGGTAGGAGGAGTCAAGCAAGATGCAAATCAAGGAGGTCGAATGAGAGTTCGAAATTTGAAGTCAATAAAGGATGTCAAGTAGGTGGATGAGATTCTAGACTATAATCCTATATTGCAGGCCCGTTCGGTACAGTCATGTAACCGAAACGGCAAACTGGACCTGCATGGGCCACCACAAAAATATTATAACGCCCCAGTCCCAAAAATAGAAGGACTAGAACATAATCATGCCAGCTGTATACATACAAAGTATATAGACCGTCGTATGTATACATAAGCTGTAAAATGCAGTAACCAAGGCACTAAATCTCATCCACAAAGATAAACAATGATACAAAAGCACTTTGAATTTGTTATGTATATAATCGTTGGGCGGAGACAAATCTACTACCAACTATGAAAAGAAATACTTAATAAAAGAAAGAGTTTGGCGAGCGAAGCGAAGACGATCAAAGTGCAATCATCCTCGAAGAAATAGAGATGATCATGGCCACGGCTAGAACACCTGCGAAAGATAAGAGTACACACTTGTCGAGATAACCAGGTCCTCAGAGGGACGTAACAAGATACATAAAGAGCATGCTACATAACTGAATATATATAATATGTCATAAATCACAAGTAAAGTAAATAGTCCCACTCGTAACAAGTTCCAATATCTCATCATCGAAACAGTGGACTACCCCTACAACCAAACAAGGACAAGGGGTAGTACACTATACCGCGATACGATATTGTCCCAAGCTACTAATGGAACGGGGTGATATGACATTGACGAGGGTTACCTAACCATCTAATGTATTTATGTAGTAAGAACAAACCTTCAACGCATAAGCCCTGGCTGTAAATAGGATCGGCATAGTCCCCATATAGGGTACTAGGGGCCTACGTTCGTAACATTCGAAGATCGTCAGAGGGCATCATGTGCAAGGGGCTACGTCCATAACGCTCTGAAAAACGTCAGAGGGCACCTAGAGCCTGCGTCTCCGGCGGAGCGCATAGGTAAGCAGGGAAGTGCAAAGAAGCCCATATGTCAGGTATTATTCTTCCCACCTAATGTACCTGTCAAGTCGCATCCATGACCATGTACTTCTACTAACTGCTATGTCTCCTAACACGCCTCTATTAGCAGTTAGCCCTAACGCATGTGCACGGGTGATCATCCAACTCGCAAGGACCTCTACATGCTACTCATCTCACACATACTCGTGGTACAACTGTGTCAAGGTATATACGATACACTCAAAACGGTAGTCCCTTAACTTTAGGTTCATATGCAATCAAAGGATAATAACAAATACGCTAATATCACTGAACATGTAGTAAATCTAGAACTATAAGAACTGGAATTAAAAGAACATTGATATGTAAATAAATAAATACAGACTGAATATAAACAGTTTAATGGCAAAGTATCTTGCCTGGTGTGTCTCTTGGAGTGGTGCGATGGTCGAACAAGTCCTGTTTTGTCCAATTGTCGAGGTCGATGTGTAAGGGTCCAAATTCATAGGAAGTAGAAACGACCGATCAGTCACGATTAGTGATGACACAAGAAGGAATTTGCATAGGGTAGATACTCATACTCTATTTGTTAGAAAATATTTGTATTACTTAAAAATTAGGATTTTAATAATCAAAAATAATTTTTGAAAATACTTGGAAGAATCAAACCCTTGTGGGCTAAACTCAAGTTTGTAAAGATAAAATTTTGAGGTAGGTAGCTATATCTGTATTAGTAAAAATATCACAAAATCTAGGAAATCATTTGTAAACTTAGTTTTATTATTTATACATTATTTAGGTAAAAACTATAATTTAAGATTAGATAATATTATAAAGATTTTTATTTACAAAACATATTTTTGTCAAATATAAATTGTTATATAACAACAACAATAACAATAATAATAACAATAATAATAAATAATGATAATAATAATAATAATAATGATAATAATAATAATAATAATAATAATAATAGTATCAGTAATGATAATACTAATAATAATAATACTATTAATAATAAAATGCTATATTAAAAAAGGGGCTGCTCTCTGTTAGTAAGTGAGAGAGAGAGGAAGAGGAATAAAAATGGGAGGGGGTTGGTGACTTACCGAGGAAGAATCAGCGGGAAGATGCGTTCGGCGGCCGGCGCTGGCACGGGAAGGGAGCCGAGCGCGGTGGTGGGCGAGTAGTGGTGCCGGATCTAGGCAGAGTGCGGCCACGGGGAGAGTTCGGCGAAAGACACGCGGCGTTGGTCGTGGCCGCGACGGTGGGAAGCTGAGTCGCGCGCATGCCGGAGTGGTCATGCGGCGGTGCGCGGCTTGGGTGGCTTTGGTGGAGGCACTAGAAGGGCGGCAAGGGGAAAAGTCAGAGGCGCAGAGGTTAGCTCGCGTTGGCGGTCGTCTTCGCCAAGATCTGGTCGACGCGGAGGCAAGCTGGAGAGGGACTCAGCGTCTGAAGACTCGACGGGCGGAGGGGCTCATCATCGAAGATGCGCGACGGAGAGGGGACTTCGCAGATGGAGGCTTGGCACGACGAGGTATGGGTTTATCTCTAATTTTGGGCGGTGGTGTTTTGGAGATCCGGGCGGTGGTGGTGATCATGGGTGTAATGGCTGTGGTGATGATGATGTGGTGTGTCGACGAGGAAGGGGCTTGATCGGAGATGGGAAGTCGGGGTCGGGTGATGAGATGGTGGTGGTATTGTCTGTGGCAGGGATCGAGACAGCGGCGGATGTGATGATGGTATTGGCTGAACAGAGGGGGTCGTGGAAAGGAGAGCACTGCAGTGGCGTGGCGGTATCATGGTGCATGGAGGGAAGAGCGGGGAGGACAGGGGGTGGCCTGATGGTGATCGGGATGGTGTGTCGGGCATGTCCGGCACGGAGAGGAAACTGTATATGTACAAATAAATACATAGTGGATGGAAAAAGGAGCACAGACACGATGCACAATTTGAGGTTGGTGAATTTAGATTTGCAGAAAGGCAAAAAGGGCTCTCCTTATATAGGAGGGGAGGACCCCCAGTTGGATATGGACTAGGATTATTTAAAAACTCCTGTGGATAATTCCACCATTAGTTCAAATGATTTTTAAAACTAATTTTAATACGATCCAAGTTGACCTAGATAATCATGCTTTAAATTAAAAAAAAACCCCTTAAAATAAAGTCACTAAAACTTTTCAAATTTTAAATTATCATATTAATCAAATATTAACTATAGCAAAATTTCAAATATTATTTTCATAAATAATAAATTATAATAATAATTCATTTCAAAAATCAATGTATATATATATATATATATACACGTCAATTAAATTTATGCACCTCTCATAAATCTAGAATAAATACATAAAACTTACTTTCTAAATCAACAACTAAAATAGCCTTTCTTTAATAAATAAAATATAAAGATTCAAAATTTCTCAATGCGATGCTTCTTGTTGCTTTTAAAAATGAATAAATAAATAAAATATTTAGCATCTATTATTTGAAAGTCATATAAAAAATGTTTTCTAAAAATATGTACCTCGCACATATTCGCGCTCGACGAGAAGGTACAAAAAATGTAATTTAGCAAGCGACGTACAAATACGAAGTAATAATTAAATACCAATTTAAAATACAAAAAAAAAATTATAGTAGAAATTTAGGGAGTTTACAAACTCGATTGTCGCTTTGTGATAGGGGATGAGATCTTCGTGACGAACTTCATAATACCCTCGGACCTGACTAACTATTAGCTTAGAATCATCGTAAGCTTCTAGATAGTCAACTCCCAGTTGTTTTGCCAGTTGCAGGCCGAACAATAGGGCATTATATTTGGCCACGTTGTTGGTGCAGGGTTCTACGGGAGAATATGCACGGTGTATAACCAGATGGTCGGGTGACACAAGCACGATGCCTACTCCGGCCATGATATTTCCTTTAGGTCCTGTTCTTGATGCACCGTCAAAGAACATTCGCCAAATAGAGATTTCTTCAGTTGCGGTGTTAGATCCACTACTTCATCGGGGATTTCGTCATAGAGTTTGGAGGATTCTGGCACTGGATGAGCTGCTAGAAAATCAGCTAACGTTTGGCCTTTTACTGTCTTCTGAGGAACGAATAACATATCATATGGTGTCAACAGCATTGCCCATGTAGCTAAACGGGAATTAAGAGAACTCGGTTTAGTCATGAGTATTCTGAGAGGATTGACTTTAGATATGATGTGGATAGTCTGCCCAGACACATAGTGGCGTGTCTTCTGGATAGCAAATACCAGTACAAGGCATTCCTTAACCACAGGTGTGTATCTGTGCTTGGCACCCACCATTGTGCGGTTGAGGTAGTAGATTGTCTATTCATGGCCGCCTTCATTCTTCTGAGCTAATAGGGCGCCAAGGGAATGGTCCATAGCGTGGACATATAGTAAGAAGGGCTTCCCCATTATTGGAGCCACCAAAACTGGGGGGCTTGTGAGATACTTCTTAATGTCATCAAATGCACGTTGACATTGTTCATTCTATACGAAAGATAAGCCTTTCTTGATGAGCTGAGTAAATGGTTGACACCTTCCAGAAAGGTTCGAAATGAATCGTCTGATGTAGGCTAGCCTTCCTTAAAGTCTACGTAGCTCTTTGAGGTTTCTTGGGGGATGCATATCGAGGATAGCTTTCACTTTCTCCAGGTCAAGATGTATACCCTTTGAAGTGATGACAAAACCAAAAAACTTGCCGTTGGAGACTCCCAGAAAAGACTTGGTTGGATTCATCTTGAGTTGGTGTGCACGCATTAGTTCGAACACTGTTCTCAAGTCTTGGAGGTGGTTGCCCTTCAGATGACTTTTAACTACGATATCGTCTATGTAGCATTCTACTATTTTATGCAAATAATCACAAAAAATTGTGTTCATAGCTCGCTGGTATGTCGCCCCTGCATTTTTTAATCCGAAGGGCATCACCGTATAGCAGTATACCCCCAACGGTGTTCGAAAAGATGTGTGCTTCTCATCGTCGAGAACATCTTGATCTGGTTGTAGCTTGAGAACCCATCCATGAAGGACATTCGTTCGAAGCCGCAAGTATTGTCGATCATTACGTCGGTGATCGGTAGAGGAAACTCATTTTTTGGGCATGCAGAGTTCAAATCACGGTAACCGATACAGACTCAAACTTTATCATTCTTTTTTATGACTGGCACGATGTTAGCGACCCAGTCAGGGTGTTGTTCTTCATGAATGAATCCACTTGCAATAACCTTTTTGACTTTACTCTCGATGGACTCCATGATATCTGGTCGAAATCGTCGTTGCTGCTGCTTCACTGGCTTAGCTTTAGACAAAATATTTAGGCGGTGCATAACAACTTTAGGGTCCAAGCCTGGCATGTCTTCATAGCTCCATGTAAAGACGTCAATGTATTCTTTTATAAGTTGTATAAGAGATTGTCTTTCATCGCCAGACAGACTTTTGCTGATGAATATTGGTTTGAGAGATAATTTATCTCCTAAATTGACTTGGACGACTTCGTCTTCAGTAGATGGTTCACGCTGTTCGAAATATAACTCCCACCTAGTATCCATCTTTTGAGCCTATTGTTCAAGCTCGATCGATTGAACATCGTCTACAATTTAGTCAACTGACACCATGTTGACGGACAAAGTTGCTTTGAACATATCTCCAATGCTGGAGTCTGAATCCCAGAGGCAGGAATCAGAAGAATGATAACAACGATCTGCTTCGACATCTGATCTTGCAGGTTGGCGACTTCTATTATTGCCTTAGGGATCAGGAATACGCAGCCTGGGACTTCTGTGGGAGGAAAGTCACCAAATTAAAGAGAGATCATGTTAAAAGATACGACCTTGTCTTCAGCTTCGAGGTTGATCACTTGGCTGTCGATAAGCTGTTGTATCTTCTTCTTCAGGACGATGCAATCCTTGGTAGAGTGATGCACGTACTGATGATAAAGACAGTACTTGAGATCGTTGAGTTGGTTCGCCTCTGCAGGACGTCGTGGTGGAGCCAGTGTCAGTTTATTACCCTTCGTCAATGTGTGAAAAATGGTAATAACATCATCTTCGTCAAAGGAGAAAGTCTCTTTGGGTTTGTCAGAGGTGCCCTGAGAATTGGAAGCTCCCTTGGAAGTGTCGACCTTCAAGATTTTTTTCCCCTTACCCCCACGGACAGGGATAGTTTGAGGGTTCTTGCCTTTGTCTTCAGATTTGGGTGTTTTCAATCCCAGTAATTCTAGATTAGGAATGTCGTTTTCAGCAGCATCAGCGACCCCAATAAAAGTGGGCCATGTATCATACTTATGTATACCCAGATAAAACTTTACTGTAGGAAGGAAGTTATGTCGACAAGTATCCATAAGTTCTGAGTCTGGTATACCGAAGGGCATCTTCAATGCTAGCCGCCTGAAGCGTTAGATGAAAGCAATGACAGACTCAGTCCTCCTTTGCTTGGTCTCAATGAGGGTGGACATACTAACATGTATGCCACTCTCGTAAAACCTGTTGAGGAATAACCTCTCCAGGTCTTTAAAAGAATTGATACAACCGTCAGGCAGACTGCATAACCATTCAAAAGCTACCCCCGGCAAGGTGCTAATAAACAGCTTTGACAAGAATGGATCATCCCTGGGTAAGTGTAGAGTCTGCATATTGAAGTATGTCATGTATTGACGAGGAAAAGTTATCTCGTTAAACGAATTTAGCATCAGTAGCTTGTAGTTAGGAGGGCAAGTAGCATTCTTCTATTTATGAGGATAGGGTTGAGATATCCCCATCTTCTGAAGCTCGTCTTTGTGTGAGATGGTATCGTGACGGGCAACCAGAGAATCAATTGCATCCTGTTAATTAAGCAGGTGTTGAGAAACGACTGCTGTATGATTGTTAAGCATTGTTAGTGAAGGACCACCCCCATTATTTGTAAGATTTAGAGGAGGCGTAATGGAATGATACTCCTTCTCAATGAAGGAGGGTTGTTGCTATGAGCCGGACTAACGTGTGCTGAGCTATTTTGTTGAGGTGGAAGAACAGCCCCAGCAGCTTGGACCGCCATGATACTGGTAAGCATATAAGTGATCTTGGCAAATGTTGTTTCAAAACCCTCTAGCCGTTTGTTGGTCTGATCCCTGGCTTCTTCAGGTCTCTCTCCATCCGCCATATATGTAGATAATATGCGAGGACGGACAGAGGAAATAGTACAACTGGTGCTGATCCTCGTCTTCAGGTAGGGGAGGTAGATAGTCGTCGTCAGCCTCGAAGAGATCATCGTCATCTGGAAGGCTACCCCCGGTGTGAAGTTCATCTACTTCAGACTCTGAGGGAATACTACGCCCAGCTGAAGGATCATCACCTCTAGCTCGGGAGTCCTCATCATCTATACGGAATCTCGCCCTCGACCGAGTACCCATATAGACTCTTTCAGATGTGATAGCCTGCTGGCTATCTGTTGGCAGATTTCTTCTTCGTTTGTTCGCAGAACTGAGAGAAAAAGTTGGGTTCGTGGTCCACCTTCTTTGATTGGGGCTCCCGTAAGGGGGACCCTATGAAGCCATGTTGGATGAAACACACAGTTGCTTTTCATCGTCAGAGCAATACAGTCGTCGAAACACGGACTGCCTCTGAGGCACTCTCGTTGCTTTAGAGCTGCAACAGTTGATGACAATACTGGTGCACAAATGTACACCATGAATTGCTGTATCCTCTTTCGCTTTACGCTTATGATTTATCATGTCACGTAAGTCAACAGAAGGGATTTTTGCCTTAAAACCCATGTCACATGCATCGTCGAGCTTTGCATATGGGTTCGTAAGGAGAGTTGGTATATCCGGACATAGTTCACGTGCAGGGGCAACCCCCACACCTAAGATCTGTGATAAACTTGAAGACAGCCCCATGCTATACGCGTTAGGGCCTGTCTTTTTGCTGTGGGCGCATAGGCCATGGAATCTGCCTTTTGGCACATGCTTCTTGGCAGCAAGCCTAAGCTTCCTTGACGTGGGCGCATAGTATGGGTCAGTTGAGCTTGGGCGCATAGCCTTGGGCGCATGACCCTGGATACATAATCTGTTAAGACAGAAGTCTTCTGGCCAGAGTTATGCGCCCACACACCCTCTTGGGCGTATAGCTTTGGGCGCATGCTTGGTGAAGCAGTGCTGTTTTCTCCTAGCTTCGCCTCCTTCGTTTGTGAGCCTCGCTGAGTTTGCCCAGAGTGTCGAACACTTCGATTCTTGGTATCGTAGTATTTTCTTTTGCCAAGTCTCGAGCGTTGAACACTCTGTTGTTGGTTGCACAAGAGAGAAGTCGCTGGACTAGTAGAGCTCGGAACGGTGTGAGCCTTCTTTATTTGTGGAGCTTCTGTATACGCCCATGTGACAGAGTCCTTCAGTTGCATATCTGCTATGACACTGGTAGGATATGCACTGCGAGCCTTCGGAAGCCAAGTCTTGCGAGACTTGTTTGCCTTTGCTGATTTTGAGGGAGTAGAGCCGTCCCTCGAGAGCACCTCTTCGAATACCTGCTGATCGAACTTCACGATCAACATCTTCTGAGTGCTCCCCACTTTGTCGGTATCGGATTGCGTCATCACCTTTTCGTCAGAGTAAAAGGTAGTCCCCAGAAGAGTCGCCATTTTTGTAGACACAAAAAGAAGAAGAAAAAATGTTATCTTTTCTTATTGGCGCAAGACACCACAAATCGAGTACGCCTGAGAGATCCTGTGCTGAGGATCCCCGAATACAAAAAAAATTTAGAGAATGGGACGATGGAGATCGAACGGCAGTTTCTTCTTTACTCCGTTGACACTCCGATTACAAAAGTGGAAGAAAACCTAAGAAAATAAACTCTCGGCTCACTGGCAAGAAGTGCAGCAATTTGGCTCTTGAAAATGCTCTCTGTTCTCTGTTTTGAAGAGGTATGAGATCCCTTTTTATAGTCGTTCTTGTGCTGGAATGATGTTATGCGCCCACATGAGAAAATATACTAATTTTCATGTGGGCGTATAGTCCTACTTTGGGCGCATAGGGTGTAGGTGCATGCAGAATGCGTGATCGTGGGTTGATCGTGGTGTTAACGTGGCCGCATGCTTTGGTGCATGACTGCTCGTGGAGACTGACGTGGCCGTATGCTTCGGTGCACGATTGATCGTGGGTTTGACCGAGTCGGGGGCTGTTCTGGCTTGGGCGCATAGCCTGAAATAGGGCTATACGCCCCTTCTGGAGGAGCCTAGAGTGGGCGTATGGGCGCATAGCTCACTCTGGTGACTTGGGCGCATATGCCCTCACTGGTGACTTGGGCGCATATGACTTCACTGGTGACTTGGGCGCATATGACTTCACTGGTGACTTGGGCGCATATGGCTTCACTAGTGACTTGGGCGCATATGACTTCACTGGTGACTTGGGCGCATATGACTTCACTGGTGACTTGGGCGCATATGGCTTCACTAGTGACTTGGGCGCATATGGCTTCACTGGTGACTTGGGCGCATATGTCTTCCCTGGCTTGGGCGCATGGTTGTCAAGTCTGCTAAAAATTTTATGCTTCTACAGGGTACAATTAATTTTTGGGGAAGTACAACTATAGAAATCTGATCAAAAGACGATCACTTTATCTCTTGGACGATGTGATATCGAAGACACGAGCCTCTGGAGGATGCAACGGCACTTTAGCAGGAGATTATGATCTTTTTTGATGCTTTGAGATTGATTTGAAACTCTATTTATAGAGTTCTTAAAATAACTGTTTAGCAGTTTTTCTGGGTTACGCGCGCTTCGGGTTGCGCACCTCTTGTTCACTTCCGCGAGCGGTTGCACTAACTGTTGTGGATGCGTGGCATCGTTTGATTGAGATGTGCGTGGTCGTGAGCAGTATAATGGGCACATTCTACGAAGTTAGTGGCTTGTGTGCCACATCACTCTATCCTGAGCACTGTTTGATTACCTTGTATGTGCTTCATCAGGTTACGCGGAGGCACAACGTAACAACCTGCACGAGCGGTTTGTACCAACTGCTGTAGATGCGTGGCATCGTTTGATTAAGATGCGCGTGGTCGTGGGCAGTGTAGTGGGCATGCTCCACGAAGTTGATGGCTTGTGCGCCACGTCACCCTATTTTAAAATAAGAGTTGATCAAGTGGTACCAATTTGTCAGGCTGCGCATAGGCGTAATTCAATGACCGGCGCCTTTGACTAGGTCTTCTGTGCTGTACTGATTAATCCTCGTGCCATACAGTGACTTGCGCGAACCAGCTGTCGGCATTAATTACATGCTGACAAAATCTTCTCGAGCGCCCTGTTGCGCGGGATTCGAATGGATTTTCCTTAATCTTCGTGCTGTCAGTTGTCAGGTAATGATGATATCGTTACAACTTCTTGAGGAAGTGCGTCACGTGACGCTCGCGCAACCTGACTCCAGCGCAACCTGACATTCGTGCAGCCTGATGCTGCACAACTTGATTGTTTGGCGCAATATAATATTTTGGCGCCATCTGATGATCGAACACTTTAATGGATGGCGCATCTTAATTTTTAGTCTCTACAAGATCCCCTTCAAAGTTTTTAAAACTTGAAAGATACTTCAAAGTTTTGAAATACTTTGAATTATGTTAGTTTTGTTTGGATTGCGCCAGTCAACTATTCGAGTTACGCCAGTCAACTCGAGCCCGCTTCTTCAGCATAGATTACGTAACCATTTTGGGCTATAAATAGCTGTACACTTTGAGTCTTTCATTCTTCACATCACTTTGGATAACTCGAAAGAAATCCTATATTCTTCTCCTTTCTCCCGATCTTTGAGAACTTCGATGGATAACTCGAAAGAAATCCTATATTCTTCTCATTTCTCCCGATCTTTGAGAACTTCGATTGACATCTCTGCTGCTGAGAAGGGTAAGACTGTGGCCGAGTCACCCACACGAGTTCCACCTTCGTCATGCCGAGAGATGGCCAACCCGGCCATAAAAGGTAAGCGTTCGACTATAGACCTGATTGTCGACCACCCTACTGATCATCGGCCACCCTATTTAGGGTTTGGCTTGCTTCTGATAATGTGCGCCCGCCCTTTTTAGAGTTGGGCATACTCCATAACTGGCGTATCCCTTATTAGGGTTTGGTTGCTGTTGACTCGTGTTGCGCAGCGTTTAAGAAAGTTGTGCAGTCTTTTAGACGCAACTTTGACATGTTGCGCGGCAAGATATGGCGCAATTTGATTTCTGTGCAACCCGATGGCTGCGCATGCTGAGTGTAGCACAATTTTAGTCTCGCACAACCTGACTAAATAGAGCATTAAATACTCGGTTCATTCCCAACGATGAACCTATTAATGGGACATTCTTTTCCGAAACGTCTTTTTTTTCTCCTTCGTTAAGTGATACGCGCCCATTTATGGAGAATATGAAGTGTTGGCGGGGGCCGATCTCCGCTGTATATATATGAACATGAAGTTCCACCTTCATCTTTATTCATTCTCATGGCATCTAACATGAAGAAGGGGACGAACAGCAGTGACAATGACAAAGCTTCTGAGGAGAAGTTATACTCCGTGCCTGCAGAGTTTTTGCTAGAAACTGACCCGTCCCTGAGGGCGGAGAACTTCCTCGACTGTTTTGGCCTGACCCCAATAGTCTTCGCTCATTCCAGAGGTGGGCCATCATCTTCTTTCGAAGAGCGTGGCGTCTTAGAACGTAGGAAAGAATTCCTTCGTTTAATGCATCGTTCGGGAATCCATAACATGGAGGAACTGAGTGCTGCCTTACATGAGACTGAGGACAGGAAGAAGAAGTGATGTGACGCGAAAGAGCTATTTTACATAATGGCCTATAGTGCCTATGTCTGTAGTGTCTATCCACTTTTATGAAATGAAAAAAAATTGGACTTTATTAAACCCTTGCGAATTTGAGCTTTGTTGTGTAACTGTCTTGACACATCCCACTCATCATTTTTTTAACTTTTCTCGGTTCTGTTAACATCAACTTCCAAATACCACGTAGCATTTTTTTCTCAAAATATACGCCTATAGACGCGCAATATGTTTCAGCTTCAATTGCACATGAATAATTGTGATAAGAAAAGAACATTTACTGTGTTCTCTTCTTCTTTCTAATGCTTGCAGGAGACCAACTGACGAAAATTCCCAGAACTGGCATCAGTGATCTTGGATGTTATGAAGTTGAACCACCTTTGACACCCACATCAGAGAGCTCAGAACTCTTCATGCTTAAAAGGGCTTCCTTAAGATGGTAGGAAGGGCCTTTATACATGAGATTTGGACGATTGAGAGACAGAATTAGGAATCGTATCACGAGGGTGATCTCATTCCCAGTTCTCATGAAGGGTCGTCTCTTCTCCACCAGTTGTATTGACAGCAGCTTGTCTTTGTGCTGCTGTACTCTGGGGTTATCCTCTCGTCTTTCTGAGAGAGAAGACCAGAGTTGATTCCGTTGCCTTGCTCGCTGCTTCAGGTCGAGATGACAAGGAACTGGCATCAACAAGAAGATCTAAAGATGTAATAGACCTTCATTTGTTATATTCAAAATGAAAATCCGAGATGTAATAGATTTCTATTAAGATGTATCTATATTTTTAAAGCAGGAATAAAGAATTATTTTCTCTTCTTTATGATTTGATTTGACGATATGATATAAAAAAAAATAGAATCCAGAGGTAATGTGGACGTGAACTCTTTTTTTTTATAAATAATCTTCAAGTCCGCTGGGACTTAAAGACAGAATATCGTGTCTAAAAAGATGAGATATCTGTGATAAAACAGATTTATCATAAAGAAAAGATATATTTTAAAACAGTTGGGTTTCAAAAGATGGAATTAATGATTTGGATAGACTCCACGGGGATTTTTAGTTTTTATTATCCTGTAGCTTTATTTACGAAAAAGTAAATAAATGATAATAAATGTAGGCCCATTCCAGCAATGAAGTAGAAATGAAAAAGACTGATGAATAAGCATGCCTTTTCAAGGAAAGGTCGCTTCGATTCTCGAGACAAAGGATAAATAAAGATTTCTTCACAAGATGAACGAACATGCCTTTTCGAGGAAAGGTTGTTTCGGTTCCTGAGACAGAATGTTTGGTCTTTCTGTCTATAAATAGTGTAGAATTTTTTTCTGAAACCGTCATTCACCCCTTTTCTTTCTTTCACAAATGTCTTCAGATGAAATGGCTAAGGAGACGGGAGTTATCCCGAAGATCGAAGCCGTCCTCGAGACTCCTTCCGATGATCCTCCACCGCCTACTCAGTCAGAAGTCAGAGAAAGCTCGACTATTCCTGGAGAAAAGCAGGATATTCTTGCCGAACTAGTAGAGCCTGGGAGTACTGTCGAGGAAGAAGCTCTGAGGAAGGCTGTATGTGAACTGCTGGTGTCATCGGACAATAATGTCTTCAAGCTTCTTATGAAATACGTTTTCAATCAAGAGGGCTCTGGTCCTTGTTAATTTTATGTATTTCCTTCTGTCTAAATTTATGCAAATAAAAAGGAATTTTATTTACATTCTGAGTCTCTGTGTTGATATTTCTTCTTTGTCTTCAAACATAATATTTCTTGAGAAATTTGTCATTAATGGGCATCATGGCGACTCGACCATCCATTTCAGTCAATTGATAAGCTCCATTGGAGAAAATATTGCTTACAATATAAGGTCCTTTCCACTTCACTTCGAATTTGCCTTTGCTCATGTGTGTCATAGTCATAGGACGTCTGACGGTTAGAACAACTTCTCCTTTTTGAAATGTTTGGACTTTGACTTTACGGTTGAAGGCTTTTGATAAACGAGCTTGGTATAACTCAATATGTTGTTGAGCTAGGAGTCGTTTCTCGTCAAGCGCTTCAAGCTCCTGAAGTCTCAGGTGATCATTGTTTTCGGTTGTGAGTTCATTGGCAATAGCAATTCTTAGGGAAGGGATCTGGATTTCCAATGGTAAGACGGCCTCACATCCGTATACCAAAGAGAAAGGTGTGCAGCCTGTAGGAGTACGTATAGTAGTACGGTAAGCCCACAGACATTCTCCAAGTTTCTCACTCCAGTTTCGTTTGTTGGTAGAAACAAACTTCTTGAGGAGTTTGATGATGGTCTTGCTAAATGCTTATGCCAACCCGTTAGCTGCAGGATTGTAAGCTATAGAAGCAATATTATTGATCCTGTTGTCATCGAAGAATCGAGTGAACTTCTGACTGATGAATTGTGGCCCATTATCATGAATAATTTGTCGAGGAACACCGAATCTGTAGATCACGTGATGCTTAATAAAATTTATAACGCTGCTTGTCTTGACCTCAGCTAGAGGTATTACTTCAGCCCATTTTGAGAAATAATCTATTATAGCTAATATGAACTGATGTCCTCAAGACGAGGGAGGGTTGATAGGACCGATGACATCCATACCCCAAGCTTCAAAGGGCTAAGATGCTGCCGTCGGGTGAAGAAATTCTGACGGTCGATGAATGAAGTCAGTGTGGATTTGACATGCTTGGCACTTCCTTGTATACTCGATTGCATCAGATACCATTGAGGGCCAATAATAGCCCATACGGCGAATGCGATCCTGTAATTTAGGACCAGGTTGATGTGCGCCACAAATACCGTCATGAGCTTCACGAAGTATTTATTTTGCTTCTTCTCTCGCAAGACAACGTAGGAGTAAGCCGTCGAACGTTCATCGGTAGAGTGTCTTTGTAGTATGATTATAGTAAAATCTGAGTGACCATCGTCGAATTGTTGTAGCCTTCTTGGGATCTTCGGGTAGGATATCATGGACAACAAAGTCTATGAAATGAGTCCTCCAATCTTTATTGATGGCGCAAATTTCAACTTAATTGTTGAATTCCATGTTTGGGTTGTTAACTTCCATATTTAAGTTATCCTGGACACAAAATAACTCTCTATTAGTGATGACGATCATTTGTTGCCTTCTGACGGGAATTGCTAATGTTTGCCATTAAAATCTTTTGATGTAATTTCAATACAAACAGAACATTGTTACAATGTAGGACTTAGATGTAGTCCTAGGAGTACACTTTTGTTTATCTGGGTCCCTTGTGCTGATGGAGCGAGTGGTAATGCGTTGACTCCGTTGACGATCTGACGACGGTTCTCGGTTCTCTGAAGATCTGGGTTGCTCTAGGTGCAGGAGCTTGCGGAGAGGAAGAAGACGTTGAGTGTCTGTATCTGCCTCTCTCTATATGTTGTTGTTGGTTATACGATGTATCTCTGTCTGTGTGTATGTGTGTGTGTTAGAAGGAGATGATCCCTCTATTTATAGCTTTGCAGGCTGGCTGCTCATGCACGCATGTAGGATGTGCCTGTACGTGGGGATGCCACGTGGTGGTTGCTGATGGAGGCGCATAGGCGATGCGCCCTGATTGAGGAGTTGAACTCTTCTTGTTGCTGTCGTGGGCTGCGGCAGAGCTGACACGTAGCAATGGAGAAGATCTTTCAGTTGCTGAGATCTTGGGTGATTAGCACCCCTTCATAGGCTGAATCAAGTCAAAGGACGCGTGTCGTAGGTCCATGGCTCGAAGATCTCGGATTTGGTGGGGAGTGATCTGATAGGATGCGCCTGGGATTGGGCGCATGAGGAGGCTTTGGCTCGTAACCTTTAGGAGTCACGAACCAGTCGGGGCGCATGGCTTTTGAGGCGCATGCGGGGCTTCAGTAGTGACTTTACTTCTGTCTTTAGGGATCAGAGAAAAAGTTTGAGGCGCACGGCTTTTGAGGCGCATACAGAGATTTAGGCGCATGGCTGCGGAGGCGCATGCGAGATGGTTGGGCGGCCGCGTGGTTTGTAACCGTCGGAGGGAAGTAATGATGATGCTGACGTCGGCGATGCTTCATTTTCTGAAAAAGCTGTCAACTGTTCGGTCCTCGGGGGATGTGCTGCCAACTCTGTCAGACTTCAGCATTTAATGTTCTTTTGACATGTGATGGGTTTATTGAGTGGGTGCATCGATCGGCGTTCCACTAGGCGCATGGGGACGCATGGGGGCGCATCCTTATGAGGTTGATGGAAGCTGGGTGCGTCAGTACGATGCACGGTCTGGCTGGCGCATCCACTTTGCATGATACGTCTTTATGGGCTCGACTACTACGTTCTTCGAGTGCTTTAAATAGCCGTTTTTGACTTGGCTGAATTCGAAGCGTCAGGTTCATCACCATTAATGCAAATTCATTGCACGGGAATCGGAGAGCCAGCCACTTGGCACATGGGTTTGATTTGCCCGGCCTATAAATAGTGGCATGGAGAGGGTTTGTTTCTCGTTCTCTCACGTCCTCCCGAAATGAACTTGTTTACTCGAGCACATTCTGTTGATGAGATACTCCCGAGGGTGAAGATGCGACGCATGGTCTTCATTGATGCACTTGAAGGTGACTGTTACATCCAAAAGTCGGAGTCGAGGGCTTTTGAGGCAGACGGAAGGTGCCTGTTGCATCCAAAGATCGGGATGCTCGAGCCTCGTCTCCGTTATGCTGGAAGAGCCGCAGATCAGAATTGCGGTACCCCGATCATCTTTCTTGGGCTTTGGGAGAGCTCCTCCTCCCGCTAGAGTGGGTGTTGTCCATTCTGGTTGGGTTAAAAGCTGCTCCTTTAGCCGCATGTTGGTTGCGGTGCTCTCCTCTTCCTTGGTTTGGGGAGCTCTTCCTCCAGCTAGAGGGTTGATTGCCACCCTCGTTCTGCTTAATAAATTCTTCATTGGTCGAAGCATTTGATGGCGCATATGCTGACACTTCATGATGCGCCTGACTGGGACGCTGAAGGGTGGCACATAACTGAGCTGCTGAAGGGATGCACATAACTGAGGATGCACATAACTGAGGAGCGCATGGCGAGATGCACCTGTTTGAGAGCGCATGGTGGTTGCTGCGCCTAGCTGTAGACTTAGGGTCTTTTCTTTGTAGAAATTTTCCTTTGTACAGCTCTTTTTAAGACATGTAACAAACTTTTATATAAAAAGTCTTCTTTTAATGTCTATGCTTTGCTGTGCCAAGTACTTTATCTGAGCTTCCTGGCGCATGTGATGTTAGGCGCATAGGATTTTTGGTCCTGAAATTCCATGCTTCTACAAGACCCCCTTCAAAGTTTTTAAAACTTTTTGTCAAGTTTTGGAATACTTTGAATAAGAAGCATGGTAGCGACTTGTATGGGGCGCATGACTGTTCGGGCGTATGATTACTCCGCGCATCAGTGATGGGGCGCATGCTCCTTTCAGTAAATGCGAATGATGATGCTTCAATAACCAAGAAGATTAATGATGATCTTTTTGGATTTATTTGCAGTTATCTCCTCAAAGAACCCGAAGCGGCGGCTGAGGTCACACTTCATTGGTTCACGCGTGCGACTGGGCCTATAAATAGGCGTGAGATGGAGAGAGAGAGAATTCTTCCTCTCTTTGCTTTCTTTCTTTTTAGAGTTCTTCTTTTGAAAAAACCCTAACTTCCTTCTTTCAAGAAATGGCTCCCAAGACTCCTCGTGGCGGTGCTGGCCGAGGACGAGGCAAAGGGAAAGAGCCTGTAGAGGCTGCCGTAGGTGATGTCCTCCGACCGCCCGTCGACGTTCGGCCGGCGGTGATTGGTAGGTTTCATCATTCTTTACCATCATTTTTAGAACTCGCGTACGCCGACGCGTATCGACCTCGAGTCCTGAGGATGTGCTGAGGTTTTTTCGTCGACGCACATGGGTTTAAACCCTGATGGTGCACCGAAGCTCCACTGCTAACGCGCATGGGTTAAAACCCTGATGATGCGCTGAAGCTCCACTGCTGACACGCATGGGTTGAAACCCTGATGATGCGCCGAAGCTCCACTGTTGACGCGCATGGGTTTAAACCCCTGATGATGCGCCGAAGCTCCACTGCTGACGCGCTTGGGTTTAAACCCTAATGATGCGCCGAAGCTCCATTGCTGACGCGCATAGGTTTAAACCCTGATGATGCGCTGAAGCTCCACTGCTGACGTGCATGGGTTTAGACCCTCATAATGTGTCGAAGCTTCTTTTCAGATGCGCCTGAGCCTTATGCGCTTCGTGGCTCAGATTCTCTTATCTCTGAATCTTTATCTTCTTTTGTTGACCACCAGTGTCGATGACTGTCCCGCTCTTGAATGAAGTGATTCTGGACGCTGCCCTCTGTCAAATGGGGGTAGATTATAATGAAGAGGTGGTAAACCCTGCCCAAGCTGCCATTATGCTGGATCAGCCTCCCGAAAGAATGACTCAAATTCGGGAACAACAGCACGGGTTCCTTAAACGGATGATGGAGCGTGGCATTTTGAAATCTGCCACTTCTGATAACGTGACTTTCTTGAAGCCTGAGTTCCTGTTCGGGGACCGCCTTACTTCTATTGAAGCAAAGGTATTGAAGGTCAAGGAAGATTGGTTCTGAGGAGTGTATATGACGGTTAAGCAACTTGAGCGTCATTGGCCTTTGACGGCTTTCTGTCGCCTTGCTTCCAAGAGGAGGATGTCTTGGAAGCTAACCCCGTCTCAGGGAGGGGCGGTGGTAGGCGCCATCAAGGTCGACACGTGACTTTTGCAAACCGCATGCTTTTGTTGGAGCGATCGTACCCGAAAGGTGAATTTCGGGTAGAGGGTTGGTGTCATTATGTTTCCAAATGGGACAAGCTGACACTCTGGGTTCTGTCGCGGTTCCAAACCGAACTCCAAGAGATAGGGCTGACTGCCGCAATCCGTGCTACTCAGGCAGGTGTTGATATCAACCGGCATATGTTCCTCGCGCTTCTGGAGATGTTTAACACCCAGACCGGGACTTTTTTCACCCCGATGGTGGAGCTGGGACTCGCACTTCATGAAATGTACGAAGTGTCAAAGCTCCCTTGGGGATCAGAACCTTATGAGGAATACTTCCCAACCAATGAGGAGTTCCAATTCCTGGGGGACAAAGCCGAGGAGATGATGGCCGTCTTCAAGGAAGTGGCGAGTCATCATTATTATATGCAGAAGAGGGATAAGGGCGGGTCACAGCCTCATGTGATCGCTTGGAGAGATTACGTCTTTAAGCAAGATAAGGAGGATCCCTCTCAGTTTACCACTCCGCCAGTGCTTTCCAGTAGCGTGGTGCTCTCCGAAATGAGGAGGTTAGGTGAGAAGAATCCCCAAAAAAATGAGGACCGGCAGTCGGATGAGCGCTCCTGTAGCTGTTTCTGGCACCTTACTCATCGGATGTCGTCAAAAAGCAGTGTTAGCTGCGTATCTGATGATTTGGCTTTGGGATTATGTCTTCTCGGGCGAGTCAGGCTCCGTGGAGAGGGTGACCCGGAATCTAATCCTGCCAGCTGTGAATTTGGTTTTTGGCCGACGCCTGGCTTTGCTCCCCGCCATGGTGTGCAACCTGCTGTGAGGTTTACGAGAATTTATGGGAAATGTGGTTCATGAACGAGGTAGGAATGACAACTTCCCCCGTGCCGAACTGCCGTTTTATTATCTAATAAGGTGGTTAATTTTACACCATCCCAATGTGATGGGTCCGGGCTCGGAAGAAGACCACAGGGTCGGGGATGCATTCCTCCGCCGTTTCCACCAGAGGAGCTGGTTGCATGCCGGTGTTCCTGTTTGCAGGAAAGTTTTATCCCACCTTCAGGGATGGAAGATCACCAAAGTTGGTCCTGTCTTTTCGGGTTTTGAGGCCAACGAAGACTTAGTGGATTCGGGTGAAGATGCCACCACTCTGCCTCCATGGGGATTCCGCTGGTTGCAAAGCATCCGACCGTCCCATCTGGTGTACCGAAATAGGAACCAGTGTTACCTGGAACCGTATTTACCGAGCCGTTTTGTACGACAATTCGGCTACGCTCGGTTGATGTTGGACAACCCCAGTATTAACCTGGGGTATACTGGAAGTTTGTTGGATGGTGCACGAGCTTGGCATTACTACAATGCTAGATGTACCGGAGCTCGCTTTATGCTGCCCGTCCAGAATCCGCGACCGCCGATTCTTTTCTCGGCCGCCAAATTTTATTGTGTTATGAATGTCGTGCCCCCCGGATATGATAGGGAGACCAGTCTCATTGCCGGCACTCAGTTAGCGGTGACCGAGAACATATGGGCGAAGCCTCGATCGTACCGTCCGCCAGAGGTGGGTTATCGAGGTACCCCTGCCGTATCCACAGGGGGTCAGGGAGAGCCTTCGGTCGATCAACCGAAAAGACGTGCTGATACAGAGGCTGGCTCTTCCACGCCAAAGAGACAGAAGAAGGCATTGTCACCGACAGTGTCATCGGATTCAGCACCTGCGAAGGTAAGGATGTCCCATATAGTCTGGTTAGGTTCAACATTTCTTGTGACCTATGCTTTCTTTTTGTAGGAGCCGCTAAAAAGGAGACCCCGTACTCCAAAATCTGGTGGCAGCAGACCAAAGGAGGTGGCGGGCTCATCGGAAGAGCGCGTTCCTCCGATTGTGATGTCTCCCGGGGAGGAGAACCCAGACGATGTCATTGTTGTGGAGACTCCAGTATCTCCAGATTATGTAGGAAGGGAAGCTGAGGTTGAAGCAGTTCCCGGAGTGGTGAAAGCCGCCGTGGGGGCCTTGGACGTTAAGGGTCCAGTAGACACGGGGCTTCCAGATGAAGAAGTGGAGTGGAGTTCGTCGTCTTCAGATGACGTTCCTCCAGAGATGCGTGAATCTATTGCGGGGGCAACAGACGTGATTGAAACAGAGGAGAGGGTTGATTCCCCTCCTTGTCATGATGAGGGGAGGTCGGCTGTAGCGTTGCCGAGCCCTACCCCAGGCTCAGCAATGGAGGCTGAGGTGACTGCCGACCTGGAGGTAGCGACAGATTCAGTCCCCGTGGAGGGATTCGATGATGAGGGGAAGACTCATCTGCCGAGCCCGACCCCAGAAGACGTGCCTCGCCAGGAAACGGGAGCTGATCCATTTAGCTTGCCAGAGGAAGGCTCCGTACTGGTTACAGGTCGCGCCTCGGTGGTGGAGGAGGCAACTCCGGATGTTGATAGTCCCTTTGAGACAGGAAAGGGCAAGGGCTTGCTGGTACAGGAGCCCTCTGTTGCTTCTTCTACTTGGGGGACGATATCAACACCCCACCCAACTCCTTCTGTTCTCTTGGCATCTGGAGCTGGTAGCCGAATTCAAGTTCCTGGTGCGGGAGGGTCTGCTGAGGTCGACATTCAAGCCTCACAGATTGAGGTCGGCAGGTCCTCTTCAGGTCTGTCGTCTAGGGTAGCTTCTCCAACTCCTGCCATGACACCACAAGTGCTGGCGGATGCGGATGAGTACTTGAAATTCATCGTTGAGGCAGTGTACAAGATGCTGCAGAAGGGTGTATCGACAGTGATGAACGCCAATGGAAGTTTCGCGATGGCAAAATCCATGGCGCTTCCATACATCGGTCTGATACGTCTCTACCAGGGCCATGATCATATGGCCGAGATTCTGGAGGCCTCGGTGACTGAGCTGGACCAGCTACTTTTCGAGTTTCAGCGTATCCAGCGAAATGATCTCTCCGTCCTGATAGACACGGAAAAGAAGAAGCTGATCGCTGAGATTGAGTCCTCTTATCAGGCCACCGTGGGTGTCTGGGAACGCGAGGTGGCTGAAACTGAGGCTGCGGTGGAGAGGCTATCTCAGTCCACACAGGAGAAGGTGGAGTTGTGGGCCGCGTTGGATGCTAGTATAGCGGAGGTTGATGCCAAGATTCGCCTTCTTGAAGACCAGCGGGCCCAACTCTTATTAGATGTTGAACGAGTCCAGGCTGAACACGTAGCATCTAAGGAGGAGGAAGCAGCTTTCACGCGCCGGGCTCTTACCCTGGCTCAGCAGCGACAGCAGTTGGACGAGAAGCATGAGGATGACACTTCTCCTGAGGCCATAGAAACGATGCGTCAAGAAGCCGAACGCCGGGTCCTGGCGACTGTAGAGACTCGGGCAGCAGGCTTGAAGCATCGTATTAAAGAGCTTTTAGCCAACCCCGGGGATGTTTAGGGATTGTAATCTCCCCTTTTTTGTGTAATTTGCAACTCTTGCTGGGGGTGTAATCCTTTATTTTTGAATAAAGAATACAAAGTTTTTTGTGGTGTGTTCATTTTTTGCTTGTCATGAACTTGATGATTTGTGTGGACCTATTATCTTTTGCGCACCTTGGTTTTTAGGTACAGCTAATAAGTTCGAGAGAACCGACATGTTTGCTCAGAGGTGATGTGGACGTGGCAAATATGGGATTCAAATAATAGAATCTTCTTACTCAGAGGTGTTATGGACGTGGTAGGAATGACTCTGGGGGAATACGCAGAACTACTCAGAGGTAATGTGGACGTGGAAGTTCTGCGATCAATGTACGACAATGCAGGGGTTGTCTGTACGGGATGTTTACTCAGAGGTAATGTGGACGTGGTAAACATGATGGGTAGCGTCATCTTACGGAGCGTAAGATTCCGCTTTGTAGGGTGTAGGGAAACAACTCAGAGGTAATGTGGACGTGGTTGTCCCTCTACTGGAAAATAGAACGCTATGGAACAGCTGGGTTCCAGAAGCGTAAGATTTTACGGGAGGTGTACGTGAGCCCTGATGATTAGATCCAAAGACTCCCTTGTTGTGTGGAGATAGAAGTACAAGTCTAAAGGATGTCAAGAGTAGTACTTCTTTAGGAACTTGCCGTTGATGGGCATCATGAACAAGTCCCCATTGGATTTGGCAAGACGGTAGGCACCGTTTGAGTATACCGTCTCTATGATGAAAGGTCCTTCCTATACTTGGGCTCGAACTTTCCTGGTGTCTTGTGAGTCAACACCATCGGCCTTCTGACTGCCAGAACCAGGTCGCCTACTTGGAAAGTCCTCTGCTTGACCTTTTTGTTGAAAGCCTGTGATATACGGGCTTGATAGAGTTCGATGCATTGTTGAGCTAGGAGACGCTTTTCGTCAAGTGCCTCCAATTCTCGCAGACGGCGACGTTGATTGTCTTCTTCCGTGAGTTGATTTGTGATTGCTACACGGAGTGAGGGTATCTGGATTTCGAGAGACAGTACCACTTCGCTCCCGTAAACCAGGAAGAATGGTGTGTTGCCCGTCGGGGTCCGTACCATTATACGGTAGGCCCAAAGGCATTCGCCGAGCTTTTCATCCCAGTCATGTTTGTTGGATGATACGACCTTTTTGAGTAGCCTGACGATAGTCTTGTTAAATGCCTCAGCCAATCCGTTTGCTGTCGGATTGTAGGCGGTTAATGCCACGTTTTGAATACGATTCTTGTCACAGAATCTGCTGAAAACATGGCTGATGAACTGAGGACCGTTATCGTGGATAATCCTCCAAGGTACCCCGAAACGGTAGATGACATGGTGCTTGATGAAGCTGATCACCCTAGAGCTCTTCACTTCCGCCAGTGGAACTGCTTCTGTCCATTTGGAGAAGTAGTCGGTGATGGCTAGGATGAAGCGGCGTCCCCTTGATGAAGGAGGGGTGATAGGTCCTACAATGTCCATGCCCCAGGCTTCGAAGGGCCAGGAGACGACCGTAGGATGTAGTGGCTCTGACGGCGTATGGATGAAGTCAGCGTGAAGCTGGCACGCATGGCATTTTTTAGCATAGTCGACAGCGTCGGCTGCCATAGTTGGCCAATAGTAGCCCATGCGTCGCAGTCGATCCAGCAACTTAGGTCCAGGTTGATGGGCCCCGCAGGTTCCATCATGAGCTTCTCGAAAGGCTTCGGCTGCTTCTTCGTTGGATAAACATCGAAGGAGAAGTCCATCGTAGGAGCGTCGGTACATCATTTTAGTAGCCGTATCGTAATAGAATCAAAGGGAGCGCCTCCTGACTGAGACGGCTTCTTTCGGGTCCTCCGAGAGAATTTCGCAGACAGCGAAGTCGATGAATGGGAATCTCCAATCTCGGACATTAAGACCAGCACTCGTTGACACGGCATGGGCAATTTGTGAGCATAGGTTGTTCTTAGGACAGACCAAGTCTCGACCAACTACCGTTACGTAGTGTTGAGCCCCGAGGGGTGCTGCCAATGAGGCTGCGAGGCCAGCCAGAGCGTCAGCCTCCAGATTTTGTAAACGAGGTACATGTTCGATGAAGATTTTGGTGAAGGTTGAAATGATGTTCAATGCAACCTCATGGTAAGGAATCAGATCTTTATGGCGAACTTCGTATTGCCCTCTGATCTGGTTAACGATGAGTTTTGAGTCGCCGTAGGCTTCCAGATGATCCATCCCCAGCTGTTGTGCTAGCTGGAGTCCCATGATGAGAGCGTTGTACTTGGCAATATTGTTGGAGCACGGCTTCGAAAGGGAGTAAGCACGCTGGATGACCAGCTGATCGGGGGAGACCAGGACTACCCCCACACCTGCGATGATTTGGCCTTTGGGACTTGTTCTTGAAGCGCCATCGAAAAACATCCGCCAAACGGAGCTTTCTTCGGTGACGTTTGATTCTTGGACCTCATCCGGGATGTCTTCATAGAGTCTTGAGGACTCTAGGATGGGGTACGCAGCTAAAAAGTCGGCCAGAGCCTAACCTTTGACGGCTTTTTGTGGAACGAACACCATGTTGTATGGCGTCAGCAGGATTGCCGATGTAGCTAGCCGGGAATTTAACGACCCTGGCTTCGTCATGAGAACTCTGAGTGGATTGACTCGAGAGATGACATGAATTGTCTAGCCCGAGACATAATGGCGAGTCTTCTGGATGGCAAATACCAAATCCAAACACTCTTTTTCAACGGGGTTGTACCGGTGTTCGGCCCCGATCAATGTTCTACTGAGGTAGTAGATAGCTTGCTCATAGCCTATATCGCTGTTCTGAGCAAGCAGAGCGCCGAGGGAATGATCCATGGCACGAACGTAGAGGAGAAATGGTTTGCCGGCGATGGGTGCCACCAGGACTGGCGGGCTCGTCAAGTAAGCCTTGATGTCGTCGAAGGCTTTTTGGCATTCCTCTGTCCAAACGTAAGAGACTCCCTTCTTCATGAGCTGGGTGAAGGGTTGACATTTTGTCACGCCCCAGAACCAGAATACTGGAGAGCGGGGGAATGACTCAGCCAGCTACGTATTACGGGTAGAAGAATACCGTATAATACGATCAATGCTGTCTAACCAGACGAGGGGGTACATACTACATGAAAGTCTTACTATGGTCACTTCACATCTATTGTCTCAATCATTCAAACAAGAAGCAAAAATAGAGAACATGTAAGATAAAGCAGTAAGGCGTCCCAAACGCTTTGTCAAAATGTTCTTGAGATCTGGCTTTACAAAACATAGCCAGATGATGTAGTAACATATACACAATTGTTATCAGCTGCACTCTGACTTAGTTATAATTATGTAAAAGTAAGTACAAGACAATCCGACTAACATGTCGGTGCCAAACGGCTAAGTATAAAGTAAATAACAAAACGAGCGGTGGAGTAAGGAACCCACTCGAGTCCTCCTGCGATCATTCCCCTAGTATTGACCATCTTGTAGGTGGAAGTAAGCTGAGTCCTCGGGAACCGGCTCTAAATCTGGCCATACAAAACCAGAGAGGTTAGACCTCTAATAGCAAGTACCACAAGGAAGCACGATATGAAGGATTAAACCAGTAAGTAATAGAATATAATAATAATAGATCTCTGCTTTCCACTAGGATTTACATAACATCACGACACTTCGAACCAACCTCCCAACCAAACAAGGACAGAAGTTGGCCCGTCATGTCCTGACATTCTGATCATCTCAGTTAGGCAACAGAGTAGGTACAGTATACAAACAAATCATCTTGAACGGCCAGTCAACTCCTACGTCTTGCTATTGTGAGTCCCAGGTTATCCTGGAATTATGCAATTAGGGATTCCTCAGTTCTTACTATGTGCGAGCAAGGCTAGTCTATCCAGTCAATCAATTGCGCAAATCATGAATTAGACGAGTCCCAGCGGGACGCCCGTCATCAATATACAATATACAGTAATAATATAAGCAGATACCGCTCTCTACCCGTATGGCAGGTTTACAGTATCTTTGGGAACCAGTCGGCCTGTCGGGCACTACTAGTCCCAAGATGGCTGCCATGTAAGAACTCGGGGATCCATTCTCTCCATACAATCATTATTTTATTTAACTTAATAGTCTCTACGTTGAGTGAAATCCCATGTCGTGGACCATGGTCATTCAAATGAGTACTTTCGTACGGGGTACGATATGCGCAACTCTACAACGATACCCGTGCGGCTAGGTTGTAGGTCTTACATAGCGTAATGCAACAATCAAATCTAACCAAGGAGTAATCATGCCTTGACCATAAAGTACACATGTTGCTTTGTAGAAAAATAAATAAATTGAAGCCTGTACATGCCTGTATGTCAATATTCGGGATCGGCTAATCGATTACAATAGTTCATAACATGAACGTGTCTTATTCATTTAATTCAATAAGACGACTAGCCAGTCTCTTAGTTCCAACTTAGGAACGCATGATCAATTTTAGTCAAGATAACCATTATTATCAATGGTGACAAGGCATGAAGGTCAATTAGTATTAAATGGGGTCGAGTCTATAACTCTCAGGGTTAAGTTCCAGTCTCACTGGGTATCCATAAATCAATCAAGACACAGGGCACGTTCTATACAACCATATATATTAAAAATATTAACATGCTAAGATTATCGAGTTTATAAAAAAAGACATAAGGATATAATAGAAGAATTATCATGCTACCATTAAATAAATAAATTAGAGAGAAAATAGAAACACCCAGGTCAGGAAGTCACGCCAACAAGTCTATGCTAAGGCCAACAAGTCACGCAAGAATCGTACGCGTAAAAAGGGTACGCCAAGTTAAGTAGGTAGGAGTGAGCGTATAAACAGCGTGAGCGTAAAAAGTGGTTCACGCTGGCACGCACAGCGTGAGCGTGAAGGGTAATTCACGCACGCACAGCGTGAGCGTGAAAAGTAATTCACGCACTCATAACGTGAGCATGAAAAGTAACTCACGCACGCACAGCGTGAGCGTGAAAAGTAACTTACGCACGCAAATCGTGAGCGTATGAGCATGAAAAAGCGTGATAAGAAATTCACGCACGCACAGCGTGAGCGTGGAAAGCAATTCACGCACGCACAGCGTGGGCGTGATAAGAAATTCACGCACGCACAGCGTGAGCGTGATAAAAATGTCACGCTAACACGTAAAGACGTGAGCGTGACTCAAAATCCATGCTGACACGTAAAGACGTGTGCGTGACTAAAATTCACGAACTCCAATCTTATGGAACTTTCGTTCCAAGCCAGAAATGAGGTTCCCATGGTTCAGAATGGTGTAGAAGGAGAAGCTTACAACATGAACTATCTATTTCTGAAAATACGCCAGTTTGGTGGATCAAAACCCATGGACAACCGAGAATACAACAACTTAGATCTGGAAGAAACGAGCCAAAGAAATCTAAAATGCTAAGTAGTAAACTCTCTTAGAATCACAAGAGGAAGACAAATGAACCATAAAAAATGGGTGGAGGAGAAGCAAGATGTACTTGCCTTCTCCTAGTAGGTGGAAGAGAGTGATGAGGAAGAATAAGAAGTAATGGTGAAGGAGAGTTATGAGGAGAGAGAAGGGGATGGGGGCTTTAAATAGAAAAGGGGGTGGTAGGTGGGGTTCGGTTCATGTGAACCACCATGAACCCGAGAAGAACCCTCCTAGGCCGAACCTATAAGTAAGACTAAAAGCAGAGAATAACAGCAGGAAATAAAATGCAGATAATTAATTAACATGAAATTAAAGGAATTTAAATACAGGATAATATATGATAAATATTAAATAAATATATATAAGTTGCACATGTATAAAAATACGCATTCTGGGAACGGAGAGTGACATCTCTACCCACCTTAGAAAAATTCCGTCCTCGGAATTTCAAATCCAAGCAGGATAGAAATATCAGAGCTAAACTAATCCAAGTACAAGCAATTCTAGTGATCAAGCAATCGTTTTTACCATATCAAAAGCAAGTACTATATATGTAAATTCATCAATCCACGATATCAAGTAGCTCTACCCATAAGGTGATAAGCATGAAGAATCAGGACAATCAAGGTATACAGAAAAAGATATACCTTGTGAGTCAAACAGGTGTGGATACCGTGATCGGATATCATTCTTACGTTCCCACGTTGACTCTCCCAAGGAATGATGACCCCAAGCAATACGGACAAGACTAATTGTTCGGTTCTTGAGTATCTTCTCTCTTCGGTCCAAAATGGACACAGGCTGTTCCTCGTAAGACAGGTTGGTACCAACAACCAGCTCAGAATGATCGAGGATATGGCTTGGGTCCGATACATACCTACGTAATTGAGATACATGAAACACGTCATGCACCTCTCGTAACGAAGGTGGGAGGGATAAACGATAAGCAACATCGCCTACCCGATCAAGGATAACAAATGGGCCCACGTACCGCGGACTCAATTTCCCGCGAACGCCAAATCTAACGACCCCACGAGTAGGTGAGATCCGCAAGAATACGTGGTCCCCAACAGAGAACTCTAACGGCCTACGATGCTGGTCCGCCCAATGACGATGTCGGTCCTGCGCAACTCGAAGTCGCTCTCTAATTTTCTTAACCACTTCAACCATCTGGACAATCATTTCTGGGCCTAGCATCTTTCTCTCCCCGATATCAGCCCATGCAAGTGGTGACCTGTACTTCTTACCATATAGTGCTTCGAATAGCGCCATCTGGATACTGGCTTGATAACTGTTGTTGTATGAGAACTCGACCAAGTGTAGGTGACTCTCCCAAGACTCTCCAAAATCTAGAGTGCAAGCTCGTAACATATCTTCTAAAGTCTGAATCGTTCTTTCCGATTGCCCATCCGTCTGCGGATGGTAAGCCGTGCTAAATCTTAACTTGGTACCCAGACTATGATGTAAGCTCTTCCAGAAATGTGATGTAAAGTGGGTATCTCGGTCCGACACAATACTGACAGGGACTCCATGTTGCCTGACTATCTATTGCATATATAACTCTGCCAATTTTTCTGTAGATTGCCCTACTCTGAATGGAAGAAAGTGTGCTACCTTTGTAAGTCGATCTACTATTACCCAAATAGCGTCCTTACCACTTGGTGATCTCGGTAAACCGGTCACAAAGTCCATTGTAATATGCTCCCATTTCCATTCCGGGATAGGAAGCGGTTGCAATAACCCAGCTGGCCTCTGCTGTTCTGCCTTCACTTGCTGACATACCAAGCAACGGGAAACAAATCTAGCTATCTCTCTCTTCATCCTGTTCCACCAGAAATGCTGCTTGATATCTTGGTACATCTTGGTCCCTCCAGGATGAATAGAATACTGAGAACTGTGAGCTTCTGCCATAACCTCATGTCTGATATCTCCACTAGGCACACATAGACGTGATCCAAACCTAAGTGTACCATCTTCATGAATTCTCATCTCCTTCCTGAGTCCTGACTCACATTCTGCCCTAAGCTTCTGAATCCTTGGGTCCTGTGCCTGAGCTGCCTTGATTCTGTCTACCAAGTCGGATTGAACTTGCAGACTTGTTAGAACTCCTATATCACTAGGAAGTATAACTTCGATGCCCATCTCCTGAAGGTCTTCTAAGATATGCCTCTGTGTTGTCAACATAAATGCGCCGCCTCTCCTGCTAAGAGCGTCTGCTACTACATTAGCCTTGCCTGGATGATACTGAAGCTCTACGTCATAATCCTTGATCAACTCCAGCCATCTTCTCTGCCTCATGTTTAGTTTCTTCTGAGTAAAGATGTACTTCAGACTTTTATGGTCTGTGTACATGTCCACTCGGTCACCATATAAGTAATGCCTCCATAGCTTCAGAGCAAACACTACTGCCGCTAATTCCAAATCATGAGTTGGGTAATTCTTCTCGTGGTCCCGAAGCTGCCTAGATGCATATGCTATCACCTTCCCATGTTGCATAAGGACACATCCAAGTCCTTTACCGGACGTATCACAATATACTGTAAAACCTCCGGTCCAACTGGCAATGTAAGAATAGGTGCTGATATCAACTTCTGCTTCAAAGTCTCAAATGATGCCTGACATTCTGTCGACCAAATGAATGGTACATCCTTCCAGGTTAAACGGGTCATGGGTGCTGAAAGCCTCGTAAAGTTTGACACAAATCTTCTGTAATATCCTGCCAATCCCAAGAAGCTCCGCACATCTGCTACGGTCTTGGGTACTGGCCAACTTTCTACTGCTTCTATCTTCTTGGGATCTACTGCTACTCCAGCTCCTGATATGATGTGACCCAAAAATGAAATATGATCCGACCAAAACTTACACTTGTTGAGCTTGGCATACAACTGGTTCTCTCTCCGAACCTGTAACACTCTCCTGAGGTGGTCTTCATGCTCCTCTTCACTAGCAGAGTACACGAGAATGTCGTCAAGAAACACAATGACAAACTGGTCTAAGTATGGCATAAAGATGCGATTCATCAAATCCATGAATATTGCTAGAGCATTGGTCAAACCAAACGGCATTACTAAGAATTCATAATGCCCATACTTTGACCTGAATGCTGTCTTAGAAATATCTTCCTTTCGAACCCTCACTTGATGGTACCCTGAACGAAGATCTATCTTGGGGAAAACTCTAGCTTTGCTCAATTGATCAAATAAGTCGTCGATCCTGGGTAATGGGTACTTGTTCTCCACTGTTGCCGCGTTAAGCTTCCTGTAGTCAATGCACAATCTGGATGACCCATCCTTCTTCCCCACAAGTACCACTGGTGCTGTCCAGGGTGATACGCTAGCTTGGATGAACTTCTTCTCCTTCAGTTCCTCTATGTGCTGATGTACCTTGGCCTGCTCTGAATCTGCCATTCTGTAAACTCGATTTGATATCGGTTTAGTTCCAGGTGCCAATTCTATACTGAACTCAATATCTCTAACAGGTGGTAGACCTGGAAGTTCTTCAGGAAATGCGTCTAGAAACTCTTCAACTACCTTCGGAATCTGAACTTCTTTCATTGCCGTTATTACTCCCTGTTCTTGCTGAGTTGTCCCTGATCTGACTAAGGTGAATCTCTTCATGCCTGGAATATCAAAAGATACAATCCCTCTACGACAATCTATTGTCGCATGACTGTCTTTCAGCCAGTCCATGTCTAAGATAACGTCAAAATTTCCAACAGGAAATTCTATCAACCGGGCGGGTAAGAAATGCCCGCAAACTACAACGCTACATGCTAAAATAACTCTACTAACTTCTACGAGCCCATTACCAGTGAGTATATTCAACCTCCCTGGCAATGCCTCGAACTCCATTCCTAGTCGTGTCGTAAATTGTGCAGATATAAATGAATGGGATGCTCCCGAATCAAACAATGCTACTACGGGATATGAGGCAATGAGAATGTTTCCTGCCACAACATCTTCCGATGCCAATGCCTCCTCCAAGGACAGAGTGAACGCTTGCCCTCGACCTCCTTGCTGGTTTCCATGCTGCGGCCTAGCCTGATGTTGTTGTTGGCCCCTTCCTTGATGATGCTGGGGTGGTCTATGCTGGTGTTGCTGTATCGGCGGCCCCTGCTGCCGAAATATCTGAGCCTGCGGCATTAACGGACGCTGTGCCAACGGCCTTACTGCCACCGCTGGTCCTCGATACTGGCCCGCCCCTGGTGCTGGTAGAGCAGGAAACTGTTGCCCTGGTCCTCTTGACCTCGAATTCATGGGACATGTGGTAACCCGATGGTCTGGATTTCCACATATCAGACACAGTCCATTCAATGTCCGACACACATCTCTAGTGTGCCCTACCTTTTCGCAATAAGTGCAGCCCGCCGGGGGTTGCTGGTTCTTCTTCTGTTGCTATTGCTGCTGTCTGGGTGGTGGTGCTGGTCCTCGTATCGCCACATCATAGATACGAATGCCAGTGGATGGTGTTGTTGTTCGGGGCGTTGCTCCCCCTCCTCCTTCAATCTGACTGTGGGATCTCTTCTGACCCCCAGTCCTTGTCGTGAGCCTCTGAATGGTTATCTCATGCCTTCGAGTTGCCGTCAATACTTCATCAAAAGTTTGGTAATTGTGCCCCTCTATCAATTGCAAGAGTTCAAGATGAAACCCTTGCTGGAACCTCATAGCCCTCTGGCTCTCTGTTGCTACCATCTCTGGGGCGAATCTACTCAATCTGCAGAACTCTGCTGCATAAGCATCTACAGTCTTGTCGGCCTGCCTGAAGTTGATAGACTTCTGTTGTAGCTCAAACCGTGCCACAACTCCATAGTACTTGGTCTTGAATCTTGCAGTGAAATCGTCCCAAGCCACAGGACGTCTGATGCCCACTTCCTCTGATTCCCACCAATCACGTGCGAGATCCTGAAGTAACAACTTCACTAGATCCACACGTTCTTCTGCCGGTACCTTAGCTGCTGTCAGAATAGCCTTAATATCCTTAAGCCATGCATCTGCTGAGATGGCATCCTCCGTGCCCTCGAAACGACGGGGGTTATACTTGCAAAACCTGGCTGATGCTCCTGAATCAGTCCTCATTCCTCTTTCCAAAGCCGTCTGTAATCCTTGGTTGAGCAACACATTCTGCCCTTGTAGCTGAGTGTGCATGCGCTGCTGGGCCAACATCTGATATTGCTGAGTAGCCATCTTTCCTCTCATGATCTCCAGAAGGGCTGGTGTGTCCACTTCCACAGGGGTAGGTGGAACTATGGGTGGTGTTGGAACTTTCGGATACTGCGGTTCAGCTGCTGGTACTACTATCACTTCTTCTTGGATAGTCTCCTGAGGTGAGACTGGCCGTTGTTGCTGACCAACCTGGTCATGTTGCCCTTGTTGTTGCTGCCCAGCTCTGACCGATGTGGACGAAGTGCCCCTAAGAAAAGGGACAAGAGAACAATCAAACAACCGGACATGAAGGATCAATGAAGTCAAAGGATACCGGAATGTCAAGCAAGGGTTGAGAACAACGAATCATGAGATCACGGGGGGACACGTGTGATTGAGACATCCTATAAATCAAAACACCCCACAAGTATGAAATCAGACCTGCATGGGCCACCACTAAAACCTTGTCACGCCCCAGAACCAGAATACTGGAGAGCGGAGGAATGACTCAGCCAGCTACGTATTACGGGTAGAAGAATACCGTATAATACGATCAATGCTGTCTAACCAGACGAGGGGGTGCATACTACATGAGAGTCTTACTATGGTCACTTCACATCTATTGTCTCAATCATTCAAACAAGAAGCAAAAATAGAGAACATGTAAGATAAAGCAGTAAGGCATCCCAAACGCTTAGTCAAAATGTTCTTGAGATCTGGCTTTACAAAACATAGCCAAATGATGTAGTAACATATACACAATTGTTATCAGCTGCAGTCTGACTTAGTTACAATTATATAAAAGTAAGTACAAGACAATCTGACTAACATGTCGGTGCCAAACGGCTAAGTATAAAGTAAATAACAAAATAAGCGGTGGAGTAAGGAACCCACTCGAGTCCTCCTGCGATCATTCCCCTAGTATTGACCATCTTGGAGGTGGAAGTAAGCTGAGTCCTCGGGAACCGGCTCTAAATCTGGCCATGCAAAACCAGAGAGGTTAAACCTCTAATAGCAAGTACCACAAGGAAGCACGATATGAAGGATTAAACTAGTAAGTAATAGAATATAATAATAATAGATCTATGCTTTCCACTAGGATTCGCATAACATCACGACACTTTGAACCAACCTCCCAACCAAACAAGGACAGAAGTTGGCCCGTCATGTCCTAACATTCTGATCATCTCAGTTAGGCAACAGAGTAGGTACAGTACACAAACAAATCATCTTGAACGGCCAATCAACTCCTACGACTTGCTATTGTGAGTCTCAAGTTATCTTGGAATTATGCAATTAGGGATTCCTCAGTTCTTACTATGTGTGAGAAGGCTAGTCTATCCAGTCAATCAATTGCGCCAATCATGAATTAGACGAGTCCCAGCAGGACGCCCGTCATCAATATACAATATACAGTAATAATATAAGCAGATACCGCTCCCTGCCCGTATGGCAGGTTTACAATATCTGTGGGAACCAGCCGGCCTGTCGGGCACTACTAGTCCCAAGTGGGCTGCCATGTAAGAACTCGGGGATCCATTCTCTCCATGCAATCATTATTTTATTTAGCTTAATAGTCTCTACGTTGAGTGAAATCCCATGCCGTGGACCATGGTCATTCAAATGAGTACTTTCGTATGGGGTACGATATGTGCAACTCTACAACGATACCCGTACGGCTAGGTTGTTGGTCTTACATAGCGTAATGCAATAATCAAATCTAACCACGGAGTAATCATGCCTTGACCATAAAGTATACATGCTGCTTTGTAGAAAAATAAATAAATTGAAGCCTGCACATGCCTGTATGTCAATATTCGGGATCGGCTAATCGATTACAATAGTTCATAACATGAACGTGTCTCATTCATTTAATTCAATAAGACGACTAGCCAGTCTCTTAGTTCCAACTTAGGAACGCATGATCAATTTTAGTCAAGATAACCATTATTATCAATGGTGACAAGGCATGAAGGTCAATTAGTATTAAATGGGGTCGAGTCTATAACTCTCAGGGTTAAGTTCCAGTCTCACTGGGTATCCATAAATCAATCAAGACACAGGGCACGTTCTACACAACCATATATATTAAAAATATTAACATGCTAAGATTATCGAGTTTATAAAAAAAGGCATAAGGATATAATAGGAGAATTATCATGCTACCATTAAATAAATAAATTAGAGAGCAAATAGAAACACCCAGGTCAGGAAGTCACGCCAACAAGTCTATGCTAAGGCCAACAAGTCACGCCAACAAGTCTATGCTAAGGCCAACAAGTCACGCAAGAATCGTACGCATAAAAAGGGTACGCCAAGTTAAGTAGGTAGGAGTGAGCGTATAAACAGCGTGAGCATGAAAAGTGGTTCACGCTGGCACGCACAGCGTGAGCGTGAAGGGTAATTCACGCACGCACAGCATGAGCGTGAAAAGTAATTCACGCACTCATAACATGAGCGTGAAAAGTAACTCACGCACGCACAGCATGAGCGTGAAAAGTAACTCACGCACGCAAACCGTGAGCATATGAGCGTGAAAAAGCGTGATTAGAAATTCACGCATGCACAGCGTGAGCGTGGAAACTAATTCACGCACGCACCGCGTGAGCGTGATAAGAAATTCACGCACGCACAGCATGAGCGTGATAAGAATGTCATGCTAACACGTAAAGACGTGAGCGTGACTCAAAATCCACGTTGACACGTAAAGACATGTGCGTGACTAAAATTCACGAACTCCAATCTTATGGAACTTTCGTTCCAAGCCAGAAATGAGGTTCCCATGGTTCAAAATAGTGTAGAAGGAGAAGCTCTACAACATGAACTATCTATTTCTGAAAACATGTCAGTTTGGTGGATCAAAACCCATGGACAACCGAGAATACAACAACTTAGATCTGGAAGAAACGAGCCAAAGAAATCAAAAATGCTAAGTAGTAAACTCTCTTAGAATCACAAGAGGAAGACAAATGAACCATAAAAAATGGGTGGAGGAGAAGCAAGATGTACTTGCCTTCTCCTGGTAGGTGGAAGAGAGTGATGAGGAAGAAGAAGAAGTAATGGTGAAGGAGAGTTATGAGGAGAGAGAAGGGGGTGGGGGCTTTAAATAGAAAAGGGGGTGGTAGGTGGGGTTCGGTTCATGTGAACCACCATGAACCCGAGAAGAACCCTCCTAGGCCGAACCTATAAGCAAGACTAAAAGCAGAGAATAACAGCAGGAAATAAAATGCAGATAATTAATTAACATAAAATTAAAGGAATTTAAATACAGAATAATACATGATAAATATTAAATAAATATATATGAGTTGCACATGTATAAAAATACGCATTCTGGGAATGGGGAGTGACACATTTTTCGGAAAGGTTTGCTATAAACCTCCGGATGTATGCCAGACGCCCCTGCAGGCCTCGAAGTTCTCGGAGGTTCTTCGGAGGGTCCATGTCAAGGATGGCTTTGGTCTTCTCGGGATCGACATGAATGCCTTTCGCCGTGATAATGAAGCCCAAGAACTTTCCGCTAGAAACCCCAAGGAAGGATTTAGCGGGGTTCATTTTGAGTTGATGCGCTCGCATGAGATCGAAGACTGTCTTAAGGTCTTGTAGGTGATCTCCTTTGAGACGGTTCTTGACTGCCATGTCATCAACATAGCATTCGACTGTCTTGCGAAGATGCTGACGGAAGATAGTGCTCATAGCTCGTTGGTATGTCGCACCAGCGTTCTTCAAGGCAAAGGGCATCACTGTGTAGCAGAAGACCCCCTTCGGAGTCCTGAATGACGTGTGTTTTGCGTCATCGGGGAACATCTTGATTTGGTTGTAGCACGAATACCCGTCCATGAAAGACATGTGTTCGAAGCCACATGTGTTGTCGATCATCACGTCAGTGATTGGAAGCGGGAATTCGTCCTTCGGGCAAGCAGTGTTGAGATCCCTGAAGTCGATACAGACTCGTATCTTCCTATTCTTCTTGGTGACAGGGACAACGTTGGCCACCCAATCCGGGTGTTGTTCTTCGCGAATAAATTTGCTGGTCAAGAGTTTGTCTACTTCCTGATCGATAGCGTTCATGATGTCAGGACGAAAATGTCGCTGTTGTTGCTTTATAGGCTTGGCATCAGGTAAGATGTTAAGCCTATGCATCACAATTTGGGGATCAAGTCCCGGCATATCTTCATAGCTCCAGGCAAAGACATCGATATATTTTTTAGCCAGCTGGATTAAAGATTTCCGATCTTCTTCTATTAGGCTTTTGCTGATGAAGATGGATTTAGAAGAAGATCCATCCCCAAGGTCGATCTGCTCGACTTCGTCTTCGGTATGGGGTTCGCGTAATTCAAAATGAGACTCCCATTGTTCTCCTAGGCGTTGAGCCCAGGGTTCTTCTTCAAAGAATTCTGGCATTTGGTCTTCGCCTTCATCTTTTTGAGATTATGCAGATGTCATGTTGGATAGCACTTTCTTGAAGACTGATCCGATACTGGTATCGGAATCCCAAGTTGATGCTTCGGATGAATAAAAATGTTTTACTTCTTCTGCCTCCGAATTCTCTGGAGTTGACGGCGACATGACATAGCCCACCCCCCGTCGAGTTCGATGATAGTAGTCCTGCGACTTTCCTTTAGGTGTTGGAAACCGGAGATGAAGACGTCGACCCTTGCCGTAGTTTAGGCCTTTGTTGCTTTTTAGGTCATAACCCATCTTTTGGATGAGGTACTTTGCCTTGTCCGTGTACCGATAGGCTTGTATTCTGTCGGTATCTGGTTCTGGCTCGAGTGGCGGAAGGTCTTGATGACGCTCGACTTTGCCAAAGATGATGGATTCTTCGTCTCAATTTCGTGGTGGGACTACAAAACAGACCCCTTGGGACGGAAATACTCGATTTACACGATAGATGGTCGTTATTTGTGTTTGTAACGACCGTAGAGCGTTATCTAATGTATACATGGCATTCCAATATGGAAGACTAGAATAATTAAAAGACACTCTATTATTGATAAAATACAAGATTTTGTCCCGCGGGATTACATTGTCTAGAGAGGGTACATCTACATCAGCAGAGATATATTCCCCTAGCTCTTTATCTGTGAGTACTGGTGTTGGATCGGGAGAGTCCACCACAGTTTTGATCTTGGGGTGCGAGAGGGCTATATGGGCCTTCTCCGGCAGCTTGGATGAGATGGATGATTGCGGCGGCTTGCCCTTAAGACGCACCTTCAGAGGTGCATCAACTGTGCCTTCAGTGATTGGTGTCTTCCCCTGTAGTTTTGCCACAAGGGGAGCCGATGTTTGAGGCGGCTTTCCCTTGAGCCGTATCTTCAAGGAAGCTTCAGTGGGTGTTCTACCGGGAGCAGTTGGTGCTTTTTCGGGTAGCCTGATGTTCATGGGAGGCAACGTCTGAGGCGGCTTCCCTTTGAGTCGAATTTTTAAAGGAGCGTCAGGAATCATCTCTGGCTCTATGTCGGGCTCTGCTGCCGTTTCTGCTTCATCGTCAGCATCATTGGCTTCCTCCTTGTCAGGTGACTTGTACAAGTTGGAATCAGTGAAGTAGGCTTCAACCCCCTTAAAAGGGTCGATGTCTGCGAACTTCATCCGGATGATGTCATTAGTGGACACATATTTCATACATTGGTGGAGTGTGGAAGGTACCACCATGTACTCATGCAGCCACGAACGACCCAGTAGGAGGTTGTAGTTGACATCAGCATCCACGACATAGCAGGTGACCTCGGTTCTGAGGTTACCAATATGATACTTCAGCCGTATCTTGCCCAGCGGCTCACTCTTGCTGGCATTGAAGCCACTGATTGTGGTGTTGGAAGGCGCCAGTCGGTACATTGGGATCCCTAGTGTTGAGAGCAGCGTCTTCGGAATGATGCTGAGGGAAGACCCTGGATCGATCTGAATCCGCTTCACCTTGACGGAACCGATATACCCTGTATAATACAGAGGCCTGTTGTGTCGGTTGTGCTTGAGCAGCATGTCTTGTTGGATGAAGGTTATGTTGGGGATAACTTCATTCGCACAATGACAGTGCGCACATACAGTCGGAAGATCTTTAGGCTGCTTGACCTGACTGATGAAGGACTCAGCATCCTTCAGGGCTTCACAAAGAGCTTCACGAGTGTCCTTGGAAAGGCGAAGAAGCTCAAACAGAGATAGGCGGGCATGAGTACTGGCAAGTTGTGCCAGTATGTCAAAGTTGTGGGGCTTGGCTAGCCCCGAAGCATTCTTCTTTCGCAGAGGCTTGTCGAAACGGACCTCTACATGCTTCTGCTTATTGGCTGCTGGAGGCTTGGACGGACCCCCTTCTTCGGCAGCAGGGGCAGTGCAGGGAGGCACCACCTCGACGGCAGCTTCGTCAGGTTGGGCGTTCTGATGCGAACGCGTCTGTACAGGAAGTGCCTCTTCCGCAGAGGAAGAGACCATAGGGCAAGATTTGATCTTCCTGCCTTTGGTTTTGGAGGCAGAGCGTACCTCCGATTGAGTAACCTCGGAGACGAGATCAGGGTGAACCCATAAGACCTCTCCCCGAGATGTGGTGAGCGGGATGAGTCCACTCACGTTGTCACGAGTAGGTGGTAGATTGACCACCTCCATTGTCGCCTTAAGGATGGAGACGACGCCATCTTGTGTTGTGGTCGGCGGCAAGGTACCAAATTGGAGTGACACCAGGTTGGCCGAGACCGTTTTCTCCTCGTAGTCGACGGAGATAACATCCGTATTGATCATGCGCTGGATGTAGCTTTTGAGGACATAGCAGTCCTTAGTTGGATGTCCGACAAACCGATGGTAGTGAAAGTACCTCGGATTGTCCACTTTCCCAACCTCGTCGGGACGCTTCGGGTCCGGCAATTTGATCTTGTCACCCTGCTTCAGTATCTCAAAGAGTTGCAGGGTGTCTTCATCGTTGAAAGAATAAACCTCCTTTGGCCTTGGTGCAAGTGGAGGCTTTTGAGTGGGTGCTGATGCACATTTGGAGGCATTGACAGTCAATGCATGTTTCCCCTTCGTCTCTCGTACAGGGTTGTTGGCTGCAGGCCGTTTTCCCTTGTCCTCAAAGGCTGGGAAACTGACTCCCAGAAGGCGAGCATTGGACGCCTTCTTCTCTGCTGCTTCGACCTCGATGATCAAGTAACTCCAGTCGTGAGGAGGAGTGGAGTTGAGCCAGAGTTTGACTGCAGGCAGCATGTTCATGTTGCAGGAGGAGAGGAGTGCGTGTTCTGGCATGCCCGGGGGCAGTCTGAAGCAGGCCTGTCGGAAGCGTTCGATGAATACTCGAACTGTTTTCTTCTCCTTCTGGCGTATCTCTTTGAGGGACGCCATTGTCATGTCCTTCCCGCCGTCGTAGAAACGGTCAAGGAAGAGACGCGTCAAATCGTCGAAGGAAGATATAGAGTTGTCGGGGAGGCTGCAATACCAATTGTACGCCACTCCTTTTAGTGCCCCGACAAATATGCTGGTAAGCAGTGCGTCCTCCTTCGGAAGATGTCCTGTTTGGGACTGGAAGTACGTCAGATAGCGATACGAAGAGTCCTTCACATCATACGGCGTCAGAGTTTATGGTTTATATTTAGGAGGATAAACCACTTTGTTCCATTCAAGGGGATAGGGTTGGGGGATCCCCATCTTCTGGCGCTCCTCTTACCTGTTCTTGGACTCAAAGCGCTCGCCCAAGTCCCTGATCATCTCCACCACGTCTTTCGTGGAGCTGGGAGTCGGTGAAGGTGGTACAGCCTGGAGTTGAGCATTTGATGGCTCCGACATCCGAGGTGCTTCGCGGCGATCTGTATCCAAGGATACCCGTTGAAGGGGTACACTTGATTCTCCATTGGCCCCTGGGTCAGGACCGGTAGAAGGTGCCCTGGCCAAAGCTGACCGTATCTCAAATACCACTTGAGTCAGTGTTTGCATGGAGGCGGAGAGGGTTTTGAGTCCTCCCTCCAGGGTATCCATGCGCTGGATAAGGTCTGCTGGCGGCGCATCAGGCTCGGTATCACCCCCAGTCATGTATACCGTCATGACACGGCTGGAGTCGGATGGATCAGTTGAGGCTTCACTCTCGGCCTCTCTCTCTTGTAGGGGAGTTGCCTCTCTTGGAGCTTCATCCTGGCTACCCCCAGCTATGTTCTGGAGGACACCCTCGTCTTCAGGAGAAGTATCCACGAGGGCCTGATTACCCCCCACTGTGTCCAGAAGGCTGACTTCTTCGTCTTCGAGACGCAGGTCCGCAGGGGCCAGACTACCCCCAGCTGTGTCCGAGAGGCTGACTTTGTCTCCAGAATAAAGATCCACCCCAGCTGTGCTCTGGAGGGCATCTTCGTCTTCAGAAGGAGGATCGACAAGGGCCTGACTACCCCCAGCTTCCTCCAGGATCTTCTTTCTCCCCCGAGTGCCTTCGAACACTCCAGAGGATGGAACAGTTGTCTTGGTTCTCCTCGGCTGACTCTAACACGAGAACGAGGAATGACCAGTCGCCTTTCGGATTGACGAGGAATTAGAGATCACGTTGCATGAAGCAACCTCTGGTTCCTCTTCAATTGACACCTTCTTTCCGAGGCGACGTCGGAGAGGTGTTGATGATTGCAGCCGCTGGAACACCGACTGCCTTAGTGGCGGGACTGCTGTTTTGCAACAACAGTTGATGGTGACTACAGCACAGGCGTGCCCTGTGAGGGGCGTATTGTGCTTGTCAGTCGACTCTCCTGACCGGCGTTTGTGAGTGATCACGTTACACAGATCGTTGGAGGAGAGTGCCACCTTCGCACCCCCATCAGGCGCATGGCAAGGCCAAGCGCCGGGGTGGTCAAGTGAATGCTGCGACCCCTGATCCAACACCAAACAGGTGCTCAGATCGGTAGTGGGGGAACAACATTTACAGTGACTTGAACGAACCTCAAATGCATAACCAGAGGAGGCGCGGGAGTTCAAGACCACAGGGTTTGCCTTGCTCGACTCGGTTGGGAACGCAACAGATGTGCCCAAGTGAGACAAGGACTTTGAAGGTCGACTCTTTTCTGGCACAGAAGTACCCGAGTCGACCTTGTACAGCTTACCATCAGCAGCACGCATGATTGTAAGCACATGCTTCTGGTTTGCTGTCGGCATAGTGTCACGCCCCAGAACCAGAATACTAGAGAGCGGGGACGAACATAGCCAGCTACGTATATTGAAATGAAGTCCATCTCGCTATACGGTCACGGCTGTCTAGATATGAGAGTTTACTACAAGCCAACGGTCTCTTAAGGTCAAGCCTATTATCTCAATCTCAAGCAAGTATTTTAATTACAAGATATTTGATCACCAAATATACAATAAAAGGCGTCCCAAATATTACATATCAGCTGATCATGAAGCTAGTCGTACAAAATGCTGGGACTAGCAAGAGTTAAGTCATACATGATCAACCCTAGGATTTGTTAATCATGTTTACAGCCCGTAGGCAGACAGTAAGTAAATGTGCATCGAGCTAACAGGTGCTCGTCGGCTAAACGCCTCAAAAGAATAATTTACAATAGAGTGAGCGAAATAAAATAGAAAACCCACTCGTAGCCCGGGTTCCTTCTAGTCGCCTCCATCGGGCTGGAGGTTCGGTAGATCCTCGGGAGCTGCTCTGAAATCTGGCCACACAAAACCAGCTGGATCAAACCCCAGAAAGAGCAAGTGCCACAAAGGAGGCCACGAAATAAGAACAAAAGCCAGCATATCAGAACATAAAAAATGGAAAAAGGTACAAGTAATAAAGAGCACGTCAGGACAATAAACGACTAGGGACGTGGAACCATTCTGGGAGCCAGGTTACAACCCGTAAACCAAACAAGGACCGGGGTTGTAACCCTTCGCCTGAATAGCACCATGCCTCTACCCAATTATTGTTAAAGCAAGTAAAACAATCATGTTCAGGAGTACCAGAGTACAAGAACTTGGCAAGACTTATACAGGGCTAGACATCATCCATTCACAAGCGGCCAAGCAAATACTACGGCTTACTACTTTAACTAACTAGGGTTATCACAAGCCTAATTACTAACAAGATGAAATGAGAATTTCCCAGTCCCAAGCCCTGTAGACCATCCAGTTATCCTTTCGCGGGTTGAGAGTATGGTTGGGTACATCGCTCAGGAGACGATATACCCTTAGGTAACTTAGAGGGTGCAACACATGACAGTGCGCTGGAAATGTGCTCTACTCGTCGGCAAGCTACAAGTCCAATTAAGAGCGCCCAGATAACAAGATTGCCTGTGACTGGAAATTCTCCATAAACTATAGTTTGATCTAGTCATTATCCTAATCCATATTCAGCGTGAATCCCTGACCGTGGGAACCAGGGAGTCACGTCCTAGACATGATGCAAGATAAGACAAGTGGATTGCACAAGCAAGCAAGCAGAAACACCCACGGTGTCAAGAGTTGGTTATACAAGTCAAGTTACAAGTTACAAGTTACAAGTCGAGTTGCAAGTTACAAGTTACAAGTCGAGTTGCAAGTTACAAGTCAAAAGTGTGCCGCCACGGGCCACTATCAAGTAGATCAGGAGTACCAGGATCGCAAATCACAGAAAACCACAAAAACCGTACTAGTCATCGTAAATACTAAAAATCGTGTCAAGTCGTGTTGGGTCAAGATAGTCGTACTGTATGGAATAAAATCTCAAAACCCGATCCACAAAAGAGAAGCCAAGCTTAAAGAAATAAAACCAAACTCCAAGAGCCAATGGATTGCACAAGGGGACCGGGGGTTGGATTGCGCAGGGTGTCAGCTGCGCAGGGTTGGGTGGCGCATAGGACCAAGTGCACAGGGGTCAAGTGCACATGGAGCCAAGTGCGCAGGGGTCAAGTGCGCATGGATCCAAGTACGCGGGGAGCCAACTGCGCAGGGGCATCGGTGGCGCATGAGCAGACTGCGCATGAGCAGACTACGCATGAGCAGACTGCGTATGCATAGATGGCGCATGGGGTTGAGCGCAGTTCGCCAAGGGGCAAGCAGCGCGGTCGGCGCTGTGCTAAAGAGCGCACAGGCCGAGAGGGGGATGTGCAGTTCAGCACTACGCTAAAGAGCGCAGGCTGCAGTCTTCTTCTCCAGGCCGAGAGGAACACTTCAAGAACACCAAAGTTCAAATCTTCATATCTTGGTCAAATCAAAGCCAAATCTAGATTTTCAAAGTTCTAACTTGGGTAAAATTGAGTTCTCTTCCACATGGAAGCATCAAAACCCACAAAAACCCAACTAAAATAGATCAAAACTATGTAAATCCGAAAATAGAGAAAACTTAGATCTAGAACAAAGGAGACTCCAAATCACAAAATGCCAAGTTCTAATGTTGATCTCCATGGCCTAATCTAGCTAATGGACAAATAAAAAGTGGTTCTCATGTGGTGGCAAGGTGCACTTGCCTATGGTGTTGGTGAGTTGTGTAGAGGAAGGAAGAAGGAGATGGAGAAAATAAATAAAAGAGTTATGAGGAGAGAGAAAAGGTTGGTAGGGTTTTAATGAGGGTGGTTGTGTTGTGTTGAGGGTGAAGCATAGGCTAAGGTGTTCCAAATGCATGTTGAACCAAGCCAAACCAAACCAAACCAATTCTCGCCCACAAAATAAAACCAAGTCATGTCAAAACCTGTTTTTACGAGAAAACCAAAATCTACAAGTCGAGCCAAAAATACAATTACAGGCCAGAATCTATGAAAATAAAATACAGGTCCAAGATACATGCAGGCTTAATTTAAAATACGTGTTCTGAGATATGGGTGTTACAACTCTACCCACCTTAAAAGAATTCCGTCCTCGGAATTTAATTTAAGAGGCTAGAGAGAGAAGGATAAGTCATACTTATTTACATGCAAGCTATACTAAGCAGTCAATCAAACAATCACGCATGCAAGCAAGGACGGAAGGCATAAGGCATAAGGAAGACATTATACCTTATGAGTCAAACAGATAGGAATATCGCGATCGGATGTCGTCCTCACGCTCCCATGTTGACTCACCTAGAGAGTGATGACCCCAAGCAACGCGGACTAAGCTAATAGTCTTGTTCTTGAGTATCTTCTCTCTCCGGTCCAATATAGACACGGACCTCTCCTCATACGAAAGGTTGGTACCAACAACCAATTCCGAATGATCCAGGATGTGGCTCGGGTCCGGGATGTACCGTCGTAATTAGGACGCATGGAATACATCATGCACCTCACTTAGCGACGGCGGAAGAGCAAGACGATAGGATACATCTCCTACTCGCTCCAGGATATCGAACGGCCCTATATACCTAGGACTAAACTTTTCCCGCACGCTAAAGCGAATGATGCCGCGGTTAGGCGAGATCCTAAGGAATACATGGTCGCCGATAGCAAACTCTAGGGGACGCCGATGAGCATCGGCCCAATGTCGCTGGCGATCTTGGGCAACTCGAAGACGATCTCTGATCCTTCTGACCACTTCAACTGTCTGGGCAATCATTTCTGGACCGAGCATCTGTCTCTCTCCAACATCATCCCACGCTAGCGGGGATCTGCACTTCCTACCATACAGAGCCTCGAATGGTGCCATCTGGATGCTGGCCTGGAAGCTATTGTTGTACGAGAACTCCACCAGATGCAGGTGATCTTTCCACGAACCGTCGAAGTCAAGGGTACAAGACCGCAACATGTCTTTAAGAGTCTGGATTATGCACTCTGACTGGCCATCTGTCTGTGGATGATAAGCTGAGCTAAACTGGAGACGAGTCCCCAAACTCTCTTGCAGGCTACGCCAAAAGTGTGACGTAAACCTTGAATTTCGGTCTGAGATAATGCTGACTAGCACACCGTAAAGCCTGACAATCTGCCTGAGGTACATTTCTGCCAACTGAGCCGTTGACTGTCCAACTCTGAATGGGAGAAAATGAGCCACCTTCGTGAGCCGGTCAACTATAACCCAAATAGCATCTCTACCAGCTGGGGATCTAGGCAATCCAGTCACAAAATTTATGGTCACATGCTTCCACTTCCATTCTGGAATCGGCAAGGGCTGAAGAAGTCCAGCGGGCCTCTGATGTTCAGCTTTAACCTGCTGGCAAACCAAACACCGAGAGACAAACCGGGCTATCTCCCTCTTCATACCATTCTACCAGAAATGCTGACGAATATCACGTTACATCTTCGTACCACCAGGATGAATTGAATACTGCGAACTGTGAGCTTCTGCCATGACCTCTTGTCTGATATCTCCACTGGGTACACAAAGACGAGTGCCATGCCGAAGTGTACCATCTTCATGAATGTACAACTCTGGTCTTCTTCCTGCCTCACACTCTGCTCTAAGCCGCTGAATCATGGAATCTGTAGACTGCGCTATCCGGATCCTCTCAACTATGCTGGACTGAACCTGTAGACTGGCCATCAACGCTACGTTGGTAGGAAGAACCACTTCAATTCTTATCTTCTGAAGATCTGCCAATAACTCTGGTTGTGCCGTTAGGAGGTAAACTTCGGCTCTCCGGCTCAACGTATCTGCTACAACGTTGGCCTTCCCTGGGTGATACTGTAAATCCACATCGTAGTCTACCAAAAGCTCAAGCCATCTTCTCTGCCGCATATTAAGGTCCTTCTGGGTGAAAACATACTTCAGGCTCTTGTGATCAGTAAATATCTCCACTCTATCTTCGTACAAGTAGTGTCTCCACAACTTTAGTGCAAACACTACTGCTGCCACCTCCAAATCGTGGGTCGGGTAATTCTTCTCATGATCACAAAGTTGACGTGATGCATAAGATATTACCTTTTCATGCTGCATGAAGACACACCCCAATCCTCTGCCTGAAGCATCGTAATAAACTGTGAATCCTCCGGTCCCATCTGGAAGTGTGAGAATGGGAGCCGTTATCAAACCTCGCTTCAACTTCTCAAATAATTCCTGACACTCCGCTGTCCAAGCGAACTGTACATCCTTGCGGGTCAACTGGGTCATCGGCGCTGAAATCTTTGCAAAATTTGAAATGAATCGCTGGTAGTAGCCGGCCAATCCAAGAAAGCTGCGAACTTCTGCCACTGAGCTGGATACTGGCCATGACTCGATAGCCACAATCTTCTGGGGATCTACTTCCACTCCTCCTCGAGTAATGATGTGACCCAAGTACGAAATACGATCGAGCCAGAACTCGCATTTACTGAACTTGGCGTACAACCGATGCTCCCTAAGCGTCTGAAGGACGATTCTAAGATGCTGCTCATGCTCTGCTTCGCTCTTGCTGTAGACCAGGATATCATCTAGGAACATGATCATGAACTGATCCAAGTAAGGCATGAAAATGCGATTCATGAGGTCCATGAATACGGCTGGCGCATTGGTCGCTCCAAAGGGCATAACAAGGAACTCCCAATGTCCATACCTAGATCGGAAAGCTGTCTTCGGGATGTCCTGCTCTCTGACTCTGATCTGGTGGTATCCTGACCGCAAGTCTATCTTCGAGAACACTGAAGCCCCTCTGAGTTGATCAAACAAGTCATCTATCCTCGGGAGAGGGTATCTGTTCTTGATTGTTACTGAGTTCAAGGTACGATAATCTACACATAACCTGGACGTACCATCCTTCTTTTTCACAAGAAGCATCGGGGCTCCCCAAGGCGGTCCGCTTGCACGAATGAATCCCTTGGTCCTGAGTTCTTCAATCATCTTGTACAAAATCTCCAACTCTGAAGGCGCTATCCTGTAGACTCGCTCTGATACTGGTGCTATTCCGGGGATCAAGTCTATAGTGAACTCGATCTCCCGCTCTGGCGGCATCCCTGGAAGTTCCTCTGGGAAGACATCTGGAAACTCTTCAACTATCCGGGGTAACTGCACTGCTACTACTGCCATCCGTAATACTGGAAAAGATGGCTCCACCACGCCTCTGGAAAATGAAAACTCTGGCTCTCCTGGAATGCTGAAAACAACTCTGCCAACATGGCAGTCTATCCTACCATACTGGTTCTACATCATAGTCTGCCATAGAAAATTCTATAAATCTAGCGGGGAACTCTCTACCGCTAACTACGATCCGACACGAGGAAAATACTCGATCTACTCCCACAAGACCATTACCAGTAAGTATATTGAGCCTTACTGATAATGACTCTGGCTCCAATCCTATCCGTGTCGTGAATCGTGCAGACATGAATGAATGTGATGCACCAGAATCAAATAATACCAATGCTGGAGAGGAGTTGACGAGAATAGTACCTGCCACTACCTCACCTGGTGCAACTTCTTCTTCCATAGCCATCATCATGGCCTGACCTCTAGCTGCGGGTCCCCTCTGCTGGAAACCTCTCTGCCTGCTCTGCGCTTGGGCTTGGGTATACTGCTGCTGCTTCTGCTGATAAAATGCCTGGGCCTGAGGCAACAAGGGCCTCGGGTACTACTGCTGCTGCACCGGTGCTGGTCCCCTAACCGATGGACTGGTTAGGTTGGAAGAGGACGAACTACCCCTATTCGGGCAGGCTCCTATCTTGTGATCCGCTGCACCATAAGCTAGGCACAATCCTTGCACCCTACGATAATCTGCCACCACATGGCCTGGCTTTCCACAATGAGAACATCCCATCGCGGAAGTCTGCTTCTGCTTCTGCTGCTGCGGGTACGTCGGGGTTGAATGCTGAACCGACGTTACTGAGGCCGCCCGCCTCGGAGTTCTAATAGTCAAACTTCTAGCTGCCGGGGCTGGAGCAGATGATTGGTGCATCTGACTGTGGGACCGCTTCCTACCTCCGGTCCTATCCACGATCCTCTGGGAGGTATACTCATACCTCCTAGCTGCTCTCAAAACTGCATCGAACGCCTGGTGCTCGAACTGTTCGACTGCTAACAAGATCTCCAAATGCAGTCCCTGCTGGAACCGCTGGGCCCTATCAAACTCGGTTGCCACCAAGGTGGGGGCAAACCTGAGTCTAGAAAACTCAGATTCATAACTGTCGACCGATCTGCCTCCTTGCTTCAAGTTGGTAAACCTCGTCTGCAGGTCGTACCGGGCTACAGCATCAAAATACTTCGTCTGGAATCTCTCTCTAAACACCGCCCAAGCAATGGGTGCCACTAATCCCATCGCCTGCACTGCCCACCAACTGCGAGCTAAGTCCAGCAACTGCAGCCGTACCACGGCCACCTTCTCATTCTCAGGTGTTCTAGCTGCTTCCAGAATCACCTCAGTATCCTGAAGCCAAGCGTCCGCGGCAATCGCATCTTCACTGCCGTCGAAGAAGGGTTCAAGCGCTTAAAACTGTTAGCCGCGCTGTTCCCTGGGTGACCGCCTCTGGTCAAAGCATCCGCTACTACCTGGTGCAAGGTGTCTCCTCGACGATCCTGGGAAGCTATCAAGGTCCTGATAAGACCTACCAAAGTGCCATCATCCGGCTCGGCAGGCTGAACGGGCTGAACTGGGGGCTCTCCTCCAGTAGGCACAACTCTGGAGGCTACTCCGGAGTGCTGGGCTTGATCTCCTGGCTGCTGGTCCATGGGAGGTGCTCCACCTTGCTGATCGGCGGGGTCAGGTACAGTGCCGCTGAAGAAGACGACACAGGGAAAACAATAAGGAAGGACCAGGACAGATCAACGATACAAGCATGTGATCAAGTCAAGATTTCGGAGATTCAGAGGATATGAACGGAGATCAAGGACGAGTGCTGATTGAGATATCTATTAGGTAAACCCTCACATTTCTTGATTGACAAGACCTGCATGGGCCACCACTTAAACCATATCACGCCCCAGAACCAGAATACTGGAGAGCGGGGACGAACATAGCCAGCTACGTATATTGAAATGAAGTCCATCTCGCTATACGGTCACGGCTGTCTAGATATGAGGGTTTACTACAAGCCAACGGTCTCTTAAGGTCAAGCCTATTGTCTCAATCTCAAGCAAGTATTATAATTACAAGATGTTTGATCACCAAATATACAATAAAAGGCATCCCAAATATTATATATCAGCTGATCATGAAGCTAGTCGTACAAAATGCTGGGACTAGCAAGAGTTAAGTCATACATGATCAACCCTAGGATTTGTTAATCATGTTTACAGCCCGTAGGCAGACAGTAAGTAAATGTGCATCGAGCTAACAGGTGCTCATCGGCTAAATGCTTCAAAAGAATAATTTACAATAGAGTGAGCGAAACAAAATAGAAAACCCACTCGTAGCCCGGGTTCCTTCTAGTCGCCACCATCGGGCTGGAGGTTCGATAGATCCTCGGGAGCTGCTACGAAATCTGGCCATACAAAACCAGCTGGGTCAAACCCCAGAAAGAGCAAGTGCCACAAAGGAGGCCACAAAATAAGAACAAAAGCCAGCATATCAGAACATAAGAAAATGGAAGAAGGTACAAGTAATAAAGAGCACGTCAGGACAATAAACGACTAGAGACGTGGAACCATTCTGGGAGCCAGGTTACAACCCGTAAACCAAATAAGGACCGGGGTTGTAACCCTTCGCCTGAATAGCACCATGCCTCTACCCAATTATTGTTAAAGCAAGTAAAACAATCATGTTCAGGAGTACCAGAGTACAGGAACTAGGCAAGACTTAGACAGGGCTAGACATCATCCATTCACAAGCGGCCAAGCAAATACTACGGCTTACTACTTTAACTAACTAGGGTTATCACAAGCCTAATTACTAACAAAATTAAATGAGAATTTTCCAGTCCCAAGCCCTGCAGACCATCCAGTTATCCTTCCGCGGGTTGAGAGTATGGTTGGGTACATCGCCCAGGAGACGATATACCCTTAGGTGACTTAGAGGGTGCAACACATGACAGTGCTCTGGAAATGTGCTCTACTCGTCGGCAAGCTACAAGTCCAATTAAGAGCGCCTAGATAACAAGATTGTCTGTGACTGGAAATTCTCCATGAACTATAGTTTGATCTAGTCATTATCTTAATCCATATTCAGCGTGAATCCCTGACCGTGGGAACCAGGGAGTCACATCCTAGACATGATGCAAGACAAGACAAGTGGATTGCACAAGCAAGCAAGCAGAAACACCCACGGTGTCAAGAGTTGGTTATACAAGTCAAGTTACAAGTTACAAGTCGAGTTGCAAGTTACAAGTCGAGTTGCAAGTTACAAGTCAAGAGTGCGCCGCCACAGACCACTATCAAGTAGATCAGGAGTACCAGGATCGCAAATCACAGAAAACCATGAAAATCGTATTAGTCATAGCAAATACTGAAAATTGTGTCAAGTCGTGTTGGGTCAAGATAGTCGTGCTGTATGGAATAAAATCTCAAAACCCGATCCACAAAAGAGAAGCCAAGCTTAAAGAAATAAAACCAAACTCCAAGAGCCAATGGGTTGCGCAAGGGGACAGGGGGTTGGATTGCGCAGGGTGTCAGCTGCGCAGGGTTGGGTGGCGCATAGGACCAAGTGCGCAGGGGTCAAGTGCGCATGGATCCAAGTGCGCGGGGAGCCAACTGCGCAGGGGCATAGGTGGCGCATGAGCAGACTGCGCATGGATGGATGGCGCATGAGCAGACTGCGCATGAGCAGACTGCATATGGATGGATGGCACATGGGGTTGAACGCAGTTCGCCAAGGGGCAAGCAGCGCGGTCGGCGCTACGCTAAAGAGCGCACAGGCCGAGAGGGGGATGTGCAGTTCAGCACTACGCTAAAGAGCGCAGGCTGCAGTCTTCTTCTCCAGGCCGAGAGGAACACTTCAAGAACACCAAAGTTCAAATCTTCATATCTTGGTCAAATCAAAGCCAAATCTAGATTTTCAAAGTTCTAACTTGGGTAAAATTGAGTTCTCTTCCACATGGAAGCATCAAAACCCACAAAAACCCAACTAAAATAGATCAAAACTATATAAATCCGAAAATAGAAAAAACTTAGATCTAGAACAAAGGAGACTCCAAATTACAAAATGCCAAGTTCTAATGTTGATCTCCATGGCCTAATATAGCTAATGGACAAATAAAAAGTGGTTCTCATGTGGTGGCAAGGTGCACTTGCCTATGGTGTTGGTGAGTTGTGTAGAGGAAGGAAGAAGGAGATGGAGAAAATAAATGAAAGAGTTATGAGGAGAGAGAAAAGGTTGGTAGGGTTTTAATGAGGGTGGTTGTGTTGTGTTGAGGGTGAAGCATAGGCTAAGGTGTTTCAAATGCATGTTGAACCAAACCAAACCAAACTAAACCAATTCTCGCCCACAAAATAAAACCAAGTCATGTCAAAACCCATTTTTACGAGAAAACCAAAATCTGTAAGTCGAGCCAAAAATACAATTACAGGCCAGAATCTAAGAAAATAAAATACAGGTCCAAGATACATGCAGGCTTAATTCAAAATACGCGTTCTGAGATATGGGTGTTACACATAGCACGTTTGAGGCGCATGGCCCGTGCTGCCTTGGACTTCTTCATACTAGCCCGCTGGAGCGCATAGTACTCAGAGTCCAAATTCTTCTCGCCACTACAGCGAGTGAGTCTATCAAAGACAGAGACCATCCGCGGCGCATCAGAGGTGATACGCGGGGCATTAGCTGTGCCCCTGCTCCGTCGACGCATCTTCCTCGCCTGAGAGGGAGATGGCTGGAGAATGTGGTCAGCCGCACGTTTTCTCGAGAGATGCGCTACACCGGTAGGCGCATCTTGGTTGCTGAGGACGTCAGCAGGAAGGAAAGGCTGCATTGGTGCATCTCCTTCGGTGGTGGTGCCAGAGGCGTCGACCTTGGGTACCCAGACTTGACGAGTCTTCTTCGGCTTCGGCAGCCGCTTCGAAGGACTCGTACTGCCTTCAGAAATGAACTCCACATACGTCTGTTGATTGAGGCGTACGACCAACGTCTTATGGGAGGTGCCCACCTTTACGTCGTCGGATTACGACACAGATTTCTCGGTAGAGGAGAAAGAGGTCCCCAGCAGAGTCGCCAGCTTGTTTGCCATTAAAATCTTTTGATGTAATTTCAATACAAACAGAACAGTGTTATAATGTAGGACTAGATGTAGTCCTAGGAGTACACTTTTGTTTATCTGGGTCTCTTGTGCCGATGGAGCGAGTGGTAATGCGTTGACTCCATTGACGATCTGACGAAGGTTCTCGGTTCTCTGAAGATCTGGGTTGCTCTAGGTGCAGGAGCTTACGGAGAGGAAGAAGACGTTGAGTGTCTGTATCGGCCTCTCTCTATATGTTGCTGATGGTTGTACGACGTGTCTCTGTGTGTGTGTGTGTGTATGTTAGAAGGAGATGATCCCTCTATTTATAGCTTTGCAGGCTGGCTGCTTATACGCACATGTAGGATGTGCCTGTACATGGGGACGCCACGTGGTGGTTGCTGATGGAGGCACATAGGCAATGCACCCTGATTGAGGAGTTGAACTCTTCTTGTTGCTGTCGTAGGCTACGGCAGAGATGACACGCAGCAATGGAGAAGATCTTTCAGTTGCTGATATCTTGGATGATTAGCACCCCTTTATAGGCTAAATCAAGTCAAAGGACGCGTGTCGTAGGTCCATGGCTTGAAGATCTTGGATTTGGTGGGAGTGATCTGATAGGATGCGCCTGAGATTGTGCGCATGAGGAGGCTTTGGCTGGTAACCTTTAGGAGTCAAGAACCAGTCGGGGTGTATGTCTTTTGAGGCGCATACGGGGCTTCAGTAGTGACTTTACTTCTGTCTTTAGGGATCAGAGAAAAAGTCTGGGGCGCACGGCTTTTGAGGCGCATGCAGAGATTTAGGCGCATGGCTGCGGAGGCGCATGCGAGATGGTTGGGCGACCGCGTGGTTTGTAACCGCCGGAGGAGAGTAATGATGATGCTGACGTCGGCGACGCTTCGTTTTCTGAAAAAGCTGTCAATTGTTCAGTCCTTGGGGGACGTGCTGCCAACTCTGTCAGACTTTAGCATTTAATGTTCTTTTGACAGGTGATGGGTTTGTTGAGTGGGCGCATCGATCGGCGTTCCACTAGGCGCATGGAGACGCATGGGGGCGCATCCTTATTAGGTTGATGGAAGCTGGGTGCGTCAGTACGATGCGCGGTCTGGCCAACGCATCCACTTTGTATGACACGTCTTTATGAGCTCGACTGTTACGTTCTTCGAGTGCTTTAAATAGCCGTTTTTGACTTGGCTGAATTCGAAGCGTCAGGTTCATCACCATTAATGCAAATTCATTGTACGGGATTCGGAGAGCCAGCCACTTGGCGCATGGGTTTGATTTGCCCGGCCTATAAATAGTGGCATAGAGAGGGTTTGCTTCTCGTTCTCTCACGTCCTTCCAAAATAAACTTGTTTACTCGAGCATATTCTGTTGATGAGATGCTTCCGAGGGTGAAGATGCGACGCATGGTCTTCATTGATGCACTTGAAGTGACTGTTACATCCAAACATCGGAGTCGAGGGCTTCTGAGGCAGGCGGAAGGTGCCTATTGTATCCAAAGATCGGGATGCTCGAGCCTCGTCTCCGTTATGCTGGAAGAGCCACAGATCGAAATTGCGGTGCCCCTATCATCTTTATTGGGCTTTGGGAGAGCTCATCCTCCCTCTAAAGTGGGTGTTGCCCATTCTGGTTGGGTTAAAAGCTGCTCCTTTAGCCGCAGGTTGGTTGCGGTGCTCTCCTCTTCTTTGGTTTGGGGATCTCTTCCTCCAGCTAGAGGGTTGATTGTCACCCTCGTTCTGCTCAATAAATGCTTTATTGGTCGAAACATTTGATGGCGCATATGCTGACACTTCATGATGCGCCTGACTAGGACGCTGAAGGGTGGCACATAACTGAGCTGCTGAAGGGATGTACATAACTGAGGATACACATAACTGAGGATACACATAACTGAGGATGCACATAACTGAGCTGCTGAAGGGATGCACATAACTGAGGAGCGCATGGCGAGATACGTCTGTTTGAGAGCGCATGGTGGTTGCTACGCCTAGCTGTAGACTTAGGTCTTTTCTTTGTAGAAAGTTTCCTTTATACAGCTCTTTTTAAGACATGTAACAAACTTTTATATAAAAAAGTCTTCTTTTAATGTCTATGCTTTGCCGTGCCAAGTACTTTATATGAGCTCCTTGGCACATGTGATGTTAGGCGCATAGGATTTCTGGTCCAGAAATTCTATGCTTCTACAGCTAATACTGCTGCAAGATTAGCGAGTGCATCAGCTTCTGTGTTACATGCTCGACGTACATGCTCGATGAAGAAGCCTTTGAATGAAGTGGCCATCCTGATCGCTGCATCATGATATGGAACCAAATCTTGATGTCGAACTTCGTATGTGCTTGTAACTTGATTGACAATCTGTTTGGAGTCTCCGTAAACTTCAAGATACTCAATATCTAATTGTTTAGCCAATTGAAGACCAATGAGCAGAGCGTTGTATTCAGCCACATTATTGGAACATGACTCATCTAAAGAATAAGCTCTTTGGATAGCTAACCCTTTTGGTGAGAAGAGAACGATTCCGACTCCAGCAACAAGAGCACCATTTAGTCCAATTCTGGATGCACCATCAAAGAATAAACACCAAATAAGAATTTTTTCTGAAATCATGTTGGACTCCAAGGTTTCATATGGAATCTCATCGTAGAGTTTAGATGTTTCAGGAACTGGATGAGTTTCCAGAAAGTCAGCAGGGGCTTGACCTTTAACAGACTTTTGAGGAACATAAAGCATATCATATTGTGCTAACAATATGGCCCATGTTGCAAGCCTAGAATTGAGTGTACTGGGCTTCTTCATCAGGACCAGAAGAGGGTTAACTCTAGAAATAACATGAATAGTTTGGCCAGTGATATAATATATCATCTTTTGAACAGCAAACATCAAAGCTAGACATTCTTTTTCTACTAGAGTGTATCGATGCTCAGCTCTAATCATCATACGGCTAAGGAAGTAGATAGCCTGTTCATGACCTTCTTTATTCTTCTGAGCTAATAAAGCACCTAGGGAGTGGTCCATTGCTTGAACATACATCAGGAAAGGTATTCCTGATACTGGAGGCACTAGAACTGGAGGGTTCATCAAGTACCGCTTTATGTCTTCAAATGTTTGTTGACATTCTTTAGTCCAAATAAATGACACATCTTTCTTCATGAGTTGAGTGAACAGTCTACAACGTCCAGAGAGATTTGAGATGAATCTCCTGATGTACGCAAGCCGTCCCTGGAATCCTCGTAGATCTTTAGGTTGCTTGGAGGATGCATCTCTTGAATGGCATTGATTTTCTCAGGGTCAACATGTATACCTTTAGAGGTAATAACGAATCCAAGAAATTTGTCGCTAGAGACTCCCAGGAATGACTTGGTGGAATTCATCTTGAGTTGATGCTGGCGCATTAGATCGAAAATAGTTCTTAAATCTTGAATATGGTCTTCTTTTAAACGACTTTTGACAGCAATATCGTCAACATAACATTCAACAGTCTTTTATAAATGATCACGAAAGATGGTACTCATGGCCAACTGATAAGTTGCACCAGCGTTCTTAAGACCGAATGGCATAACAGTGTAGCAATAGACTCCAAGAGGAGTGCGAAAAGATATATGTTTTTCATCTTCTGGATGCATCTTGATTTGATTATATCCTAAAAATCCATCCATAAAGGACATACGTTCAAATCCGTAAGTATTTTCAATCATGACATCAGTGATTGGGAGAGAGAATTCGTCTTTGGGACAAGCTTCATTAAGCTCTCTGAAGTAGATGCAAACCCGAACTTTTTCTGTCTCCTTTAAAACTGGGACAACATTAGCCACCCAGTCCGAAAGTTGTTCTTCTCTGATGAAACCGCATGCGATGATTTTCTTAACTTCAGCTTCTATGGCATCCATCATGTCAGGTCGAAATCGACGTTGTTGCTGTTTGACTAGCCTCGTATTTGGCAGAATGTTGAGCTTGTGGGTAGCGATCTGAGGATCCAACCCCGACATGTCTTCATAGCTCCAAGCGAATACATCAATATATTTTCTATTGAGTTGGATTAGTTCTTGTTTATCCACTTCAGGGAGGCTTTTGCTGACAAATATCGGTTTTGGGGAAATTTTATCTCCAATATTGACTTGAACCAGCTGATCTTCAGTAGGTGGCTCACGTTGCTCAAAGCGAAGCTCCCATTGAGTATCCATCCTTTGTGTCCAAGGATCAGATTCAGAAGCTTCGGCAAAGTCTTCGTCATCTTCCGAGAACTCGGCAGTCACCATATTGGAAGATAGAGTCACGCGATGGACGTGCCCTACACTGGTGTCTGAATCCCATGAGATAGAACCAGAAGAGTTAGATCATTCTTCTTCCTCGAATTCGGAGGCTTCTAGAGTCAGAGTTGGTGAAGTATAACCTAATCCTCGCTTCGTTTTGCTGTAGTATTATTGTGATTTTCCTTTCGGGGCAGGAATACGATTAGGAGTTTGTCTTCCTTTGTCGCCATTGAGACCAGCTTTAAAATTATAGCCCATATTTTGAATGATATCTCTTGATTGCTGACTATAACGACGAAGTTGAAGTCTTCCGTTATCGTGATTTTCTTCTTCACTGTCGGGTGTGATCTTCTGTTCTGTTCCTTTGCTAAAAAGTATAGGAAGTTCATCTTTCTTCCTGGAAGGAACTAAGAAGAAGGAGTCCTGCATTGACTCGAGCAATACTTTATTTTGGAAAGCTTCAACTGCTCCTATGGCAAGTAGTTCGAAGTTATCTAACATTTTTAAATAACATCGAGTGTAATAAAAGACATCAGTATACTGTAAAGGAGATGCTACTTTATTGATTTGTACATCATCATTTACAACATGATTCTTAGCCTTCACAGAAGGCTTAGTAAGGTTGATAACCAGAGGAGGAGAAGGAGAATGAGAAGGTTTGTTAGGATGAAGGTCGATAACAAGAGGCTCAGAAGAGGTGAGCTCCCTTTGTTCCCTTTCTACAGTAGGAGACTGTTTGTTATGAGAGAAAATATGTATAGTCAATGTCTGAGAAGAAGAGGGACAAGTAGCACGTCCTTTGACGGGTATCATGAGAACATCTTTTGAAGTATGTTTTTGATCTTCCTCACTATCCATTGCCAATACAACTTTTATGAACTCCTCTTTGTACATCCGAGAGTCCGTAAAATATGCTTCAATGCACCTGAAAGGATTTAAATCGGCTACTTCCTTTTGGACTTCTCCATTGACATTCATATACTTGAAGCATTGATGTAAAGTGGATGGTACGATGTTATTCTCATGCAGAAAGGGTCTTTCCAGCAAAGCATTATAAGAGCCATGATTATCAATCACGTAGAAAGTAACCTTCGTACGAAGATTGCCTATTTGAACCTTCAGGCGAATCTTTCCCAAAGGTTCACTTCTTCTAGAATTGAATTCCAGGATTGTCGTGATGGTTGTCGAAAGATTGTGTACAAGAATCTTCAATGCATCTAGTAGAGTCGTTGGCATGATGCTAAGTGCAGACCCAGGATCAATCAAGATACGATCAACCTTTATGGTATCAACATATTCCGTGAAGTAGAGGGGTCGATCATGACGATTATCTTCCAACAACATATCATCTTGTGTATAGGTGATATTTGGCATTAGTTCCAACACACTATAACAATGAAGGCATGTTATAGGCTCATCCTCTGGTTTCTTGAGAAGTGCTAGACAAGTATCAGCTTGCATCAAAGCTTCACACAATATTTCTCGAGTCTCCCTCGAAAGACGGAGTAGCTCAAAAATTGACAATCTTACCAAAGTATTGGCCAGCTGAGCCAGTATATCAAAGTTATACGACTTCGCAAGTCCCAAGATTGAAGTCTTCTTTAATACTTTGTCGAAACAGACAGGCTATTTTCCTTTGTCGACTGTCGTCGGTTTGGGAAGAGTTGGCTCTATTAGAGGTGATGAAGCTGATGGATTATTTACAGCAGGAGAAGATGATGCTTGAGGAGACTCCAGAGCTGGAGCAGGGTTTTCTTGACCTTATGAATAGTCTCTTAGGTAAGGTTTTCCAGATCTGGTACCAGTTAAGACTTCTTCTTCGGATACAGGCTCAAAGGACACCATATTGCAACTCTTTGCCTGGGTTTTATTTCTAGAAGGTTTCTTTTGGCAAGATGGAGAATTTGTCCAGTAACCCAAACCAACCCGAGATTGGTTGTGAGAAAGACATAAAGAAAGAGGTACAGGAGATCCTTTTCCATGATTCAAACCAGAGGCCTTTTGTAGATCATATCCCATCTTCGTCATGAGTTCACGAGATTGTGGACTGTACAGATAGAAAGCTGGTTGGTATTTGGCTTCTAATTTTGACAATGTTGTCTTATCAGTGGAAGAAGAAGAAGAAAGATTATCTGCTGCCGAGATGAAGGTAGCAGTTAGAGGTAGAAGACAATGCTCACCAAATGAAATCATATGACATGATTTATTTTTAGTGACCTTCTAGGACTTGGTAGAAGAAGATGGTGTTTCAAAGTCCGCCACTAAATCTGGATGGATCCATATGATCTCTCCTCTATCAGTAGACAGAGGAACAAGACTATATGTTCGTGCAGGTGGAAGATTAACAATTTCCAGAGTAGTTCTCGGAATGGAGATGAAACCGTCCTGCATAAGTTGAGCTGGAAAATCTCCAAACTGTAAAGAGATGACATTAGCCGTTACAGTTTTTTCGTCTTACTGGAGAGTGATTATACCGAAATTGACCATCTCTTGAATTTTACCCTTGAGCACATAGCACGCTCGAGTTGGATGTCCAATAAACCTGTGGTAAACACAATATTTAGGATGGTCAGTCTTACCAACTTCATCTGGCAATTTAGGTTATGGCAGTTGGAGTTTATTGCTCTTGATGAGGCAATCAAAGATACTCATGATATCATCTTCATCGAAAGAGTATTCTTCTTTTGGACGAGGTGCCCGTTGTGGTGGTGTTGTAGGGGTAGATGTTGGCTGATTTACATTAATGGCTAGGACTTCTTTACCTTTGAGGTTAATGGCCAAAGTTTTCTTGCTCTTACGATTGTTCTGACGGCTATTATTATTTGGTGTAGCACGTTCATCTTTGTCAAGATTAGGCATTTGAATGCCTAATTGCTTGAATTTGTTAGCACTCTCTTCTGCCGCTTTGGCGTTCATTATGAAAGAAGGCCAATCCTGAAACTATGTTGATCCTGTCCACATGCTGATTATAGGCAACAAGTTTGATTTGCAAGTGTCTATAGTTAAAGCATTTGGAGTTCCGAGAGGCATTTTGAGTGCTTCACGATGGAACCGTTCAATAAAACGTTCAGTCGTTTCATTATATCGTTGTTTGATTTTGATGAGAGCAGACATAGTCATGTCATTGGTTCCCTCATAAAATTGTTCCAAGAACATTTGTTTGAAGCCAGCGAAAGAGGTTATACATCTATCTGGTAAACTGTGAGACCAGTCATATGTTGTACCAGCTAAACAGCTAACAAATACTCTAGTAAGAAGAGCATCATTTGGTTGAAATTGATCAGTCATTACTTCAAAGTGATTGAGGTATTGACTTGGAGACGTGCTGCCATCAAACGGCATAATAGTAGGGGGTTTGTATTTAGGAGAAAATTGGACCTCTTTCCATTCCATGGGACAGGCCTATTTGATCCCAAGCTTCTGCAGGCCATCCTTCTGTTTGAAAGCTTCAAATTGAGTACGTAAAAGTTTTATGGCCTCGTTGGTATCTCCCGTTGATTGCAGAGTAGTAGATTGATTCAATGTGTTAGGAGGGGTACCGCATGATAAGTACCACCCCCGATACCAGATTAACTTGGAATAGCCTGCGCAGGAATGGAAGCGGTGTGAGAAGATTATACCCCTAGATCAATATTGGTGGAAACTGATGTTGTTACACGTTCCTGAGTCGTAATCATATTTACGACCGGTGGAACTGTATGTTGTGCCATAATCACAGCATGCATGCCTGTCATCATCTCAGCCATGTTCTTCAAACTAGCCGCCAAAGCAGCAATTCTCTGCTCTTGACTGGAAGAACTGGAAGTATCTTGATCTTCTGTGACGGTATAAGCAGTCACTTCTCTCGCCCTTGAAGACGAGTTAGTGGAAAGAATGGTCCTTTCAGAACTTTCACTGTCAGCATCAAAGTCACATAAAGAACTATCCCTAGAATAAGTGATAGGGATATCTTTTTTATTGAAGGAATCTTGGTTAGAATCAAAAAAATTCCTTTGACCGATTGTGTCTTGGTCGGAAGGAAGATTCCTTTGACCGATTATTTCTCGGCTTCTTGATCTAGTATATTGATATATCGGATTCATGAATCCGATCTAAGTAATGTTGACTGGGATTACGGGATGCATTATGTCTTGGACATTTTCTACCCCCAGTGCTTCGAGATGTCATATTGACAGGAGCAAAGAGTAATTCATCTTCGTCCATTAGGATTGGTTCAAGAGTCTGAACATAATTCAAATGGTCAAAGACGGACCGCTTGGCTGACTAACAGCAGCATTTGATGACAACTTTATGGTAGTGATTACACTGATGATGTTGCTATTGGACCACCATTGGATAGGATGGATTTGCAACTTTCTGCTTCTGAATTAAGAGTTCACGGAGATCACTAACAGGATGAGAAGAAGTTGCGGAAATGTAGTCTTTGACGATATTCGGGATATGATTCCTATTCCTGAGGTGTCCTGTACCTTGAGTGTACAAGGACGTGCTAAGCTGGTTAGCATAAGTCACATGATCTTTCACCTCAGCATTCTTCCTCTGGTGTAAGTTAGCGATTGGTGCCGGTTGCGCTTGATACATCTTGTGATTTCCCTAGGTTCAGCCTAATTGGCACCTGTTGACATAGGTGCGCAAGTCTGACAGAGGAGCTACTTGTGCATCTACTTGAGATACTAGTAGTTTGCCTCGTCGAGATCTTGAAATACATAAGGTTGGTAGATCCTGCCCTGATCTCTTTGGAGTAGGCATAATATCCTTTTGTATGGAAGGTTTATTCTGAATAGAACCCATCTTTCCGACAAAGATTTGATTGTCTTTGTTAAGGAGAGCAGTACTTTCCACCCAGTCAACGACTCGAGCAGAATGAGGAAAAGCTAAAGAGCGTTTTCCTTGATTTAGTAAATTCTCACTAAACTTCTGATTTGCTGGCAAAGAGGGAATCACTAAATAGTGCTTCTCTTTACGTTGTGCTAGTGCAGAAGTACGTGCAGGTTGTGCAGGGCATGAACATGCACAAGTTGTACCGGAGTAGAAACATAAGAAAATTGCACTGGAGCAGAAAAGGCTAAAGGGTACTTTCCTTTGTTTTGGACAGCAGTGTGTCGAGACAGAGTCTTTTTCAATTTTAGAGTCGGAGAAGTGGAAGGATTAGCCAAAAGGTTGTTTCCCTTAGGTTGCGCCAAAGCAGTGATGGGTTCAAGTTGCGCAGAAGCAAGAACAAGTGCAAGTTGCTCCAGGAAAGAGAAGGCCAAAGGGCACTTTTCCTTGTTTTGGACAATAGTGTGTCGAGACAGAGTCTCCTTTGATTTCAGAATCGAAAAAGTGGAGGGATTAGTCAAAAGACTGTCTCCCTTAGGTCGCGCCAAAGCAGTGATGGGCGCAAGTTGCGTAGAGGTAGGAGATTGCACCGCCAAGGACTTAGGAGTCTAAACAGAGCGCGTCTTGCTCTTAACAGCAGCAGCAGTGTGCTTGGCACCCCCAGCATTGATCATGGTCTCGTAGGCTGTCTAGTCGACTTGAACGACCAGGGTCTTCTGCGTCTTGCCGATTGACGCGGTATCACATTGAGTTGTCACTTTCTTGTCGGAGGAGAAAGTCATCCCCAGCAGAGTCGCCATTTTGTTTGCAAAGAACAAAAGTTTTATTATAAACTAAGAAAAGAGTACAGGAGTCCAATTGATTTCTGGGGAGTACAACTATAGGAATCTGATCAGAAGACGATCACTTTATCCCTTGAACGATGTGATATCGAAGACACGAGCCTCTGGAGGATGCAACAGCACCTTAGCAGGAGATTATGATCTTTCTTGATGCTTTGAGATTGATTTAAAACTCTATTTATAGAGTTCTTGAAATAAATATTTAGTAGTTATTCTGGGTTGCGTGCGCTTCAGGTTGCGCGCCTCATGTTCACTTGCGCGATCGATTGCACTAACTGCTATGGACGTATGGCATCGTTTGATTGAGATGCGCGTGGTCATGAGCAGTATAATGGGCACGTTCTGCGAAGTTAGTGGCTTGCGTGCCACATCACTCTATCCTGAGTACTGTTTGATCACCTTGCGCGTGCTTCATCAGGTTGCGCGTGGACGCAACGTAACAACCTGCGCGAGCGGTTTGCACCAACTGTTGTAGACGCGTGGCATCGTTTGATTGAGATGTGCGTGGTCGTGGGCAGTGTAGTGGGAACGCTTCGTGAAGTTGATGGCTTGTGCGCCATGTCACCCTATTTTAAAGTAAGAGTTGATCAAGTGGCGCCAATTTGTCAGGCTGCGCATAGGCACAACTTAACGACTGGCGCCTTTGACTAGGTCTTTTGTGCTGTATTGATTAATCCTCGTGTCATACAGTGACTTGCGCGAACCAGCTATCAGCATTAATTATATGCTGACAAAAGCTTTTCGAGCGCCGCGTTGCGCAGGATTCGAATGGATTTTTCTTAATCTCCGTGCTGTCAATTGTCAGGTAATGATGATACCGTTACAGCTTCTCGAGGAAGTGCGCCACGTGTCACTCGCGCAACCTGACTCCAGCGCAACCTGACGTTGGCGCAGCTTGATGCTGCGCAACTTGATTGTTTGGTGCAATATAATTTTTTGGCACCATCTGATGTTCAAACGCTTTAATGGGTGGCGCATCTTAATTTTTAACCTCTATACACATGCGACGCATGCCTCAATACCGTATTTCCATGTTCTATGCCTTAGTATTCAATGTTCATGGCTCGTACACTAGGGCACTCGCATCGATAGTCTTTCAATGTGCTAGCCTTCTAAGTCGTGCGCGGGGGCACGAATGACTTATGCACTGAGGCACTCGTCGATACAGTTATCCCATGTTCTAATGGCTTGCGTACCGAGGCACTCGCCGTTGCGATGTTTTAATGTTCAATAGCGACTCGTACATTTGATGCATATTTTATTTCAATTGTTCTATCTAGTGTTCGACATGCACTACAATTTCTTTCGACCGAGCCACGCCCTCTAAGCCCACTTCCCCTTTTTTTTAGTTTTATATATTTTCTAGTTAGAAAATAAATTTTATTTTATTAATTCTATAAAAGATAGTTGTATGGACGAAGGTACTTGTCAAACTATTTTTTTAAAATTTGATTTTGTTTTTATAAAAATATATACTTTTAAACTTATTAATTTTTATTATCAATTATGTTTAAGTTTATATTTATAAAAAACTATTTTTAAATATTATTGAATTATTAGATATTATTGGATTTAGATGTGGTCAATTCTAAATTATGATTAGATTTATCTTAATTTATTGCTATGTTATTTTAGATGAGATTTGTATTTATGAAAATATACATTTAGGAATATTTGAATTATTCTTATCAATATTTTTGATATTTGATTTTATGAAATCTATTTTGAAGATTATTTAGGATATTAGATAATATTTTAAAGTAATATTATTGTGATTAATTATGGGTTGAGATTGGGTCAAATGTAATTTAATTCATTGAATCTAATTCTTCCTTATTTAGGAAATCTCCCATCTCCTATATAAAGTGAAGCCTCCCTTTGCTTTTTCCCATAAACCCAATTATATTGATCAATTATGGATTGAGATTTGATCCATATAGTTTTGAAATTAATTTGAATTTAATGGAAATATTTATTCATTAGATTTTTGACCCTTCCAAATTAGGAAATTATGAATCAATCTTCTTCTATTTAAGGAGTCCTTATTTTTCTCCCAAAACTAAAACCCTTCAAATCTAATCCTAATTAAGTAATGACTATTCTTTATATAAATATATTGAACCTATGCCATCTCCTATTTTTTTTTCCAAAATTCCTCTCTTTTCCGTTCAAAATAGACCAAAATTCGTCATAAATTCAGCCTCGTTTTTAAAGCTATAGACACTTCACGAGGCTGTTGCGACCAACTCCGGACTCTGATTCACCTTAACCTTTTTTTGTTAGAACCGTATTAAGGTTAGCTTTTGAAATCTATATTTTATTTTATATAATTACTTACGTGAATTTCTGGAGATTTATTTGAGTGTCGGTTGTTCCGAAAATTGATACGTCGTACTGTTTTTGAGATTTCGGGAGATCCCGAACTCCGATTTGCGATCCGTTTGAAGTTTTGGTAATATGATACTAATATCTACAACATATAACTTTTCCAAAAATTCAAAAATTTGTTTAGTATTTTATTTAATTTATTGAATTCAGATTTGATCGGTAATTTACCGATTTGGTCACGGTTAGCCATAACGACGATAACTTTCAACCAAATTGAGATTGTGTCGCATAAGTCAACTGCAACTTAACTCGAGGCAAGTACACTATTTCTTTATGTGCTTCTTACATTATAATGTTATCTTTTACTGTGTTGCATTGAGTATCCAGATTGTGACACGATTGTGACACGATAGGCTTGATTGTATTATTGCTCGCTTATTGACTGTTTAGTGAGTCGAGAGGGAAAATACTCGATAGGTATATGAACAAATCCAACTATTGTTATTAAATAATAGCTAAGTCATACACCTTACGTATGGGTTAGTCGTACCAATATTGAATGATAGCAATCGTATGATGTGCCGTATTAGTCCAACCGTTCACATGCCGAAAAGTATTTCAAACACAATGTTTGTTTATTGTACATGTTTATTGCTAGTTGTCTTGTCATCCCTATTCTTGCTAGTAATTTTTTGTACATGTCTATTATTTCCAGTTTATCTACATGTTTTTTTATTTTTCTACTACATGTCTACTGTCTAGCTTATTTTGTATTAAGTATCATTAAATGCAATAGGGTTGTACTTTGCTCCTTTCCTGACTGGATCGTTGCAGATGACTTGGCATGCTTTCTACTTACGTGCTATAGACTATACGGGAGAGATAGAGACCTTGGAGGCTAAATTTAGAGTCTAGATAGATTAGACACTTCTTGTATTTATTTATTTTAGCAGGTTTTTGTATTATTGGATTTGTAAATAAAATAATAATTTTGAATGAGCAATTAAATATGATTTTATTATATTTGAGTTTACAGTATGGTCTAGACAGCGTACTACCGCCAATGCTGTAGCGTAGGATGGACTTGGATACGTACTCGTATCTCGAAAAGCGAGTGCGGGTCGTGACACGCCCGTGGACTCGATAAGTTAACTTTAGCATACAATGGTACATTTTACATATGCATGAAGGAGTAGGAAAGAAGGGTCAAAGTCCTCCCACCTTAAGCCGATACGCCTTGTCGTTCTAGCTGATGCGGCTCGATTTTATAACTTTGTTGCACGGCCAACTCTTCTGACTTAGCCATTCGAGCATTTCGTGCTTCGTTGAATTATCCGACCAATTTGGCTTACCGTGCCTATGTCTCAGACCATTGCGAGGCGAGGATTTGGTTTTGCGGACTCCGTTGCAAACAAGATAAAATATCGACCTCTTATATTTTAGCGTAAAAGTATACCCTACACACGAAACCAACTAAAATAAATATTCGTTCGAATCGGACTTGTGCGTTGCATTGATTTGATTTCTTAGAATCTTCGAACTGACTCAATGCTCTCTTTCGGGCCAACTTAACACTTGCATGGATCTTACTCGATACATTCCTCGGGTCAACATAACTCTTTGCATCGATTCGCATCGATATGTATTTTAGGTCAACACAACTCTTCGGCTCAACGACTCAGCATAATGCACCGTGTGGAGCAGGACATTATAGCTCTTACAAATAATCATGATCACTATAACATTTACATTGAACTTGAATATTAAACATTGAACGAAAAAATATTGTAGTAAATATGTATAATAACGATATTGAGTCTAATTCTTGTGCACAAGTATCAATTATTATAAATTAAGAAGTAAAATACGAGAAACTAGCAGTAAAAACATGGCAAGAATATATATACAGTATAGAATACATGTATCAAAATAACTAAAGTTGTACTTTCCATAACCTCCAGATAGATGGTGCGAACTGGATCTTTGACTAGGTAACCCAATTAACTTCACTACTATCCCAAGTCTTAGGTATAGAAGCATGGAAAATATTGGGTTCATGCGGATCACAACTGACCGCATTGGTCCGCATAAAGAAGAGCCGCATGACAGATTTGGCATGCCCCCTGCGGCCCATCTTCACCAGAATAATTTGAGCCGCAGAAAGAATAGTTACGTATGCGGCCAAGCTGATCAACCCTTATGATTAAGCTGGCAAACTCTGTCAAAATTGACAAAACTGATAGCTCTGACAGCTCTGAAACTCTGACAAAAAGAAGATAAGACGTGATCAAGCAAAATGTCATGTCATCAGAGTGGACATAGTCATGCGGCTAGAAGGACTGCGACCCGAGCCGCATGAACCTTATGCGGCTCAATCCAAGTGCTTCATGCGGCCAAGGGTGACTGCAACCTGAGCAGCATGAACTTTATGTGGCCCAGAAATACAGAATCTACGCGACTCAAAAGTCCCCAAGCTACATGCGGACTAAGGGAGACTGCGACTCAAGCCGCATGAGTCTTATGCGGCCCAGCATGGCCGAACACTGAAAGGCCTATACGGCTCAAAATGACTCAAGCAGACTGATCTTGTCCTGCGATAGGACACGTGGCAAGCTGACCAAGTCTCAACCATCCAGATTTGTTACAACAAAATCTCAACAAGCCACCATCTAGCGGCCAAAGAGCGGGTCATTGTGTGCTGTTGTAGCCATGTGGTCATGTGGCCATCTATGTGGCTCAAGATATCTATCATTATAAATAGCAGGGTACTACACCCATGCAAAAGACTGGCAACCTACGAAAGGCAATTTCTTCAAGAGCAAGGATCGCGTTAGATAATCCAAGGAGTAAGGCAGAGTTGCTACACTTTCCCGAGCCTCTATCGTCACCCCCAGAATCAAAACTAAACAATTGTACTTAGATTGTTTCCTAGGATTTCTTTCTAAGCTTTCTCTTGTACAAGCGAGTTTGCAATCAAGTTCAATTCCTCTGTAATTATTGTTCTTGATATTTAATGGCAAACACGATGGCGACTCTGCTGGGGACATCCTTCTCTTTTGATAAGAAGTTGGTGACGCAATCTAACGCGTCCAAGCTCGGCTCCATGCAGCAAATGCTCGTGGTTCGTTTTGACCAACGAGAATTCAAAGAAATGCTATCTGAATGGAGCGCCAGCCCATCGTAGAAGTGAGCCAACCCAAAATGAACCCGCAGGACGTCAAATCGTAAAACTGTTGCCCCCGGCCAGCTTCTCGAAAAAAATCCTTCTGCGGCCCAAGACGGTGATCAAAACTCTCCCGCGGCCTTGCTTCCGACCATAGAGAACCCCACTGTCCCCAAATCCAGCAAAGAAAAATACTACGATGCTGAGTTTTTGGGGGCACAAGAGAAATCCATGCGGACGAAGAAGAGGCCGCATAAGAGAGATGGGCAGACGGCCCATGCGACAGCTGACTCCAGCCGCAGGCAGATATCCTATACGACAGCCAACTATGGCCGCAAGCAGATGGCTTATGCGGCAGCCAACTCTGGCCGTAGGCAGATCGCCCATGCGACAGCCAATCCTGGCCATAGATAGAGTATCTCATGCGGCCCTGTTAGAAGCTCTGTGTTCGACCGTCTCTCATGCGGGCTCGACTCTATGCGACCCATTGAGAATGTAGAATATTCTAATCTGGACTCTTCTTATTATGCACCTTCAGATGCTAAATCGAAGAAGTCTAGGGCATTGCGGGCCCAACAAGCCCAATCAACTGTCCAAGTTGCTGACCGTCAGCGAGCACCGTTAACTGTTATATAGGTCTCTGATACAAAGTTGTACAGAACCACCCGCGTCCAATCCCCTAGGGCTAACGGACTGGTTATGTCTCAAAAGTCTCCCTCCAACGATCGAGAGAAGGTGCTTTACTAGCCTCAGATCAGGGAGCAAACATGATACCTATGCACCCGTGTGCTCGGAATACCCGAGTCCACAAATTGGATGCAAAGGTAGATCAGCCTGCAATCGACTTGCGAGAGTTGATTACTCACAAACGCAAGGAGAAAGAAGCAACCTTGGCATGTGATAAGCCCTTTTTGGGACGTCGTTGTACCCAGGTCATCATCATCTGCTATTGCGACAAGTCAGCAGTACCTGAAGATCGACAGTCCGTTTTTCAACGACTGCACCAGCCAGTACATGTCCAATAATAACTTGAGGAACATGTAAAAATCCCAAGAGACGAGGAATTCTCTTTCGCCTCCTGTAATTCAACTTAGAAGGTTCTTCCCGGCAGGAGAGGAAAGAAGACAGGCTCTTCCAGCCCGGCAATCTCAGCCAGCACTACAAGGAAACTCTCGTCTAGAGGGTTGCCACCAATAGCCACAGGGGGTGTCTTCCTAGGCACTCGGTTAAAAAAAAAGCTCTAAACACCTGGGGGTGCATCCTCGACCTCCCTGGGGGTAAATGAAGCCGGAGGTAGCAGTCCCCTCAATGTATGCGACAATCTAGTATTCCAAGAGCATACACAGGGGGTAGCGATCTACTGGGATTATACAACAGGCATGGACATCCATGTGGGTCACCGCCTTCGCCAAGACGATGTGGCTTCCTACGTAGGGGATAGCACCCCTTTCGAGTCCAAGGAGGAAGACATTTCCACATTCCCCGATAATTTCTCAATACGAGGGTACGACACAGAGAGCACCTCTGCTACGATCACTTCCATGTCTACCTACGTTCGAACAGTCTTTATGGCCGACGATAATCATGAAGCGCCTACTGACCGACAACGTCTAGAAGTACTTGAAGACATGCTCCTGTCCTTGGTCAAGTCAGTAGACGAAATTAAAGCTGCCTTGCCAACTCAACCGACAAGGACGCCAGGACAAACAAGCTTGGGACCCGCAGTCAACGCGGATTCCAATACGATCGAACCTCCTTTGGGTGATAATCCTCTAGGGGCATCCGCTCCTTCAGCTGCAGATGAAGCCAGAGAGGCAAGGAGGGAAGTCCAGGAGCTTCGAGCAATGTTCAATGCCCGAGAATCCTCCCGAGACCTCAGAATACGGCAGCCGTATCCCGTTGCATGGAGAGATGTTCCTTTTTCTCCACGGTACAAACCATTTCATATTGATTCGTATGATGGGAAGATCTCTGCTAGTCGGTATATGACTTATTTCGAGGTCACAACTGACCATTTGTCGCATAGTGATGCCATCCTCACACTACTATTCATCGAAGCATTGGAGGGAATTACGTTCGACTGGTACCGCAACCTTCTGAACAACTGCATCCATTCTTTTGACGGCTTCAAGCACATATTCCTAGAAAGATTCTACGAAGTAGGACATGATGTGACAATGTCATCCCTCATGGACGTCATTCAGGGGGAGAGGAAGCTAACAAGGAATTATATCGAGCAGTTTAGCCAAACCGCAATGAGACTGCCCCAAGGTAATCCCGAAAGCTCCTTGATTGAAATCTACCAGAAGAAGGTGCTCCCCGCAATCAGCCTCTGGATGGGTGAAGATCAGTTCAGGGATTGGACGACCTTCATCATAAGTACCACCAATGTGGAGACGAAGTTAAATAAGGCTCGCCAGTTGGGATTACATATCCCAGATGGAGAGGTCAAAGGCAAACGTCCTGGTACCGCCCCCAATAACAACAACAGTGACGGTACCTCCAATAATCGGGACAGTAAAGGCAAACAGGCTATGGTCGCCAGTACGACCAAGAAGCCTGAACAAAAGCAGGCAGAAGCTCAGTGGCCCAAGATGAATTACTCATTCGAAGATAGTCATGTCAAGCTTATCTTCGATATGCTCTTGCAAGGGGACAGGATCAAACTCCCTCCACCAAGACGCGAGCCTCGAGCGGCGAAGATGGAAGACCCAAAATACTGCCATTTCCACCGCTATGTTCATCATCCCACTCAAGACTGCTTTCAATTAAAGCGGTACATCCAGAGTCTTATTGACTCCAAAGCTCTGTCGCTAGACTTTGAAGAGTTTACCGTGGCAACGAACATGGTATCAATTCAGTTCGGTGACTTCCCTCCAACAAGTGCTCAAGACGGGGTAATACCTATCCTCCGGGCAACGATGGAGGTCATTAATCTTCCCCCCGTCCGAGACCAGATGATTGGCTTAGTACCTCTCACTACATCACGAGGAGAGGTCATGTGGGTGCACCCAGACTTAGTGCCCGAAGTTACCCAGACGGTGTCATCTCCAGCCAACAAGAAGAAGGACAGGAAGTCCAGATCCTGCCATACCATTTTAACCGAAGCTGAGGAGGCAGCGGTCGTTGTCACCCGGTCCGGGGCACAAGTCTAGCCCACTCTGGGTAGTTCAGTCGAAGACCCTCAGCCAGTAACGTTACCTGTCACTAATATTCTGGGGCCATCTCAGCCTCCACTGGCAGACAGGTCCAAGCCGAAGGAAACCCGCTTCGACAGGCCGCTCCGTAAAGATACACCTCAAGGGCTGGAGAGACCTTACAACTTTGACATATTAGCACAACTGGCTAATACGCCGGCAAAGTTATCGTTATACGAGCTCCTAAGGCTCTCCAAGGATCTTTGTGTCGCATTGAGCGAAGCGCTCCAGAATGTTGACGCTTACTTAGCCCAGGTCAAACCTACAGGGGAAGACTTATCGGCAGATCTCCAGGGCAGCAACTGTGCGGATGCAATGCCCAACATCGTATTCACCCCACAGGACATGTTGATCAAGACGAACTTGTATGATCGCCCCTTGTACTACACTGGATACATAGGCGACATCAAGGTGGATCGGATGCACATCGACCCGGGCTCGTCGATAAGCATCATCCCGAAAAGCTTGCTTTAAGTCCTCGACATCCCTATGCACCGGCTAGCGGCGACCAACACTGCCATTAGCGGTTTCAACTCAGGAAGGAGCTATTCCTTAGGAAAGATCCGATTGAAATGTCAGATCGGCGACCTGAGGACAGAGGTTACCTTCTACGTCATAGATGCAGATACGTCCTACAATATCCTATTAGGGCGTCCATGGATACATGACTATATGATCGTGCCATCCACACTCCACCAGTGCTTCAAGTATGTCAGTAAGCACAGCTTCGTGAAGATAGAATTCGTCGACTTTGATCCCTTCAAAGGGGTTGAGTCTTATTACTCTTCGGAGGCTTGTCTATACGAAGAGTCCAAGAAGCACATAATTGACGAACTGGAGGTCATCACAGGGCCAGAGGAACCCTTGAGAATTCATCTCCAGGCCCGTAAACTGGGTAAAGCCGCACCCCTTATTGCAACTTTGCATAAAGAGGTGCCCGGTTCTCTCACCCCAGTTGTGCAGTCGAAACCGATGGCCATCCGACTCCCAAGGTCCAGCCAGGAGCCAAAGCCCGTCATAGGGCCGATGGTGATCTGATTGCCAAAATCCAATCAAAGGCGACCGGAAGATGCAAGGCCCTCTGAGCAGCCGATGGTGATCCGATTGCCAAGATCCAATCAAAAGCAATCAGAAGACACGAAGTTCTCTGCCGAGCCGATGGTTATCCGTCTTCCCAAGACGAGCCGACAACCAAGTGTTGATCCGAGGCTCTCAGGCAAGCCAATGCCACAAGCAGAACCCTTGGTGGTCAAGTTGCCCAAGACAGTGTCCCAACCTCCGGTCACGCAGGAGGTAGCTGAAGAGGAGGCAGAGCTCGCGAAGTATTTTGTTGCAAAGGTGGGTAGTCCCTCTCCTGATGATGTAATCCCTATGGACAAAATTCCTTATTTCATCAATAAAAGGCTGCCATTGAACTATCCTGAGTGTAATAAACTCAATCTGATGTATATTATGGAACACGGTCGGAACATTAACCTGCACACAGGTGACAACCATCCTCACCACAAACCGACTTACTCCCATTAGAGGTGCCTACTTCCTAGTCCCATGCAGAAGAGAAAGGGATCACACGATCATCTTTGGCCGAAAAGAAGGTCTTCAACCCTTCATGCCTCAAGAGTTTGATCTCGAAACCGATACTGGAAGATTACCGCTCAACCTGTATAGTCCTCAAGCCAAGTACTTCATGTCACGACCTGCTCCCGAATAATCGGACACGCCCAGCCTTCATCGATGGATACGACAAAGTAAGTTGTACAATACTAAGGAAAACTCCAAGTCACAATGTAATGTAAACATCCACAGCTTTTATAACGTTCCTAGAATGATCACCAATATTGTCACGCCCCAGAACCAGAATACTGGAGAGCGGGGGCAGACATAGCCAGCTACGTATATGAAATGGTATCCATCTCGCTATACGGTCACGGCTGTCTAGATACATGAGGGTTTACTACAAGCCAACAGTCTCCTATGGTCATGAACAAGCCTAGTGTCTCAATCACAAGCAAGTAAGTAAAGTCACAAGATGTATGATCATTAAATATACAATAATAAGGCGTCCCAAATATCACATATTCAGCTGATCATGAAGCTAGTCGTTAAATGTTAGGACTAGCAAGAGTTTAGTCATAAATGATCAACCCTAGGATCTGTCAATCACGTTACAGCCCGTAGGCAGACAGTAAGTAAGTGTAATCGAGCTAAACAGGTGCTCGTCGGCTAAACGCCTCAAAAGAATATGTTTACAATAGAGTAGGAGAGCCAAAAATAACCCACTCGTTGCCCTGGTTACGTCTGGTGTTCACCATCGGGCTGGAGAAGCGGTAGATCCTCTAGAGCTGCTCCGAAATCTGGCCATACAAAACCAGCTGGGTCAGATCCCAGAAAGAGCAAGCGCCACAAAGGAAGCTTCACTTAGGAACTAAAACTAGCAATCAGCACAAGAGTATAAATAAAAGTAACAACTGGAAATAAAGAAAATACATCAGGATGATATACGACGAGATAACCATAGAACTATTCAGATAACCAGGTTACAACCCGTAAACCAAACAAGGACCGGGGTTGTAATCCTTCGTCTGAACAGAACTTGGAATTCTCACCATTTATCGGTAAAATAAATACAGGCATTCAAGTCATGCAGTGATCTGGAACAGAATCAGGGCAAGACTAGACAGGTTAGACTCCATTCAATCATTTCACGGCCAAGCAAGAATTACGGCTTGATACTTTAACTAACTAGGGTTATCACAGGCCTAGTTACTAGCAAGATGCAGTGAGAATCATCCACAGCCACAAGCCCTGCAGTCTATCCAGGTTACCCGGGTTAAAAGATTTAGAGTTGAATTTAGGTGGGTGCATCGTCCAGGAAACTCATGTACCCTTAGGTAGTTTGAAGGGTGCAACACATGACAGTGTGCTGGAAATGTGCCCTACTCGACGGCAGGCTACAGATCCCAAGGCATGCCGAGGTAACGGGATTGCCTGTAGCTGGGAGATCTCTTTATGACTAGTGTATTAATCTAGTTATTAGCCTTAGTCCATTTCAATAGGTACTCCTGACCGTGGTACTCAAGAGTCCCCTCCTAGACATGATGCAAGACAGGACTGGATTATTCGTACAAACACAATCGCCCACGGTATCCGGGATTAATTATACAGGTCATGTTATGTCAGGTAGCCGTCGCAACAGCTTATCAGATATATCAAGTCAGGTTATCATGTCAAGTGTACTGGTCAAGAGTGCGCCACGACGGCCACTATCAGGTCATGTCATGCTTACTTGTCATACCGTGTAATGTACAACTGTCATTTCGATCATGTCAATCAAATCGTGATTTATCAAGCTCAGGACAAAAGGCGTAAGGATATAAAATGGACGTAAAAATATACAATAGGGGTTACAAGACATGGGTAAATAATAGCAAAATAATAGTACACAGGGCTATTGGAGAGCCATGCGGCTCAGACATATGCGGCCAGGAATGATCTCATGCGGCTGGCGGGGAAGGGGTTCTCATGCGGCTGAAACGGGCCCGGGTTCATGCGGCTCGCGGAGCAAGATCCAGGCGGCTCAATAAGGTGGGCGCACATGCGGCTGCATAAGCAAGGGGGCGCATGCGGCTATAAAAGCAAGAGGCGCATGCGGCTAGGTTCACTCAAGGGCGCATGCGGTTGAAGGGGCAGGAGCCTTATGCGGCTCGGGGATCAGTCAGTCATACGGCTGAGAGGACTCGAGTCCTCATACGGCAGCGGGAGACTGCGGTCTATGCAGCTCGCGAGTATTGAGTTCATGCGGCTCAGGGTTGCTGGAAATCCATGCGGCCAGGAAGGACTGGGCCTCAATCATGCGGCTGAGAAGGAATACTTGCCGCATAAACTTGTCATGCGGTCAAGTCAAGGCAATAGCGCAAGCGGTTGGAACTGACTTGCCGCATGAATGTTCATGCGGTCAAGTGCTACCATGCGGCTCGGGACTGTGCTTCTTCTCCAAATTTTCGAGAAGAAGTACACCATAAGCCATGGCTTCCAAGCTGCATAACTCTATCATCCGGAGCCCGAATCCGAACTTCCATAGGTCAAAATGGGGCAGAATGAAATGCTCTACAACATGGAACCATCAAAACTCGAAAATAACAAGATTAAGTAGATCAAAACTCAAGAATTTCGAAAATAAAATAGACTTAGATCTACAAGAATCTAGCCATGGAAAGTGAAAATGCCAAGTACTAAAGTTAGTAAAAATACTGTAAGAAAGAGAATGAAGCAATAAAATTTGAGTTCCTCCATGAAGCAAGTTGTACTTGCCTAGACCTCTCTCTCCTCTCTCTGGTAGATAAGAAAGTAAATGAGGAAGAAGAAGATGATTAATTAAGAGAGAGAAAGGAGAAGGGGTTAATAAATGGTAGTGGTGGTGGTAGGTAGGGGGTTCATCCATGGTTTATGATGAACCAAAAACAATCCCAACCGAACCAAGCCAACCCCGGGCCAAGAATAAACCGAGCCAAGAAGGAAAAGCTAAGCCAGGAATTAAGCAATACAAGATAAAATACGTATACGTATTCCAAATACATAATGCGAACCACAGGCATTACAACTCTACCCACCTTAAAAGAATTCCGTCCTCGGAATTTAATTAAGAGGCTAGAGTGACGAGGACCAGCTATATTAATCACAAGCAAGCTATAACTAGGCAGGCAATCACTCATTCAAGCAAGGAATCGAAGACATGAGGCATAAGGAAGATATTATACCTCACGAGTCAAACAAGTCGGGATACAGCGATCGGATGTCACCCTCACGCTCCCACGTTGACTCACCCAAAGAGTGATGACCCCAAGCGACTCGGACTAACTTAATAGTCTTATTCTTGAGTATCTTCTCTCTCCGGTCCAATATAGACACGGGCCTCTCCTCATACGAAAGGTTGGTACCAACAACCAATTCCGAATGATCCAGGATATGGTTCGGGTCCGAAATATACCGTCGTAATTGGGATACATGGAACACATCATGCACCTCGCTTAGCGACGGAAGAAGAGCGAGACGATAGGACACGTCTCCTACTCGCTCCAGAATGTCAAATGGCCCTATATACCTAGGACTAAGCTTTCCCCGTACGCCGAAACGAAAGACGCCACGGTTAGACAAAATCCTCAGGAATACATTGTCACCGACAGAAAACTTGAGAGGGCGCCGATGAGAATCGGCCCAATGGTACTGGCGATCTTGGGCAACTCGAAGATGATCCCGGACTCTTCTGACCACTTCAACTGTCTGGGTAATCATTTCTGGACCAAGCATCTACCTTTCTCCGACATCGTCCCATGCTAGCGGGGATCTGCACTTTCTACCATACAATGCCTCAAACGGTGCCATCTGGATACTAGCCTGGAAACTGTTATTGTACGAGAACTCCACCAGGTGCAAGTGATCTTCCCACGAACCACCGAAGTCAAGTGTACAGGACCGCAACATGTCTTCAAGGGTCTAGATCGTGCGCTCCGACTGACCATCTGTCTGCGGATGATATGCTGAACTGAACTGGAGATGAGTCCCCAAACTCTCTTGTAAGCTATGCCAAAAGTACGACATAAATCTTGAATCCCGGTCTGAGGTGATACTGACTGGCACTCCGTGCAACCTGACGATCTGTCTAAGGTACATCTCCGCTAGCTGAGCCGTCGACTGGCCAACTCTGAATGAAAGAAAGTGAGCCACCTTCGTGAGCCGATCAACTACAACCCAAATAGCATCTCGGCCAGCTGGGGACCTAGGTAATCCAGTCAAAAAATCCATGGTCACATGCTCCCACTTCTATTCCGAAATCGGCAAGGGCTGAAGAAGTCCAGCGGGCCTCTGATGTTCAGCTTTAACTTGTTGACAAACCAAACACCAAAAAACAAACCGAGCTATCTCCCGCTTCATGCCATTCTACCAGAAGTGCTGACGAATGTCACGGTACATCTTCGTACTGCCAGAATGGATAGAATACTGAGAACTATGCGCTTTCGACATAATCTCCTGCCTGATATCTCCACTGGGTACACAAAGACGCTTACCATGTCGAAGTGTACCATCCTCATGAATGCATAACTCTGGTCTTCGTCCTGCCTCGCACTCTGTTCTGAGTCGCTGAAGTTTAGAATCTGTTGACTGCGCCATCCGGATCCTCTTGACTATAGTGGACTGAACTTGCATGCTGGCCATCAATGCCATACTGGAAGGGAGAACAACTTCTATACCCATCTTCTGAAGATCGGCTAACAGCTCTGGTTGCGCTGTTAGGAAATAAACTCCGGCTCTCCTGCTTAAAGCATCCGCAACAACGTTGGCCTTCCCGGGATGATACTGCAAGCTGACATCATAATCCACAAGAAGCTCCAACCATCTTCTCTAACGCATGTTAAGATCCTTCTGAGTGAAAACATACTTCAGGCTCTTGTGGTCGGTAAAAATTTCCACCCTATCTCCATACAAATAGTGCCTCCACAACTTAAGTACAAACACCACTGCTGCCAGCTCCAAGTCATGGGTTGGGTAATTCCTCTCATGATCACGAAGTTGTCGTGACGCATAAGCTATTACCTTTCCATGCTGCCTTAGAACACATCATAAACCTCTGCCTAAAGCATCACAATATACTGAGAATCCTCCTGTTCCATCTGGAAGCGTAAGAATAGGAGCCGTTATCAGGCCTCGCTTCAACTGTTCAAAAAAACTCTGACACTCTGCTGTCCAAGCAAACTGCACTTCCTTGCGGGTCAACTGGGTCAACGGTGCTGAGATCCGGGCAAAGTCTGAAACAAACCGCCGGTAATAGCCGGCCAATCCAAGAAAACTGCGAACTTCTGCAACGGTGCTGGGCACTGGCCATGACTCAATAGCCACAATCTTCTGGGGATCCACTTCTACTCCTCCTCTGGTGATGATATGACCCAAGTACGAAATGCGATCGAGCCAGAACTCGCATTTATTGAACTTGGCATATAACTGGTGCTCCCTGAAAATCTGGAGGACAACTCTGAGATGTTGTTCATGCTCCGCTTCACTCTTGCTATAGACCAGGATGTCGTCTAGGAACACAATCACGAACTGATCCAAATAAGGCATAAAGATGCGATTCATGAGGTCCATGAATACCGCCGGCGCATTGGTTGCTCCAAAGGGCATTACTAGGAACTCCCAATGCCCATACCTAGATCTGAAAGCTGTCTTCGGGATATCCTGCTCTCTGACTCTGATTTGATGATATCCTGAGCGCAAGTCGATCTTCGAGAATACTGCTGCCCCCTTGAGCTGATCAAACAAGTCATCTATCCTCGGAAGAGGGTATCTGTTCTTGATTGTCACTGAGTTCAAGGTACGATAATCAACACATAACCTGGACGTACCATCCTTCTTTTTCATAAGAAGCATCGGGGCTCCCCAAGGCGATCTACTAGCACGAATGAATCCCTTGGCTCAAAGTTCTTCAATCAACTTGTACAAGATCTCCAATTCTGACGGCGCCATCCGGTAGACTCTCTCTGATACCGGGGCTGTTCTGGGAATCAAGTCGATAGTGAACTCGATCTCCCGCTCCGGAGGCATACCTGAAAGCTCTTCTGGGAAAACATCTGGAAACTCTTCGACTATCCGGGGCAACTACACTGCTGCTACTGCCATCCACAATACTGGGGGAGAAGGCTCAACTGCGCCTCTAGAAAATAAAAACTGTGGCTCGCCTGGAATACTAAAAACAACCCTGCCAATGTGGCAGTCTATCCTAGCATACTGGTTCCTCAACCAATCCATCCCTAGGACCACATCATAATCGGCCATCGGAAACTCTATCAATCTAGCGGAAAATTCCTTACCGCTAACTACGATCTGACACGAGGAAAACACTCTATCTACTCCCACAAGTCTGTTACCAGTAAGTATATTGAGCCTTACTGATAATGACTCGGGCTCCAATCCTATCCGTGTCGCGAATCGTGCAGACATAAAAGAATGCGATGCACTAGAATCAAATAAAGCTGAAGCTGGAAAGGAGTTGACGAGAATAGTACCTGCCACTACCTCTTCTGGTGCCAATCCTTCCTCTGCGGTGATCACCATAGCATGACCATGCCCTCGGGGTGCTAGTCCCCTCTGCTGAAATCCTCGCTGCCTACTCTGACTCTGGACTTGGGCTTGAGCATACTGCTGGAGGTTCTGCTGCTGGAATACTTGAGACTGAGGCGGCAAGGGCCTCGGTAATGGATACTGCTGCTGCTGGACCGGAGCTGGTCCTCTCACCGAAGAGCTAGAAAGGTTGGACGATGATGAACCACCCCTATTCGGGCAGGATCCAACCCTATGATCCGGTGCTCCACAAGCCAGGCATAATCCTTGCGCCCTACGACACTCTGCCACTACATGGCCTGGCTTCCCACAATGAGAACATCCTACTGCGGAAGACTGCTTCTGCTTCTGCTGCTGCTGAGGGTACGTCGGGGTGGAATACTGAATCGACGTTACTGAGGCCGCCCGCCTCGGAGCTCCAATAGTCAAAGCCCTGGCTGCCGAGGCTGGTGCTGAAGACTGATTCATCTGGCCGTGGGATCTCTTCCGACCTCCGGCCCTATCCACAGTCCTCTGGGAGGTATACTCATGCCTCCTAGCTGCTCTCAAGACTGCATCAAAAGTCTGATGCTCAAACTGCTCGACTGCCAATAAGATCTCCAGGTGAAGTTCCTGCTGGAATCGCTGGGCTCTATCATACTCGGTTGCCACCAAGGTGGGAGCGAACCGACTGAGTCTGGAAAACTCGGCCGTATATCCGTCGACCGTCCTGCCTCCTTGCTTCAGATTAGTAAACCTCATCTGCAGATCATACCGAGCTACAGCATCGAAATACTTGGTCTGGAATCTCTCTCTGAATACTGCCCAAGCAATAGGTGTCACTAATCCAACGGCCTGAGCTGCCCACCAGCTGCGGGCAAGATCCAGCAATTGCAGGCGCACCACAGCTACCTTCTCGATCTCTGGGGTCCTAGCTGCTTCTAGAATCACCTCTGTGTCCTGAAGCCAAACATCTGCGGCGATAGCATCTTCACTACCGTCAAAGAATGGAGGGTTCAAGCGCTTGAAGCTGTTGGCTGCGTTGTTACCCTGATAATCTCCTCTGGTCAAAGCATCCGTTACTGCCTGGTGCAAGGCGTCTCCCCGACGATCTTGGAAAGCTATCAAGGTCCTGACGAGTCCTACCAATGTCCCATCATCAAGCTCGACAGGCTGAACTGGCTGGACTGGTGGCTCTCCGTCAGAAGGCACGACTCTGGAGGCTACTCCGGAATGCTGGGCTTGATCTCCGGGTTGCTGCTGATCCGCGAGAAGTGCTCCGCCTTGCTGACCGGCAGGTCCAGGAACAATACCGCTGAAGAAGACGACATGGGGAACAATAAGGAAGGACCAGGACAGATCAACGATACATGCATATGATCAGGACAAGAATCCAGGGATTCAGAATATACAAGCAGAGATCAAGGGTGAATACTGATTGAGACATCTATTCGGTAAACCCTCACATATCTTAATTTACAAGACCTACATGGGCCACCACTTAAACCATGTCACGTCCCAGAACCAGAATACTGGAGAGCGGGGGCAGACATAGCCAGCTACGTATATGAAATGGTATCCATCTCGCTATATGGTCACGGCTGTCTAGATACATGAGGGTTTACTACAAGCCAACAGTCTCCTATGGTCATGAACAAGCCTAGTGTCTCAATCACAAGCAAGTAAGTAAAGTCACAAGATGTATGATCATTAAATATACAATAATAAGGCATCTCAAATATCACATATTCAGCTGATCATGAAGCTAGTCGTTACAAAATGTTAGGACTAGCAAGAGTTTAGTCATACATAATTAACCCTAGGATCTGTCAATCATGTTACAGCCCGTAGGCAGACAGTAAGTAAGTGCAATCGAGCTAAACAGGTGCTCATCGGCTAAACGCCTCAAAAGAATATGTTTACAATAGAGTGGGAGAGCCAAACATAACCCACTCATTGCCCTAGTTACGTCTGGTGTTCACCATCGGGCTGGAGAAGCGGTAGATCCTCTGGAGCTGCTCCGAAATCTGGCCATACAAAACCAGCAGGGTCAGATCCCAGAAAGAGCAAGTGCCACAAAGGAAGCTTCACTTAGGAACTAAAACCAGCAATCAGCACAAGAGTATAAATAAAAGTAACAACTAGAAATAAAGAAAATACATCAGGATGATATACGACGAGATAACCATGGAACTATTCAGATAACCAGGTTACAACCCGTAAACCAAACAAGGATCGGGGTTGTAACCCTTCGTCTGAACAGAACTTGGAATTCTCACCATTTATCGGTAAAATAAATACAGGCATTCAAGTCATGCAGTGATCTGGAACAGAATCAGGGCAAGACTAGACAGGTTAGACTCCATTCAATCATTTCACGGCCAAGCAAGAATTACGGCTTGATACTTTAACTAACTAGGGTTATCACAGGCCTAGTTACTAGCAAGATACAGTGAGAATCATCCACAGCCACAAGCCCTGCAGTCCATCCAGGTTACCCGGGTTAAAAGATTTAGAGTTGAATTCAGGTGGGTACATCGTCCAGGAAATGCATGTACCCTTAGGTAGCTTGAAGGGTGCAACACATGACAGTGTGCTAGAAATGTGCCCTACTCGACGGCAGGCTACAGATCCTAAGGCGTGTCCAGGTAACGGGATTGTCTGTAGCTGGGAGATCTCTTTATGACTAGTGTATTAATCTAGTTATTATCCCTAGTCCATTTCAATAGGTACTCCTGACCGTGGTACTCAGGAGTCCCCTCCTAGATATGATGCAAGACAGGACTGGATTATTTGTACAAACACAATCGCCCACGGTGTCCGGGATTAATTATACAGGTCATGTCATGTCAGGTAGCCGTCGCAACAGCTTATCAGATATATCAAGTCAGGTTATCATGTCAAGTGTACTGGTCAAGAGTGTGCCACGACGGCCACTATCAGGTCATGTCATGCTTACTTGTCACACCGTGTCATGTACAACTGTCATTTCGATCATGTCAATCAAATCATGATTTATCAAGCTCAGGACAAAAGGCGTAAGGATATAAAATGGACGTAAAAATATACAATAGGGGTTACAAGACATGGGTAAATAATAGCAAAATAATAGTACACAGGGCTATTGGAGAGCCATGCGGCTCAGACATAAGCGGCCAGAAATGATCTCATGCGGCTGGCGGGGAAGGGGTTCTCATGCGGCTGAAACGGGCCCGGGTTTATGCGGCTCGCGGAGCAAGATCCAGGCGGCTCAATAAGGTGGGCGCACATGCGACTGCATAAGCAAGGGGGCGCATGCGGCTACAAAAGCAAGGGGCGCATGCGGCTAGGTTCACTCAAGGGCGCATGCGATTGAAGGGGCAGGAGCCTTATGCGGCTCGGGGATCAGTCAGTCATGCCGCTGAGAGGACTCGAGTCCTCATGCGGCAACGGGAGACTGCGGTCTATGCGGCTCGCGAGTATTGAGTTCATGCGGCTCAGGGTTGCTGGAAATCCATACGACCAGGAAGGACTGGGCCTCAGTCATGCGGCTGAGAAGGAATACTTGCCGCATGAACTTGTCATACGGTCAAGTCAAGGCAATAGCGCATGCGGTTGGAACTGACTTGCCGCATGAATGTTCATGCGGTCAAGTGCTACCATGCGGCTCGGGACTGTGCTTCTTCTCCAAATTTTCGAGAAGAAGTACACCATAAGCCATGGCTTCCAAGCTGCATAACTCTATCATCCGGAGCCCAAATCCGAACTTCCATAGGTCAAAATAGGGCAGAATGAAATGCTCTACAACATGGAACCATCAAAACTCGGAAATAACAAGATTAAGTAGATCAAAACTCAAGAATTTCAGAAATAAAATAGACTTAGATCTACAAGAATCTAGCCATGGAAAGTAAAAATGCCAAGTACTAAAGTTAGTAAAAATACTGTAAGGAAGAGAATGAAGCAATAAAATTTGAGTTCCTCCATGAAGCAAGTTGTACTTGCCTAGACCTCGCTCTCCTCTCTCTGGTAGGTAAGGAAGTAAATGAGGAAGAAGAAGATGATTAACTAAGAGAGAAAAAAGGAGAAGGGGTTAATAAATGGTAGTGGTGGTGGTAGGTAGAGGGTTCATCCATGGTTCATGATGAACCAAAAACAATCCCAACCGAACCAAGCCAACCCCGGGCCAAGAATAAACCGAGCCAAGAAGGAAAAGCTAAGCCAGGAATTAAGCAATACAAGATAAAATACGTATACGTATTCCAAATACGTAATACGAACCACAGGCATTACAAATATCCATCAAGTCATTTTGTACAAAGTTATCCGGAGACAAATCCGGTCAAAAATAAATATACAATAATGAATATCTAAAATACAATCTCCAGAAAATAAATAAAATAAAAGCTGCAATATCCAATACAATCACATGCTCCATGTGGTCTCACGCTCACCTGTAACGTATCCTGTCAGGAAAAGAGCAAAGTATAACCCCGACAAGATTAATATACAATGTAATCTATAGTACAAAATACAAGGTGAAACCAGAATACCAAAACTGAAAATGAAACTATGGTACCATAAATGAAATATGAAACTGCAGGCAATATGCAAGTGTGACAATTTAAAATATTAAACTAATGTGTGACCGACTAAGGAACACAATCAATCAATGAGTCAATCAATTCTACAAGATCCGGCTTTATCGTACGTGAAGTGTACGATTAGGCTATCCACAATACCTATGTTGGGTGTGGTCACACAAAAGCTAATATTTCCTCCAATCCCCGCAATAAACAATGACTCACAAGCAATGAACAAGGTACAAGACAATCGTGTGTATCTCGTATCCGATATGAGAACATGGCACATGAATGTAAGACAGAAACAAAGTAAAAGTCGAATCGGCGTACTTGCCTCGCATTAGAAGCACGGGAGTAGTACTGCATTGATGTAATGGATCACCTAAAATTTTTGTACAATTTGTTAGGGTTTGAATTAATGATCATTAGCCAACTATATTACTAACTAGCTAATGGAAATATTCTAGCTAATAATATTTAGAAAATATTATAGTTTAATCACCATAAATACTAATGAAACATATACTATATGATTTTAGAAATATTTAGAAACATTTTATTAGCAAAGTAATAATTATAGCTTTATTTACAAATAAGTTTATTGAAAAATACTATTAGACTATTTTAGAAATATTAAAACATTTTGCTAGCAAAATTATAACTATATAAACCTTTTTAAATAGCTTAAAATATCATTAATTATATTTAGTAGAAAAATCATTTCTTTAGAAAAATATGTATATTAGCTATGATAATTATTTATTCATTAATATAGGAAGAATACCTTGAACTATAATTAGCAAAATTCTTATTTTAGAAAAATACCTATTAGCTAACTTTACAAAATATTGATAATGTGATATTATCTAAATAATGCTCTAATCAAATATTAATATATATAGATGTGAAAAACATTACTAAATAAACTATAAAATAATATGTAAACATTTATTCCTATAAAGTACTAGTATATATACATACACTAGAAATACTTATACCTCCGCTTTATTAGATAAAATTAGAATTAATAGATTAGTGAAATAGGTTTATAATCTCCTAATTAATAGTGCAGATACTAGCAAAACATTTACAATTTACTAAGATTTAAATGGTAATTAAAAATTATTGCTAACAATATTTATTATAGGCACTAAACATTTGACAAAATTACCATAAAGTCTTTAAAGAAATATTTAAATTATAATAACTAAGAATAATCAAGAGCCCAAAATCCCTCATAATAATCCCAGCCCAAACTGATAATTCCTTTCCTAAACCCAGCCCAACAAACAGGCCCACGTAGATCTGGCCTATAAGACCCAATCCAGACTCCACACTGTTAAAATCTATTAAAACTTAACAGTTTGAAATAAGCCCAAATCTAAATATCACTAAAAATAATTTATAAAAATTTCCAAAGCCTGCTTCTTCTCCCCTGACCCGGCCCAACCTCTCAAGCTTAATCATAAAACCCTCTTCTCTTTCTCTCTCATCCCATTCTTCACTCTATTCAGCCGACATTCAAAATCCCCTTCCCTTCTTCCTCACTTCGTCTAAACCCTAACCCTAAGCTTCTCCTCTCATCTCTAACCCTAGGATCTTCATCATCCCCAATTTAGTGTTCAAAACCCGTTCTAGGTCTTTTCTTCCCCAACCGAACCCTAAATCTCAGAGTTCTTTCTCTTCGGCTGACCCTTCTTCTTTAATGGCAACAAGGAAACCCTAAAATCCTTTCCTAACATTTTCCTTCTGTCTACTGCTCTCTCTCTCTCTCGAACCCTAGATGAAGAAAAACAAAGAGAGAAGAAATACAACAGGAGATCGAGGGGATCGAGGCGAAATACTCACTTTCGGTGCGATGGGGACGTCGATCCACAGCTAGATCCGATGAGGCTGTGGTGGTTAGCGGCGTCGTCCGAGAAGAAGATCCGACCAGGGCGGCTGGACGGCGGCTCCCGGCTCGAGTTACGAAGGTTCGGCACTGGCTCCTTGGTTCCCGAAGAGGCAGTGGCTCGTGACTCGATGAGTCAGCTCTGGGATCGAGGCGGTGCGGTCTTCAAGGCGATGCACAGCAGTCGAAGCAGCTTCTCGAGATCCTAAAGGGCAATACGAACTTCGAAGGGTCGGCGCTGCTCTCGAAGCGTCGCCGCGGAGATCGATGCTGGCTCTGCAGTCGAGGCGGCTCACTGTTGATGGTGGTTGTACGGTCTACGAGGCTAGCACGGTCTGTGACGAGGGGCTAGACATCTCCAGCAGTGACTCGGTCGGAGCTCCGATCGTGGTGACCTCCGTCATCGACAAGAGCTTCTTGGCGATTCAGTCAGGATGTGGTGTTTTCGGTGGTGAATTGGCTCGAGTTGAGGCGGTCCGACGGTGAGAACTCCGGTGAGCGGCGGAGTGAACTAGTGGTGCACGGCCAAGCTCGGCCAAGCTCGGCCAGAGCAGAGGAGAGAGAGAGAGAGAGTTATCAAAAATGTCAGAATATTGGGAACCGTGTATAATAATAAAATATTAACTTGTATTTATAATAAAATATTACAGTGGCATAGTTGTAATAAAAATAGATCTGGGGTTTTTTGTACAGTGGCAATGATGTAATAAAACTCAGATCTGAGGGTGTTTTTAGAAGGATCAATAACATATTTTTAAATTCAAAATTCAAAATTCAAACATTTTTTCTAAACAGATTTCAAAGTTGAAAATAGATTTTCAAGTTAAAAATTTAGTTACTGATAGCTATCCCACTAATTACAGCATTAGTTAATAACTATCAGCTATTAATTAAAAACAGTTTTCTTTAATTACTAATCAAATTCCGAAAATAGTTATTCTCTTTAATATAGTTAATAGTTAACAGTAACAAAATTACTTAGTTTAATATTATATGTGGAGCATAATTAATTAACAGTAAAATTTATAAAATCAATTAGAAGTACCAAAATTATAATTCTATACTCTTTCAAAAATCTAAGCAATTTCTCAGGACAATATTTGAATAGCAATAATTAATTACAATAAATATGAATTGATCATTAATGAGAATATTAGAAAAAAATAAAGTTAAATAAAAAATGGAATCAATTCAATAATAAGAATTTATTATTTAAAGCCAAAATGATTCTTTTGAGAAAATGTTTAAATAATTCGAAAATCTACAAAAGTAGATTTAGGGAGTCACAAATCTACCCCCCTTACAAAAATTTTGTCCTCGAAATTTCAAGGGTGCACAAAATCAGTAAAATTTATTAAAGGCAACAAGAAAACTAAATGATTTATTTATGGAGTAAAATAACAAGGACTAACAAGTAGTCACTAGACAATATGAAAATAGTAAATGCAAGAAAACTCAGAGACAAGCCTCAAAATAGGCGATACAAAAGAAATCTAGCTACTAGAAGCAAGTAAGGAAGATAACGGTCCATCCGACTGCGCTCCTACGGCTACTACTGATACTCAAAGACTGGGTCCTCCTGCTGCTGCTCTGGTGCTGGTCCCTGACGAGTGAAAGCTGCTGGGCAATCTCTCACTTGGTGAGTGACAGATCCACAAACCAAGCACTGCCCTAACTTATTGCGGCATTCCTCGACACGGTGTCCCAGTCTCTTATAATATATGCAAGAAAAGTATATCTGGGTCTGGATCTGTCTCTGCCGTCTCGGTGATGTCGGAGCTCGAACATGAGGATGATGCTGATGCTGAAGTGGCCTCTGCTGAGTGTCGGTCCGCTTCGGTGGACCCTGGGAACTGCTGGTGCCAATGTCTCGGTCCCGCTTAAGCTTCGGGTCCATCTCCTTCTCCACTCCCTGAGCAACATTAAGGATGCTCGCATAGGTAGTAGCCTGGCTGATAGCCACTGCATGTCGCAACGTCCTGGTAAGGCCCTTCTTAAACTTCCAAGCCCTCTCCTGCGGCGTGCTGACTAGGTTCTCTGCGAACCTGCTGAGTCAGATGAACTCTGATGTATACTGTGCCACAGTCATACTCCCCTGCTGCAATGCCTCAAACTGAATCCGAAGCTCGTCCCGCTCCACATCCGGAAAGAACTTCTCCTAGAACAGCAGTTTGAAATCCTTCTATAGAACTTGGGGTTCGGCCAACTAAGGCTCCTCCCTATACCAAGCACTAGCAATGTCAAAAAGTCACATGCTCGCAACTTCGACCTTCAGATAATCTGGGATTCTTGCCATCTTCAATGTCCGCTCAGCATTCTCCAGCCACTCGTCTGCATAGACTATCCCCTCATGGCCCCAAAAATCCATCGGGCAGAGGTTCTGATAGTCTTTGGCAGTCCCTGGCCTCGGCGCTGCTGGTGCTGGTGGAGCTGGCTCCCTAACTCGGAGCACATCCATAATCGTCGCTTGGAACTGCGTGGCCTGGTGGTTCTGTGCCTCCATAAACTGCTTGAATATGGCCATCATCTGTGTGTCGTCGAACGTCATCGTCGGAGGAAGCAGCTGAGGCAGAGGCGGTAGAAGCTGCTCCTGTAAATCGGGTACAGGCTGCCCGCTAGTCCTCGCATTCGTCGTGGCGACCATCCTGTAACAGAAAATAAACTGTTGATTGCTATGTCCTAGAAAAATCATAAACTAAACCTAGAAAATCATAAGTAAAATCAAATTTCAAATTTAAATATCAATAACCATAAACCATTTTCCTACGGTTCCTATGCTGTGATGAGTTTTCCTTAGCTTCGCTGGTCCCTCAATAACACTTTATTGCCTAAGTGTCATTAGGATAGACCTACATGGGCCACCACTAAAAATATGTCACGATCCGCTCCCGAATAATCGGACACGAGTCGGACACGCCCAGCCTTCATCGATGGATACGACGAAGTAAGCTGTACAATACTAAGGAAAACTCCAAGTCACAATGTAATGTAAACATCCACAGATTTTATAACGTTCCCAGAATGATCACCAATATCCATCAAGTCATTTAGTACAAAGTTATCCGGAGACAAATCCGGTCAAAAATAAATATACAATAATAAATATCCAAAATACAATCTCCAGAAAATAAATAAAATAAAAGCTGCAATATCCAATGTAATCACATGCTCCATGTGGCCTTACGCTCACCTGCAATATATCCTGTCAGGAAAAGAGCAAAGTACAACCCCGACAAGAATAATATACAATGTAATCTGTAGTACAGAATACAAGGTGAATCCAGAATACCAAAACTGAAAATGAAACTATGGTACCATAAATAAAATATGAAACTGCAGGCAATGGACGCGACAATCAATATGCTAGACAATGAATACGGCTATCAATGAATACGACAATCAATATGCAACTGTGACAATTTGAAATATTAAACTAATGTGTGACCGGCTAAGGAACACAATCAATCAATGAGTCAATCAATTCTACAAGATCCGGCTTCATCGTACGTGAAGTGTGCGATTAGGCTATCCACAATACCTATGTTGGGTGTGGTCACACAAAAGCTAATATTTCCTCCAATCCTCGCAATAAACAATGACTCACAAGCAATGAACAAGGTACAAGACAATCGTGTGTATCTCGTGTCCGATATGAGAACATGGTACATGAATGTAAGACAGAAACAAAGTAAAAGTCGAATCGGTGTACTTGCCTCGCATTGGAAGCACGGGAGTAGTACTGCATGGATGTAATGGATCACCTGGTATTTTTGTACAATTTGTTAGGGTTTGAATTAATGATCATTAGCCAACTATATCACTAACTAGCTAATGGAAATATTCTAGATAATAATATTTAGAAAATATTATAGTTTAATCACCATAAATACTAATGAAACATATACTATATGATTTTAGAAATATTTAGAAACATTTTATTAGCAAAGTAATAATTATAGTTTTATTTACAAATAAGTTTATTAAAAAATACTATTAGACTATTTTAGAAATATTAAAACATTTTGCTAGAAATTATAACTATATAAACCTTTTTAAATAGCTTAAAATATCATTAATTATATTTAGTAGAAAAATCATTTGTTTAGAAAAATATGTATATTAGCTTTGATAATTATTTATTCATTAATATAGGAAGAATACCTTGAACTATAATTAGCAAAATTCTCATTTTAGAAAAATACCTATTAGCTAACTTTACAAAATATTGATAATGTGATATTATCTAAATAATGCTCTAATCAAATATTAATATATATAGATGTGAAAAACATTTCTAAATAAACTATAAAATAATATGTAAACATTTATTCCGATAAAGTACTAGTATATATACATACACTAGAAATACTTATACCTCCGCTTTATTAGATAAAATTAGAATTAATAGATTAGTGAAATAGGTTTATAATCTCCTAATTAATAGTGCAGATACTAGCAAAACATTTACAATTTACTAAGATTTAAATGGTAATTAAAAATTATTGCTAACAATATTTATTATAGGCACTAAACATTTGACAAAATTACCATAAAGTCTTTAAAGAAATATTTAAATTATAATAACTAAGAATAATCAAGAGCCCAAAATCCCTCATAATAATCCCAGCCCAAACTGATAATTCCTTTCCTAAACCCAGCCCAACAAACAGGCCCACGTAGATCTGGCCTATAAGACCCAATCCAGACTCCACACTGTTAAAATCAATTAAAACTTAACAGTTTAAAATAAGCCCAAATCTAACTATCACTAAAAATAATTTACAAAAATTTCCAAAGCCTGCTTCTTCTCCCCTGACCCGGCCCAACCTCTCAAGCTTAATCATAAAACCCTCTTCTCTTTCTCTCTCATCCCATTCTTCACTCTATTCAGCCGACATTCAAAATCCCCTTCCCTTCTTCCTCACTTCGTCTGAACCCTAACCCTAAGCTTCTCCTCTCATCTCTAACCCTAGGATCTCTATCTTCCCCAATTTAGTGTTCAAAACCCTAGGTTCTAGGTCTTCTCTTTCCCAACCGAACCCTAAATCTCAGAGTTCTTTCTCTTCGGCTGACCCTTCTTCTCTAATGGCGACAAGGAAACCCTAAAATCCTTTTCTAACATTTTCCTTCTGTCTACTGCTCTCTCTCTCTTTCTCGAACCCTAGATGAAGAAAAACAAAGAGAGAAGAAATACAACAGGAGATCGAGGGGATCGAGGCGAAATACTTACTTTCGGTGCGATGGCGACGTCGATCCACAGCTAGATCAGGCGAGGCTGCGGTGGTGAGCGGCATCGTCCGCAAAGAAGATCTGACCACGGCGGCTGGACGGCGGCTTCCTGCTCGAGTTACGAAGGATCGGCGCTGGCTCCTTGGTTTCCGAAGAGGCAGCAGCTCGTGACTCGATGAGTCAGCTCTGGGATCGAGGCGGCACGGTCTTCAAGGCGACGCACAGCAGTCGAAGCAGCTCCTCGAGATCCGGAAGGGCAATACGAACTTCGAAGGGTCGGTGCTGCTCTCGAAGCATCGTCGCGGAGATCGATGGTGGCTCTGCAGTCGAGGCGGCTCACTGTTGATGGTGGTGGCACGGCTACAAGGCTAGCACTATCTGCGACGAGGGGCTAGACATCTCCAGCAGTGACTCGATCGGAGCTCCAGTCGTGGTGGCCTCCGTCATCGATAAGAGCTTCTTGGCAATTCAGTCAGGATGTGGTGGTTTCGGTGGTGAATTAGCCCGAGTTGAGGCGGTCCGGCGGTGAGAACTCCGGTGAGCGGCAGAGTGAACTGGTGGCGCACGGCCAAGATCGGCTAGAGCAGAGGAAAGAGAGAGAGAGAGAGAGTTGTCAGAAATATCAAAATGTTGGGAACCATGTATAATAATAAAATATTAACTTGTATTTATAATAAAATATTGTAGTGGCATAGTTGTAATAAAAATAGATCTGAGGGTTTTTGTACAGTGACAATGATGTAATAAAACTCAGATCTGAGGGTGTTTTTAGAAGGATCAATAACAGATTTTTAAATTCAAATATTTTTTTCTAAATAGATTTCAAAGTTGAAAACAGATTTTCAAGTTAAAATTTTAGTTACTGATAGCTATCCCACTAATTACAGCAATTAGTTAATAACTATCAGCTATTAATTAAAAACAGTTTTCTTTAATTACTAATCAAATTCCGAAAATAGTTATTCTCTTTAATATAGTTAATAGTTAACAGTTACAAAATTACTTAGTTTAATATTATATGTGGAGCATAATTAATTAACAATAAAATTTATAAAATCAATTAGAAGTACCAAAATTATAATTCTATACTCTTTCAAAAATCTAAGCAATTTCTCAGGACAATATTTTGAATAGCAATAATTAATTACAATAAATATGAATTGATCATTAATGAGAATATTAGAAAAAAATAAAGTTAAATAAAAAATGGAATCAATTCAATAATAAGAATTTATTATTTAAAGCCAAAATGATTCTTTTGAGAAAAATTTTAAATAATTCGAAAATCTACAAAAGTTGATTTAGGGAGTCACACTTCATACAAAAGCAGGGGTACGACATGGAGGCTACCCCAGGTCTGAATTGCGGCAACGGTCGTTGATCGCCTCTGCAGCTGTCAGCTCCGTCTGGGAAGCCTCAGGATTATTACGGCAAGTCCAAATGCGGCCTCGGTTATGTTACACCAGCAACAACGCCCGAGAGTTCCGATGAGGAATGCGAGTGGCATTCTCACTCATCCGAATCACCTACATACGATTCCGATGACAGCATTGGAGATATATTCAAACAGACACTATCTATCAATATGGCAACCGCTGACGTTGAAGAGGAAGACGAAGATCTACTCGAACCTCTTGAATTGGAGCCATGGGTCCAATAACTGGATGCACAATGGAAGAAGCGCTTTGAACTACGTGACCCTCCCACTGAAGATAAGGTCATGCAAGTTGACCCTGATGATGAATCCTCTCTAAAGCTAATCTTCGTCAGCAAAAGCCTGACGGACGAAGAGCGGGAGTCATTGTTGCAACTCGTCAGAGAATATATCGATGTTTTCGCTTGGAGCTATGAAGACATGCCAGGGCTAAATCCCGAAATCGTACTTCATAAGCTCAATATTCATCCGGACGCAAAACCAGTCAAACAACAGCAACGACGGTTCCGTCCAGACATCATGAACTCCATTGAAGTGGAAGTAAATACGCTTATACCTAGCAGTTTCATACGCGAGGAGCAGCACCCAAACTGGGTAGCTAATATAGTACCCGTCGTCAAGAAGAACGAAAAGATCCGAATCTGCATCGACTTTCGCAATCTGAATGCGGCATGTCCTAAGGATGAATTTCCTCTTTCGATTACCGACATAATGATCGATAATACGTGTGGCTTCGAGCGCATGTCCTTTATGGATGGCTTTTCAGGATACAATCAAATCAAAATGTCTCCTGACGATGAGAAGCATACGTCATTCCGAATACCGATCGGTATGTATTGTTACACAGTCATGCCTTTCGGCCTGAAGAACGCCGGTGCTACATATCAACGAGCTATGAGCGTCATCTTTAGAGATCATTTGAGCAAGACGATGGAGTGCTACGTTGACGACATCATCGTCAAAAGCCGCTCCAAGGATGATCACTTACACGATTTGAGGACAATGTTCGACCTTATGCGAGCATACAATCTGAAGATGAATCCCACCAAGTCCTTCCTGGGTGTGTCCAGCGGGAAGTTCTTAGGCTTTATCATTACTTCCCGGGGTATTCATATATACCCCGATAAGACAAAGACAATCCTAGAGATGAGTCCACCGAGGAACCTCCGTGAACTCCGCGGCCTTCAGAAAAGATTAGCCTACATCAGGAGGTTCATATCTAACCTCTCAGGGCGATGTTAAACCTTCACACAACTCATGAAGAAAGGTGTCTCTTTCATATGGAATGAAGAATGTCAACGCGCCTTTGATGACATTAAGAAATACCTGTCGAATCCGCCAGTTCTGGTAGCCCTGGTTGCCGGAAAGCCTTTCCTGCTCTATGTACGGGCGATAGAACACTCCCTCGGTGCCTTGCTAGCACAGAACAATGATGCGGGGTACGAACAAGCCATCTATTATCTCAGCCAAATGATGGTGGGGACGGAGCATAGGTATACCGCCGTGGAGAAGGAATGCCTTGCCTTGGTGTTCGCCATTCAGAAAACACGACATTATGTGTCAGGGCAGACCATCCATGTTGTCTTACGAGTTAATCCCCTCAGGGTTCTCATGACCAAGCCAAGCGCACTCAGTTTTCGTCTAGCCACATGAGCAATACTGTTATCCCCCTACGACATGTTCTTCGTTCCGCAGAAGGCTGTCAAAGGTCAAGCCTTGGCCGACTTTCTAGCAGCCCATCCAGGTTCAAAAACAGCCAGAATCTTTGAAAAAATCCCAGACGAAGTCGTTAACTCAAATATGACTTCACATGATGACGTTTAGCAAATGTTCTTTGATGGTGCTTCAAGAACATGGCCACAAGGTGATATCGTCGCTGGAGTCGGGGTAGTATTAATTTCTCCCTATAGGTTGGTAGTCAATCGGGCATATTCTTTCACAGAACCTTGTTCAAATAATGTAGCCGAATATAACGCTCTGGTCATCGGACTCCTACTCGCAAAAGAGGTAGGAGTCAAATACCTGGAAGCGTATAGCGACTCACAGCTGATCGTTAATCAAATTCGAGGCTCATACGAGGTTCGTAACGTGGACCTGATTCCCTATCATCAGATAGCAATTGCCATCATTGTAACCTTGGAGGAGTTCTTTATAGAGCATGTTCCTAGGCTCCAAAATATTCAGGCCGATGTCCTAGCAGTTCTTGCCGCTTCTTTGGCGGTTCTAAATTATGTTGACCATCTAGTCGACGTGATAGGCCATGAGTTGGTCTGTCCCAAAAATAATATTCAACTGGATATGAGTTACTCCGCCCAGATAACCAATGACGTGCAAGACTGGAGACTCTCGTTCATCGACTTTGCAGTCTTCGAAATCCTGCCTGAGAATGTGAAAGAAGCAACTTCAATCAGAAGGCGTTCTCTCAGATTCTTTTATGACACAAAAACAAAAATATTATATCGACGATCTTATGACGGGCTACTGTTAAGATGTCTGTCAAATGCAGAAGCCAAAGAAGCCTTACGCGAGGCTCACGATGGCGTTTGCGGGGCTCACCAACCGGGCCCGAAGTTGCAGGACCGTCTCCGTCGGATGGATTACTACTGGCCTACGATGGTAGCAGACGCAGTCGACTATGCAAAGAAGTATAAGGCTTGTCAGATCCACATAGATTTCATACATCTACCATCCGAATACTTATACCCAACGGTGGCCTCTTGGCCATTTGAAGCCTGGGGAATGGACATCGTTGGTCCAATCACCCCGCCGTCGTCCAAAGGACAACGGCTTATACTTACAATCACCGATTACTTCTCCTAGTGGGCGAAAGTTGTTCTGCTGGCAAAGGTAAAAACATCAAACGTGATCATTTTCATAAAACATCACGTCATTTATCGTTTTGGACTGCCATGGAGAATCATTTATGACAATGGTCCGCAGTTTGCAAGCCATGCCTTCTATCGATTCTGTGACAAGAATATGATATAAAATGTTGCTTCAACAGCATACAACCCATCAGCTAATGGTCTAGCCGAAGCCTTTAACAAGACCACAATCAAGCTTCTCAAGAAGTTCGTGTCTTTAAACAAGCGCGACTGGAATAAAAAGCTGGACGAATGCTTATGGGCGTACCGTACTACGAGTCTGACGGCTACAGGAAATACACCATTCTCTCTAGTATACGAAAGCGAGACATTTCTCCCATTGGAGACCCAGATCCCCTTATTTCGTGTGGCCCTTACTTATCGGTTGACATCAGACGATAACTACTGCCGACGGCTATAAGAATTGGAAGGTTTAGACGAGAAGCGCTTGCAAGCTCAACAAAGCATCGAGCTCTATCAAGCACGTATCTCTCGGACCTTCAATAAGAAAGTCAAGCAGAGGATATTCCAAATAGGCGATCTCGTCTTGGCCATTCGTAGACCGATGGTCATGACTCACAAAATTACCGGCAAACTCCAGCCCAAGTGGGAGGGTCCATTCACTATCGAGACCGTATTCTCCAACGGCGCATACCAACTCGCGAAGCAGAACGGAGACTTACTCATGATACCCATCAACGGCAAATTCCTAAAGAAATACTATATCTAAGGACATGCTGGTTCTTCCTCAAACCACCAAATCTCCCAGGCCATCGAGTTATGTACACCAAGTACCTACGAACTCACCAGACCATCGAGTTATGTACACCAAGTACCTCTTGAAGAACATGTAGGCAACTCTAGAGGGGGTGAATAGAGTTTATAACAATAATAGCCAAATAAAAATTAAACTCTTTTTACCAACAGTAAATAATCAGAGTAGTAAATGCGGAAATAGAAAGATCAAGAGAGCATACGCAAACACAGTCATTTTTAACCTAGTTTCCCTCGTGGAGGACTAGTCTAGGCCTGAGAACTCTAGCTCAGGATTAAATCCACTATTTGTGAAATAGTAGTTATACCCTGTGCCTTTTCTTCAGAAGAGCGCGTCAACTTCTTATAAAGATCGCTGTGGCGATGCTTGGAATTTTCCAAGCGACTTTCTTGACTCTTGCACAAACTCCTAACTGAATAGCACTGAGCACTTTGAGGCTTAGGAAGCTTGTGGCTAGTAGATAAGAAGGTTAAGGCTTGTATGAGGCTTATAGAGAAGAGAAGAGAAGATAATTGGATGATTGAAAATGAGAGAATTCAAGGCCTATTTATACTAGTTGGGATAGGCAGAATTCGGTCAGAATTCTGTGTCAAGAATTCAAATTTTTTGCCGTTGGACAACTAGCATACAACAAACCCTAAAAATTAGGGTCCTATAATTTAGGGGACAGAGTTCGGCCCGAACTCTGTCTCCATAGGACAGAATTGTTTAAATGGGCTATTGTAGGCTAGTTTGGTTTGGTGGAGCTTTTGGTTTTGTTAGGGGATAAGGTATAGGCCCAGAATACCCAGTGCTACTCAGTTTAGATTTAGCTAGACTCAATAAATGTAAAATAATATAGACTCTAAAATCGAGTACGTTGCAGGAGAGAGCCGACGTCCGTCTTGCACTGAGTTTCGTCTTGATGTGTCATATTGAATTATGACAAGTATCATATTGTCAATTTGTCAATATTTAGTTGACTGTGATTTGGGTCAACAATCTCTCCCATATTGATAATTGACAAAATAATATTTGTATATTCAATGTTCATACCTGGATACAAGTAGTAGTCATGCATAGAAGCAGTAGCTCCCCCGTAATAATAGCTCCCCCATAAACATAGCTTCTCTGTAAGCCAATGTTCCTTATCCTGATATACATAATCTCTTCCAAAATATAGATATCACACAATACGATAGAAATATTATGAATATCAAATAGATCTTCCCCTTTTGGCATTTATCAAATATGAATATCACACAATTATGCATAGCAATTATAAAAACACAGACAGGCAGAAAACTGTATAAACGATTAACTGGCAAGCACACAATGATATAATAACTGTAGATAAAAGCTAAAGATCTACAGAAACATAAAGTGTACTCATACAAGAAAATTAAACTACATAATCATAAGTCCATAATGCAAAAAAACTAAGATCATCATCAGCAGCAGCAGGTACGGAACCACATCCATCATGGAGCGCGAGATGGTCCAGCAGCGTCAAATGGATAAGTATCCGAACGACGAGGATCCACGAAAGCTACATCCGGATCCAGATATCGTATAACCCAAGGGTTGTCGATACGGTACCCATCGCGAGATGGATCCCGCTCCATAGGAAGGGGCATAGAGGGATACCGAGACGTGGTGTACCGGATGTCATGCAGTGAGTTGCTGATGGCACTCATCTGCAAGGTGGTGCGATAGTCGAGCTAGGCCCAGTGGTCGTCCTCTAACATGAAATGATCGTGCGGCATGGTCTGGATAGACTCAAGAGTAGCAGGAGGTGCAGGCGCAGGTTGTCCAAGAGCAGGTGCATCAGCCTGAGCATCAGAACCGAAATGCTCGGACTCAGCAGGAGACCCGACAGCTGCCTGAAGCCGCCTTGCCTTAGACAGAAAGGCAGAGACTGGAAGAAACTGACACTCATCGAGAGGAACATGAAATGCACGAAAGACCATCGGCAAATAGAGAGCATAGATAAATGATCGAGGCCTCTTCCTTGCATTAATCATCCAGTCCATCATAGTGCGATGAAGGTTGAATGGGACATGGAAATGAAGGTGACACAAAGCAGAAATCTCAAAATACGAAACTTCATCAGTCGATCCTGCTTTGGGCAAGATCGTGGAGAAGACGATACGATGAAGCTCGTAGAAATAAAGGTTAAGGAATTTTGCAAGTAACTTGCGTGGATGCATGTTTGGGGTACACAAATCATCCTTGAAACTCTCAAGGGATGACCCATCGGGGAATTGAAACTTGCGTGCATCGACAAGCTTCTTCCAAGAGTTGGGTTCCGGAATCTCGAGATATTTCGCAAGTTCAAAATTATCGAACGAGATGTCAATTCCGGCAACACAAAAATATATTCGTGTGTCATCAAATATGAGATTGCAATAAAATATTTGAATAGCATTCAAGTAAATAAGTGAGTTTGTAGAAACTAACTCATTAAGGCAAAGATCATGAAATAATGAGTCATAATAAGAAAATATAGTAAAGTTGATTGAATGACCCGCGCACACAGGCCGTGAACGAAAATCATTGAACCATTTCTTTGAGGCGTCCAATGACACAAAAATTTGATCATCGAATGTGTCGGGGTCATTGGGTTGTGGTGGATTAAAAAGTGGATGAATAGGTTGATCATCTCGTGTAACGCCCCAATCCTAAAATACGTAGGACTAGGAACATAGACATGCCAGCTGTATTCATATGAAGTATACTCCAATATATGGAAGCCTCGTATAAATACATAAGCTGTAAAATATAGTAGAACCATAACTAATCTCATCCACACAAATAAATGAATAAAAGATATCATATAATGAGAATGAATTATCTTGATACAATATGTTGGGCGGAGACAAATACACTACCAACAAGTAAAGGAAAAATACATGAGAAAGAAATAAATTTGGTGAGCGAAGCGAAGACGATCCAAATGCAATCATCCTCGAAGAAATAGCGAAGATCACGGCTAGAACTAGAACACCTGCGAAAGACAATAGCACACACCTGGGGAGATAACCAGGTCCTCAGAGGGACGTAACAAGACACATAATAGCATGCCATATAAACTGAATAATTATTGCTCAATAAATAAGTCAATCGAATTTATAATATGGTCCAATACGCACCTACTGAACGAGCGTACCATCCCCCCAACCAAACAAGGACAGGAGATGGTAAACTAATTCACGGTGACGTATCTTTCCATGCTAAGAATCTAATATGGTATCCGGACCCCAACAAGGTTCAATACCTTCTCATCGAAGTAGTAAGTCACACCTACAACCAAACAAGGACAAGATGTGACGAACTAATCCACGACAAGTTATTATTCCAAGCCACGGTCAGATACAAGTACCCAAACCAAAAGTACTCGTACCTAACGGATAAAGGTAGCCTACCGTTCTAAGTGAATGTAGTTAAGAACAACCCTTCCTGCGCATGGGCCATGGCTAAATAGGATCGGCATAGTCCCCCCTTGGGCACCAGAGGCCCCATCAGTAAGAGCATGACGTTCCGCAGAATCGTCAGTGGCCGTCAGTAATCATGGGTCTTCAACCCCGTATCTCCAGCGGAGAGTCCAGGTCACAAGGGAAGTGCATCAAAGCCCATACGCTAAGGAATTGTCCTCCCCGCCCAATGCCTACTGTGTTATATCCACAACACAAACCACTATAACCGCTAAGTCAAACTAGCATGCAATCTCTATTAGCGGTTATTCCTATCGCACGGCTTGTACGTACTGGTGGCCAGCCAATCACACACTTCCGTGTTCTACATGCGACACACAACTTCGTGGTACAACGTGTCAAGGCCATGAATGCAACATACAAAGGTGGTCCCTTAAATCTAGGTTTAATTTGTAAGAAAAATAATACACAGCAGGAATTATAAATGAACAGTAAGTTCTAACAGTTATGCTATGTATCATAGTTTATATTGTATAAAGAAAATAAATAATGCATGAAATATGAGCTACAATAATTAAACAGCAAATGGCAAGGTGTCTTGCCTGGTAGGACGCCTGGTGTGCTGCGATAATCATGGTGGCATGAACTGCGACTTCGGTACAACAACTACGCAAGGTGACCTCGGGTGGTGGCACGGACAGTTCCATTGGGTCCAGAAGGGTCAATTTAGTTAGGGTTGATATGAGGACGTGCCAAATTTGTAAAGGACGGGGATTATGGCTAGTCGAGATGAGAGACAGTAATTGAAGGAAATAAAATTTAGAAAACTCTTTATAATACTTTGAAAATAGAGTTTTATTTAGTTAAAATAATTTAATTAAAAACTTAAAATCTAGAAATCCTTTTTAGGGCAAAAACTCCAAGTTTTGTCAAAATGATATCTTAAGCTGAAAACTATATATTTATAAATCAAAATATTTTAAATGAAACAAATAATTTTAGAAAATTATCTAAGGCTAAATTATGTTTGAATGAAAATAGATAGAATTCTTTAGTAAAATTTTATTTGAAATAATGCAAGAATTTAATTTAGGAATATAACAATATTAAAGATATTAGTAAAACCAATGGATATAATATAGCCATAAGAGTGTTATAAAAATATATTTTATATGAAAAGGTATTAGTAAACCACTGTATTACACAAGATATTAACAATTAAAATTTATTGAAAGATAAAATAACAACAATATTCATATATACACATTAAATCAGTAAATTAAATTAGTAATAATAATAGTGATTAGTGATAATAATAATATTAATATTAAATATATTTTAAGAGCTATACTACCCCCTATAATAATAATACTAACAATAATAATAATAATAATAATAATAATAATAATAATAATAACAGTGCCAAAAAAAAAACTTTAACAAAACGACAGAACAAAAAAACACCAAATCAAACAAAAACAATTAAATGAATAATAAAATAATTAATAAACTAAACTAATTAACAAAACAATCCTGCAGCAGAGCAGTCAAATGCTGCTCTTAAAAAAGAAAAGGGGAAAAGAAGCAAAGAGAGAGAGAGATATTATAGAGTGAGGCGGTGGCAGAGTGGAAAGCCGGGGCGGCGGAGGCGGTTCGCCGGAGCGGCGAGAGGGGATCTAGGGGTAGGCGACGATCGGAGGGAGAGAAAGGAGGAGGGAAACCTAGGAAGAGAGGGCGGCGACCGGGCGGCGCTTGCTCGCGCGGAGTCGAGCACGACGGCGGGCGAGGGTTTCCGGTCAGCGGCACGCGCTCTGCGTTGGCGCGGCGGCGGTGGGTTTAGGTGAAGTCGGCCGACTGCGGAGATCGGCATCCGCGGCCAGGAGGAGGAGGAGAGTGTGATGAGAGGAGGGGCTCGCGGAGGCGGCGCTCCGCTGGAGGGCGCGGGTTGCTCGCCGCGGGTCGGTGGAGACGATCTCGAGATGAGAGCCGAGGAAGGGTCGCGACGGGGCTCACGGAGGGCTCAGTTCTGTGCTCGACGCGGCGGTTAGGTAAGGAAATTTATTTGTCCAATTTTTCTCTTTTGTGTGGGGTTTTTTCGGCTGTATTTTTGGTCGAAGGTGGTGGAACGGCGATTACGGTGGTTGCAATGGTGGTGGCGGGTCGTGGTGGTATTCGTCGGAGTGTTGGGTGATGATGGCCGGTCGCGGTGGTTGTGAGGGATGGGGTGGTGTCGACGGGTGGCTGTGGTGATGGTTGGTTTGGGCGAGGTTCGACGGAAGGGGGCGCCATAGTTCGGTTTTGGGGTTTGGGGCTGCGGTGGTGGTTTCAGCGTTGCTGGTGGCGAGACGGTGGTGACGGCGTTGCTGGTGGTGTTGGAGACGGCCATGAGGTGATGTTGGCTTTGGTTGTGGTTGGGAGATAAAGGAGAACGGGTGGATAGGGATAGGTTTAGGGATTTGGTGTCGGGGTGTGTCCGACACGAAAAAGTTTAGGTAGATGTAATATGGAATAAGAATTTGGGACGTGGAACACGGACATGGACACGAGGCACTGCACTTGTGGTGGAAGAAATATTTGTGTGGATGAATAATGAATTGGAGGAGTACCTGCCTATTTATAGGATGTGGGAATTCCCAATAAGATATGGACTAGGAATATTTAAACCCAAGTACATAAATCATCAATTTAATTAAAATCAATTAAATCAAATCTAATTCAAATCCAATTAAATCTAATTTAACCAAATCAAATTCTCTTAGTTTAAAATCAAATCAATTAAATCCAATCTCAATTTTAGATATTAATTTAATCTACTCAAATAAATCCAAAAATCAAATCAAGATTTAAATGGCTACCATAACTTCCAAATAATTTTTTCAAAATACCAATAATAATAATTTTGAAAATAATAATTATTTTTTAATATCTTTTTGAATAATAAAATATTAATATTAATAAATCTCGAAAAATACATTTTCATTTAAAATAGACTAATAAATAATTACGAAATATATGTATGCACAAATATTCTTTACATAATTATGCTTTTCCTAGTATACAATATTATTTATGATTAATAACTGCTAAAAACAAAAAGGCTTTTTATAGCAAGAATAATAATTATATAATATTTTGAAAGTGTATAATAAAATAGAAAAAAAATATTTTTCTAAAATATGTACGCTCGCACATATTCGTACTCGACGAGCAACTACGAAAAATAAAATTTCGTGCGCGACGTACAATATGACTATGCGACGTACAATACAAATTTTTTAAATCAGTACCAAGTTTAATAATAAAAATATAATAGAAATTTAGGGGTTTTACATCCTACCCAACTTAAAAGAATTTCGTCCTCGAAATTAAGAATTCGTAGGAGGGTGAGAAGACACAAGGGGGTATCAATGGGGATCCAATGATGACAATGTTTTCACAAAATTATGTCGTAAGAAATCGCGATCTAGATCGTAGAAAAATAATACGGTATGGTCACGGGTAATGAATGAGGGTCACGATTAAGAGAACGAAATAGATTCGCTTTAATTAAGCGATTAGAGGGTCTTGATAGGGCCGAGTAGTTTGGGATGAAAATATAGCAACATCGAGTGAGAATGGTCATAGCCGATAGGAAGGCTAGAGGAAGTTCTAGTATAACGCCTTCGTCCTCCTAAAATAGGTGAAGGCGAAAGCAATATAGAGTTCGAAGGAGGCGTTATCGAATACGAATACATGATTCAAAGACGATCGAAAAATTTCAAAGGAGTTGCCAAGGCAGTCGCGGATGGGACTCTAGAGGACAAGTTTAACTATGTCCCCATCCACGTAGAATAATAGGCAAAAGCGAACCAAAGTGCACTTGGTTGATCAGACTATTATGCACAGGTTCTGATTAGACAACATGTTAGTGGGAGCTCTTCCAATAACATATGTCTTGAACAAGCTCGATAAAAAGATAAGCTTGCAAAAACTAGGCTACATTAGCATTATTAGTCTAGATAGTAAAAATATAGGCACGAGATTAAGATTGAAATAAAGAACAAATATGAATAGTCTAAGAGTCATAAGGATCTAAGTCTTGTTTATTCCTATACCATCATTCTATGGTTTTATTTACCAAGGCTTGGTTGACCAAATGGGTTAGATTCCTCTAGTCTCTATGGTCTAGATAATACTATTTGTATTCTCCTTAATGGTCAAGGACGTGTCGGGTCGTGGGGTGTTCTACCCAACTTAAAAGAATTAAGCTAAGGGTGTTTGGGACATCGAACTTAGGGTCACTCTCTAGCAGGCACGAAGGAAGGATAAAAATTTTGTTAGAAAGAATCAAGCAAGATGCAGTCGATGAGTCAAACGGTAGATAAAATCTTGGAAAGAGTCAAGTATGTGGATGAGACCCTAGACTTCTAATCCTATTCGCAGGCTTGCTTGGTACGGTAAAGTAACCAAACAATTTATCTTGACCTGTATGGGCCACCACAAAAACATGTAACGCCCCAATCCCAAAATACGTAGGACTAGGAACGTAGACATGCCAGCTGTATTCATATGAAGTATACTCCAATATATGGAAGCCTCGTATAAATACATAATCTGTAAAATACAGTAGAACCATAACTAATCTCATCCACACAAATAAATAAATAAAAGATATCATATAATGAGAATGAATTGTCTTGATACAATATATTGGGCGAAGACAAATCCACTACCAACAAGTAAAGGAAAAATACATGAGAAAGAAATAAATTTGGCGAGCGAAGCGAAGACGATCCAAATGCAATCATCCTCAAAGAAATAGCGAAGATCACGGCTAGAGCTAGAACACCTACGAAAGACAATAGCACACACCTGGAGAGATAACAAGGTCCTCAGAGGGACGTAACAAGACACATAATAGCATGCCATATAAACTGAATAATTATTGCTCAATAAATAAGTCAATCAAATTTATAACATGGTCCAATACGCACCTACTGAACGAGCGTACCATCCCCCCAACCAAACAAGGACAGGAGATGGTAAACTAATTCATGGTGACGTATCTTTCCATGCTAAGAATCCAATATGGTATTCGAACCCCAACAAGGTTCAATACCTTCTCATCGAAGTAGTAAGTCACACCTACAACCAAACAAGGACAAGATGTAACGAACTAATCCACGACAAGTTATTGTTCCAAGCCACGGTCAGATACAAGTACCCAAACCAAAAGTACTCATACCTAACGGATAAAGGTAGCCTACCGTTCTAAGTGAATGTAGTTAAGAACAACCCTTCCTGCGCATGGGCCCTGGCTAAATAGGATCGGCATAGTCCCCCCTTGGGCACCAGAGGCCCCATCAGTAAGAGCATGACGTTCCGCAGAATCGTCAGTGGCCGTCAGTAATCATGGGTCATCAATCCCGTATCTCCAGCGGAGAGTTCGGGTCACAAGGAAAGTGTATTGAAGCCCATACGCTAAGGAATTGTCCTCCCCGCCCAATGCCTACTGTGTTGTATCCATAACACAAACCACTATAACCGCTAAGTCAAACTAGCATGCAATCTCTATTAGCGGTTATTCCTATCGCACGGCTTGTACGTACTGGTGGCCAGCCAATCACGCACTTTCGTGTTCTACATGTGACACACAACTTTGTGGTACGTGTCAAGGCCATGAATACAACACACAAAGGTGGTCCCTTAAATCTAGGTTTAATTTGTAAGAAAAATAACACACAGCAGGAATTATAAATGAACAGTAAGTTCTAACAGTTATGCCATGTATCACAGTTTATTTTGCATAAAAAAATAAATAATGCATGAAATATGAGCTACAATAATTAAACAGCAAATGGCAAGGTGTCTTGCCTGGTAGGACGCCTGGTGTGCTGCGATAATCATGGTGGCATGAACTACGACTTCGGTACAACAACTACGCAAGGTGACCTCGGGTGGTTGCACGGACAGTTCCATTGGGTCCAGAAGGGTCAATTTAGTTAGGGTTGATATGAGGACGTGCCAAATTTGTAAAGGACGGGGATTATGGCTAGTCGAGATGAGAGACAGTAATCGAAGGAAATAAAATTTAGAAAACTATTTATAATACTTTGAAAATAGAGTTTTATTTAGTTAAAATAATTTAATTAAAAACTTAAAATCTAGAAATCCTTTTTAGGGCAAAAACTCCAAGTTTTGTCAAAATGATATCTTAAGCTGAAAACTATATATTTATAAATCAAAATATTTTAAATGAAACAAATAATTTTAGAAAATTATTTAAGGCTAAATTATGTTTGAATGAAAATAGATAGAATTCTTTAGTAAAATTTTATTTGAAATAATGTAAGAATTTAATTTAGGAATATAACAATATTAAAGATATTAGTAAAACCAATGGATATAATATAGCCATAAGAGTGTTATAAAAATATATTTTATATGAAAAGGTATTAGTAAACCACTGTATTACACAAGATATTAACAGTTAAAATTTATTGAAATATAAAATACAACAATATTCATATATACACATTAAATCAGTAAATTAAATTAGTAATAATAATAGTGATTAGTGATAATAATAATATTAATATTAAATATATTTTAAGAGCTATACTACCCCCTGTAATAATAATACTAACAATAATAATAATAATAATAATAGCAGTGCAAAAAAAAACAAACTTTAACAAAACGACAGAACAAAAAAACACCAAATCAAACAAAAACAATTAAATGAATAATAAAATAATTAATAAACTAAACTAATTAACAAAACAATCCTGCAGCAGAGCAGTCAAATGCTGCTCTTAAAAAAAGAAAAGGGGAAAAGAAGGAAAGAGAGAGAGAGAGGTTAGAGAGTGAGGCGGTGGCGGAGTGGAAAGCCGGGGCGGCGGAGGCGGTTCGCCGGAGCGGCGAGAGGGGATCTAGGGGTAGGCGACGATCGGAGGGAGAGAAAGGAGGAGGGAAACCTAGGGAGAGAGGGCGACGACCGGGCGGCGCTTGCTCGCGCGGAGTCGAGCGCGGCGGCGGGCGAGGGTTTTCGGTCAGCGGCACGTTCTCTGCGTTGGCGCGGCGGCGGTGGGTTTAGGTGAAGTCGACCGATGGCGGAGATCGGCATCCGCGGCCAGGAGGAGGAGGAGAGCGTGATGAGAGGAGGGGCTCGCGGAGGCGGCGCTCCGCTGGAGGGCGCGGGTCGCTCGCCACGGGTCGGTGGAGACGATCTCGAGACGAGTGCCGAGGAAGGGTCTCGACGGGGCTCACGGAGGGCTCAGTTCTGTGCTCGACACGACGGTTAGGTAAGGAAATTTATTTGTCCAATTTTTTTCTTTGGTGTGGGGTTTTTCGGCTGTGTTTTTGGTCGAGGGTGGTGGAACGGCGATTACGGTGGTTGCAATGGTGGTGGCGGGTCGTGGTAGTATTCGTCGGAGTGCTGGGTGATGACGACCGATCGCTGTGGCTGTGAGGGATGGGGTGGTGTCGACAGGTGGCTGTGGTGATGGTTAGTTTGGGCGAGGTTCGACGGAAGGTGGTGCCATAGTTCGGTTTTGGGGTTTGGGGCTGCGGTGGTGGTTTCAGCGTTGCTGGTGGCGAGACGGTGGTGACGGCGTTGCTGGTGGTGTTGGGGACGGCCATGAGGTGATGTTGGCTTTGGCTGTGGTTGGAAGATGAAAGAGAATGGGTGGATAGGGATAGGTTTAGGGATTTGGTGTCGGGGTGTGTCCGACACGGAAAAGTTTATGTAGATGTAATATGGAATAAGAATTTGGGACGTGGAACACGGACACGGACACGAGGCACTGCACTTGTGGTAGAAGAAATATTTGTGTGGATGTATAATGAATTGGAGGAGTACCTGCCTATTTATAGGATGTAGAAATTTCCAATAAGATATGGACTAGGAATATTTAAACCCAAGTCGATAAATCATCAATTTAATTAAAATCAATTAAATCAAATCCAATTCAAATCTAATTAAATCTAATTTAATCAAATCAAATTCTCTTAGTTTAAAATCAAATCAATTAAATCCAATCTCAATTATAGATATTAATTTAATCTACTCAAATAAATCCAAAAATCAAATCAAGATTTAAATGGCTACCATAACTTCCAAATAATTTAAATATCTTTTTGAATAATAAAATATTAATATTAATAAATCTCGAAAATTATATTTTTATTTAAAATAGACTAATAAATAATTACGAAATATATGTATGCACAAATATTCTTTACATAATTATGCTTTTCCTAGTATATAATATTATTTATGATTAATAACTGCTAAAAACAAAAAGGCTTTTTATAGCAAGAATAATAATTATATAATATTTTGAAAGTGTATAATAAAATAGAAAAAAATATTTTTCTAAAATATGTACGCTCGCACATATTCGTACTCGACGAGCAACTACGAAAATTAAAATTTCGTGCGCGACGTACAATACGACTATACGACATACAATACAAAATTTTTAAATCAGTACCAAGTTTAATAATAAAAATATAGTAGAAATTGAGGGGTTTTACATCTCGAGGAGGAGGATTCGATGAGGAAGCACCCTCGGTTCTAGCCCTCTTTCCTCTATTGAACAACCTAGGTGCCATTGAACAATGAAAGGAAATTTGAAATTGAGATGGAGAAAAAGAAGGAATTATACCTTAAGAGAGTGGTGGAATATGGAAGAGAATGATGCAAAAGCTATTCTCCTTGAGTTTGGGGAAAAAAACCACACTAGATTGATAATTCTAGGGTTAGGGTTTGGACAGGATGAAGTTTGAGAAGTTTTAGAGGAGGCAATAGAGAGGAGAGAGAGGAAAAACCCGAATATATGAAAGGGGGTTCAGAAGGTCGGGTGGATCCAGGACCGTAGGATCAAAACGGATGGATGGCTGAGAGCAACTGGAAGTTCTAAAATAGCCAGACCGAATTCGGCCCAAACTCTGTGTGAGGCAGAGTTCGGCCCGAGTTCTGTGTTCTGGGACCAGAACTGGAAACAGTGTAAAAACAGTTTGAAAACATTGCTAAGTTGGAGAAAATGGATAGGAGTGATAAAAATTTAAAAATTCAAGAGTAAATGGTCAAGATAGAAACTTGCAAAAGTAAATTGAATAGAGTAAATGAAAATAAAGATAGAAAATTTGAATTAATCAAGTTATAAATGAAATTGAACCATGTAATAAATAAGAATTTATGACACAAATTATTACGATGAAACTGCCATGGGGTAGCTATAGGGGTCAGATCCCAGCTAGCGGTAGTCCGAAGATTAGTGCACCGTGTCGCTTAGACTTTTACGCCTTGTTGTCAGAAGGACCCTTTCGGCCTGTACCCATAGCAAAGTCATCATAAAAAAATGTAATGACCATAGTCCGTATTACGTATTTTGGTATACGTGTACGTATTTTGACTCATATTGCATGTCTCATTGCATGGTTTATTTTAGTATTTTATTGGTTATGGTTCATCTTGGTTTGGCTTGGTTTGGGTTGCTTTTTGGTTCATCATGAACCAAAAGAAAAACCCTACCTACCACCACCATCATCATTTATATCCCACCTACTTTTCTCTCTCCTCATAACTCAATATTTACTTCTTCTTCTTCTTTCTCCCTGGCGTAGAGCTCCACCTACCCCCTCTCCCACCGGCAAGTGCACCTTGCTTCATGGAGGAGCTCAAGTTTTGTTGTTCCATTTTCTTTCTCACGAGATTCTAAGACACTTTAGTACTTAGCACTTTTAATTTCCATGGCTCATTTTGTGTAGATCCAAACTTGTTTCAATTTTGAATTTCTTGGGTTTTGATCTATTAAACCTTGTTATTTGCAAGTTTTGAGTATTCCAGGTTGTAGAAAATTTTGTACTACCCCATTTTGACCTATGGAAGTCTGAGTTCTGGCCTTAGATGATGGATTTATGGAGCTTAGAAGCAATGGCCTTATGGTTCTTCTTCTCGGAAAATTGGAGAAGAAGAACAGTACTTGACCATATGGCTTTTCATGCGGCAAGTTTCCCCCGGCCGCATGGCCCTTAGCCGCATGGCATTGCTTGGACCGGGCCGCATGGACTCCTTTTTCTTCTGGCCGCATGAACTTTTTTTCCCAGCCGCATGAACCCGATCCTCCTGACCGCATGGGACTTAGTCGTATAGCATTGCTTGGACCGGGCCGCATGACTCTGATTGGCCCGAGCCGTATGAACCTTTCTCCCCGAGCCGCATGAGACCCATCCCCTCCAACCGCATGCGCCCTTTTACTCCAACCGCATGAGCATAATCCCCTGCCGCATGAACTCGATCCCCGAGCTGCATGAGACCCATCCCCACCCAGCCGCATGAGTGTACTACCCCTGCCGCATGAGCTGTTTCCCCCACTGCCGCATATGCCCGTTCTCCCCGAGCCGCATGAGCCCTTTTTCTTCCAGCCGCATGAGCCCACATGTTTCCTCTGGCCGTATGCGCCCACTTTCCCTGGCCGCATGAGTCCTTAGCCCCCGGCCGCATGAGCCCGAGCTGCATGGTCCTGCACCCCGAGCCGCATGACTCTTCCTTAGCCCCTTGCATTTTATGTTGAGTTGTTACATTATACATTTGTCTTACGACCCTCTGTGTAACTTGGGTCCCTTGATAGAATACTTGTAGTATGTTATTCTGTACATATGCCATGAACGCGATAGTGACCCGTAGTGGTGCACTCTTGACAAGTAATATGACATACTAGAGGCCCGTCGTGGCGCACTCCTGACAAGTAAACCTGACATGATATACCTCAATATGCTGTTGCGACGGCTAGCATGACATGACAAGAATGAATGGCCTGGACACCGTGGACGATTGTGTTTGTACAAATGAACCCTTATTGTCTTGCATCATGTCTAGGACGGGGACCCCTGAGTACCACGGTCAGGGGTACCTAATGAAATTGACTAAGGCTAATAACTAGAATAATCCAGTAGTCATAAAGAGATTTCCCAGCTAAGGCAATCCCGTTATCTGGGTGCGCATGTGGACTTGTAGCCTGCCAACGAGTAGGGCACATTTCCAGCACACTGTCATGTATTGTACCCTTCATGAACGGATATTCGACCTGGATAACCTGGATGGTCTGCAGGGCTTGTGGCTGTTGGAATAATCTCATTGCATCTTGCTAGTAACTAGGCCTGTGATAACCCTAGTTAGTTAAAGTATCAAGCCGTACTCATTGCTTGGCCGTGATTGATTGGATGGAGGTTAACCCAGTCTAGTCTTGTCCTGACTATGTACACGATTGTTACATGACCTGAATGTATGACCTGAATACTTGTGCTTTACTTTATTGATAAATGGTATGAAACTAAGTTCCGTTCAGATGAGGAGTTGCAACCCCGATCCTTGTTTGGTTTAAGGGTTGTAACTTGGTTATCTGAATAGTCCCATGGTTATCCTATCGTATATCTTCATGATTTCCATATTTTCAGTCTTTCATTATATAATTATATTCTTGTGCTAATTGCTGGTTTTAGTTCTTAAGTGAAGCCTCCTTTGTGGTACTTGCTCTTTCTGGGATCTGACCCAGCTGGTTTTGTATGGCCAGATACCGGAGCAGCTCCAAAGAATCTATCGACCTTCCAGTCCGATGGCGACCACCAGGCGTAATCCGGGCAACGAGTGGGTTTATTTTTGGCTCTCCCACTCTATTGTAAAAAACAATTTGAGGCATTTAGCCGACGAGTACGTGTTAGCTCGATTGCACTTACTTACTGTCTTCCTACGGGCTGTAACATGATTGGCAAATCCTAGGGTTGATCATGTATGACTGAAACTCTTGCTAGTTTTCATATTTTGTAATGACTAGCTTCATGATCATCCAAATATGTAATGTATGGGACGCCTTACTATTGTATATTTGGTACTATGGCATCTTGTAACTGTTATTACTTGCTTGAGATTGAGACAATAGGCTTGTTCATGACCATAAAAGACTGATGGCTTGTAGTTAAACCCTCATGTATCTAGATAGCTGTAACCGTATAGTGAGGTGGGTTGCACTTCAATATACGTAGCTGGCTATGTTCGCCTTCGCTCTCCAGTATTATGGTTCTGGGGCGTTACATAGTTTAAGTGGTGGCCCATGTAGGTCTTGTAAATCAAGATATGTGAGGGTTTACTGAATAGATGTCTCAATCAGCACTCGCCCTTGATCTCTGCTCGTATCCTCTGAATCCCTAAAATCTTGACCTGATCACATGCTTGTATCTTTGATCTGTCATGGTCCTTCCTCATTGTTTCCTATGTCGTCTTCTTCAGCGGCATTGTTCCTGGTCCTACCAATAGGCAAGGCGGAGTACCTCCCGTGGACCAGCAGCAACCTGGAGATCAAGTCCAGCATTCAGGAGTAGCCTCTAAAGTCATGCCTACTGGGGGTCAAGAGCCACCAGTTCAGCCAGCCTAGCCTGTCGAGCCTGATGATGGCACCTTGGTGGGTCTCATCAGGACATTGTTAGCTTCTCAAGATCGTCGGGGCAATGCCCTGCACCAGGCAGTAAAAGATGCTCTGAGCAGGGGTGGTCATCAAGGTAACAGTACGGCCAACAGTTTCAAGCGCTTGAACCCTCCCTTCTTCGATGGCAGCGAAGATGCTATTGCTGCTGATGCGTGGCTTCAGGACACTGAGGTCATTCTAGAAGCAGCCAGGACTCCAGAAGACGAAAAGGTGGCCGTGGTGCGCCTGCAGTTATTAGATCTTGCCCGTAGCTTGTGGGCGGCACAGGCCGTTGGATTAGTGGCGCCTATTGCCTGGACAGTATTCCGTAAGAGATTTCAGACAAAGTACTTCGATGCTGTAGCTCGGTACGATCTACAGACGAGGTTCACCAATCTGAAGCAGATGGACAGGACGGTCGACGGATATGCGGCCGAGTTTTCGAGACTTAGTCGGTTTGCTCCCACCTTGGTGGCGACCGAGTTTGATAGAGCCCAGCGGTTCCAGCAGGGGCTCCATCTAGAGATTTTATTGGCAGTAGAGCAGTTTGAGCATCAGACTTTCAATGCAGTATTGAGAGCAGCTAGAAGGCATGAGTATACCTCCCAGAGGATCGTGGACTGGACCGGAGGTCGGAAGCGATCCCACGGCCAGATGAACGAGTCTTCAGCACCAGCCCCGGCAGCTAGGGCTTTGACCATTAGAGCTCCGAGGCGGACGGCTTCAGTTACGTCGATCCAGCATTCGACCCCGGCATATCCTCAGCAGCAGAAGCAGAAGCAGACTTCCGCAATGGGTTGTACTCATTGTGGGAAGCCAGAACATGTGGTAGCAGAATGTCGCAGAGCGCAGAACTTGTGTTTGATTTATGGAGCACCGGACCGTAGGGTCGGGAACTGCCCGAATAGGGGGAGTTCATCTTCTTCGACCTTTTCTAGTCCCTCAGTTAGGGGACCAACCCCAGCACCAGTCCAGCAGTAGTAGCAGTACCCGTTGCCGAGGCCCTTGCCGCCACAGACCCAAGCATTTCTGCAGCAGAATCCCCAGCAGTATACGCAAGCCCAAGCCCAGACAGAACCGGTAGAGAGGTTTCCAGCAGAGGGGACCAGCACCCAGAGGACATGGTCATGCAATGGTGATGGCCGTAGAAGAAGGATTGGCAACAGGTGAGGTAGTGGCAGGTACTATTCTCGTCAACTCCTTTCCAGCATCAGCGTTATTTGATTCTGGTACATCGCATTCATTCATGTCTGTACGATTCGTGACACGGATAGGACTGGAGCCTGAGTCATTATCAGTAAGGCTCAATATACTTACTGGTAACGGTCTTGTGGGAGTAGATAGAGTGTTTTCCTCGTGTCGGATCGTAGTTAGTGGTAGAGAGTTCCCCGCTAGATTGATAGAGTTCCCGATGGCCGATTATGATGTGGTCTTAGGGATGGATTGGTTAAGGAACCAGTATGCTAGGATAGACTGCCATGTTGGCAGGGTTGTTTTTAGCATTCCAGGCGAACCAGAGTTTTTCTTTTTCGAGGCAAAGTTGAACCTTCTCCTCCAGTATTGCGGATGGCAGTAGCCGCAGTACAGTTGCCCCGGATAGTCGAGAAGCTTCCAGATGTTTTCCCAGAAGAGATTCCAGGAATGCTGCCAGAGCGAGAGATCGAGTTTACTATCGACTTGATCCCAGGGACAGCCCAGTGTCAAAGAGAGTCTACAGGATGGCACCGTCAGAGTTAGAGATATTGTACAAGATGATTGAAGAACTCACGACCAAGGGATTCATTCGTGCCAGTGGATCGCCTTGGGGAGCCCCGATGCTTCTTATGAAAAAGAAGGATGGTACGTCCAGATTATGTGTAGATTATCGTGCCTTGAACTCAGTGACAATCAAGAACAGATACCCTTTCTCGAGGTTAGATGACTTGTTTGATCAACTCAAGGGGGCAGCAGTATTCTCGAAGATTGATTTGCGGTTAGGATACCATCAGATCAGAGTCAGAGAGAAGAATATCCCGAAGACAGCTTTCAGATCTAGATATAGGCATTAGAAATTTCTTGTTATGCCATTTGGAGCAACCAATACGCCGGCTGTATTCATGGACCTCATGAATCGTATCTTCATGCCTTATTTGGATCAGTTCGTGATTGTGTTCCTAGACGACATCCTGGTCTACAGCAAGAATGAAGTGAAGCATGAGCAACATCTCAGAGTTGTCCTCCAGATTCTTAGAGAGCAGCAGTTGTATATGAAGTTCAGTAAATACGAGTTCTGGTTCGATCGCATTTCATACTTGGGTCATATCATCACTAGAGGAGGAGTAGAAGTGGATCCCCAGAAGATCGTGGCTATTGAGACGTGGCCAGTTCCCAGTACAGTTGTAGAAGTTCGCAGTTTTCTTAGCTTGGCCGGCTACTACCGGCGATTTATTTCAGACTTTGCTCGAATTTCAGCGCCATTAACCCAGTTGACCCGCGAGGATGTGCAATTTGCTTGGACAGCTGAATGCTAGGATTCTTTTGAGAAGTTGAAGCGAGGCTTGATGACGGCACCCATTCTGACACTTCCAGACGGGACCGGGAGATTCTCAGTATATTATGATGCTTCAGGCCGAGGTTTGGGATGTATTTTGATGCAGCATGGGAAGGTAATAGCTTATGCATCACGTCAACTTCGTGATCATGAGAGAATTACCCAACCTTGGCAGCAGTAGTATTTGTACTTAAGCTTTGGAGACACTACTTGTATGGAGATAGGGTAGAGATTTTTACCGACCACAAGAGCCTGAAGTATGTGTTTACTCAGAAGGATCTTAACATGCGTCAGAGAATGTGGCTAGAGCTACTTGTGGATTATGATGTCAGCCTGCAGTATCACCCAGGGAAGGCCAATGTAGTAGCAGATGCATTGAGCAGAAGAGATGGAGTTTATTTTCTAACAGCGCAGCCAGAGTTATTGGCAGATCTTCAGAAGATGGGTATAGAAGTTGTCCTTCCTACCAATATGGCATTGTTGGCCAGTATGCAAGTTCAGTCCAGTATAGTTGAGAGGATCAAGTTAGCTCAGTCGGTAGATTTCAAGCTCCAGCGACTCAGAACAGAATGTGTAGCAGGACGACGGCCAGAGTTATCCATTCATGAAGATGGTACACTTCGACATGGAAAGCATCTTTGTGTACCCAGTGGAGATATCAGACAGGAGATCATGGTAGAAGCTCACAGTTCTCAGTATTCCATTCATCCGGGCGGTACGAAGATGTACCGTGATATCCGTTAGCACTTTTGGTGGAATGGCATGAAGAGGAAGATAGCCCGATTTGTCTCTCGGTGTTTGGTTTGCCAACAAGTTAAAGCTGAACATCAGAGGCCAGCTGGACTTCTTCAGCCCTTGTCGATTCCAGAATGGAAATGGAAGTATATAACCATGGATTTCGTGACTGGATTACCCAGATCCCCAGCCGGTAGAGATGTTATTTGGGTTATAGTAGACAGGCTCACGAAGGTGGCTTACTTTCTTCCGTTCATAGTTGGTCAGTCGACGGCTCAGCTAGCAGAAATGTACCTCAGGCAAATCGTCAGGTTTTACGGTATACCAGTCAGTATTACCTCGGACAGAGATTCAAGATTTATGTCACACTTTTGGCGCAGTTTGCAAGAGAGTTTGGGAACTCACCTCCAGATCAGCTCAGCTTATCATCCGCAGACAGATGGTCAGTCAGAGCGTACCATACGAACCTTGGAAGATATGCTGAGATCTTGTACACTCGACTTCGGTGGTTCATGGGAAGATCACCTGCACCTGGTGGAGTTCTCGTATAACAATAGTTTCCAAGCCAGTATCCAGATGGCACCGTTCGAGGCACTGTATGGTAGAAAGTGTAGATCCCCGCTAGCTTAGAATAATGTAGGAGAGAGGCAGATGCTCGATCCGGAAATGATTACTCAGACAGTTGAGGTGGTCAGAAGAGTCAGAGATCATCTTCGCGTCGCACATGATCGCTCGATTCTTATCGGTGCCCCCTTGAATTTTTTGTCGGCAACCATGTATTCCTTAGGATCTTGCCTAACCGTGGCGTCATTCATTTCGGCGTACGGGAAAAGCTTAGTCCTAGGTATATAAGGCCGTTTGACATCCTGGAGCGAGTAGAAGATGTGTCCTATCGTCTCACTCTTCTGCCGTCGTTATATGAGGTGCATGATGTCTTCTATGTATCCCAATTACGACGGTATATCCCGAATCCGAGTCATGTCCTTGATCATTCGGAATTGGTTATTGGTACCAACCTTTCATATGAGAAGAGGCATGTATCCATATTGGACCGAAGAGAAAAGATACTCAAGAACAAGACTATCAAGTTAGTCCGTGTTGCTTGGGGTCATCACTCCTTGGGTGAGTCAACGTGGGAGCGTGAGGATGATATCCGATCGTGATATCCCGACCTGTTTGACTCGTAAGGTATAATGTCTTTCTTATACCTTATGCTTTCAATTCCTTACTTAAATGAATGATAGCATGATGGACTGCTTAGTATAGCTTGCTCATGATTAGTATAGCTTGTTCTTGCCCCTCTAGCCTCTTGATTAAATTTCAAGGACGGAATTCTTTTAAGGTGGGTAGAGTTGTAATGACCATAGTCCGTATTACGTATTTTGGTATAAGTGTACGTATTTTGACTCGTATTGCATGTCTTATTGTATGGTTTATTTTAGTATTTCATTGGTTATGGTTCATCTTGGTTTGGCTTGGTTTGGGTTGCTTTTGGGTTCATCATGAACCAAAAGGAAAACCCTACCTACCACCACCATCATTATTTATATCCCACCTACTTTTCTCTCTCCTCATAACTCAATATTTACTTCTTCTTCTTCTTCCTCCCTGGCATAGAGCTCCACCTACCCCCTCTCCCACCGGCAAGTGCACCTTGCTTCATGGAGGAGCTCAAGTTCTGTTGTTCCATTTTCTTCCTCACGAGAATCTAAGACACTTTAGTACTTAGAACTTTTAATTTCTATGGCTTATTTTACGTAGATCTAAACTTGTTTCAATTTTGGATTTCTTAGGTTTTGATCTATTAAACCTTGTTATTTGTAAGTTTTGAGTATTCCAGGTTGTAGAGAATTTCGTTCTACCATATTTTGACCTATGGAAGTCTGAGTTCTGGCCATAGATGATGGATTTATGGAGCTTGGAAGAATGGCCTTATGGTTCTTCTTCTTGAAAAATTGGATAAGAGAAACAGTGCTTGACCGTATGGCTTTTCATGCGACAAGTTTCCCCCGGCCGCTTGGCCCTTAGCCGTATGGCATTGCTTGGACCGGGCCGCATGGACTCCTTTTTTTTCTGGCCGCATGAACTTCTTTTCCCAGTCGCATGAACCTGATCCTCCTGACCGTATGGAACTTAGCCGCATGGCATTGCTTGGACCGGGCCGTGTAATGCCTGTGGTTCGTATTACGTATTTCTGGAATACGTGTACGTATTTATTCTTGTATTGCATGATTTCCTTGCTTAATTTACTCCCTGGGCTTGGTTTATTCTTGGTTTGGGTTGGCTTGGTTCGGTTTGGGATTGCTCTTGGTTCATCATGAACCAAGGGGTGAACCCCCTACCTACCACCACCACTATCATTTATTAACCCTTCTCCATTCTCTCTCTTCATTTATCATCTTCTCCACCATTACTTCCTTATCTACCAGAGAGAGGGAGAGAGAGGTCTAGGCAAGTGCAACTTGCTTCATGGAGGAACTCCAATTTTATTGCTTCATTCTCTTCCTTACAACATTCTAACTTACTTTAGAACTTGGTATTTTCACTTTCCATGGCTAGATTCTTCTAGATCTAAGTTTACTTTATTTTCGGATTTCTTGGGTTTTGATCTACTTAATCCTGTTATTTCTGAGTTTTAAGGGTTCTATGTTGTAGAGAATCTCGTTCTACCCCATTTTGACCTATGGAAGTTCGAATTTGGGCTCCGGATGATAGAGTTATGCAGCTTGGAAGCCATGGCTTATGGTGTACTTCTTCTCGGAAATTTGGAGAAGAAGCACAGTCCCGAGCCGTATGGTGTACTTGACCGCATGAACATTCATACGGCAAGTCAGTTCCAACCGCATGCACTATTGCCTTGACTTGACCGTGTGACAAGTTCATACGGCAAGTATTCCCGGCCGCATGGGACCCAGTCAGTTCAGCCGCATAGGGCTGAGGACCTTATCCTGCCGCATCAGCTTATCTTGGCCGCATGAGTTGGACCCAGTCGCATGTGCACAGCCTTGACGAGGCGCATGAACCAGACTCACTCGCTGGCCGTATGAGTCCTATATCCGCCAGCCGCATGAGATCCTGAACCTTATAAGCCGCATGAACTCCCCCCCGTCAGCCGCATAAGCAATCACCTTGACCCAGCCGCATGGGGCTCGACTTGGTTGAGCCGCATGGACTCATTTTCGCCAGCCGCAGGAGTACCCTTGCCCTCCTGGCCGCATGTGTCTTGCCCTTCTCTTGGCCGTATGAGTTCGATTTATTCCAGCCGCATGAGAATCCCTCTCCTGCGAGCCGCATGGGTCCTTAGTTCCCCCGACCCGTATGAATCTCTCCCCAGCCGCATGAACCTGACTCCTTCCCCAGCCGTATGAGATCCATCCTGGCCGCATGTGCCTTAGCCGCATGGCTCTTCTATAGCCCTGTATATTGTTATTTTATTAGATATTTAACGTCCATTTTATATCCTTACGTCTTTTGTCCTGAACTTGAAAATCATGAATTTATTTGATATGTTTGGAATTGATAATTGAGCATGACGTGACAGTGACCCATAGGGGTGCACTCCTGATAAGTGAACATGACATGACCTGATAGTGGCCCGTCGTGGCGCACTCTTGACCAGTACACTTGACATAAAAACCTGACATGATATATCTGATAAGCTGTTGCGACGGCTACCTGACATGACATGACCTGTATAATTACCTGGACACCGTGGGCGATTGTGCTTGTACAAATAATCCAGTCCTGTCTTGCATCATGTCTAGGAGGGGACACCTGAGTACCACGGTCAGGAGTACCTATTGAAATAGACTAAGGCTAATAACTAGATTAATACATTAGTCATAAAGAGATCTCCCAGCTACAGGTAATCCCGTTACCTGGGCACGCCTTGGGATCTGTAGCCTGCCGGCGAGTAGGGCACATTTCCAGCACACTGTCATATGTTGTACCCTTCAAGCTACCTAAGGGTTCATTCTTTTCCTGGACGGTGTACCCACCTGAATTCAACTCTAAATCTTTTAACCCGGGTAACCTGGATGGACTGCAGGGCTTGGGGCTGTGGAAGATTCTCACTGCAACTTGTTAGTAATTAGGCTTGTGACAACCCTAGTTAGTTAAAGTATTAAGCCGTAGTTCTTGCTTGGCCGTGAAATGATTGGATGGAGTCTAACCTGTCTAGTCTTGCCCTGATCTTGTCCCAGATTACTGCCTGACCAGAGTGCTTGTATTATTTTACCGATAAATGGTGAGAATTCCAAGTTCTGTTCAGACGAAGGGTTACAACCCCGGTCCTTGTTTGGTTAACGGGTTGTAACCTGGTTATCTGAATAGTTCCATGGTTATCTCGTCGTATATCATCCTGATGTATTTTCTTATTTCATGTTCTTAATTATTTATACTATTGTGCTAATTGCTGGTTTTAGTTCCTAAGTGAAGCTTCCTTTGTGGCACTTGCTCTTTCTGGGGTCTGACCCAGCCGGTTTTGTGTGGCCAGATTTCGGAGCAGCTCCAGAGGATCTACCGACCTTCCAGCCAGATGGTGGCCACTAGACGGAACCCTGGCAACGAGTGGGTTATTTTTGGCTCTTCCACTCTATTGTAAAAATATTCTTTTGAGACGTTTAGCCGACGAGCACCTGTTTAGCTCGATTGCATTTACTTACTGTCTGCCTACGGGCTGTAACATGATTGACAGATCCTAGGGTTGATCATGTATGTCTAAACTCTTGCTAGTCCCAACATTTTGTAACGACTAGCTTCATGATCAGCTGAATATGTAATATTTGGGATGCCTTATTACTGTATATTTAATGATCATACATCTTGTAACATTTACTTACTTGCTTGTGATTGAGACATTAGGCTTGTTCATGACCATAGGAGACTGTTGGCTTGTAGTAAACCCTCATGTATCTAGACAGCCGTGACCGTATAGCGAGATGGAATCCATTTCATATACGTAGCTGGCTATGTCTGCCCCCGCTCTCCAGTATTCTGGTTCTGGGGCGTGACATGGTTTTAGTGGTGGCCCATGCAGGTCTTATAAATCAAGATATGTGAGGGTTTACCGAATAGATGTCTCAATCAGTATTCGTCCTTGATCTCTGCTCGTATCTTCTGAATCCCTGGATTCTTGTCCTGATCATATGCTTGTATCGTTGATCAGTCCTGGTCCTTCCTTATTGTTCCCTATGTCGTCTTCTTCAGCGATATTGTTCGTGGTCCTACCGACCAGCAAGGCGGAGCACCTCCCGCGGACCAACAGCAACCTGGAGATCAAGCCCAGCATTCCGGAGTAGCCTCCAGAGTCGTGCCTTCTGGCGGAGAGCCACCAGTCCAGCCAGTTCAACCTGTAGAACATGATGACGGCACTTTGGTAGGACTCGTCAGGACCTTGATAGCTTTCCAAGACCGGCGTGGAGATGCCTTTCACCAGGTAGTGACGGATGCTTTGACCCGGGGTGGTCATCAGGGTAACAGCGCGGCCAACAGCTTCAAGCGCTTGAACCCTCCATTCTTCGACGGTAGTGAAGATGCTATCGCAGCAGATGCATGGCTTCAGGACACAGAGGTGATTCTAGAAGCAGCCAGGACCCCAGAGAACGAGAAGGTGGCCGTTGTGCGCCTGCAGTTGTTAGACCTTGCCCGCAGCTGGTGGGCAGCGTAGGCCGTTGGATTAGCAGCACCCATTGCTTGGGCAGTAATCAGAGAGAGATTCTAGACCAAGTATTTTGATGCTGTAGCTCGGTATGATCTACAGACGAGGTTCACCAATCTGAAGCAGATGGACAGGACGGTCGACGGATATGCGGCCGAGTTTTCGAGACTCAGTCGGTTTGCTTCCACCTTGGTGGCAACCGAGTAAGATAGAGCCCAGCGGTTCCAGCAGGGACTTCACCTGGAAATTTTATTGGCAGAAGAGCAGTTTGAGCATCAGACTTTTGATGCAGTCTTGAGAGCAGCTAGGAGGCATGAGTATACCTCCCAGAGGATTGTGGATAGGACCGGAGGTCAGAAGAGATCCCACGGCCAGATGAATCAGTCTTCAGCACCAGCCCCAGCAGCCAGGGCTTTGACTATTGGAGCTCCGAGGCGGGTGGCCTCAGTGACGTCGGTTCAGCATTCAACCCCGATGTACCCTCAGCAGCAGCAGCAGAAGCAGAAGCAGACTTTCGCAGTGGGATGTTCTCATTGTGGAAAGCCAGGCCATGTGGTGGCAGAATGTCGCAGGACGCAAGGATTGTGCCTGGCTTGTGGAGCACCAGACCACAAGGTTGGATCCTGCCCGAATAGGGGTGGTTCATCATCGTCCAACCTTTCTAGCTCTTCGGTGAGAGGACCAGCTCCGGTCCAGCAGCAGCAGTATCCTTTGCCGAGGTCCTTGCTGCCTCAGTCCCAAGTATTCCAGCAGCAGAACCCCCAGCAGTATGTTCAAGCCCAGGTCCAGAGTCAGAATAGGTAGCGAGGATTTCAGCAGAGGGGACCAGCACCCCGAGGGCATGGTCATGCTATGGTGATGACCGCAGAGGAAGGATTGGCACCAGGAGAGGTAGTGGCAGGTACTATTCTCGTCAACTCCTTTCCAGCTTCAGCTTTATTTGATTCTGGTGCATCGTATTCATTTATGTCTGCACGATTCGCGACACGGGTAGGATTGGAGCCCGAGTCATTATCAGTAAGGCTTAATATACTTACTGGTAATGGACTTGTGGGAGTAGATAGAGTGTTTTTCTCGTGTCGGATCGTAGTTAGCGGTAGAGAATTCCCAGCTAGATTGATAGAGTTCCCGATGGCCGATTATGATGTGGTCTTAGGGATGGATTGGTTGAGGAACCAGTATGCTAGAATAGACTGCCATATTGGTAGGGTTGTTTTTAGCATTCTAGGAGAGCCAGAGTTTTCATTTTCCAGAGGCGCAGTTGAGTCTTCTCCTCTGATATTGCGGATGGCAGTAGCGGCAGTTCAGTTGCCCCGGATAGTCGATGAGTTCCCAGATGTTTTCCCAGAAGAGCTTCCAGGTATGCCTCCGGAGCGGGAGATCGAGTTCACTATAGACTTGATTCCCGGGACAGCCCCAGTGTCAGAGAGAGTCTACAGGATGGCGCCGTCAGAGTTGGAGATATTATACAAGATGATTGAAGAACTTCGAACCAAGAGATTCATTCGGGCTAGTGGATCGCCTTGGGGAGCCCCGATGCTTCTTATGAAAAAGAAGAATGGTACGTCCAGGTTATGTATTGATTATCGTACCTTGAACTCAGTGACAATCAACAACAGATATCCTCTTCCGAGGATAGATGACTTGTTTGATCAACTCAAGGGGGCTTCAGTATTCTCGAAGATTGATTTACGCTCAGGTTATCTTCAGATCAGAGTCAGAGAGCAGGACATCCCGAAGACAGCTTTTAGATCGAGATATGGGCATTGGGAGTTCCTTGTTATGCCTTTTGGAGCAACCAATGCGCCGGCAGTATTCATGGACCTCATGAATCGCATCTTCATGCCTTACTTGGATCAGTTTGTGATTGTGTTCTTGGATGACATCCTGGTCTACAGCGAGAGTGAGGTGGAGCATGAGCAGCATCTCCGTATAGTTCTTCAGATCCTCAGAGAGCACCAGTTATATGCCAAGTTCAGTAAATATGAGTTTTGGCTCGATCGTATTTCATACTTGGGTCATATCATCACTCGAGGAGGAGTAGAAGTGGATCCCCAGAAGATTATGGCTATTGAGTCATGGCCAGTGCCCAGCACAGTTGCAGAGGTTCGTAGTTTTCTTGGATTGGCCGGCTACTATCGGCGGTTTGTTTCGGATTTTGTTCGAATTTTAGCGCCATTGACCCAGTTGACCCGCAAGGATGCACAGTTTGCTTAGACAGCAGAGTGTCAGAGTTCTTTTGAGCAGTTGAAGCGAGGCCTGATAACAGCTCCTATTCTCACGCTTCCAGATGGGACCGGAGGATTCTCAGTGTACTGTGATGCTTCAGGCAGAGGTTTAGGATGTGTTCTGATGCAGCATGGGAAGGTAATAGCTTATGCGTCACGACAACTTTGTGATCATGAGAGAAATTACCCAACCCATGACTTGGAGCTGGTAGCAGTGGTGTTTGCACTTAAGTTGTAGAGGCACTACTTGTATGGAGACAGGGTGGAGATTTTTATCGACCACAAGAGCCTGAAGTATGTTTTCACCCAGAAGGATCTTAACGTGCGTCAGAGAAGGTGGCTGGAGCTTCTTGTGGATTATGATGTCAACCTGCAGTATCATCCTGGGAAGGCCAATGTTGTTGCGGATGCATTGAGCAGGAGAGCGGGAGTTTATTTTCTAACAGTGCAACCAGAGCTGTTAGCAGATCTTCAGAAGATGGGTATTGAAGTTGTTCTCCCTTCCAGTGTGGCCTTGATGGCCAGTATGCAAGTTCAGTCCACTATAGTCGAGAGGATCCGGATGGCGCAGTCGGCAGATTCCAAGCTTCAGCGACTCAGAGCAGAGTGTGAGGCAGGACGAAGACCAGAGTTATGCATTCATGAGGATGGTACACTTCGACATGGTAAGCATCTTTGTGTACCCAGCGGAGATATCTGGCAGGAGATCATGTCAGAAGCGCACAGTTCGCAGTATTCCATCCATCCCGGCAGTACGAAGATGTACCGTGATATCTGGCAGCATTTCTGGTGGAATGGCATGAAGCGGAAGATAGCTCGGTTTGTCTCTCGGTGTTTCGTTTGCCAACAAGTTAAAGCCGAACATCAGAGACCGGCTGGACTTCTTCAGCCCTTACCGATTCTAGAATGGAAGTGGGAGCATGTGACCATGGATTTTATGACTGGACTACCTAGATCCCCAGCTGGTAGAGATGCTATCTGGGTTATAGTTGATCGGCTCACGAAAGTGGCTCACTTTCTTCCATTCAGAGTTGGTCAGTCGACGGCTCAGCTAGCAGAGATGTACCTCAGGCAGATTGTCAGATTACACGGTGTGCCAGTCAGTATCACCTCAGACCGGGATTCAAGATTTATGTCGTACTTTTGGCGTAGCTTGCAAGAGAGTTTGGGAACTCATCTCCAGTTTAGTTTAGCATATCACCCGCAGACAGATGGCCAGTCGGAGCGCACGATCCAGACTCTTGAAGACATGTTGCGGTCTTGCACACTTGACTTCGGTGGTTCATGGAAAGATCACTTGCACCTGGTGGAATTCTCGTACAACAACAGTTTCCAGGCCAGTATCCAGATGGCACCGTTCGAGGCACTGTATGGTAGGAAGTGCAGATCTCCGCTAGCCTGGGATGATGTTGGAGAGAGACAGATGCTCGGTCCAGAAATCATTGCTCAGACAGTTGAAGTGGTCAGGCGAGTCAGAGATCATCTTCGAGTTGCCCAAGATCGCCAGCGCCATTGGGCCGATTCTCATCGGCGCCCTCTCGAGTTTTCGGTCGGCGATCATGTATTCCTGAGGATTTTGCCTAATCGTGGCGTCATTCGTTTCGGCGTACGGGGCAAGCTTAGTCCTAGGTATATAGGACCGTTTGACATTCTGGAGCGAGTAGGAGATGTATCCTATTGTCTCGCTCTTCCGCCGTCGCTAAGCGAGGTACATGACGTGTTCCATATATCCTAATTACGATGGTATATCCCGAACCTGAGCCACATCCTGGATCATTCGGAATTGGTTGTTGGTACCAACCTTTCGTATGAGGAGAGGTCCGTGTCTATATTGGACCGAAGAGAGAAGATCCTCAAGAACAAGACTATCAAGTTAGTCCGAGTTGCTTGGGGTCATCACTCTTTGAGGAAGTCAACGTTGGAGCGTGAGGATGATATCCGAATGCGATATCCCGACTTGTTTGACTCGTGAGGTATAATGTCTTTCTTATGCCTCATGCCTTCGATTCCTTACTTGAATGAGTGATTGTCTGCCTAGTTATAGCTTGCATGTGATTAATGTAGCTTGTCATTGCTCCTCTAGCCGCTTGATTAAATTCCAAGGACGGAATTCTTTTAAGGTGGGTAGAGTTATAATGCCTGTGGTTCGTATTACGTATTTCTGGAATACGTGTACGTATTTATTCTTGTATTGCATGATTTCCTTGCTTAATTTCCTCCCTGGGCTTGGTTTATTCTTGGTTTGGGTTGGCTTGGTTCGGTTTGGGATTGTTCTTGGTTCATCATGAACCAAGGGGTGAACCCCCTACCTACCACCACCACTACCATTTATTAACCCTTCTCCATTCTCTCTCTTCATTTATCATCTTCTCCACCATTACTTCCTTATCTACCAGAGAGAGGGAGAGAGAGGTCTAGGCAAGTGCAACTTGCTTCATGGAGGAACTCTAATTTTATTGCTTCATTCTCTTCCTTACAGCATTCTAACTTACTTTAGAACTGGGCATTTTCACTTTCCATGGCTAGATTCTTCTAGATCTAAGTTTACTTTATTTTCGGATTTCTTGGGTTTTGATCTACTTAATCCTGTTATTTCTAAGTTTTGAGGGTTCTATGGTGTAGAGAATCTCGTTCTACCCCATTTTGACCTATGGAAGTTCGGATTTGGGCTCCGGATGATAGAGTTATGCAGCTTAGAAGCCATGGCTTATGGTGTACTTCTTCTCGGAAATTTAGAGAAGAAGCAAAGTCCCGAGCAGCATGGTGTACTTGACCGCATGAACATTCATGCGGCAAGTCAGTTCCAACCGCATGTACTATTGCCTTGACTTGACCGTGTGACAAGTTCATACGGCAAGTATTCCCGGTCGCATGGGACCCAGTCAGTTCAGCCGCATAGGGCTGAGGACCTTATCCTGCCGCATCAGCTTATCTTGGCCGCATGAGTTGGACCCAGCCGCATGTGCACAGCCTTGACGAGCCGCATGAACCAGACTCACTCGCTGGCCGCATGAGTCCTATATCCGCCAGCCGCATGAGATCCTGAACCTTATAAGCCGCATGAACTCTCCCCCGTCAGCCGCATAAGCAATCACCTTGACCCAGCCGCATGGAGCTCGACTTGGTTGAGCCGCATGGACTCATTTCCGCCAGCCGCAGGAGTACCCTTGCCCTCCTGGCCGCATGTGTCTTGCCCTTCTCTTGGCCGTATGAGTTCGATTTATTCCAGCCGCATGAGAATCCCTCTCCTGCGAGCCGCATGGGTCCTTAGTTCTCCCGACCCGCATGAATCTCTCCCCAGCCGCATGAACCCGACTCCTTCCCCAGCCGCATGAGATCCATCCAGGCCGCATGTGCCTTAGCCGCATGGCTCTTCTGTAGCCCTGTATATTATTATTTTATTAGATATTTAACGTCCATTTTATATCCTTACGTCTTTTGTCCTGAACTTGAAAATCATGAATTCATTTGATATGTTTGGAATTGATAATTGAGCATGACGTGACAGTGACCCGTAGGGGTACACTCCTGACAAGTGAACATGACATGACCTGATAGTGGCCCATCATGGCGCACTCTTGACCAGTACACTTGACATAAAAACCTGACATGATATATCTGATAAGCTGTTGCGACGGCTACCTGACATGACATGACCTGTATAATTACCTGGACACCGTGGGCGATTGTGCTTGTACAAATAATTCAGTCCTGTCTTGCATCATGTCTAGGAGGGGACTCCTGAGTACCACGGTCAGGAGTACCTATTGAATTGGACTAAGGCTAATAACTAGATTAATACATTAGTCATAAAGAGATCTTCCAGCTACAGGCAATCCCGTTACCTGGGCACGCCTTGGGATCTGTAGCCTGCCGTCGAGTAGGGCACATTTCTAGCACACTGTCATGTGTTGTACCCTTCAAGCTATCTAAGGGTACATTCGTTTCCTGGACGGTGTACCCACCTGAATTCAACTCTAAATCTTTTAACCCGGATAACCTGGATGGACTGCAGGGCTTGTGGCTGTGGAAGATTCTCACTGCATCTTGTTAGTAATTAGGCTTGTGACAACCCTAGTTAGTTAAAGTATCAAGCCGTAGTTCTTGCTTGGCCGTAAAATGATTGGATGGAGTCTAACCTGTCTAGTCTTGCCCTGATCTTGTCCCAGATTACTGCCTGACCAGAGTGCTTGTATTATTTTACCGATAAATGGTGAGAATTCCAAGTTTTGTTCAGACGAAGGGTTACAACCCCGGTCCTTGTTTGGTTTACGGGTTGTAACCTGGTTATCTGAATAGTTCCATGGTTATCTCGTCGTATATCATCCTGATGTATTTTTTTATTTTCTGTTCTTACTTATTTATACTATTGTGCTAATTGTTGGTTTTAGTTCCTAAGTGAAGCTTCCTTTGTGGCACTTGCTCTTTCTGGGGTCTGACCCAGCTGGTTTTGTGTGACCAGATTTCGGAGCAGCTCCAGAGGATCTATCGACCTTCCAGCCAGATGGTGGCCACTAGACGGAACCCTGGCAACGAGTGGGTTATTTTTGGCTCTCCCACTCTATTGTAAAAATATTCTTTTGAGGCGTTTAGCCGACGAGCACCTGTTTAGCTCGATTGCATTTACTTACTGTCTGCCTACGGGCTGTAACATGATTGGCAGATCCTAGGGTTGATCATGTATGACTAAACTCTTGCTAGTCCTAACATTTTGTAACGACTAGCTTCATGATCAGCTGAATATGTAATATTTGGGACGCCTTATTACTGTATATTTAATGATCATACATCTTGTAACATTTACTTACTTGCTTGTGATTGAGACATTAGGCTTGTTCATGACCATAGAAGACTGTTGGCTTGTAGTAAACCCTCATGTATCTAGACAGCCGTGACCGTATAGCGAGATGGAATCCATTTCATATACGTAGCTGGCTATGTCTGCCCACGCTCTCCAGTATTCTGGTTCTGGGGCGTGACAGGCCGCATGACTCTGATTGGCCTGAGCCGCATGAACCTTTCTTCCCGAGCCGTATGATACCCATCCCCTCCAGCAGCATGCGCCCTTTGACTCCAGCCGCATGAGCATGATCCCCTGCCGCATGAACTCGATCCCCGAGCCGCATGAGACCCATTCCCTCCCAGCCGTATGAGTGTACTACCCCTGCCGCATGAGCTGTTTCCCCCACTGCCGCATATGCCCGTTCTTCCCGAGCCGCATGAGCCCTTTTCCTTCCAGCCGCATGAGCCCACATGTTTCCCCTGGCCGCATGCGCCCACTTTTCCTGGCCGCATGAGTCCTTAGCCCCCAGCCGCATGAGCCCGAGCCGCATAGTCCTTGCATCCCGAGCCGCATGACTCTTTCTTAGCCCCTTGCATTTTATATTGAGTTGTTACATTATACATTTATCTTACGACCCTCTTTGTAACTTGGGTCCCTTGATAGAATACTTGTACTATGTTATTTTGCACATATGCTATGAACACGATAGTGACCCATAGTGGTGCACTCTTGACAAGTAATATGACATGCTAGTGGCCCGTCGTGGCTCACTCCTGACAAGTAAACCTGACATAATATTGTAATGCCTGTGGTTCATATTACGTATTTCTGGAATACGTGTACGTATTTATTCTTGTATTGCATGATTTCCTTGCTTAATTTCCTTCCTGGGTTTGGTTTATTCTTGGTTTGGGTTGGCTTGGTTCGGTTTGGGATTGCTCTTGGTTCATTATGAACCAAGGTGAACCCCCTACCTACCACCACCACTACCATTTATTAACCCTTCTCCTTTCTCTCTCTTCATTTATCATCTTCTCCACCATTACTTCCTTACCTACCAGAGAGAGAGAGAGAGGGGTCTAGGCAAGTGCAACTTGCTTCATGGAGGAACTCAAATTTTATTGCTTCATTCTCTTCCTTACTGCATTATAAAGCACTTTAGTACTTGGCATTTTTAAATTCCATGGCTAGATTCTTGTAGATCTAAGTTTATTTTATTTTCGGAATTCTTGGGTTTTGATCTACTTAATCTTGTTATTTCCTAGTTTTGATGGTTTCATGAGGTAGAGCATTTCATTCTGCCCCATTTTGACCTATGGAAGTTCGGATTTGGACTCCGGATGAAGGTTTCATGGAGCTTGGAGCATGGATTCTTGGCGTTCTTCTTCTCGAAAGCTTGGAGAAGAAGAACAGTGCAAGACTTGACCGCATGAATACTTCATGCGGCAAGTGATTCCGAGCCGCATGAGCCTTCATACGACAATCCTGGCCGCATGGGATTGACTTGACCGCATGAACATTTCATGCGGCAAGTGCTCTTTCAGCCGCATGAACTTTTTCCCTGCGAGCCGCATAGACCAGTTACTCGCTAGCCGCATGAGGACTCGAGTCCTCTCAGCCGCATGACTGTCTGGATCCCCGAGCCGCATAGGCCCTGATCCTCGAGCCGCATGAGAACCCCCAGACCCAGCCGCATGGACTTCTTAGTCCGGGCCGCATGACCCTGATTAATCCCAGCTGCATATGCATCCTTTATTTCCTGAGCCGCATGGGCTTCTACTAAGCCGTATGCGCCTGGCCCTATCCAGCCGCATGGACTTCTCTTCCGCTAGCCGCATGTGACCCACCTAATTGGGCCGCATGCGCCCTCGTTCCCTTGAGCCGCATGCGCCCCTCTTGTCTTGGCCGCATGGGTTCCAGTGACCCTGGCCGCATGCGCTCACCTAATTGAGCTGCATGTGTCTTATCCTCCCCTAGCCGCATAGGCCTGAGCCGCATGACCTTCTAATAACCCTATGTATTATTATTTATCATTAATTACCCATGTTTTGTAACTCCTTATTATATATTTTTATGCCCATTTTATATCCTTACGCCTTTTGTCCTGAACTTGATAATCTCGAATTTACTTGATATGTTGGACATGATAATTGAGCACAACATGATAGTTCCCCGTCGTGGCGCACCCCTGACAAGTAAGCATGACACGACATGATAGTGGCCCGTCGTGGCATACTCCTGACTAGTACACTTGACATGATAACCTGACATGAATTATCTTGAACAGCTGTTGCGACGGCTACCTGACATGACATGACCTGTATAAATAACATGGACACCGTGGGCGATTGTGCTTGTACAAATAAACCAGTCTTGTCTTACATCATGTCTAGGAGGGGACTCCTGAGTACCACGGTCAGGAGTACCTACTGAAATGGACTAAGGCTAAATAACTAGATTAATACATTAGTCATAAAGAGATCTCCCAGCTACAGGCAATCCCGTTACCTGGGCACGCCTTGGGATCTATAGCCTGCCGTCGAGTAGGGCACATTTCCAGCATACTGTCATGTGTTGCACCCTTCAAGCTACCTAAGGGTACATTCGTTTCCTGGACGATGTACCCACCTGAATTCAACCCTAATCTTTTAACCCGGGTAACCTGGATGGTCTGCAGGGCTTGTGGCTGTGGAATAATCTCACTACATCTTGTTAGTAATTAGGCTTGTGACAACCCTAGTTAGTTAAAGTATCAAGCCGTAATTCTTGCTTGGCCGTGAAATGATTGGATGGAGTCTAACCAGTCTAGTCTTGTCCTGATCCTGTTCCAGGTTACTGCATGACCAGAATGCTTGTATTTATTTTATCGATAAATGGTGAGAATTCCAAGTTCTGTTCAGACGAAGGGTTACAACCCCGGTCCTTGTTTGGTTTACGGGTTGTAACCTGGTTATCTTGTCGTATATCATCCTGATGTATTTTTTTTATTTCCAGTTCTTACCTTTATTTATATCTTGTGCTGATTGCTGGTTTTAGTTCCTAAGTGAAGCTTCCTTTGTGGCACTTGCTCTTTCTGGGGTCTGACCCAGCTGGTTTTGTGTGGCCATATTTCGGAACAGCTCCAGAGGATCTACCGACCTTCCAGCCAGATGGTGGCCACTAGACGGAACCCTGGCAACGAGTGGGTTATTTTTGGCTCTCCCACTCTATTGTAAAAATATTCTTTTGAGGCGTTTAGCCGACGATCACCTGTTTAGCTCGATTGCACTTTACTTACTGTCTGCCTACGAGCTGTAACATAATTGACAGATCCTAGGGTTGATCATGTATGACTAAACTCTTGCTAGTCCTAACATTTTGTAACGACTAGCTTCATGATCAGCTGAATATGTAATATTTGGGACGCCTTATTATTGTATATTTAATGATCATACATCTTGTGACTTTACTTACTTGCTTATGATTGAGACACTAGGCTTGTTCATGACCTTAGGAGACTGTTGGCTTGTAGTAAACCCTCATGTATCTGGACAGCCGTGACCGTATAGCGAGATGGAATCCATTTCATATACGTAGCTGGCTATGTCTGCCCCCGCTCTCCAGTATTCTGGTTCTGGGGCATGACATGGTTTAAGTGGTGGCCCATGCAGGTCTTGTAAATCAAGATATGTGAGGGTTTACCGAATAGATGTCTCAATCAGTATTCGTCCTTGATCTCTGCTCGTATCTTCTGAATCACTGGATTCTTGTCCTGATCATATGCTTGTATCATTGATCTTTCCTGGTCCTTCCTTATTGTTCCCTATGTCGTCTTCTTCAGCGGCCTCGTTCCTGGACCTGCCGGTCAGCAAGGTGGAGCACCTTCCGCGGACCAGCAGCAACCTGGAGATCAAGTCCAGCATTCCGGAGTAGCCTCCAGAGTCGAGCCTATTGGAGAAGAGCCCCCAGTTCAGCCAGTTCAGCCTGCCGAGCCTGATGATGGCACTTTAGTAGGACTCGTCAGGACCTTAAAAGCTTCTCAAGATCGTCGAGGAGATGCCTTGGAACAGGCAGTGACGGATATTTTAACCAGAGGAGGTCATCAGGGTAACAGCGCGGCCAACAGCTTCAAGCGCTTGAACCCTCCATTCTTCGACGGTAGTGAAGATGCTATCGTAGCCGATGCATGGCTTCAGGACACAGAGGTGATTCTAGAAGCAGCCAGGACCCCAGAGAATGAGAAGGTGGCCGTTGTGCGCCTGCAGTTGTTAGATCTTGCCCGCAGCTGGTGGGCAGCGCAGGCCGTTGGATTAGCAGCACCCATTGCTTGGGCAGTATTCAGAGAGAGATTCCAGACCAAGTATTTTGATGTTGTAGCTCGGTACGATCTACAGACGAGGTTCACTAATCTGAAGCAAAAAAGCAGAACGGTCGACGGATATGCGGCCGAGTTTTCCAGGCTTAGTCGGTTTGCTCCCACCTTGGTGGCAACCGAGTATGATAGAGCCCAGCAATTTCAGCAGGGGCTTCACCTGGAGATCTTGTTGGCAGTTGAGCAGTTTGAGTATCAGACTTTTGATGCAGTCTTGAGAGCAGCCCGGAGGCATGAGTATACCTCACAGAGGATTGTGGATAGGGCCGGAGGTCGGAAGAGATCTCACGGCCAGATGAATCAGTCTTCAATACCAGCCCCGACAGCCAGGGCTTTGACTATTGGAGCTCCGAGGCGGGCGGCCTCAGTGACGTCGGTTCAGCATTCCACTCCGACGTACCCTCAGCAGCAGAAGCAGAAGCAATCTTCCGCAGTGGGTTGTTCTCATTGTGGGAAGCCAGGCCATGTAGTGGCAGAATGTCGCAGGGCATAGGGATTGTATCTGGCTTGTGGAGCACCAGACCATAGGGTTGGATCCTACCCGAATAGGGGTGGTTTATCATCGTCCAACCTTTCTAGCTCTTCGGTGAGAGGACCAGTTCCAGTCCAGCAGCAGCAGCAGTATCCCTTGCCGAGGCCCTTGCCGCCTCAGTCCCAGGTATTCCAGCAGCAGAACCCCCAGCAGTATGCACAAGCCCAAGTCCAGAGTCAGAAAAGGCAATAAGGATTTCAGCAGAGGGGACCAACACCCCGAGGGCATGGTCAGGCTATGGCGATGACCGTGGAGGAAGGATTGGCACCAGGAGAGGTAGTGGCAGGTACTATTCTCGTCAACCCCTTTCCAGCTTCAGCTTTATTTGATTCTGGTGCATCGCATTCATTTATGTCTGTACGATTCGCGACACGGGTAGGATTGGAGCCCGAGTCATTATCAGTAAGGCTTAATATACTTACTGGTAACGGACTTGTGGGAGTAGATAGAGTGTTTTCCTCATGTCGGATCGTAGTTAGCGGTAGAGAATTCCCCGCTAGATTGATAGAGTTTCCGATGGCCGATTATGATGTGGTCTTAGGGATGGATTGGTTGAGGAACCAGTATGCTAGAATAGACTGCCACATTGGCAGGGTTGTTTTTAGCATTCCAGGCGAGCCAGAGTTTTCTTTTTCCCGAGGTAAAGTTGAGTCTTCTCCCCCGATGTTGCGGATGGCAGTAGTAGCAGTTCAGTTGCCCAGGATAGTGGATGAGTTCCCAGATGTTTTCCCAGAAGAGCTTCCAGGTATGTCTCCGGAGCGGGAGATCGAGTTCACCATAGACTTGATTCCCGGGATAGCCCCAGTGTCAGAGAGAGTCTATAGGATGGCACCGTCAGAGTTGGAGATATTGTACATGATGATTGAAGAACTTAGAACCAAGGGATTCATTCGTGCTAGTGGATCGCCTTGGGGAGCCCCGATGCTTCTTGTGAAAAAGAAGGATGGTACGTCCAGGTTATGTATTGATTATCGTACCTTGAACTCAGTGACAATTAAGAACAGATACCCTCTCCCGAGGATAGATGACTTGTTTGATCAACTTAAAGGGGCATCAGTATTCTCAAAGATCGACTTGCGCTCAGGATATCACCAGATCAGAGTCAGAGAGCAGGACATCCTGAAGACAGCTTTTAGATCGAGATATGGGTATTGGGAGTTCCTTGTTATGCCTTTTGGAGCAACCAATGCGCCGGCAGTATTCATGGACCTCATGAATCGTATCTTCATGCCTTACTTGGATCAGTTTGTGATTGTGTTCTTGGACGACATCCTGGTCTACAGCAAGAGTGAGGCGGAGCATGAGCAGCATTTCCGTATAGTTCTTCAGATCCTCAGAGAGCACCAGTTATATGCCAAGTTCAGTAAATGTGAGTTCTGGCTCGATCGCATTTCGTACTTGGGTCATATCATCACCAGAGGAGGAGTAGAAGTGGATCCCCAGAAGATTGTGGCTATTGAGTCATCGCCAGTGCCCAGCACCGTTGCAGAGGTTCGTAGTTTTCTTGGATTGGCCGGCTACTACCGGTGGTTTGTTTCAGATTTTGCTCGAATTTCAGTGCCATTGACCCAGTTGACCCGCAAAGATACGCAGTTTGCTTGGACAGCAGAGTGTCAAAGTTCTTTTGAGCAGTTGAAGCGAGGCCTGATAACAGCTCCTATTCTTACGCTTCCAGATGGAACTGAAGGATTCTCAGTGTACTGTGATGCTTCAGGCAGAGGTTTAGGATGTGTTCTGATGCAGCATGGGAAGGTAATAGCTTATGCGTCACGACAACTTCGTGATCATGAGAGGAATTACCCAATCCATGACTTGGAGCTGGCAGCAGTAGTGTTTGCACTTAAGTTGTGAAGGCACTATTTGTACGGAGACAGGGTGGAGATTTTCACCGACCATAAGAGCCTGAAGTATGTTTTCACCCAGAAGGATCTTAACATGCGTCAGAGGAGATGGCTGGAGCTGCTTGTGGATTATGATGTCAACTTGCAGTATCATCCCGGGAAGGCCAACGTCGTAGCAGATGCATTGAGCAGAAGAGCCGGAGTTTATTTCCTAACAGCACAACCAGAGCTGTTAGCAGATCTTCAGAAGATGGGTATTAAAGTTGTTCTCCCTTCCAGTGTGGCCTTGATGGCCAGTATACAAGTTCAGTCCACTATAGTCGAGAGGATCCGGATGGCGCAGTCGACAGATTCCAAGCTTCAGCGACTCAGAGCAGAGTGTGAGGCAGGATGAAGACCAGAGTTATGCATTCATGAGGATGGTACACTTCGACATGGTAAGCATCTTTGTGTACCCAGCGGAGATATCCGATAGGAGATCATGTCAAAAGCGCACAGTTCGCAGTATTCCATCCATCCCGGCAGTACGAAGATGTACCGTGATATCCGGCAGCATTTCTGGTGGAATGGCATGAAGCGGGAGATAGCTCGGTTTATCTCTCGGTGTTTGGTTTGCCAACAAGTTAAAGCCGAACATTAGAGACCGGCTGGACTTCTTCAGCCCTTACCGATTCCAGAATGGAAGTGGGAGCATGTGACCATGGATTTTGTAACTGGACTACCTAGATCCCCAGCTGGTAGAGATGCTATCTGGGTTATAGTTGATCGGCTCACGAAAGTGGCTCACTTTCTTCCATTCAGAGTTGGTCAGTCGACGGCTCAGCTAGCAGAGATATACCTCAGGCCGATTGTCAGATTGCACGGTGTGCCAGTCAGTATCACCTCGGACCGAGATTCAAGATTTACGTCGCACTTTTGGCGTAGCTTGCAAGAGAGTTTGGGAACTCATCTCCAGTTTAGTTCAGCATATCACCCGCAGACAGGTGGCCAGTCGGAGCGCACGATCCAGACTCTTGAAGACATGTTGCGGTCTTGCACACTTGACTTCGGTGGTTCATGGGAAGATCACTTGCACCTGGTGGAATTCTCGTACAACAACAGTTTCCAGGCCAGTATCCAGATGGCACCGTTCGAGGTACTGTATGGTAGGAAGTGCAGATCCCCGCTAGACTGGGATGATGTTGGAGAGAGACAGATGCTCGATCCAGAAATGATTGCCCAGACAGTTGAAGTGGTCAGGCGAGTCAGAGATCATCTTCGAGTTGCCCAAGATCGCCAGCGCCATTGGACCGATTCTCATCGGCGCCGTCTCGAGTTTTCGGTCGGCGATCATGTATTCCTGAGGATTTTATCTAACCGTGGCGTCATTCGTTTCGGCGTATGGGGCAAGCTTAGTCCTAGGTATATAGGACCGTTTGACATTCTGGAGCGAGTAGGAGATGTATCCTATCGTCTCGCTCTTCCGCCGTCGCTAAGCGAGGTGCATGACGTGTTCCATGTATCCCAATTACGATGGTATATCTCGGACCTGAGCCACATCCTGGATCATTCGGAATTGGTTGTTGGTACCAACCTTTCGTATAAGGAGAGGCCCGTGTCTATATTGGATCGGAGAGAGAAGATCCTCAAGAACAAGACTATCAAGTTAGTCCGAGTTGCTTGGGGTCATCACTCTTTAGGGGAGTCAACGTGGGAGCGTGAGGATGATATTCGATCGCGATATCCCGACTTGTTTGACTCGTGGGGTATAATGTCTTTCTTATGCCTCATGCCTTCGATTCCTTGCTTGAATGAGTGATTGTCTGCCTAGTTATAGCTTGCATGTGATTAATGTAGCTTGTCATTGCTCCTCTAGCCTCTTAATTAAATTCCGAGGACAAAATTCTTTTAAGGTGGGTAGAGTTGTAATGCCTGTGGTTCGTATTACGTATTTCTGGAATACGTGTACGTATTTATTCTTGTATTGCATGATTTTCTTGCTTAATTTCCTTCCTGGGCTTGGTTTATTCTTGGTTTGGGTTGGCTTGGTTTGGTTTGGGATTGCTCTTGGTTCATTATGAACCAAGGTGAACCCCCTACCTACCACCACCGCTACCATTTATTAACCCTTCTCCTTTCTCTCTCTTCATTTATCATCTTCTCCACCATTACTTCCTTACCTACCAGAGAGAGAGAGAGAGGGGTCTAGGCAACTGCAACTTGCTTCATGGAGGAACTCAAATTTTATTGCTTCATTCTCTTCCTTACTGCATTCTAAAGCACTTTAGTACTTGGCAATTTTAAATTCCATAGCTAGATTCTTGTAGATCTAAGTTTATTTTATTTTTGGAATTCTTGGGTTTTGATCTACTTAATCTTGTTATTTTCTAGTTTTGATGGTTTCATGTGGTAGAGCATTTCATTCTGCCCCATTTTGACCTATGGAAGTTCGGATTTGGACTCCGGATGAAGGTTTTATGGAGCTTGGAGCATGGATTCTTGGCGTTCTTCTTCTCGGAAGCTTGGAGAAGAAGAACAGTGCTAGACTTGACTGCATGAATACTTCATGCGGCAAGTGATTCCGAGCCGCATGGGCTTCTACTAAGTCGCATGCGCCTGGCCCTATCCAGCCGCATGGACTTCTCTTCCGCTAGCCGCATGAGACCCACCTAATTGGGCCGCATGCGCCCTCGTTCCCCTGAGCCGCATGCGCCCCTCTTGTCTTGGCCGCATGGGTTCCAGTGACCCTGGCCGCATGCGCTCACCTAATTGAGCCGCATGTGTCTTATCCTCCCCTGGCCGCATAGGCCTGAGCCACATGACCATCTAATAACCCTGTGTATTATTATTTATCATTAATTACCCATATTTTGTAACTCCTTATTGTATATTTTTATGCCCATTTTATATCCTTACGCCTTTTGTCCTGAACTTGATAATCCTGAATTTATTTGATATATTGGACATGTAATTGAGCACGACATGATAGTGCCCCGTCGTGGCGCACCCCTGACAAGTAAGCATGACATGACATGATAGTGGCCCGTCGTGGCGCACTCCTGACTAGTACACTTGACATGATAACCTGACATGAATTATCTTGAACAGCTGTTGCGACGGCTACCTGACATGATATGACCTGTATAAATAACATAGATACCGTGGGCGATTGTGCTTGTACAAATAAACCAGTCTTGTCTTGCATCATGTCTAGGAGGGGACTCCTGAGTAACACGGTCAGGAGTACCTACTGAAATGGACTAAGGCTAAATAACTAGATTAATACATTAGTCATAAAGAGATCTTCCAACTACAGGCAATCCCGTTACCTGGGCACGCATTGGGGTCTGTAGCCTGCCGTCGAGTAGGGCACATTTCTAGCACACTGTCTTGTGTTGCACCCTTCAAGCTACCTAAAGGTATATTCGTTTCCTGGACGATGTACCCACCTGAATTCAACCCTAATCTTTCAACCCGGGTAACCTGGATGGTCTGCAGGGCTTGTGGCTATGGAATAATCTCACTACATCTTGTTAGTAATTAGGCTTGTGACAACCCTAGTTAGTTAAAGTATCAAGCCGTAATTCTTGCTTGGCCGTGAAATGATTGGATGGAGTCTAACCAGTCTAGTCTTGTCCTGATCATGTTCCAGGTTACTGCATGACCAGAATGCTTGTATTTATTTTACCGATAAATGGTAAGAATTCCAAGTTCTGTTCAGACGAAGGGTTACAACCCCGGTCCTTGTTTGGTTTACGGGTTGTAACCTGGTTATCTGAATAGTTCCATGGTTATCTCGTCGTAAATCATCCTGATGTATTTTCTTTATTTCCAGCTCTTACCTTTATTTATATCTTGTGCTGATTGCTGGTTTTAGTTCCTAAGTGAAGCTTCCTTTGTGGCACTTGCTCTTTCTGGGGTCTGACCCAGCTGGTTTTGTGTGGCCAGATTTCGGAGCAGCTCCAGAGGATCTACCGACCTTCCAGCCAGATGGTGGCCACTAGACGGAACCCTGGCAACGAGTGGGTTATTTTTGGCTCTTCCACTCTATTGTAAAAATATTCTTTTGAGGCATTTAGCCGACGATCACCTGTTTAGCTCGATTGCACTTTACTTACTGTCTGCCTACGGGCTGTAACATGATTGACAGATCCTAGGGTTGATCATGTATGACTAAACTCTTGCTAGTCTTAACATTTTGTAACGACTAGCTTCATGATCAGCTGAATATGTAATATTTGGGACGCCTTATTATTGTATATTTAATAATCATACATCTTGTGACTTTACTTACTTGCTTATGATTGAGACACTAGGCTTGTTCATGACCTTAGAAGACTGTTGGCTTGTAGTAAACCCTCATGTATCTGGACAGCCGTGACCGTATAGCGAGATGGAATCTATTTCATATACGTAGCTGGCTATGTCTGCCCCCGCACTCCAGTATGCTGGTTCTGGGGCGTGACAGATATACCTCGATATGCTGTTGTGACGGATAGCATGAAATGTCAAGAATGGATGGCCTGGACACCGTGGACGATTGTGTTTGTACAAATAAACCGGTATTGTCTTGCATCATGTCTAGGACAGGGACCCCTGAGTACCACGGTCAGGGGTACCTACTGAAATTGACTAAGGCTAATAACTAGAAAAATCCAGTAGTCATGAAGAGATTTTCCAGCTACAGGCAATCCCGTTATCTGGGCGCGTATGTGGACTTGTTGTCTGCCCACGAGTAGGGCACATTTCCAGCATATTGTCATGTGTTGCACCCTTCATGAATGGATATTCGACCTGGATAACCTGGATGGTCTGCAGGGCTTGTGGCTGTTGGAATAATCTTATTACATCTTGCTAGTAACTAGGCCTGTGATAACCCTAGTTAGTTAAAGTATCAAGTCGTACTCATTGCTTGGCCGTGATTGATTGGAGGGAGTTTAACCCAGTCTAGTCTTGTCCTGACTCTGTACAAGATTGTTACATGACCTGAATGTATGACCTGAATGCTTGTGCTTTACTTTATTGATAAATGGTATGAAACCAAGTTCCGTTCAGATAAAGAGTTACAAATTCGGTCCTTGTTTGGTTTAAGGGTTGTAACTTGGTTATCTAGTCCCATGGTTATCCTATCGTATATCTTCATGATTTCCATATTTCTAGTCTTTTATTATATAATTATATTCTTGTGCTAATTGCTGGTTTTAGTTCTTAAGTGAAGCCTCCTTTGTGGCACTTGCTCTTTCTGGGATCTGACCCAGCTGGTTTTGTATGGCCAGATACCGGAGCAGCTCCAGAGGATCTACCGACCTTCCAGCCCGATGGTGACCACCAGGCATAATTCGGGCAACGAGTGGGTTTATTTTTGTCTTTTCCACTCTATTGTAAAAAAAATTCTTTGAGGCATTTAGCCGACGAGCATGTGTTAGCTCGATTGCACTTACTTATTGTCTGCCTACGGGCAGTAACATGATTGGCAAATCCTAGGGTTGATCATGTATGACTGAAACTCTTGCTAGTTTTCACATTTTGTAATGACTAGCTTCATGATCATCCAAATATGTAATGTATGGGACACCTTACTATTGTATATTTGGTGCTCTGACATCTTGTAACTGTTATTACTTGCTTGAGATTGAGACAATAGGCATGTTCATGACCATAAGAGACTGATGGCTTGTAGTTAAACCCTCATGTATCCAGACAGCCGTGACTGTATAGTGAGGTGGGTTGCACTTCAATATACGTAGCTGGCTATGTTCGCCTCCGCTCTCCAGTATTCTGGTTTTGGGGCGTTACATGGTTTAAGTGGTGGCCCATACAGGTCTTGTAAATCAAGATATGTGAGGGTTACTGAATAGATGTCTCAATCAGCACTCGCCCTTGATCTCTGCTCGTATCCTCTGAATCCCTAAAATCTTGACCTGATCACATGCTTGTATCTTTGATCTGTCATGGTCCTTCCTCATTGTTCCCTATGTCGTCTTCTTCAGCGGCATTGTTCCTGGTCCTACCAATCGGCAAGGCGGAGTACCTCCCGTAGACCAGCAGCAACCTGGAGATCAAGCCCAACATTCAGGAGTAGCCTCCAGAGTCATGCCTACTGGGGTCAAGAGCCACCAGTTCAGCCAGCCCAGCCTGTCGAGCCTGATGATGGCACCTTGGTGGGTCTCATCAGGACATTGTTAGCTTCTCAAGATCGTCGGGGCAATGCCCTGCACCAGGCAGTATAAGATGCTCTGAGCAGGGGTGGTCATCAAGGTAACAGTGCGGCCAACAGTTTCAATCGCTTGAACCCTCCCTTCTTCGATGGCAGCGAAGATGCTATTGCTGCTGATGCATGGCTTCAGGACACTGAGGTCATTCTAGAAGCAGCCAGGACTCCAGAAGACGAGAAGGTGGACGTGGTGCGCCTGCAGTTATTGGATCTTGCCCGCAGCTTGTGGGCAGCGCAGGCCGTTGGATTAGTGGCGCCTATTGCCTGGGCAGTGTTCCGTAAGAGATTCCAGACAAAGTACTTCGATGCTGTAGCTCGGTACGATCTGCAGACGAGGTTCACCAATCTGAAGCAGATGGGCAGGACGGTCGACGGATATGCGGTCGAGTTTTTGAGACTTAGTCGGTTTGCTCCCACCTTGGTGGCGACCGAGTTTGATAGAGCCCAGCGGTTCCAGCAGGGGCTCCATCTAGAGATTTTAGTGGCAGTAGAGCAGTTTGAGCATCAGACTTTCGATGCAGTATTGAGAGCAGCTAGAAGGCATGAGTATACCTCCCAGAGTATCGTGGACCGGACCGAAGGTCGGAAGCGATCCCACGACCAGATGAACCAGTCTTCAGCACCAGCCCCGGCAGCTAGGGCTTTGACCATTAGAGCTCCGAGGTGGGCGGCTTCAGTTACGTCGATCCAGCATTCGACCCCGACATATCCTCAACAGCAGAAGCAGAAGCAGACTTCCGCAATGGGTTGCACTCATTGTGGGAAGCCAGGACATGTGGTAGCAGAATGTCGCAGAGCGCAGGTCTTGTGTTTGGCTTATGGAGCACCGGACCATAGGGTTGGGAACTGCCCGAATAGGGGGAGTTCATCTTCTTCAACCTTTTCTATCCCTCAGTTAGGGGACCAACCCCAGCACCAGTCCAGCAGCAGCAGCAGTACCCATTACCGAGGCCCTTGCCGCCTCAGACCCAAGCATTTTAGCAGTAGAATCCCCAGCAGTATGTGCAAGCCCAAGCCCAGATTCAGAACCAGAAGAGAGGTTTCCAGCAGAGGGGACCAGCACCTAGAGGGCATGGTCAGGCAATGGCGATGACCGTATAAGAAGGATTGGCACTAGGTGAGGTAGTGGCAGGTACTATTCTCGTCAACTCCTTTCCAGCATCAGCGTTATTTGATTCTGGTGTATCGCATTCATTCATGTCTGCACGATTTGCGACATAGATAGGATTGGAGTCCGAGTCTTTATCAGTAAGGCTCAATATTCTTACTGGTAACGGTCTTGTGGGAGTAGATAGAGTGTTTTCCTCGTGTCGGATCGTAGTTAGCGGTAGAGAGTTCTCCGCTAGATTGATAGAGTTTCCGATGGCCGATTATGATGTGGTCTTAGGGATGGATTGGTTGAGGAACCAGTATGCTAGGATAGACTGCCATGTTGGCAGGGTTGTTTTTAGCATTCCAGGCAAGCCAGTGTTTTCCTTTTCTCGAGGCAAAGTTGAACCTTCTCCTCTAGTATTGCGGATGGCAGTGGCAGCAGTGCAGTTGCCCCGGATAGTCGAGGAGTTTCCAGATGTTTTTCCAGAAGAGCTTCTAGGAATGCCGCCAGAGCGAGAGATTCGAGTTTACTATCTACTTGATCCCAAGGACAGCCCCAGTGTCAGAGAGAGTCTACAGGATGGCACCGTCAGAGTTAGAGATATTATACAAGATGATTGAAGAACTCACGACCAAGGGATTCATTCGTGCTAGTGGATCGCCTTGGGGAGCCCCGATGCTTCTTGTGAAAAAGAAGGATGGTACGTCCAGATTATGTGTAGATTATCGTATCTTGAACTCAGTGACAATCAAGAACAGATACCCTCTCCCGAGGATAGATGACTTGTTTGATCAACTCAATGGGGCAGCAGTATTCTCGAAGAATGATTTGCGGTCAGGATACCATCAGATCAGAGTCAGAGAGCAGGATATCCCAAAGACAGCTTTCAGATCTAGATATGGGCATTGGAAATTCCTTGTTATGCCATTTGGAGCAACCAATGCACCGGCTGTATTCATAGACCTCATGAATCGTATCTTCATGCCTTATTTGGATCAGTTCGTGATTGTGTTATTAGACGACATCCTCGTCTACAGCAAGAATGAAGCGGAGCATGAGCAGCATCTCAAAGTTGTCCTCCAGATTCTTAGAGAGCACCAGTTGTATGCGAAGTTCAGTAAATGCGAGTTCTGGCTCGATCGTATTTCATACTTGGGTTATATCATCACTAGAGGAGGAGTAGAAGTGGATCCCCAGAAGATCGTGGCTATTGAGACGTGGCCAGTTCCCAGCACAGTTGCAGAAGTTTGCAGTTTTCTTGGCTTGGCCGGCTACTACCGGTGATTTATTTTAGACTTTGCTCAGATTTCAACGCCATTGACCTAGTTGACCCGCAAGGATATGCAGTTTGCTTGGACAACAGAATGCCAGGATTCTTTTGAGAAGTTGAAGCGAGGCTTAATGACGGCACCCATTCTCACGCTTCCAGACGGGACCGGGGGATTCTCAGGGTATTGTGATGCTTCAGGCCGAGGTTTGGGATGTGTTTTGATACAGCATGGGAAGGTAATAGCTTATGCGTCACGTCAACTTCGTGATCATGAGAGAAATTACCCAACCCATGACTTGGAGTTGGCAGCAGTAGTATTTGCACTTAAGCTTTGGAGACACTACTTGTATGGAGATAGAATGGAGATTTTCACCGATCACAAGAGCCTGAAGTATGTGTTTACTCAGAGATCATCTTCGCGTCGCACAAGATCGCCAGCGTCATTGGGCCGATTCTCATCGGCGTCCCCTTGAATTTTCTGTCAGCGACTATGTATTCCGTAGGATCTCGCCTAACCGTGGCGTCATTCATTTCGGCGTACGGGGAAAGCTTAGTCCTAGGTATATAGGGTCGTTTGACATCCTGGAGCGAGTAGGAGATGTGTCCTATCGTCTCACTCTTCTGCCGTCGTTATGTGAGGTGCATGATGTCTTCCATGTATCCCAATTACGACGGTATATCCCGGATCCGAGTCATGTCCTTGATCATTCGGAATTGGTTGTTGGTACCAACCTTTCGTATGAGGAGAGGCCCGTATCCATATTAGACCGAAGAGAGAAGATACTCAAGAACAAGACTATCAAGTTAGTCCGTGTTGCTTGGGGTCATCACTCCTTGGGTGAGTCAATGTGAGAGCGTGAGGATGATATCCGATCGCGATATCCCGACCTGTTTGACTCGTAAGGTATAATATCTTTCTTATACCTTATGCTTTCAATTCCTTGCTTGAATGAATGATTGCATGATGGACTGCTTAGTATAGCTTGCTCATGATTAGTATAGCTTGTTCTTGTCCCTCTAGTCTCTTGATTAAATTTCGAGGACGGAATTCTTTTAAGGTGGGTAGAGTTGTAATGACCATAGTCCGTATTACGTATTTTGGTATACGTGTACGTATTTTGACTCATATTGCATGTCTCATTGCATGGTTTATTTTAGTATTTCATTGGTTATGGTTCATCTTGGTTTGGCTTGGTTTGGGTTGCTTTTGGGTTCATCATGAACCAAAAGGAAAATCCCACCTACCACCACCATCATCATTTATATTCCACCTACTTTTCTCTCTCCTCATAACTCAACATTTACTTCTTCTTCTTCTTCTTCCTCCCTGGCGTAGAGCTCCACCTACCCCCTCTCCCACCGACAAGTGCACCTTGCTTCATAGAGGAGCTCAAGTTTTATTGTTTCATTTTCTTCCTCACGAGATTCTAAGACCCTTTAGTACTTAGCACTTTTAATTTCTATGGCTCATTTTGTGTAGATCTAAACTTGTTTCAATTTCGGATTTCTTGGGTTTTGATCTATTAAACCTTGTTATTTGCAAGTTTTGAGTATTCCAGGTTGTAGAGAATTTTGTTCTACCCCATTTTGACCTATGGAAGTCTGAGTTCTGGCCTTAAATGATAGATTTATGGAGCTTGGAAGCAATGGCCTTATGGTTCTTCTTCTCGGAAAATTGGAGAAGAGGAACAGTGCTTGACCGCATGGCTTTTCATGCGGCAAGTTTCCTCCGGCCGCATGGCCCTTAGCCGCATGGCATTGCTTGGACCGGGCCGCATGGACTCCTTTTTCTCCTGGCCGCATGAACTTCTTTTCCCAGCCGCATGAACCCGATCCTCCTAACCGCATGGGACTTAGCCGTATGGCATTGCTTGGACCGGGCCGCATAACTCTGATTGGCCCGAGCCGCATGAACCTTTCTCTCCGAGCCGCATGAGACCCATCCCCTCCAGCCGCATGCACCCTTTTACTCCAACCGCATGAGCATGATCCCCTATCGCATGAACTCGATCCCCGAGCCGCATGAGACCCATCCCCTCCCAGCCGCATGAGTGTACTACCCCTGCCGTATGAGCTGTTTCCTCCACTGTCGCATATGCCCGTTCTTCCCGAGCCGCATGAGCCCTTTCCCTTCCAGCCGCATGAGCCCACATGTTTCCCCTGGCCGCATGCGCCCACTTTTTCTGGAGGCATGAGTCCTTAGCCCCCGGCCGCATGAGCTCGAGCCGCATGGTCCTGCACCCCGAGCCGCATGACTCTTCCTTAGCCCCTTGCATTTTATGTTGAGTTGTTACATTATACATTTGTCTTACGACCCTCTGTGTAACTTGGGTCCCTTGATAGAATACTTGTACTATGTTATTCTGCACATATGCCATGAACACGACAGTGACCCGTAGTGGTGCACTCTTGACAAGTAACATGACATGCTAGTGGCCCGTCGTGGTGCACTCCTGACAAGTAAACCTGACATGATATACCTCGATATGCTGTTGCGACGGCTAGCATGACATGACAATAATGAATGGCCTGGACACCGTAGACAATTGTGTTTGTGCAAATGAACCGGTATTGTCTTGCATCATGTCTAGGACAGGGACCCCTAAGTACCACGGTCAGGGGTACCTACTGAAATTGACTAAGGCTAATAACTAGAATAATCCAGTAGTCATGAAGAGATTTCCCAGCTACAGGCAATCCCGTTATCTGGGTGCACATGTGGACTTGTAGCCTGCCGACGAGTAGGGCACATTTCCAGCACACTATCATGTGTTGCACCCTTCATGAACAGATATTCGACCTGGATAACCTGGATGGTCTGCAGGGCTTGTGGCTGTTGGAATAATCTCATTGCATATTGCTAGTAACTAGGCCTGTGATAACCCTAGTTAGTTAAAGTATCATGCCGTACTCATTGCTTGGCCGTGATTGATTGGATGGAGTTTAACCCAGTCTAGTCTTGTCCTGACTCTGTACAAGATTGTTACATGACCTGAATGTATGACCTGAATGCTTGTGCTTTACTTTATTGATAAATGGTATGAAACCAAGTTCCGTTCAGATGAAGAGTTACAACCCCGGTCCTTGTTTGGTTTATAGGTTGTAACTTGGTTATCTGAATAGTCCCATGGTTATCCTATCGTATATCTTTATGATTTCCATATTTCTAGTCTTTTATTATATAATTATATTCTTGTGCTAATTGCTGGTTTTAGTTCTTAAGTGAAGCCTCCTTTGTGGCACTTGCTCTTTCTGGGATCTGACCCAGCTGGTTTTGTATGGCCAGATACCGGAGCAGCTCCAGAGGATCTACCGACCTTTCAGCCCGATGGTGACCACCAGGCATAATCCGGGCAACGAGTGGGTTTATTTTTGTCTTTCCCACTCTATTGTAAAAAAATTTCTTTGAGGCATTTAGCCGACGAGCACGTGTTAGCTCGATTGCACTTACTTACTATCTGCCTACGGGCTGTAACATGATTGGCAAATCCTAGGGTTGATCATGTATGACTGAAACTCTTGCTAGTTTTCACATTTTGTAATGACTAGCTTCATGATCATCCAAATATGTAATGTATGGGACGCCTTACTATTGTATATTTTGTGCTCTGACATCTTGTAACTGTTATTACTTGCTTGAGATTGAGACAATAGGCTTGTTCATGACCATAAGAGACTGATGGCTTGTAGTTAAACCCTCATGTATCTAGACAGCCGTGACCATATAGTGAGGTGGGTTGCACTTCAATATACGTAGCTGGCTATGTTCGCCCCCGCTCTCCAGTATTCTGGTTCTGGGGCGTTACAAGAAACATGACATAATCGATATTTACTCAGGCCAATTTAATGAATAACCGTTTCATCCAAAATTCCTAATTCACGACAAAGAAAGTTGTATCTCTATTCGGATAGTGGTTTAGTAAAGAAATCTGCCAGCTGATGATTAGTGTCAATAAATTCTAAATTTATAGTGTCATTTTGTTAATGATCACGCAAAAAGTAGTGACGAATTTCAATATGTTTCGTGCGTGAGTTACATTTAGGGTTCTTAGTAAGGTTGATAGCACTAGTGTTATCACAAAATATAGGAATGTGCATAAAAGATAGGTTGTAGTCTGTAAGGGTTTGCTTCATCCATAGAATTTGTGCCCAACAACGACCAGCTGCGATGTATTCAGCTTCTGTTGTGGATAGTGCGACAGAATTCTGCTTCTTGCTAAACCATGAGACTAGAGTCTTGTCTAATAAATGACACGTGCCGCTCGTACTTTTACGGTCGACTTTGCATCCTGCAAAATCAGCATCCGAATAACCAATAAGGTCGAAGGATGTGGATTTGGGATACCACAAGCCCACTGTAACAGTACCCTTAAGGTAACGAAAGATACGCTTAACGGCTGACATGTGTGATTCCTTAGGACTAGCTTGATAGCGAGCACACAGACAAACACTAAACATGATATCGGGACGACTAGCAGTTAAGTAAAGTAGACTACCAATCATACCTCGATACTTACATTAGTCAACAGGTATGCCGTTTTCATCAGGTTCCAGCTTGGTCGTAGTAGCCATAGGGGTACTGATTGGTTTGACGTTGTCAAGATCAAACTTCTTCAGCATATCCTTTATGTATTTTGATTGGCTGATGAAAGTTACTTGCGAAGTATGTTTGACTTGCAATCCAAAGAAGTAGGTGAGCGCCCCCATCATGCTCATCTCAAATTCGTTCTGCATACACTTAGCGAAATCTTGGCATAAATTTTCATTAGTGGACCCAAATATGATATCATCAACATAAATTTGAACTAAAAGAATAGTATCTTGAAAACTTTTAATAAAAAGTGTAGTGTCAATCTTCCCTTTTGAAACACCTTTATCTAGTAAGAAATTGCTTAGGCATTCATACCAAGCTCTGGGGCTTGTTTGAGGCCATATAGCGCTTTCTTAAGTTTGAAAATATGGTCGGGAAATTTATGATTTTTAAAACCAGGGGGTTGTTTTACAAAAACTTCCTCCTTAATAAAACTATTCAGAAAAGCACTTTTGACATCCATTTGGAAAAGTTTAAAATTTTGAAAATTTGCAAAGGCACAAAGCATCCGAATGAATTCAAGTCTTGCAACAGGAGCATACGTCTCATCGTAGTCGATACCTTTCTCTTGGTTGTATCCTTGAGCTACTAGACGAGCTTTGTTGCGAGTGACTGAACCATCTTCATTTACTTTGTTACGAAAAACCCATTTAGTACCAATAATCGAATGGTTAGCTGGTTTAGGAACAAGTTCCCAGACCTGGCTTCTTTCGAATTGGTTGAGTTCTTCTTGCATAGTCCGTGTGATACCTCACCTATTACCAAGTTTTCTGGGTGTGACGGCTTGAACGCGAACTTCTTCGGTAAGCCCTCCAGAGAATTGGTTTCAGGGGTAGTATTCATCGGCGTGGAAGTTGATGGTTCAACATCATCGTCGGGGACAGCTGCTGCACTATTTTCCTCATCAAAAGTCACATTAGTAGATTCTTCCATAATCATTAAGCGTTTGTTGAACACTCTATATCCCTTACTCTTGGCAGCATAGCCAAGAAAAATACCGTCGTCAGCTTTGGCATCAAACTTGCCTAAGTTGTCTTTGGTGTTTAGGATAAAACAGCGACAACCAAACACTCTAAAATATGAGACATTAAGAGTCCTACCAAACCAAAGTTCGTATGGTGTTTTCTTCGAAATAGGTCGAATAAGCACCCTATTTAAAATATAGCACACTGTACTGACAACTTCTGCCCAAAAATATTTCGGAAGTGAAAATTTATTCAACATGACTCTAGCCATATCGCCAAGAGTCCTATTCTTCCGCTCCACAATACCATTTTGTTGAGGAGTTCGAGGACAAGAAAACTCATGATCAAAACCATTTGTTTCGCAAAATTTTTCAAAATCAGAATTTTTGAATTCGTCTCCATGATCACTTCGGATTCGAGTAATCATGTAGCCTTTTTTCATTTTGGACCTTTTTGGCAAAGATTTTGAAAACTGAAATAACATCGCTTTTGTTTGTAAGAAAGAAAATCCAAGTAAATCTTGAAAAATCATCTACTATAACAAAAGCATAGAGTTTTCCACCAAGACTGGCTACTCTACTGGGACCAAATAAGTTCATGTGCAGTAATTGCAAGGGTCTAGTAGTACTTACAGTGTTTATGGAATAAAATGAAGATTTGGTTGCCTTATTCAGTTCACATTCGGCACATACCGTATCCTTCTTGAATGTAATGTCGGGCAGACCTCTTATTAGCTTCTTTGTCGATAGCCTGGATATAGTATCCATATTAGCATGACCAAGATGCTGGTGCCACAACAATCTTTCATCCTTGTGGGCGTAAAGGCATCTTCTTGTACTATTAGTATTTCTAGATAGATAGAAAATATAAATGTTATCTTCTCTCATCCCTTCAAAAGCAATATCTCTCGTTGAACTATCAAAAATATAGCATTCGTTTTGTCCAAAGTTAATATCATATCCATGATCAGCAAGATGACTTATGCTGAGAAGGTTATGCTTTAACTCGGTCACTAAGCAAACATCCTTTATTACATGAGAAGGAGGATAACCAATAGTACCATTACCTATGATGTAGCCCTTTAAATTGTTACCAAAAGATACATCTCCTTCCCTCTTCATCGATAGTGATGCGAAAAGATTTGCGTCTCCCGTCATATGTCGCGAGCATCCACTATCGAGAATCCACTTACTTTTAGTTGAGGAAGGAAGGTCCACCTACATCACGAGTAGATGTAACCTTTGGTAACCAAGTTCTTGTGGGTCCTAAAATATTAGTCTTTGGTACCCATGCATATAGATTAATATCAACTAATTTTCTAATTCTACACTGTGGTGAGATATGGCCATGTAATCAACAATATGTGCAAGTAGCATGCTTATTTGTGTTGGGAGCAGGTTGATAGTGATGTCTATATGCAGTATGGTGATAGTTGTGTGGAACAGCAGGATAGTGACTATATGTAGCAGCAGGATGATAGTTATGTCTATGTGCAGCATGGTGATAGTTAGCAAGATAGTGACTGTGTGTAGTAGTAGGATAATAGTTATGAGTAGATTGAGAATGATGTCTATGTGCATGTGGTTTACGTGTTGCATGGGAGTACGTGTACATATAAGCATGGTTACGTGCTGCATGTAGGTGACGTGTTTTACTATTGTGAGTGGTGTTGTGTTTTGTGTGTGTTTTGTGACTGTGTAATTGGGTTTGAGGTTGAGCATCCTGTTTCCCCAATCTAATCTCTAATTTCTTAGAGACAGCATTCAGTTCATTACACTTAGCATTTAGACCATCAATCTTAGCAATAGAGATCTTGTGTTTGTTCTTTTCTTCAGCAAGCTCTTTGTTGAATGCTGAGATCTCACGTGTTTGCTTTTCAATAAGTGCTTCGGCATCATGTAGGCTTAACTTAAGCTTGGACACCTCATCAGTGACTTCTGTGGGTGGACTGTCTCTAACATTATCAAGTAAAGATGAAAGATTTTGAATCTCTATTTCATAGCCTTTGATTTTCTTCTTGGCATGCTTATATTTACTAATGACTTTCTTGTGATCATTTAGTAAGTCATCAAAAGCATCGCCAAGTTCATCAAAAGTAAAGTCATCAAGAGTTTCGCTAGTTACCTTCTCGGATGTTGCCATTAGGCAGACATTCGCGGTGTCTTGAGGAGAGTCATTTTCTTCCTCAGAATCACTTGCTTTGCTTTCGTACCAAATGCTGGTATTGGCATACTTTCTTGAAGAAGGCTTCTTGTAGGGCTTCTCATATCTGTTACCTTTCTTTGCGAAGGGACAGTCCTTTCGAACGTGTCCAGTCTTTTTGCAGCCGTAGCACGTTGGTTCTTCCTCGTCGTCTTCTTGTTGTTCCTTCTTTCTTCGATTGAAACGAAGGAACTACTTGAAGTTGCGGACTAGAAGAGCTTGATCATCACCTTCAGAATTGTCGTCGTCAGTCTCTTCAGGATCAACCCTTCGACGATGAGCTTTTAGGGCAATCTCTTTTGCCTTTCGAGCAGGTTCGTCGAAGTCTTTGAGGTCGAGCTCGTGGGTCATCAGCTTTTCCATCAAAGTTTCCATAAACATTTTGGTGAGATCATTGCCTTCTATAATAGCTGTTACCTTAGGGTTCCAGATCTTCGGTAACCCCTAAGTAACTTGCGGATCTTCTCATAATTTGTATATTGTTTGCCAAGAGATAACAGAGGGTTGATGACGTCAAGGAACCTTGTAAAAATTTGGGTGATCGCCTCATTCGGCTTCATTTTGAACGCCTTGTATTTTTGAGTAAGACGGCTGATTTTAGATTCCTTGACTTGAGTGGTTCCTTCATGCGTCACTTCTAGAAGCTTCCATACTTCGTGCGAGGTGGTGCATGCCGAGACCCTGTTAAATTCATTCCTGTCTATTGTACAGAAAAGAGCATTAATAGCTCTAGCATCTAGACTCGCCTGTTTCTTTTCCTCGTCAGAATATTTGTCATTGGGTTTCTCGACGAGATCTCCCTCGATAACTATTCTGGCGGACTTTTTGTAACCATCGGTGACAATGGTCCACAGGTCGAAGTCTAGAGACTTGAGATAGAAATTCATCCTAGTTTTCCAATAGGTGTAGTTAGTTCCATCAAATAGGGGTGGCCTATGAGTGGACTGTCCTTCACCATGATTAGAAAACATAGGTTGTATGGTTGCCATGGATCAGCTCTAGGATGTTAGTCCTTGTAAAGAGAACAGAGCTCTGATACCAATTGAAGAACAGGTAGGCAACTCTAGAGGGGGTGAATAGAGTTTATAACAATAATAGCCAAATAAAAATTAAACTCTTTTCACCAACAGTAAATAATCAGAGTAGTAAATGCGAAAATAGAAAGATCAAGAGAGCATACGCAAACACAGTCGTTTTTAACCTGGTTTCCCTCATGGAGGACTAGTCCAGGCCTGAGAACTCTAGCTCAGGATTAAATCCACTATTTGTGAAATAGTAGTTACACCCCGTGCCTTTTCTTCAGAAGAGCGCGTCAACTTCTTATAAAGATCGTTGTGGCGATGCTTGGAATTTTCCAAGCGACTTTCTTGACTCTTGCACAAACTCCTAACTGAATAGCACTGAGCACTTTGAGGCTTAGAAAGCTTGTAGCTAGTAGATAAGAAGGTTAAGGCTTTTATGAGGCTTATAGAGAAGAGAAAAGAAGATAATTGGATGATTGAAAATGAGAGAATTCAAGGCCTATTTATACTAGTTGGGATAGGCAGAATTTAAATTTTTTGCCGTTGGACAACTAGCATACAACAAACCCTAAAAATTAGGGTCCTGTAATTTAGGGGACAGAGTTCGGCCCGAACTCTGTATGGAGGCAGAGTTCGGCCCGAACTCTGTCTCCATAGGACAGAATTGTTTAAATGGGCTTTTGTGGCTAGTTTGGTTTGGTGGAGCTTTTGGTTTTGTTAGGGGATAAGGTATAGGCCCAGAATACCCAATGCTACTCAGTTTACATTTAGCTAGACTCAATAAATGTAAAATAATACAGACTCTAAAACCGAGTACGTTGTAGGAGAGAGCCGACGTCCGTCTTGTACTGAGTTCCGTCTTGATGTGTCATATTGAATTATGACAAGTATCATATTGTCAATTTGTCAATATTTGGTTGACTGCAATTTGGGTCAACACCTCTGAACTCACCAGACCATCGAGTTATGTACATCAAGTACCTCTGAACTCACACTCTATTTTTCTTCGAGTAGATTCACATCGCATCTCCCTGAGTGGAGAGTCATGTATGCTGATACCTCTGAACTCCCACTCTAATGCTTTATCCCACAGGAGTCTGCCCAGCTTATCGTTATCTCTGAGCAAACTTCCTGGTCCTGATTATCGTGTGTCACATCCATATTACCTCTGATACCGATAGTCTTCCGACTTAACACCTGTACCCAACCCGGGATAAAAGACATGGTGTTAAGACCACAAAACCTATCACGTCCATATTACCTATGTCGAATTTTGTCTCAAAATCTATTACTCGCACCACCAGTGCGCAAAAGAGTAATAGGTCCATAAACAATTTTATGATCATCATGTATCACGTCCATATTACCTCTGCTACCGATGGTCCCTTAACTTAACACTTGTACCCAACCCAGGATAAAAGACATGGTATTAAGACCACAAAACCTATCACGTCCATATTACCTCTGGTAGATTTCGTTTCAAATCTATTACCCGTATCACCAGTGCGCAAAAGTGTAATAGGTCCACAGAAATTATCCTAATCTATTACTCGCACCATCGGTGCACAGAAAGAGTAATAGGTCCACAAAATATCGTTCAAAATCTATTACCCGCACCACCAGTACGCAAAAGCGTAATAGGTCCACAGAAGTTATCCTAATTTATTACTCGTACCATCGGTGCACAAAAAGAGTAGTAGGTCCACAAAATATCATTCAAATCTATTTGCTCGCATTTCTAGATGCACAAAAGGGCAATAGGTCCACAAAAAGTCCCCCAGTGGGATATCCTTTACACAAATATTGTATTAGGCCCTCTAGTACAAGCACCACGGATACCACAAACAAAGAATAGGGTGAATATATTCTGTTTATTCAAAATCAGTTACATTCATAGGACGAAATCGGCAGCAAAAAAAAAGAAAGAAAAATCTAGCAATACATAGTTTAGTCAGTTTGGCAGCACTTCGCCTTCATCAAAAAGCAGTTTTGTGGCCCTCGAAAGAAGTCATGTTTTACTGCTGAGAAGCAAACAAGGCTGTTGAATCTCCGAGGAGCTACACGAAGGAAGACAAATATAACACGCTTTTCTCTCCTCCGTATTGCGGACATCTTATGCCCGTTCCTCCAAAAGACCATACCTTCAAAATAACATCCCTAGTGTTATTTTTGTCTACTTGGAGAGCCGTGAAAACAAAACTTTCACGATGACGTCCCACCACCGTCTGACTCTCCGATGTATAAAGGTTCTTCCTACCATCTGAGAAAAACTCTTCCAAAGCATGAAGAGTTCTGAGCTCTCTGATGTGTGTGTCAAGTGTTGTATCTTCATCATGCCCAGAATCGTCGATACCGGTCCTGGAGAAATCTGCTAGCCAAACCCCTACAAAATATGAAAAGAGAAAAATGGGGGTTAACATTCAGAAGAAGACAAAGTGTAAGCATCAGCCATGCGGCCCCACCATACAAAACATATGCAGATAGGGCGTGCATCAATCACGCCTAAAGCACAGTGGCGACGCATGACAGGCCGGCGCATAAATTATGCGATATGGCCATTCAAAAATTAAAGTCGTCGTCTTCCCGCCGTCCTTACACTTGATAGGGGGTTGCACGTCAGGATGAATGGAAGGAGAGTCCGCAGCTCTCAACGGAGAGGCGAGTCCCTTCCCTTTGGTCGCAGCATCAGTCGATTTGGAAACTTTTGGAGTTATGGCTAATGTCACGACCCGATCCCAAATTATTGGGTCGAACCGGATCATGCCCAGCCTGCACCGTTGTGAGACGGCGACAGTAAGTTGTTCTATATGCAGGTATTCACAACAACATCTATACATTTGTCACAACTTGAATATACGAAAATCTTAAAACTTTTATTCAACAATTGAAAAGTACAACCGGAAATGAAAGAACTGAAATAAAGTGCTGAATTCAAATTGACAAACTCCAATACAATAAAACTAGAAAACTGGAAAACAACTAGCTAGGCGGTCGGCTCATCGGCCTCAGGTTCTGCGTCCTCCAAGGGGAACTCTGGCAACACCATAGGGTACAATACCGGGTCATAATAGCTATTGTACAATAGCTCAGCATCCTCAATGTCACCTAAAAATGTTGGTCTCCAGTCAGGAGGGAGCAAGTACGAATATGTATCTCACATTTCAAGTAATAATGGAAAAGTGTAGGCTAAACAGTTGAAACAATATTTTCCAGCAATTTGACAATTTAAAACAATGTGATTTGAATGTGTAAACGTCTATGACCGGCTTGGGTTGTACAATAGCGTCCTAACGACGCGATACGGCTTATTCCCGTGTGTAAGAGGGGTAAGCTCGCACAATCATACAATATGAGGGGTATTGGCCATAAACATTATACTATTCCCCCAATTCCTATAATCAATATCAATCAATATTTGAACCCTAGGAGAGGGTTTCGTGTAGCAATGTGGTTTAACATGCAACTTGACAATTATTAAATAAAATACAAGAAAACATAACCGTAACTTGCCTTTGTTAATGACTGGAACAGGATGTCGGTACCTGGGGAGGAAGTCAAATACGTCCTCAAAACTCTACAGTTGAGAATCCTGACTTAGAAACATAGATGAGCCAAATCTAGGTGTGCTAGTTGCAATTTCTAGAAACAGACCCTAGTCAGGTTTTAAGTTATTTAATTAATCGAACGAAATCCGTCTAACGTTATAACTATATTGGTTATCAATTTACGGAATAACCAATTATTGATTTATTGGAGAAAATAGGAAATTACACTTTAATTGGCAAGACTTTGTATTTTTAATAATATATATAAAACTAAGTGGTCTTTTAAGTGAGAAAACATGAAGTTGTTTAAATTATTATGAATCTTTATTCATTAACTTAATATGAGAAAATCTTATTAATTTTGTACAAAATAATTAATACCCAATTATAATTTATACGTCTAGCTACGCAAATAACCAACCCAGAAAAGAAATAGAAAATCTAAGCTACACAATACAGGGTCACAGAAAAATAAAAAAAAACTGGGCTTATGCCCTTACAACAAATTAATTAATAGAAAAAGTACTTTAAAATGAATTTCTCAAAATTAGTAATTTTCGTAAGAAAATAGTTTTTTATATAAATAATTTTTTAAAATAGAATTTATTTAATCAGAATGATTTTCATAAAATATGTCTTTTAGACATTTCATAAATTATGTAGAAAATTACCTTTAAACATAGATAGTAATAAATGCACAAAAATATATTTTCTTACCAAAATATTGGTTTAAAGTTAATATAAAATGTTTTCGGGTTTTAATATTAAATACCATTACCAAAATAATCTTTTTAAATAAATATTAGTTTTTATTATATTATTCTCTTTATAAAACCTTTTGATTAAAATTTATCTTTAAAAGGGTAAAACATACCATATTTATAATCATTTAACGAAATCTAATTTTTATTATACTATTTACTTAACCAAACTTTTATTTTAATGAAATAACTTTTAAACGAATATTTATTTAACTAATATTTTGTAAACAAAATATTAAATCATTATTTGGTTTAAAAATCTCTACAACTTAACATTAAATTTAAAAGATAATCCTAACTATATATTTAAACAATTAAAGATAATTAAAACCATAACTAAATTATTAAGGTTAATCCACAAATCAATTAATACCAATAAAATATATTTGAAGTTTCCTAAAACGATTATTATTACAACATTTACTAATTACATCACAGAAGCTAAAATAAATCAACCACAGAATCCAATTAATTTCTACAGAACCTATTTCTAGGCCAGGATGGTACGTATGGATTTCTGTGATCACACACAGAAAGCGAAAAATGAAGGGATTATCCAAAGTTGCACGAAGGAGTACCGAGGGAAGGCTTCGGACTCGGAACGACGCCGGGACGACGAGCACGGCACGTGTACGCACACGACGAATATACGGCAACGTACGGGGAACGCGCACGGGAGTCGACGGACGCCAGGCGCAGGGTGCACGGGAGGCGCTGGAGACGGGCTCGGAAGGTGGGGGAGTAGGGTCTGGATTCGGAGAGGACGACGAGACGAACGCGACGGTGGTCTCGAATTTTGATTTGGTGGAGGGAGGAGGAAGTTATGGATTTATTTGTGAAGGTTTGAAGAAGGTGGAAGAAAGAAATGGGATGCTGTGATGGTGGAGAAGTTTCTGTTCTGGGGTTACATAGAGATGGTGGAGAAGGGAGTGGGCGCACAATTAGGATCGGGGAGTGAGAACCGATGAGTGGGAAAGGAAAGGGTTTGGGTTGGGTTTAAGTTATGGGCTAAACTCTTGGGCTTGGGTTAAGGGACAAGAAGCAATATTAAATAAATAAATGAACACAACAAAACATGGGTCTTATAACCTTTCCTCCTTAGAAAATTTTGTCCTCGAAATTTCAAATATAAGGGCCGGGGTACAATCCAAAATTACCTAGTCTTGATCAAAAAATAGAATTTAAATCATCAGGCACGATCGGATTTTAGGCATTATCACTAGGTACAATAATAAAATATAGGCACGATCAGAATTATCTAGATATAATCTGAAGTAGAGTTAGAATATTGTTTTGATCAAAATTATTTTAGGCATGAGTGAAAATCTAGGTACAATTAAAATATGATCATAAAAATAGAAAAAAAATCAAATGAGGTCTCGTGAAACAGAAAAGACAAAAAGAAACGTACGTCAATCGTTTATTGAAAAGACAGAAAATAATGGAATCTTCTGAGATGAGGGACTAAAAATTCCAAATCAAATTGGAATGGTGTATAAGGGTTTGTGACTCAGGAAAAATTAACAAATTGTATGATAGTAGGATATCTAGGGTGATTTAGAGTGATATAGCTATGACAGGAATGTAATCAGAAAGATATTTTTATTGAGGACTGAGTGATGATCAAAGGGGATAGAAAGAATATCGTATTACTATTTCAACGGTTAGAAGATAGGATGTGCAGGAAAAAATGACTTACAAGTTAAAATGTTATTAATACACATGCAAAAAACCAATCTCTAACTCGCTAAACTAGCTGAACTCTCAGGATCTACAGAAAACTAAGGCAGCTGCCAAGGTATTAAAACTAAATCTATTTGGAACCATAAATCAGCTGAATCAATTTTTCATGCATCGTTGTATGCCAATGGTCTTATCTCAATTTATCTCTGCTTATTCCTTCTCTAGAACCTATCATTCCATTGCTCGTGTTATTCCTTCCATGGCTATATCCGTCTCTTCTAGGTATAGTAGTCATCTAACCATAGAAGTTGATCCTCGTCAAGTGTTTCTTTACTTGATCATTATATTCACATGTTTATATATTATCCAAATTCACTTCCTCCATGGGAGAATCTTACCAAAACCTAGATTTTTCTTGCTAACTCTACCTACGTTTTCCTTTATCTTCAATAAAATTCAAAATCGTCAAATACCATTATTTGTTTGAATGAGGTTTATACACTAGTGAACACCACCGACGGTTCTAACCCAAATAAGTCACAAGCTAAGATATACCACTCTCTCAAGACTAGCTTACTCAAGGTATTATTCTACCTTTTCTATCCTTTAGCTATCTAATATTAATCCCAAGGATCCCTTACAAGGAATGATATAAGTAACAATCTATGTTTCCCCCGCATATAGCTATCAACTATATACATATGGTCATCCACAAGATGTATATCAACTATTTAATTAAAGCTAACCACAACTATCTACAGCTTCCAAAATATGTAACTAAAAAAAACTAAATAAATAAATGAATAAATATATATATATATATAAAAAAATATATATACAACGTACTAAGGTTGAAACAGAAAAGAGATTGAGCCAATAGAGATGGAATGGATATGGTCCTAATAAGTTCTAGGAAAAATCAAGTACAATTTTATAGAAAATCTATCCTTTCTGGCTGTGATAAGAGATGTCTGAAAATGGAAAGCCGCTAGAAATACAAATCCTCTAATCGGACAACAGTCAGAATAATTTGATGGTGCAGAAAAGACAACCATATTATGGATGTAGTCTTAATAATATTCGAAAACCCAAATATATCCGAAGTCACTTTGCCTCAAATTCATCCCTCGCCAGAGTGCACCTGACTGCAGTGAAATTTTGGCTCCATAACTTGAATAGTAATAGGTTTTCGAGTAGCCTATCAACTTTATCCATTTTCTGGCTGAACAACATAGGAGACAAATTTGATGCATTTAGGACGTAGTCTCAATAATATCCAAAAACCTATCAACACCTGAATCACTCCAACTTAGAGTCTATGCCCCGCCAGTGCGCAACTGGCTGCAGTATACTCGCAGTTTCCATAATTCAAATAGATGGTTGCGACGCATATGTGCGAAGCTGTAACCCCTCTTCCCGAAATTTTTGAATTATATTTTTATTTATTTATTTGAATTAAATGGTGATTTTTAATATTTTGTAAATAATTATTTAGTAAATTATTACGGTGGATGACTTAAGTCTTTGTGGAGTTATGGAGCACAAACCGATTAGGAATCGTGGCACGGATAGTGCAATGACGTGATTGGACTAGAGTACTAGCCCTGGTAGGGAAGGCCGAGCCATAGCAAAGCCCTAATTAGAAAAACCAGGCCAAGTTGCGACTTAACCCTTACCGAAGGTTTATTTATTTATTATTTATATTGTTGAGTTTTTGAGAAACCAGTTATACCATTTTAGCCCGGACTGGACCCGAACTGAGCCCAAGCCCATGTAAGCATCCAGTGTACGCGAAGAGTCCATGTAAACATATTTTAAGTGGATGAAATGCCAATTATTGGATATTGTATTTCGTTCTTATTATTATTATTATTATTATTATTATTGTTTTTATTATCAATACTATTGAGGTTATTATTATGTAATAATATTTTAATATTATTGGTTATACTATTTTTGACAAATAAATAGTATTATATATAGTCATTAGGAAAAGATATTATTGAGGTGCATTCAAATTTTATGGAGAATATTATATTAGTATATATATAAATATATAGATATATGGATCCCTATTAAATAATTGTAAATATAATTCTCAGTATTAATTATAAAATAAAGTAAGTATTTATATATAGGGTTATATAAGTATATACATGTGTATATACAAATATATTATGTATGTGTGTATATATGGATAAATATATTGATTAAAGGGGCATGTATATATATTCGTAATTTAAGGTGTATACATATATACATGAACATATAAATGAAGTGTATATATATAAAATATATGCGTATAAATGTGTAGTTGTATATATATATAGGTATATATATAATGTATTATAGATGTATGTATGTGTGAATATATATATATAAATGTGTGCGTATATATGTACGCATATATGTATATAGGTATTTATATATATATCTAAATGAAATAAATGGATAAAAGAAAGAATAGAAAGGGAAGCAGTAGCTTCCCGAGCTAGCCCCCAGCTCGGCCCAAAACCGAGCAAACCCCCAAGCCCATCAATCACCGACCCCCTCTGTTGTTAAACAGAAGCAAACCCGAGAGTTAAGTATCGAGAGATCGAGAGCTGGTTCTGCAAACCCTAACCAAATCGCGTGATACCCCACGCCACCGCTGGGCGACCCCGCCCCCCTCCCCCCTCCCCCCCCCCCCCCCCCGTGCGCGCCCTCGGCGCCGCCGCACGCCGCCAGGCCGGCCGGAGAGCTCCGTGTGCGCGCGCGTGCGTGCGAAGGACCGGAAGGCAACAGCAGCAGTTGCAACTTTGAGGCGACTTCGCGACGGGATTTCTTCCTCCACACTCGTCGGTTTCACGAACCGACTTCGCGGGTATGTCCCCAATATATACGAGATTATTTTCCTTCTATTAGAACGAGTTTAGATGGTTTTTGTTGGCCGATAAATCGAGTTGAAAACGACGAAAAATCTGTCCCAAAAGCAGGACATATAACCATCCATGAACCCCCATTGGCGGATCAATTCCGATCGATCCAGTAGCTGTTTAGAAATTCTACCTGAACATGGTTATAGACACCATGTAGGGCTTCACAACCCTTTTTGCGGAATTTGAATTCATCGACTGAGCGTCGAGAAATCGAATCCCAAAGTTTCCCAAAAACCTGTTTTGGAAACATTGAAATTGTTCCACACGACGTGCGTCACGCCAATCGGGACGACGTGGTCACGAACCGAAAGCATCGAAAGCTGCGTAACGGCTTTGTGGTCGTGTGGGCTTTGACGGAATTCAAATTGGTCGCGTGTGCGCGACGAATTTGATGCGTATCCGTCAAAATTTACCGTATCGTGTACTTTGTAAATTTCTCAATTACTTTGTGCACGCTCGTCAGATCGGGACGAAACTTGCGCCAGCAGGACCATATCATTTTTCTGGTCCTGTATGCCAAGTTTGGTCCGATTCTGAGACAGTTGGTAAAATCATCGTTTTGCGGGCCCCACGGTCCCACTCAACGGGCGATTTTGTGCACGGCCCGCCAGAATCCAACTTTGGACATACGGTTGGGTTCGTATCGAAAAACTGGATCCGTAAACATGTAGTTTGACGACTTTAGAGATTGTTGACCCTGGCACGCTTTTCGGTACAAAGCGAATCCAACGACGGACACCGTTTTGGCCCAAAATTACCGTTTTGCCCCTGTGTCCAGAATTAGGCTTAAGGACAGGCAATTCTAGCTAATTTGACTACTCTGAGATCATTGGTATTGTCTATTTCAGCATTCGGGGACTGTTGTACGGGTTTTGACTATTGTGGCACATTGAGTAGTTCAGACTGTCGGTTTCACCAGCAGAGGACCACAGGCGAGTACAGTTTATTGTCTGCATTTCGATATTGATTTTCACTATATTTCATTGATTGGTCATTGGTTATGTGATTTTTATGCTCTATTATAAATTGTTGAGTCGGGAATGAGAAGTACCAAGGATGTGTAATCCGACCGTAGACCGTGTTTATTTTCATGCAGTAGACCTCGTAGACCGTATTTATTTTCATACAGTAGACCTCGTAGACATTGTTTATTTTCTGCAAAATTTTCTGCAAGTAGACCTCGTAGACATTGTTTATTTTCTGCAAGTAGACCTCGTAGACATTGTTTATTTTCTGCAAGTAGACCTCGTAGACATTGTTTAATTTATGCAAGTAGACCTCGTAGACCGTGCGGTGTAGCACCCCAGATCGATCACATGTCAAAGGTACTTCTAACAGTTGGGGAAAGTATTTTGTGTCTTTTTATTGCTATTAGTTTTCCCTATTTACTGTTTATTTTCAAAACTCATGACTGATGTCTAACCTTTGTTTTATAGTCATTTTCTTTATATGAAATTGCATTCAGTGAATTGTGCTCGTTCCATTCCTGACTGGAAACCAACATTTTTCAGGTTAGCCGTGGATTCACTTAGCATGGGAGATACGGGGGTACCTGCAGACAAAAGCCTAGAAATTAGCTAGATAGCGGAGTTATAGTCATTCCAATATTTGTATAAGTTTATATTTTCTGCAAATGTAAATCATGTGATCATTGTAAGTTAAATTAATTTTAGGAATGAGCATTATTTGTGATTTTGATCTTCATGGCCGTGACAGCGTTCTACCGCCGACACTGCGGCGTAGGCTGGCTTGGACACGTCTCGTATCCGTTTAAAAAAAAACGGGTGCGGGTCGTGACAAGTTTTTGTGGTGGCCCATGCAGGTCAGTTTTCGCAAATCATGCGAACTCGTGGTGGTACTTAAGTTAGTTGTACTATTACGAGCCTGCGACTAGAACATGCTCATTCACGAACAAGGATTAATTTAATTTAAGAGAATGACTAGGACTAAGAGTCCCTTATACAAATTGACCGATGAGTAGTCTAGGCCATGCAATTTAGATGAGGAGTTATTAATGTTAATTGTTTGTCAGATCCCTATAGGTACACTATTATCTCTCGATATGACGACACGATCCAAAGTGGATAGATTATTCACTTGGTGAGACAGGGCTTCATATAATTTATGATCTAACCTTGATGAATTGGACAGATCCTTCTCTTTGCCTCTTAGATATCATCCTCATATCTTAGTCAAACTGTCTATTTAGTTTATATTTGCCCTAGGAATTAATATTTTGTATAAATTTTGATTATTGTTATCCCCATACGGACCTCGAGTTAGTTTTGGTTCAAAGTTTTCCTCAATATTTGAATACACAGGGAATAGACATTAGAATGTTTGTGTATCTTTTTGTCTTCAGTTATTTCCTCCCCGCTCAATCTTTTATTTTAAGGATTGATAGGGCAAATATTTATGTCTTATTTCATAGTCAACTTGTTTGAATCTATAGAAGCCCATGAAGTTTTACAGATATAGTTAAAAGAATATTAGTTGACTCATAATGGCAGGACAGCAGCGCACTGTCGTCATTTATTTGAATTGTGGACTCACTGAAACCAGCAGCGCACTGGCGAGACACGACCCTAGAATTAAAATTTTTAAGGAAAATATAGGTTATAGAATATTCCTAAAACTATAGCTAGTGGTCCTTTTGATCGTAGTTACCCTTGAGTCAATATTGGATAGAGTCAAGAGGTGTTCGACTTGGTATCATAGTTGAGTTACGAAACCAAAAGTTTACCATCACCCGAGTATACGGACGAGGCATAATTCTCGGTGAAATGACTTCAGACATGATTACCAGTTAGGATACTATAGAAGATAGGACAACGCCATGTATGTCCCATAAGATCCAAAGCCAATATTAGTGGAAGTTTGTAAGTTGGGTAGCACGTCTTCCGATCTAGCATTTCGTGGTCCTTGTGACCTATTGACGAGGATATCGACTGACACTAATAGGTTTACCTGGAATATGGAATTTAGAATGTCCATAACCCATTAGTCGACCAATTCCTTGTGGATCAGAAGATAGTAGGAAGACTGTATAAGCAAGAACACCGGGTAGGGTTCGATTCTCACAAAACTCGAACTACTTGTGCCTTCTTTCAAAAATCTCGCATAATTGTATTCGACTATCCTAACAAACGCTGCTGTTACAGCTTAATTTTGCAAGCTCACTCTGTTCTCGAGCTTGATTCGAGGCATATGTTTAGTGGGGACGCCTGCTAACTTACTGTCTAATCAGAATCGATGTATTACGGTCTGATCAACCGTAGTGCACTTGGTTCGCTCTCTCTTCGATTAACCTACGTGGATTGAGATATCAAGGTATCTATGGTCTCATCCGCGACTGCTTGACAATTCCTCTTGAATTATATGTTCGCCTTTGAATCACGAAATTGTGTTCAGTAACATCTCCCTTGAACTCTTTGTTACTTTGTCTTTCGCGGATTTGGAAAGACGAAAGCTCGTGATGGTAGGGAGATACAGAGTATTCCCATGGCTATGATAGTTGTATACCCAAGTGTAGCTACCATCGGCCAGCCATGTGATTGAGTTACTCGTTCTTCCATCGACCCTCAAACTACCTTTGAGACTTTCGAGCCATCTAAATTTGAGAATGATTAGGGTTTTACCCTTAGTCAGAACACCAACCTAGGAGACTATCTATTCTCAAGAAACCAAATGTTGTGAGTCTCTAATTATTTGCTGGAAGCTTGCCTTAACTAGCAACCCTTAAGCCTTGAACCAACCCTTCCTCGACCGAAGCCCACAGTTAGACATGAGATGAGTGGACAACAGGGTAACCATTTACCGTGACACTCATTCCGAGATTGGTTTCCAACAAATATTACTCTAGTTATGTAAATTTTATTATTAAGACCTAACTAGTGTTGGAACACCACAGTCACTAGCTTAGCCAATACCATAGCTTAAATACCCTGTCATATTACGATCTACCAGTGGTCAACAGTAATACATGATTACTACAGCTCTTGTGACAATAGTCTGGCAGGCTTGAACCGTGTAGAGATTAATGACTCAGTTGTTAGAAATCTTTTCAAATGATGTGCCTTAGAGTTGGTTATCCCGTCGATAACTCTTGTATACTGGAGACGAGTAGGTCATTCTATTTTGTCGACAAGGTGTCATTGTACACACTCGTTTTTCATTTATTGAGGAACGATCCTTGACTTGACTTATATCTACCGCATTCCGTTGCGCCGTACCTTATTATTTATTACCAAGAGTCGAGGTACGATACCGGACTTTGAAATTTCTTCTGACCTCATTATTCCTAAGACCATGACTTAGCTTCTAAGGTGGGTAGACTGTAAACTTCCTAAAGTTTGGAATAAACAAGGATTACCTAGTGATTTAGATAATTTCCATTAGGATGACAATTAGTGTCCCATGGACTCCCATTTTCCATTTAGATCATTTCGTGTCCCCGGCCGTGTCATTAATATTCGGAGCACGGGATCAGTTATTATCTTCCAACAAATCTCACATACAAACTCTAGACGAGCCCACCTTCATCTAGGTATATCATGTCCCACTCAAATACGTCCCCTTGTACTCTATTTTTATGGTACGACTTTCAGGATAAAAGGCCTAGCTATAACCTTTACCATAATACCGGTGTACCTTTTGACTTCCACTAGAGCCTCAACTTCGACTCATTTCCTTCGACCAAATATATGGTTGTGACCTACTTGAAGCCCACTATGCACATGCCACTAGTGTGCCACTCAATTGAGGCCTCATGTGCTACTTAAACACAAAAGTCATTGAAGGCGCATTTGGGATTATGGACCTAGCTAACCAACCCGACTAGAAACTAGCTCAACCACTTGAAAGGAACCCTATTCTAAGTGGACATAGTTTTATCTTGGGATCTTGTTCAGTCTATATAGATTGAGATCCAAGGTTCATCCAACCAACGAGTGATGTCCAAGCAGGAAGCCCATTAGGACCCAGTAACAACCACCCATGCATACCACCATATTTGGACTATAGAACTGAACTATTTGAAATCGGCCCCTGTATCTATTATACAGTCTCCATCCCTTAGAATGAGTCATTCGTAATCCTTGTTCCATCTACCTAAAGGTTGCGATACGATCTTGTATTGCATGTATACCACTTGTTGTGTGTTTAAATAACCACGGAAAAGATCACAACCTTGATTTCCCAAATTTTGTTCTATTGTGGAACCTTGTTTAGAATGGCGGGAACAAAATTTTTGTATTGCATGGATTGTAAGGCCCTCTAAGAAGCGAAGGGTTCTTCGGGTTAGCAAGTGATTGGACTAAAGTAGCCCAATTTTGCAAATAAGGCAGTGGTTCATACACTCCCTTTCTATCTGTAACATTAGATACGCTCTGCTGCTCTTAAAACTTTGTAGTTGCTCTCGATTATTCTTCCTTACCTTCCTGTCCTGCCTATTTCAGAACGACGAATGGCCATGTTATTAGAGTTTATCAACATTTCTTAGCTACTTGGGTAAATTGTTGTTTGTTAAATTTTGGACTGCCTGATAGGTAGGAGAGGGTTGTTGAAGCCTTATGCTATAGATATCTGTCGGTAGTTACTTTTACAATTAGCTGGAGGGTTACAATGTTATGACGTCAGGTGTTTGAAGTGGGTAGTGTGACCAAAGGTGGGTAGTAGTCCTCGATGATTCGCAGTTACAAAATGGCTATGAGGAGGATATAAACGATTTTTGAGGAATTAAATTTAAAGAGATTGAGGTTAAGGAAGAATTCTTTTAGAATTTTACGGAAAAACTACGAATTAGAATTTCGAGGACGAAATTATTTTTTAAGGTGGGTAGATTTGTAACCCCTCTTCCCGAAATTTTTGAATTATATTTTTATTTATTTATTTGAATTAAATGGTAATTTTTAATATTTTGTAAATAATTATTTAGTAAATTATTACGGTGGATGACTTAAGTCTTTGTGGAGTTATGGAGCACAAACCGATTAGGAATCATGGCACGGATAGTGCAATGACGTGATTGGACTAGAGTACTAGCCCTGGTAAGGAAGGCCGAGCCATAGCAAAGCCCTAATTAGGAAAACCAGGCCAAGTTGCGACTTAACCCTTACCGAAGGTTTATTTATTTATTATTTATATTATTGAGTTTTTGAGAAACCAGTTATACCATTTTAGCCCGGACTGGACCCGAACTGAGCCCAAGCCCATGTAAGCATCCAGTGTACGCGAAGAGTCCATGTAAACATATTTTAAGTGGATGAAATGCCAATTATTGGATATTGTATTTCGTTCTTATTATTATTATTATTATTATTATTATTGTTTTTATTATCAATACTATTGAGGTTATTATTATGTAATAATATTTTAATATTATTGGTTATACTATTTTTGACAAATAAATAGTATTATATATAGTCATTAGGAAAAGATATTATTGAGGTGCATTCAGATTTTATGGAGAATATTATATTAGTATATATATAAATATATAGATATATGGATCCCTATTAAATAATTGTAAATATAATTCTCAGTATTAATTATAAAATAAAGTAAGTATTTATATATAGGGTTATATAAGTATATACATGTGTATATACAAATATATTATGTATGTGTGTATATATGGATAAATATATTGATTAAAGGGGCATGTATATATATTCGTAATTTAAGGTGTATACATATATACATGAACATATAAATGAAGTGTATATATATATAAAATATATGTGTATAAATGTGTAGTTGTATATATATATATAGGTATATATATAATGTATTATAGATGTATGTATGTGTGAATATATATATATATAAATGTGTGCGTATATATGTACGCATATATGTATATAGGTATTTATATATATATCTAAATGAAATAAATGGATAAAAGGAAAGAATAGAAAGGGAAGCAGTAGCTTCCCGAGCTAGCCCCCAGCTCGGCCCAAAACCGAGCAAACCCCCAAGCCCATCAAGCACCGACCCCCTCTGTTGTTAAACAGAAGCAAACCCGAGAGTTAAGTATCGAGAGATCGAGAGCTGGTTCTGCAAACCCTAACCAAATCGCCCGATACCCCACGCCACCGCTGGGCGACCCCCCCCCCCCCCCCCCGGCGCGTGCGCCCTCGGCGCCGCCGCGCGCCGCCAGGCCGGCCGGAGAGCTCCGTGTGCGCGCGCGTGCATACGAAGGACCGGAAGGCAACAGCAGCAGTTGCAACTTTGAGGCGACTTCGCGACGGGATTTCTTCCTCCACACTCGTCGGTTTCACGAACCGACTTCGCGGGTATGTCCCCAATATATACGATACTATTTCCCTTCTATTAGAACGAGTTTAGATGGTTTTTGTTGGCCGGTAAATCGAGTTGAAAACGACGAAAAATCTGTCCCAAAAGCAGGACATATAACCATCCATGAACCCCCATTGGCGGATCGATTTCGATCGATCCAGTAGTTGTTTAGAAATTCCACCTGAACACGATTATAGACACCATGTAGGGCTTCACAACCCTTTTTGCGGAATTTGAATTCATCGACTGAGCGTCGAGAAATCGAATCCCAAAGTTTCCTAAAAACCTATTTTGGAAACATTGAAATTGTTCCACACGACGTGCGTCACGCCAATCGGGACGTTGTGGTCACGAACCAAAAGCATCGAAAGCTGCGTAACGGCTTCGTGGTCGTGTGGGCTTTGACGGAATTTAAATTGGTCGCGTGTGCGCGACGAATTTGATGCGTATCCGTCGATATTCACCGTGTCGTGCACTTTGTAAATTTCTCAATTACTTTGTGCACGCTCGTCAGATCAGGACGAAACTTGCGCCAGCAGGACCATATCATTTTTCTGGTCCTGTATGACAAGTTTGGTCCGATTCTGAGACAGTTGGTAAAATCACCGTTTTACGGGCCCCACGGTCCCACTCAACGGGCGATTTTGTGCACGGCCCGCCGGAATCCAACTTTGGACATACGGTTGGGTTCGTATCGAAAAACTGCATCCGTAGACATATAGTTTGACAACTTTAGAGACTGTTGACCCTGACATGCTTTTCGGTGCAAAGCGGGTCCAACGGCGGACACCGTTTTGGCCCAAAATTACCGTTTTGCACCTGTGTCCAGAATTGGGCTTAAGGACAGGCAATTCTAGCTAATTTGACTACTCTGAGATAATTGGTATTGTCTATTTCAGCATTCGAGGACTGTTGTATGGGTTTTGACTATTGTGGCACATTGAGTAGTTCAGACTGTCGGTTTCACCAGCAGAGGACCACAGGCGAATACAGTTTATTGTCTGCATTTCGATATTGATTTTTACTATATTTCATTGATTGGTCATTGGTTATGTGATTTTGTCACGCCCCAGAACCAGAATACTGGAGAGCGGGGGCAGACATAGCCAGCTATATATATGAAATGAAATCCATCTCGCTATACGGTCATGGCTGTCTAGATACATGAGGGTTTATCTACAAGCCAACAGTCTCTTAAGGTCATGAACAAGCCTAGTGTCTCAATCACAAGCAAGTAAGTAAAAGGTTACAAGAAGTATGATCATTAAATATACAATAGTAAGGCGTCCCAAACATTACATATTCAGCTGATCATGAAGCTAGTCGTTACAGAATGTTAGGACTAGCAAGAGTTTAGTCATACATGATCAACCCTAGGATCTGTCAATCATGTTACAGCCCGTAGGCAGACAGTAAGTAAAGTGCAATCGAGCTAAACAGGTGCTCGTCGGCTAAACGCCTCAAAAGAATATTTTTACAATAAAGTGGGAGATCAAAAATAAACCCACTCGTTGCCAGGGTTCCGTCTAGTGGCCACCATCTGGCTGGAAGGTTGGTAGATCCTCTGGAGCTGCTCCGAAATCTGGCCATACAAAACCAGCTGGGTCAGATCCCAGAAAGAGCAAGTGCCACAAAGGAAGCTTCACTTAGGAACTAAAACCAGCAATCAGCACAAGGGTATAAATAAGTAAGAACTGGAAATAAAGAAAATACATCAGGAGGATATACGACGAGATAACCATGGAACCATTCAGATAACCAGGTTACAACCCGTAAACCAAACAAGGACCGGGATTGTAACCCTTCGTCTGAACAGAACTTGAAATTCTCACCATTTATCGGTAAAATAAATACAAGCATTCTGGTCATGCAGTAACCTGGAACAGGATCAGGACAAGGCTAGACTGGTTAGACTCCATCCAATCATTTCACGGCCAAGCAAGAATTACGGCTTGATAATTTAACTAACTAGGGTTGTCACAAGCCTAATTACTAGTAAGATGCAGTGAGAATCTTCCACAGCCACAAGCCCTGCAGTCCATCCAGGTTACCCGGGTTAAAAGAATTAGAGTTGAATTCAGGTGGGTACATCGTCCAGGAAACGAATGTACCCTTAGGTAGCTTGAAGGGTGCAACACATGACAGTGTGCTGGAAATGTGCCCTACTCGACGGCAGGCTACAGATCCCAAGGCGTACCCAGGTAACGGGATTGCCTGTAGCTGGGAGATCTCTTTATGACTAGTGTATTAATCTAGTTATTAGCCTTAGTCCATTTCAGTAGGTACTCCTGACCGTGGTACTCAGGAGTCCCCTCTTAGACATGATGCAAGACAGGACTGGATTATTTGTACAAGCACAATCGCCTACGGTGTCTAGGTTAATTATACAGGTCATGTCATGTCAGGTAGCCGTCGCAACAGCTTATCAAGATAATCATGTCAGGTTTATCATATCAAGTGTACTAGTCAGGAGTGCGCCACGACGGGCCACTATCAGGTCATGTCAGGTTATTATGTCAGGAGTGCACCACTACGGGTCACTATCACGTTATGCTCAATTATCAATTCCAAACATATCAAATGAATTCATGATTTCAAGTTCAGGACAAAAGGCGTAAGGATATAAAATGGACGTAAAATATCTAATAAAATATCAATATTTAGGGCTATAGAAGAGCCATGCGGCTAAGCGTATGCGGTCAGGAAAGGGTAAGACTCATGCGGCCCAATTAGAAGAGCGCATGCGGCCAGGGTCACTGGATCCCATGCGGCCAAGACAAGGGGGCGCATGCGGCTGAAAGGGAGCAAGGGCGCACGCGGCCAGGGGGACGAGGGCGCATGCGGCTCCAAGATGTTGGGCCTCATGCGGCCAGCGGAAGAGTAGGCTTCATGCGGCTGGGAGGGAGCAAGTTCATGCGGCTGGAAGGATGTTCATGGTCCCATGCGGCTGAGATCAATCGAATCCATACAGCGCAGGGTTCAAAACCCATGCGGCTGGAATCAATTGGACCCATGCGGCCCGATTAATTGAGTCCATGCGGCTCAGGTCAATCGAGTCCATGCGGCTCAATCAATCGAGTCCATGCGGCGCAGGTCAATCGAGTCCATGCGGCGCAGGTAGGAGCGGAGCTTATGCGGAAGCGGGGTCACGCGCCTATGCGGCTGCGACTCAAGTGGGGGGGGGCTCATACGGCTAAGATAATTTATGCGGCTCAGAAGAGTACAAGGGCGCATATGCGACCAAGTGGGGAAAAGTCCATGCGGCTCAGAGAACACTTGCCGCATGAAATGTTCATGCGGTCAAGTCAAGTCTAAGCACAGTTCATCTTCTCCAAATTTTCGAGAAGAAGAACACCATGAGAGCCAAGTTCTCAAGCTCCATAACTCCATCATCCGGAGCCCAAATCCGAACTTCCATAGGTCAAAATGGGGCAGAACGAAATTCTCTACAACATAGAACCATCAAATCTCAGAAATAACAAGATTAAGTAGATCAAAACTCAAGAATTCCGAAAGTAAAGTAAACTTAGATCTACAAGAATCTAGCCATGGAAAGTGAAAATGCCAAGTTCTAAAGTAAGTTAAAATACTGTAAGGAAGAGAATGAAGCAATAAAATCGAAGTTCCTCTATGAAGCAAGTTGTACTTGCCTAGACCTCTCTCTTCTCTCTCTGGTAGGTGAAGGAAGTAAATGAGGAAGAAGAAGATGATAAATGAAGAGAGAGAAAGGAGAAGGGGTAATAAATATGAATGGTGGTGGTAGGTAGGGGGTTCACCCCTTGGTTCATGATGAACCAAGAGCAATCCCAAACCGAACCAAGCCAACCCAAACCAAGAATAAACCAAGCCCAGGGAGGAAATTAAGCAAGGAAATCATGCAATACAAGAATAAATACGTACACGTATTCCAAAAATACGTAATACGGACAACATGCATTACAACTCTATCCACCTTAAAAGAATTCCATCCTCGAAATTTAATCAAGAGGCTAGAGGTGCAATGACAAGCTACATTAATCATATACAAGCTATAACTTGGCAGACAATCATTCATTCAAGCAAGGAATCGAAGGCATGAGGCATAAAAAAGATATTATACCTCACGAGTCAAACAAGTCGGGATATCGCGATCGGATATCATCCTCACGCTCCCACGTTGACTCCCCCAAAGAGTGATGACCCCAAGCAACTCGGACTAACTTGATAGTCTTGTTATTGAGGATCTTCTCTCTCCGGTCCAATATAGACACGGGCCTCTCCTCATACGAAAGGTTGGTACCAACAACCAATTCCGAATGATCCAGGATATGGCTCGGGTCCGGGATATAATGTCGTAATTAGGATACATGGAACACGTCATGCACCTCGCTTAGCGACGACGGAAGAGCGAGACGATAGGATACATCTCCTACTCGCTCCAGAATGTCAAACGGTCCTATATACCTAGGACTAAGCTTTCCCTGTACGCCGAAACGAATGACGCCACGGTTAGGCGAAATCCTCAGGAATACATGATCGCCGACCGAAAACTCGAGAGGGCGCCGATAAGAATCGGCCCAATGGCGCTGGCGATCTTGGGCAACTCGAAGATGATCTCTGACTCGCCTGACCACTTCAACTGTCTGGGCAATCATTTCTGGACCGAGCATCTGCCTCTCTCCAACATCATCCCAGGCTAGCGGGGATCTACACTTCCTACCATACAGTGCCTTGAACGGTGCCATCTGGATACTGGCCTGGAAACTGTTGTTGTACGAGAATTCCACCAGGTACAAGTGATCTTCCCATGAACCACCGAAGTCAAGTGTACAGGACCGCAACATGTCTTCAAGAGTCTGGATCGTACGCTCCGACTGGCCATCTGTCTGCGGATGATATGCTGAACTGAACTGGAGATGAGTTCCCAAACTCTCCTGCAAGCTACGCCAAAAGTGCGACGTAAATCTTGAATCTCGGTCCGAGGTGATACTGACTGGCACACCGTACAATCTGACAATCTGCCTGAGGTACATCTCTGCTAACTGAGCCGTCGATTGACCAACTCTGAATGGAAGAAAGTGAGCCACCTTCGTGAGCCGATCAACTATAACCCAGATAGCATCTCTACCAGCTGGGGATCTAGGTAATCCAGTCACGAAATCCATGGTCACATGCTCACACTTCCATTCCGAAATCGACAAGGGCTGAAGAAGTCCAGCCGGTCTCTGATGTTTGGCTTTAACTTGTTGGCAAACCAAACACCGAGAGACAAACCGAGCTATCTCTCGCTTCATGCCATTCCACCAGAAATGCTGCCGGATATCACGGTACATCTTCGTACTGCCGGAATGGATGGAATACTGCGAACTGTGCGCTTCTGACATGATCTCCTGCCGAATATCTCCGTTGGGTACACAAAGACGCTTACCATGTCGAAGTGTACCATCCTCATGAATGCATAACTCTGGTCTTCGTCCTGCCTCACACTCTGCTCTGAGTCGCTGAAGCTTGGAATCTGCTGACTGCGCCATCCGGATCCTCTCGACTATAGTGGACTGAACTTGCATGCTGGCCATCAATGCCTTACTGGAAGGGAGAACAACTTCAATACGTATCTTCTGAAGATCTGCTAACAGCTCTGGTTTTGCTGTTAGAAAATAAACTCCCGCTCTTCTGCTCAACGCATTTGCAACGACGTTGGCCTTCCCAAGATGATACTGCAGGTTGACATCATAATCCACAAGAAGCTCCAGCCACCTTCTCTGACGCATGTTAAGATCTTTCTGGGTGAAAACATACTTCAGGCTCTTATGGTCGGTGAAAATCTCCACCCTGTCTCCATACAAGTAGTGCCTCCACAACTTAAGTGCAAACACCACTGCTGCCAGCTCCAAGTCATGGGTTGGGTAATTCCTCTCATGATCACGAAGTTGTCGTAACGCATAAGCTATTACCTTCCCATGCTGCATCAGAACACATCCTAAACCTCTGCCTGAAGCATCACAATACACGGAGAATCCTCCGGTTCCATCTGGAAGCGCGAGAATAGGAGCAGTTATCAGGCCTCGCTTCAACTGCTCAAAAGAACTCTGACACTCTGCTGTCCAAGCAAACTGCGCATCCTTACGGGTCAACTGCGTCAATGGGCTGAAATTCGAGCAAAATCTGAAACGAACCGCCGGTAGTAGCCGGCCAATCAAAGAAAACTACGAACTTCTGCAACGGTGCTGGGCACTGGCCATGACTCAATAGCCACAATCTTCTGGGGATCCACTTCTACTCCTTCTCGAGTGATGATATGACCCAAGTATGAAATGCGATCGAGCCAGAACTCGCATTTACTGAACTTGGCATATAACTGGTGCTCTCTGAGAATCTGAAGAACTATACGGAGATGTTGCTCATGCTCCGCCTCACTCTTGCTATAGACCAGGATGTCATCCAAGAACACAATCACAAACTGATCCAAGTAAGGCATGAAGATGCGATTCATGAGGTCCATGAATACTGCCGGCACATTGGTTGCTCCAAAAGGCATAACAAGGAACTCCCAATGCCCATATCTCGATCTAAAAGCTGTCTTCGGGATGTCCTGCTCTCTGACTCTGATCTGATGATAACCTGAGCGCAAGTCAATCTTCGAGAATACTGAAGCCCCCTTGAGTTGATCAAACAAGTCATCTATCCTCGGAAGAGGGTATCTGTTCTTGATTGTCACTGAGTTCAAGGTACGATAATCAACACATAACCTGGACGTACCATCCTTCTTTTTCACAAGAAGCATCGGGGCTCCCCAAGGCGATCCACTAGCACGAATGAATCCCTTGGTTCTGAGTTCTTCAATCATCTTGTATAATATCTCCAACTCTGACGGCGCCATCCTGTAGACTCTCTCTGACACTGGGGCTGTCCCGGGAATCAAGTCTATAGTGAACTCGATCTCCCGCTCCGGAGGCATACCTGGAAGCTCTTCTAGGAAAACATCTGGGAACTCATCCACTATCCTGGGCAACTGAACTGCCGCTACTGCCATCCGCAATACTGGAGGAGAAGGCTCAACCGCTCCTCTGGAAAAGGAAAACTCTGGCTCGCCTGGAATGCTAAAAACAACCCTACCAATGTGGCAGTCTATTCTAGCATACTGGTTCCTCAACCAATCCATCCCTAGGACCACATCATAATCGGCCATCGGGAACTCTATCAATCTAGCGGGGAATTCTCTACCGCTAACTACGATCCGACACGAGGAAAACACTCTATCGACTCCCACAAGTCCGTTACCAGTAAGTATATTAAGCCTTACTGATAATGACTCGGGCTCCAATCCTACCCGTGTTGTGAATCGTGCAGACATAAATGAATGCGATACACCAGAATCAAATAAAGCAGAAGCTGGAAAGGAGTTGACGAGAATAGTACCTGCCACTACCTCTCCTGGTGCCAATCCTTCCTCTGCGGTCATCACCATAGCCTGACCATGCCCTCGGGGTGCTGGTCCCCTCTGCTGGAATCCTCGCTGCCTATTCTGACTCTGGGCTTGGGCTTGTGCATACTGCTGGGGGTTCTGCTGCTGGAACACTTGGGTCTGAGGCGGCAAGGGCCTCGGCAATGGATACTGCTGCTGCTGGACCGGAGCTGGTCCTCTCATCGAAGAGCTAGAAAGGTTGGATGATGATGAACCTCCCCTATTCGGGCAAGATCCAACCCTATGATCTGCTGCTCCACAAGCCAGACACAATCCCTGTGCCCTGCGACACTCTGCCACTACATGGCCTGGCTTCCCACAATGAGAACATCCCACTGCGGAAGACTGCTTCTGCTTCTGCTGCTGAGGGTACGTCAGGGTGGAATGCTGAACCGACGTTACTGAGGCCGCTCGCCTCGGAGCTCCAATAGTCAAAGCTCTGGCTGCCGGGGCTGGTGCTGAAGACTGATTCATCTGGCCGTGAGATCTCTTCCGACCTCCGGCCCTACCCACAATCCTCTGGGAGGTATACTCATGCCTCCGGGCTGCTCTCAAGACTGTATCAAAAGTCTGATGCTCAAACTGCTCGACTGCCAACAAGATCTCCAGGTGAAGCCCCTGCTGGAATCGCTGGGCTCTATCATACTCGGTTGCCACCAAAGTGGGAGCAAACCGACTGAGTCTGGAAAACTCGGTCGCATATCCGTCGACCGTCCTGCCTCCTTGCTTCAGATTGGTAAACCTCGTCTGCAGATCATACCGAGCCACGGCATCGAAATACTTGGTCTGGAATCTCTCTCTGAATACTGCCCAAGCAATAGGTGCTGCTAATCCAACGGCCTGTGCTGCCCACCAGCTGCGGGCAAGATCTAACAACTGCAGGCGCACCACGGCTACCTTCTCGTTCTCTGGGGTCCTGGCTGCTTCTGGAATCACCTCTGTATCCTGAAGCCATGCATCTGCTGCGATAGCATCTTCACTACCGTCGAAGAATGGAGGGTTCAAGCGCTTGAAGCTGTTGGCCGTGCTGTTACCCTGATGACCACCCCGGGTCAAAGCATCCGCCGCTGCCTGGTGCAAGGCATCTCCACGCCGGTCTTGAGAAGCTATCAAGGTCCTGACGAGTCCTACCAAAGTGCCATCATCATGTTCTACAGGTTGAACTGGTTGGACTGGTGGCTCTCCGCCAGAAGGCACGACTCTGGAGGCTACTGACAAGAATCCAGGGATTCAGAAGATACGAGCAGAGATCAAGGACGAATACTGATTGAGACATCTATTCGGTAAACCCTCACATATCTTGATTTACAGGACCTGCATGGGCCACCACTTAAACCATGTCACGCCCCAGAACCAGAATACTAGAGAGCGGGGGCAGACATAGCCAGCTATGTATATGAAATGGAATCCATCTCGCTATACGGTCACGGCTGTCTAGATACATGAGAGTTTATCTACAAGCCAACAGTCTCTTAAGGTCATGAACAAGCCTAGTGTCTCAATCACAAGCAAGTAAGTAAAAGGTTACAAGAAGTATGATCATTAAATATACAATAGTAAGGCATCCCAAATATTACATATTCAGCTGATCATGAAGCTAGTCGTTACAGAATGTTAGGACTAGCAAGAGTTTAGTCATACATGATCAACCCTAGGATCTGTCAATCATGTTACAGCCCGTAGGCGGACAGTAAGTAAAGTGCAATCGAGCTAAACAGGTGCTCGTCGGCTAAACGCCTCAAAAGAATATTTTTACAATAAAGTGGAAGATCAAAAATAAACTCACTCGTTGCTAGGGTTCCGTCTAGTGGCCACCATCTGGCTGGAAGGTCGGTAGATCCTCTGGAGCTGCTCCGAAATCTGGCCATACAAAACCAGCTGGGTCAGATCCCAGAAAGAGCAAGTGCCACAAAGGAAGCTTCACTTAGGAACTAAAACCAGCAATCAGCACAAGGGTATAAATAAGTAAGAACTGGAAATAAAGAAAATACATCAGGAGGATATACGACGAGATAACCATGGAACCATTCAGATAACCAGGTTACAACCCGTAAACCAAACAAGGACCGGGGTTGTAACCCTTCGTCTGAACAGAACTTGGAATTCTCACCATTTATCGGTAAAATAAATACAAGCATTCTGGTCATGCAGTAACCTGGAACAGGATCAGGACAAGGCTAGACTGGTTAGACTCCATCCAATCATTTCACGGCCAAGCAAGAATTACGGCTTGATACTTTAACTAACTAGGGTTATCACAAGCCTAATTACTAGTAAGATGCAGTGAGAATCTTCCACAGCCACAAGCCCTGCAGTCCATCCAGGTTACCCGGGTTAAAAGAATTAGAGTTGAATTCAGGTGGGTACATCGTCCAGGAAACGAATGTACCCTTAGGTAGCTTGAAGGGTGTAACACATGACAGTGTGCTGGAAATGTGCCCTACTCGACGACAGACTACAGATCCCAAGGCGTGTCCAGGTAACGGGATTGCCTGTAGCTGGGAGATCTCTTTATGACTAGTGTATTAATCTAGTTATTAGCCTTAGTCCATTTCAGTAGGTACTCCTGACCGTGGTACTCAGGAGTCCCCTCTTAGACATGATGCAAGACAGGACTGGATTATTTGTACAAGCACAATCGCCCACGGTGTCCAGGTTAATTATACAGGTCATGTCATGTCAGGTAGCCGTCGCAACAGCTTATCAAGATAATTATGTCAGGTTTATCATATCAAGTGTACTAGTCAGGAGTGCGCCACGACGGGCCACTATCAGGTCATGTTAGGTTATTATGTCAGGAGTGCACCACTACGGGTCACTATCACGTTATGCTCAATTATCAATTCCAAACATATCAAATGAATTCATGATTTCAAGTTCAGGACAAAAGGCGTAAGGATATAAAATGGACGTAAAATATCTAATAAAATATCAATATTTAGGGCTATAGAAGAGCCATGCGGCTAAGCGTATGCGGTCAGGAAAGGGTAAGACTCATGCGGCCCAATTAGAAGAGCGCATGCGGCCAGGGTCACTGGATCCCATGCGGCCAAGACAAGGGGGCGCATGCGGCTGGAAGGGAGCAAGGGCGCACGCGGCCAGGGGGACGAGGGCGCATGCGGCTCCAAGATGTTGGGCCTCATGCGGCCAGCGGAAGAGTAGGCTTCATGCGGCTGGGAGGGAGCAAGTTCATGCGGCTGGAAGGATGTTCATGGTCCCATGCGGCTGAGATCAATCGAATCCATACAGCGCAGGGTTCAAAACCCATGCGGCTGGAATCAATTGGACCCATGCGGCCCGATTAATTGAGTCCATGCGGCTCAGGTCAATCGAGTCCATACGGCTCAATCAATCGAGTCCATGCGGCGCAGGTCAATCGAGTCCATGCGGCGCAGGTAGGAGCGGAGCTTATGCGGAAGCGGGGTCACGCGCCTATGCGGCTGCGACTCAAGTGGGGGGGGCTCATGCGGCTAAGATAATTTATGCGGCTCAGAAGAGTACAAGGGCGCATATGCGGCCAAATGGGGAAAAGTCCATGCGGCTCAGAGAATACTTGCCGCATGAAATGTTCATGCGGTTAAGTTAAGTCTAAGCACAGTTCATCTTCTCCAAATTTCTGAGAAGAAGAACACCATGAGAGCCAAGTTCTCAAGCTCCATAACTCCATCATCCGGAGCCCAAATCCGAACTTCCATAGGTCAAAATGGGGCAGAACGAAATTCTCTACAACATAGAACCATCAAATCTCGGAAATAACAAGATTAAGTAGATCAAAACTCAAGAATTCTGAAAGTAAAGTAAACTTAGATTTACAAGAATCTAGCCATGGAAAGTGAAAATGCCAAGTTCTAAAGTAAGTTAAAATGCTGTAAGGAAGAGAATGAAACAATAAAATCGGAGTTCCTCCATGAAGCAAGTTGCACTTGCCTAGACCTCTCTCTTCTCTCTCTGGTAGGTGAAGGGAGTAAATGAGGAAGAAGAAGATGATAAATAAAGAGAGAGAAAGGAGAAGGGGTAATAAATATGAATGGTGGTGGTAGGTAGGGGGTTCACCCCTTGGTTCATGATGAACCAAGAGTAATCCCAAACCGAACCAAGCCAACCCAAACCAAGAATAAACCAAGCCCAGGGAGAAAATTAAGCAAGGAAATCATGCAATACAAGAATAAATACGTACACGTATTCCAAAAATACGTAATACGGACAACAGGCATTACAGATTTTTATACTCTATTATAAATTGTTGAGTCGGGAATGAGAAGTACCAAGGATGTGTGATCCGACCGTAGATCGTGTTTATTTTCATGCAGTAGACCTCGTAGACCGTGTTTATTTTCATGCAGTAGACCTCGTAGACATTATTTATTTTCTGCAAGTAGACCTCGTAGACATTGTTTATTTTCTGCAAGTAGACCTCGTAGACATTGTTTATTTTTTGCAAGTAGACCTCGTAAACATTGTTTATTTTCTGCAAGTAGACCTCGTAGACATTGTTTATTTTCTGCAAGTAGACCTCGTAGACATTGTTTATTTTTTGCAAGTAGACCTCGTAGACATTGTTTATTTTCTGCAAGTAGATCTCGTAGACCGTACGGTGTAGCACTCCAGACCGATCACATGTCAAAGGTACTTCTAACAGTTGGGGAAAGTATTTTGTGTCTTTTTATTGCTATTAGTTTTCCGTATTTACTGTTTATTTTCAAAACTCATGACTGATGTCTAACCTTTGTTTTATAGTCATTTTCTTTATTTGAAATTGCATTCAGTGAATTGTGCTCGTTCCATTCCTGACTGGAAACCAACATTTTTCAGGTTAGCCGTGGATTCACTTAGCATGGGAGATACGGGGGTACCTGCAGACAAAAGCCTAGAAATTAGCTAGATAGCGGAGTTGTAGTCATTCCAATATTTGTATAAGTTTATATTTTCTGCAAATGTAAATCTTGTGATCATTGTAAGTTAAATTAATTTTGGGAATGAGCATTATTTGTGATTTTGATCTTCATGGCCGTGACAGCGTTCTACCGCCGACACTGCGGCGTAGGCTGGCTTGGACACGTCTCGTATCCGTTTAAAAAAAAACGGGTGCGGGTCGTGACAGAAGCCATACTAGGTCACTGAATATTTTTTTAACTTTGTCCATGGAAATTTCAAAAGAATAATTCAACAATTCAAAAAGTTTTTCAATGAATAAAGGAAATTCAATATTAGGATGGAATCGATTCTCTGACCGTTCGTGCTTCATGATACTCAAGCATTGAGTTTAAAAGCTTCCTAGGCCTTGAATTGATCAAGAAGTTGCCTAGGGAGAGTAAGGTTTCGAGTTGAGTGGAGGAAGTCAACAAATAAAAATATTTTCGGTACTTAGAATAACGTAGGAAATGTTAATCCATATTGGAATTATTTTTTCTTCGAAAAATAGTTCCCTTGGAAGATATGTGAACCAGCTAAGTTGAACCAATTCATTGGTAACAATTAACCTTGGGGCTTTATGGTTCCAAAAGAATTCGGTTCAAAATTGGTTCTGGAAAGTCAATTGGAAATAAGGCCAAGAGAAATGGTTGGATATACTAGCCGTAGAAATACTTTGGGTAGATAAGAGTTTATTAGGTTTGCTATAGAAGAACTTGAAACTCTAAATAGCGAATGGATGTAGATTCCAAATAAAGATAGAGGAGTAAGATTTGATCAACAAATGGAGAAGTTGGAATAGGTTTGCTAAAGAAGGAGATAAATAGAAAAAAAAAAATCTAATCTTAATCCAAAACGGCGAGAGAGTATGGATCCTAAAGTATGCTAGAATCTGATAAAGATATGAGATATGGAAGAAAATAATCCCGAAAGCCATGGGACACTAAAATATACCAAAAATCTAGAAAATAAAATAGTCAGTAAAACATACCATCATATAATCGGCCTAATCTAGATAAGGTTTAGGTACAACCGTAAGCAAGGTAACCTATAAAACTATAAGCAAGCCAAAATAAATATTTTAAAATAAATAATTTCGGCCCTATATTGTAACATGGTGAATATAGTAGACTCTCTGTTCACCATGTATATTATATCACTTCTAATTGTCATCAGTACCAACTAATATATAGGTATTCGAAAATTCTATTCTTCCAATTCTTAATCACCTAATATATCCTTGAGAAATACTGCCTTACATACATTCTCATTAAGATTACAATTTAGAAATTATATCGTAGGGGAGACATGACTTTGGGAAAGATATTGGCCAGAAAAAGTGTAATCAAGGGTAATATGTTATGCTTCGGTAGGGTATCATCTAGTGCTAACCAATAATTCTAGGTATCATCAACTCTTCTGGTCCTGGTCTGGTTCGAGCAGCCTCCCACTGCTCAATCTACTACTACGATTCTCTTGTCATGTTTTCTTGCGTCATGCATAGAAAACAAGATCTTGCTAGTACCGACTGATAGGCATAGGTCATGTTGTCTTCATAGTCTAGCAAGTTTAGGGACAAACGTAAACAAGGTAACCTACCGTTCTATAAGCAAGCAAAAATAGTTACTTATATATAGATAATTCGGTCCTATGTTGTGACAAATCAATATTCTAGTATTCTAATTGTTTCTAGATATGTTTACCTAAGTTGTTGTTTTAGACTTGCATGGGCCACCACTAAAAATATGTCACGACCCGATCCCAAATTATTGGGTCGAACCGAATGTTGCCCAGCCTGCACCGTTGTGAGACGGCGGCAGTAAGCTGTTCTATATGCAGGTATTCACAACAACATCTATACATTTGTCACAACTTGAATATACGAAAAATTTAAAACTTTTATTCAACAATTGAAAAGTACAACTGGAAATGAAAGAACTAAAATAAAGTGCTGAATTCAAATTGACAAACTCCAATACAATAAAACTAGAAAACTGGAAAACAACTAGCTAGGCGGTCGGCTCATCGACCTCAGGTTCTGCGTCCTCCAAGGGGGACTCTGACAACACCACAGGGTACAATACCGAGTCATAATAGCTATTGTATAATAGCTCAGCATTCTCAATGTCACCTAAAAATATTGGTCTCCAGTCAGGAGGGAGCAAGTACGAATATGTATCTCACATTTCAAGTAATAATGGAAAAGTGCAGGCTAAACAGTTGAAACAGTATTTTCTAGCAATTTGACAATTTTAAACAATGTGATTTGAATGTGTAAACGTCTATGACCGGCTTGGGTTGTACAATAGCGTCCTAGCGACGCGATACGGCTTATCCCCGTGTGTAAGAGGGGTAAACTCGCACAATCATACAATATGAGGGGTATTGGCCATAAACGTTACACTATTTCTCCAATTCCCACAATCAATATCAATCAATATTTGAACCCTATGAGAGGGTTCCGTGTAGCAATGTGGTTTAACATGCAACTTGACAATTACTAAATAAAATACAAGAAAACATAACCGTAACTTGTCTTTGTTAATGACTGGAACAAGATGTCGGTACCTGGGGAGGAAGTCAGATACGTCCTCAAAACCCTACAGTTGAGAATCCTGACTTAGAAACATAGATGAGCCAAATCTAGGTGTGCTAGTTGTAATTTCTAGAAATAGACCCTAGTCAGGTTTTTAAGTTATTTAATTAATCGAACGAAATCCGTCTAACGTCGTAAACTATATTGGTTATCAATTTACGGAATAACCGATTATTGATTTATTTGAGAAAATAGCAAATTACACTTTAATTGGGAAGACTTTGTATTTTTAATAATATATATAAAACTAAGTGGTCAAGTGAGAAAACATGAAGTTGTTTAAATTATTAGGAATCTTTATTCATTAACTTAATATGAGAAAATCTTATTAATTTTGTACAAAATAATTAATACCCAATTATAATTTATACGTCTAGCTACGTAAATAACCAACCCAGAAAAGAAATAGAAAATCTAAGCTACACAATACATGGTCACAGAAAAATAAAGAAAAACTGGGCTTATGCCCTTACAACAAATTAATTAATAGAAAAAATACTTTAAAATGAATTTCTCGAAATTAGTAATTTTCGTAAGAAAATAGTTTTTATTTAAATAATATTTTAAAATAGAATTTATTTAATCAGAATAATTTTTATAAAATATGTCTTTTAGACATTTCATAAATTATGTAGAAAATCATCTTTAAACATAGATAGTAATAAATGCACAAAAATATATTTTCTTACCAAAATATTGGTTTAAAGTTAATATAAAATGTTTTCGTGTTTTAATATTAAATACCATTACCAAAATAACCTTTTTAAATAAATATTAGTTTTTATTATATTATTCTCTTTATAAAACCTTTTGATTAAAATTTATCTCTAAAAGGGTAAAACATACCATATTTATAATCATTTAACAAAATCTAGTTTTTATTACACTATTTACTTAACCAAACTTTTATTTTAATGAAATAACTTTTAAACAAATATTTATTTAACTAATATTTTGTAAATAAAATATTAAATCATTATTTGGTTTAAAAATCTCTACAACTTAACATTAAATTTAAAAGATAATTCTAACTATATATTTAAACAATTAAAAATTATTAAAACCATAACTAAATTATTAAGGTTAATCCACAAATCAATTAATACCAATAAAGTATATTTGAAGTTTTCTAAAACGATTATTATTACAACATTTACTAATTACATCACAGAAGCTAAAATAAATCAACCACAGAATCCAATTAATTTCTACAGAACCTATTTCTAGGCCATGATGGTACGTATGGGTTTTTGAGATCACAAACAGAAAGCAAAAAATGAAGGGATTACCCAAAGTTGCACGAAGGAGTACCGAGGGGAGGCCTCGGACTCAGAACGACGCCGGGACGATGAGCACGGCACGTGCACGCACACGACGAATATGCGGCGACGTACGAGAAACGCGCACGGGAGTCGACGGACGCTGGGCGGAGGGTGCACGGAAGGCGCCGGAGACGAGCTCGGAAGGTGGAGGAGTGGGGTCTGGATTCGGAGAGGACGACGAGACGAACGCGACGATGGTCTCAGATTTTGATTTGGTGGAGGGAGGAGGAAGTTATAGATTTATTTGTGAAGGTTTGAAGAAGGTAGAAGAAAGAAATGGGATGCTGTGATGGTGGAGAAGTTTGTGTTCTGGGGTTACGTAGAGATGGTGGAGAAGGGAGTGGGCGCACAATTAGGATCGGGGAGTGAGAACCGATTAGTGGGAAAGGAATGGGTTTAGATTGGGTTTAAGTTATGGGCTAAACTCATGGGCTTGGGTTAAGGGACAAGAAGCAATATTAAATAAATAAATGAACACAACAAAACATGGGTCTTACAACTAACTAGGACAGAAAGGATGACAAGGACAATGAAGACGAAGGAGAAAAGCTTAAAAGAAAAAAATTCTCTCCGTATGGCCCATACTTATAGCTCTTCAAAGAGGAAACAGATGAACGTCGCGTCGGTTATCGTGACATTAAAGATAATGATGACACGTGGGGATTTTTATCCTTAATAACCGTCATCGCCGCTTTGATTCTCGTATCCATTAAAGATAATGATGACATTTGGGGATTTTATCCTTAGTAACCGTCAACTTTATCTCGAAAAAGAGCCCAAAATCCAAAACCAAATCAATGCATTAAATGCAGCAGTGACAGCTGGCAGACAAGATCTCCCTGCGGCTCAATGTCTCTCCCGACTCGAAGACTCCCTGCGGCTTGACAAATCTCCATACTTCTTATTTAAAGTATTCCAAATTTGCAATTTGAAAACTTTGAAGGGGGTCTTATAGAAGCATGAAAAATATTAGGTTCATGCGGATCACAACTGACCGCATTGGTCCGCATAAAGAAGAGCCGCATGACAGACTTGGCATGCCCCCTGCGGCCTATCTTCACCAGACTGATTTGAGCCGCAGAAAGAATAGTTACTTATGCGGCCAAGCTGATCAACCCTTCTGATAAAGCTGACAAACTCTGTCAAAATTGATAAAACTGACAGCTCTGACACCTCTGACACTCTGACAAAAAGAAGATAAGATGTGATCAAGCAAAATGTCATGTCATCAGACTGGACATAGTCATGCGGCTAGAATGACTGTGACCCGAGCCGCATGAACCTTATGCGGCTCAATCCATGCACTTCATGCGGCCAAGGGTGACTGCAACCTGAGCCGCATGAACTTTATGTGGCCTAGAAATACAGAATCTATGCGGCTCAAAAGTCCCCAAGCTACATACGGACTAAGAAAGACTGCGACTCAAGCCGCATGAGTCTTATGCGGCCCAGCATGGCCGAACACTGAAAGGCCTATGCGGCTCAAAATGACTCAAGCAGACTGATCCTGTCCTGCGATAGGACACGTGGCAAGCTGACCAATTCTCAACCACCCAAATTTGTTGCAACAAAATTTCAACAAGTCACCAGCTGACGACCAAAGAGCGGGTCTTTGTGTGCTGTTGTAGCCACGTGGCCACGTGGCCATCTATGCGGCTCAAGATATCTATCATTATAAATAGCAGGGTACTACACCCATGTAAAAGACTGGCAACCTACGAAGGACAATTTCTTCAAGAGCAAGGATCGCGTCAGATAGTCCAAGGAGTAAGGCAGAGTTGTTACACTTTCCCGAGCCTCTATCTTCACCCCCCAGAATCAAAACTAAACAATTGTACTTAGATTGTTTCCTATGATTTCTTTCTAGGCTTTCTCTTGTACAAGCGAGTTTGCAATCAAGTTCAATTCCTCTGTAATTATTGTTATTGATATTTAATGGCAAACATTAGGTGATTCAATGCCTTTAATGAACTGAAGTTCTACCTATTGCTGGATCTGAAGCTACTACTGATGTTGTTGCAACAGCTGCGTCTCATGTCCCTCATCATCTCGAGTAGGACATGCTTGTCCATCTGTGCTGGCTGTACGGAAGGAACCGATGGAACTGGCTGAGCTAATTGGACAAGAGTGAGCTGAGCTGTCGACTGGTGCTGAGATGATGATGGCATCTGACAGCGGGGTATGATGTTGACATGCCATCTGAACTGTAAGAGAAGGTAGAGCAATGGAACCATCTGCCGAAAAAGAAGACGGTGTGTCCCTGAAGGATAAGGACACATGATATCAATAATGGACATGAACAGAACAACGATATATCAAACATGTTTACAATTCAAGAAAAGTGAGGAAAGCTATAAACAAGGAGAGATCAAATGAAGACATACATGTGATAAGATGAATTCCCCACAACGTCTTGCTAATTTAAAATTTATAAAATTAATCTATGAAAAATTTGAATTTTTGAAAAAGACGGGTTTACAAATTTATTCAACCGGTTCAGTGTTTGATTCCCATATAACACATTTGTTTTTTTTTCATTGAATATATATATATATATATATATATATATATATATATATATATATATATATAAATGGGAACCGCACAAATTATGCGGGTATGGGAGGGAAAATCCGATCCAATCTGTTAGGTGGGCCGGCCTGGTCATGTGCTTTGGTCGGACCTCGGTGTGCCCAGCCCGAATTGAACTGGGCCTGTCCCAGAGCGGTTTTCGCGCGGCCCGGCCAGAGTGACGTCCATGCGGGACACCTGTGACGGGATCCCTTCCAATTCTCGTTTCTTCTTCTTTCTTCTCAGACCTTTTCTCTTTACAAATTCACTCTCTTTTCTTTTTTTTGCTCTCTGTTCGCTTCCTGCACTCTCCAATGGAATCCGCTGCGGAGAAGATGTCGGCAATGAGCATCGCCGGAGACGCGTGGGCCTCCGCCGCTCCGGCTCTCCAGAGGAATCTCCCGGTCCTTTCTTCCGATCAGGTCCGCCATCTCTCTCGACCCTTCCTCAATAATCTCCAATGCTCGGATCCCTTTCGTTAACAACGTTTATATTTTCCTCGCGGTGATGATTGCCAGGTCGAACTCGCGAGGATGCTGCTGGCGGAGGGACAGGCCCATCTCTTCGCCCACTGGCCGGAGCCCGGCGTCGACGATCAGAACAAGAGGAGCTTCTTCGAACAGGTTCCTTTCTTTTATTTCTTAAACATGATTAAAAGATAGGGAGTATATCATACAAATAACATCAACATCAAGATCCCTATGTTTTACACTTATTATAGAAACCAGTGAACCACCCCTACTTCGAAACTAATTACACGGACCACCCTTGTACTTTATATTTTCTATAGAAACTTATAACACTGACTCTCCTATGTTTTATAAAATTTATAAAGGAGGGGTGGTCAGTGTAGTTTTTTTTCGGAATAAGTGGTAGTCCCTATAATACTCATGAAACATAGGAGGGTCACATTATTTATTTCTTCAAATAATTATCTCTATTTATATTAGATCGGATTCGAATTTTAATTCTCAATTTGACTCAATTAAATTATATTCAAGATTTGCTATATTTTACTTTCGAATAACATCGATTGCTATCAAAAAAGATGTATCATAACTGCAATAATTAGATTATGTAGACTGAAAATTTGAAATGTGAATTTAAAAGTACTACATTCAATATAATACTTAAATTGAAAATTTAGAAGATATTCCACACAATCATGGGCTATAATTATGGAATAAAAGACAAGAAAAATAAATGTAAATATTATATGACGTAGTTAGTGTGCAACCCATTATTTATGATATTTGTATCAAGTGGTATATATATTAATTACGCTTAGGGTTGTAGGGTTTTTGTGTCTCCAAGAAGAGTGATACTTTCCACCAAATTTATATAAGATAAAGCAGGGTCAAGATTAAAACACTTGATCACATCTAAGGTCAAGGTTAAAGCTTGGTGATTTAACCATTAAGACAAATGATGGTTAGGATTAATTCATTTGCAATATACTTTACTTTGATATTTTGTTTACTGTTATTTATTTTGTGAAATAAACTATTCCAGGTGTCGAGAGAGTGCTGAGAGGTACAAGCCACCAGCAAATATATATATATATATATTCTTTCCAGTGGCCGTATCCCGTTGGGAACGGCGGGGCGCAGTGACGCGGGTTCGAGCCTCCTTGGAGGCACGCCTCCAAGCACCATTAAGAAGGTGGACACCAAAAATAATGATAATATATATATATATATACGCGCACACACATATATACGCACGCACGCCATATGCACAAGACTTTTTATTACAATCGCTGCTTTGGAGCTTAATGCATCCCCGCCCTACCACTTGAGCTTATATATATATATATATATATATATATATATATCCGCGGACAATGTCCGAGACCACTCTCATCCTATATATCTGGATCTTGATCCATCTCTATTGTTAGCATCAGGATCATCTCAGTCCGCACAACAATGTCCTCCATATCCGGCTCACAATCACTCACCACATGTAAACTTGGTTCCTCTAGGCCAGCTCGTAATCACCCGCTATTTGTAAACTCGATTTCCCCTTTTTAAGTAAGGTCATAGTCCGTCCAGGGGAATCGAGCCTCTACCAGACTTATAATGCCTGTTCTTATGTCTCTAAGCTCACCACTTGAGCTCATACAAACAATATGTTATATATATTTTTTTGTGATGTCCGACGTAACGCACGAGACTTTGTGAACTTTGCGTTGTATGTCATTTAGGCCCACTGTTCCAATCTTTACACACACACACACATCGTCACCTCCCCTGCGGTTCGATCCCAAGACTGTCCGCCTAGTCAATGAGGTTATACCTCCCCTCGCTGACCACAAGATTTCGGTAACAATATGTTCTATATTGTTATTGCAAAATGGAATAAATGGACAAAGAAAATATAAAATAAAATTGGAAGATGGATTTAAAAGGAAACCAAAGTGGACTTAGTGTATGTGAAGAATCACTTTTGGTTATAGACGTTATTCCATCCTTACTCTTGTGTAAAGTTTCAGGTAAACCGTTTCTAGGATACAACAAATCTGGTAGTCCACTAATGTGCACCCACGAGCGGACTGCGTCAGAACAATGTACCCGAAGAAGCTCTAAGACCACCCAGTTGGATTCTGCAGCAACCAATTAGATGACTGAAACCTTCTGGACCATTATCTTTCTATTTCTGTTCTGGAATATCCCCATCTAACTTTCTGTATATAAGAGTTTTTCTCTTTTCAATGATGTTTTGAGTGAAATTTTGTCTCTATTTTCTGTGACTTTTTTGAATGATTTTTTTTTTCTTATTTATAGTTATAGATTTAAGAAAACCTTCAATTACAATCTTGGGTGGTTAGATTCACTATCACAAACTCTTAGATGAACCAATACATCGTATCATTTCATCACACCCATTTGATATAGAGATTTCCTTGGTCCAAAATAAATGTATTTATATTAATAAAAGCTTAGGGATATAGAGATTCAAACTCATAACCAAATATACATACTTATATATTAATGCTTTAACCATTAATCCACTTAATCCTTGATGTTTAAAGCAACAAAATAATATAATAAATATTTTAAAAAATTATATTAATTTTTGGAAAACTATCACACACACATATATATTATTTGTGTTATGCATTTCTTAATCGGTGATTCAATAGGCCAACGTTACTTAAAAGTTAACAAGATACAATGTTCTAAAAGCATGATTATGTGGCAGTTACTAGTAGTAGTAATTCGCCATATAAGTGAAAATTGATATATAAATTTGGTCGTACGAGGAAAAAGTTGTTTTGAAATTCGAATGAAGACAATTTTAGGATTTGAGGTGCAGTTGATTCCTAGATAGTCTTAGCGGGATTCACACAAGCACACTTTTTTAGGACATGATGTCAAAGTAATATTTGCAAGATATAATGTAGGAAATGAAGACAAGAAGAGAATTATCTCCGTCAAGTGTTATCTATATCTTCTTTCTTAGCCAGAAATATTTGAAGTGATTTTCTTAACCATATTCCATGATCTCTGTACGAGTATTGTCAATTATCTGGATAAGCACTCTTGTGTAAGTTCACGACGTATAGTAGGGGTGTTGACAGTATATGGTTCACATTTGAATCATATTTCTAGAAAAAAAGAGAAAGTGGCTTTCTGCTAATATGTACAACATCCGTAAGAAGGAATTTGTTTGATGCTCGTGATTAAAATTGTTCCTTCTCAAATTCAAGATGTGTGGACTTGAGAAGGTTATGAGTGTCTGTTGATGTGACGTCAAGTCTTTATATTGGTCTCACATTCCTAGCCAAGGTAGCTATGAGCATGAGAGGATTATGTCATAAAACCTAGGTGGCCAGTTGGCAGGTGTCACCACCCGCACCCTGATTAGGGGCACGAGAAGTGGGTACGTCCAGCCTACGCCGCAGCATCGGTGGTAGAACGCTGTATATAAGGTCTGTAAATACTACGACTAACAGTATAAAGGTACCTGTACAGTACATACACTCCGAGTGGAGGTGACATAGCAATACAGTCTCAATCACAGAATAAAACTAAGGTAGATAGCGCAGAAGGATAATATATGATAGATGAAAAGGAATAAGTCCAGTGTCCAATACAAGTCCAGATATATACAACATCACAGGGTCTCAAAATATAATATAGGAGCTACAGTCTGATAAAGCTAGCTGGATCGCAGTCCAGTCAAATCTAGCTAATCTACACTACTCTGGAAGTACAAAATCTAGTGGCTCTACTATACGGCCACGGTCCTGGACTACTCCATCTGACTCATGCCCATAATAGGTCGAACAGTCTGCCTCAGAGTCATCTGTAATATATCATAACGATATCCTGTCAGGAAAATGAGCAAGTACAAGCACTAACAGCAGTACCATGTGAATTGATAAATTCTATGAGAGACAGTATAATGAAATACAAAACAAAGATATATGAAGACTTGGGAACCGTTCGAAAGCTGAGTTACAACCCTTAAACCAAATAAGGACCGGGGTTGTAATCCTTCTCCCGAGCAGACCTTAGTCTCCAAATCAAGGTACATCATAGAGACATGTAAAACATGTGAGTAACTGAATATCATAGCATGGTGAGAAAATACTGAATGTAGAACAGAGCAGGATATATGATAAGATAAAGTAAATATAAAATGTGCCTTGAATTATTAGAGCGTTATGTGATCGGCAAGGGAAACATGATAGGGTTATCCACTTGGCCCGGCAATCCGCGGTGACCTCAACGGAAAGTCATGCCGGCCAACCTGGATAACATGGACATGGAGGTATCTGCTACACCCTACGTGAGGTGAGGGTGGCGCAAGCAAAATAGTGACATGGGGCTTTGATCACATAACCCCTAATAATTCCCCATCCACGAGTAGTATAATGGACCTGGACATGACACGTCATGACACGGGATTCCCTAAGAGGATAGCTACTCCCTCTCAGGAATCGGTGTCTATACAAGTACAGGGAACAAGACATGAAATGTCCATATATACCAAGAAAATTCAGGAACAACATCTCATGTCATGATCCAACGTATACTAGTCCGTGAACTATCGTGACTGGAATCGAGTAAGACACTACAACTGAATCGGATATAGCAGATATCAAGACAATGAAAACTATCAGTGAATGTACTCGCCTGCTGTCCTGAGCTGTAGGGTATATCAATGCTTAGAGCGGTAATCAGAAACCTAAAGATGAGATACTGTATGTTAATTTAGGTTTAAACAAGTTTAAGAATGATTCACAATGAATGATATGAAATCTAGGTCAAACTAGGTCTCACTGAGTCACACTAAGTCCTGTCAAGTAAAATCTAGGTCAAATCAAGTTATATCAAGTCAATCTAAGTCAGACCAAGTCAACCCTAGGTCATACCAGTCATCACAGGTCAAAACAAGTCGAAGAAAGTCAAACGGGGTCAAGAGTTGGCCTACAGTTGACTTTTGGTCAACTGGTCAACCCTGGTCAACTCTGGTCAACTCTAGGTCAACCCTAGGTCAAACTGGTCAAATGTTGACCAACAGTTGACTTTTGGTCAACTGGTCAACTCTGGTTTGGATTTGGTCAAATCTAGACAAAGTGTTGACTCACGGTTGACTTTTGGGTAAAAAGTCAACTCTGGGTCAACCGAGCCAAAATCGGCTCAAATATGACATTTGTAGGGTGTACCCAACATGCCATCCAAGTTTCAAGTCAATCCGACTACCCGAACTCCGTATCTCGAAATTACCCGATTATCCCTTAACATTTACCCTTAAACCGCTCTAACTTGACGCCAAGTGGCCTTCCCTTAGGAATTCCACTCCGTGCTTCCTAGGGTAGTAGGGTACTAGCCTATACAACCATTACCTACCAAGTTTTCTAGGGTAAGTGGACATCCAGTCCATCTTACGGTCCGAATCGCCCGTTTACCCGTTATCTTGAATATTTCAAGATACGGAATGGTGCGGTGCGATACCATCTCCCCGAACTCACACGCAACCCCGATTCCAACTCCGAAGCCTACCCACAAAATCTAAATCACATTTGCTAAGTCCCCTCCAAGTTTCAACGCGTTCCGAATCACGGAACTCAAATTCACCCCTTCACTAATTCCTAACTCGACCATTCACTCACTCAACTCATTTTTCACACTCGCTTAGGACTAGTTGTAGGGGCTATTTTAGTGGGTTAATTAGGGGTATATAGAGCTAATAAATAGGGTATATATATGTATATATATTGGTATACATATGGGGGTATATACGGGGGTTTACGGAGGTCAAAAGGGGGTGCTACTGCTGCCCAAACTGCTGCTGTGCTGCTGCTATGGCTGCTGCTATTTGTGGCTGTTTTGGGGCTGTTGGGGGGGGGGGGGGGGGGGGAACAGCAGCCCTTATCCCCCCCTTGCTGCTATGGTGTTCCCCTCTTTCTTCCTTTCTAATTCCCTCTCTAACCCTCTCAATCTTCCTCTCTAATCTCTCAATCTCTCTCAATTCCTCTCTAAAATATATATAAACTCTCACACATATAAATCTCATTCCCTCCCCTCACTACACATGCAAATACACACACATATATATATATATATATATATATATGATCACACACACACACACACACACACATATATATATATATATATATATATATATATATATATATATATATATATATATATTAACACACACATAAATCTATATCTATATATATATGGACACACACTCCCACACATACATATATATATGTATATGGACACACACACATATATATGTATATGGACACACACACACACACTAAATAAATGAAGTTAAGAGTGCCTAACCACTTAGAGGCCAAATCTAATTTATTCTAAAGTGTCCAAATTTGGGGGAAACTCAAGGACACGGTCACAAACTCTAACTTCTCCTAGGACACTCCAAACGGACTCAAACTCGACACAACCAAGGACACAACTATGGAAATCAAATCCTACATGGTTCAAACTATTTATCATGATGAAGGGAATAAGTTAGAGAATAGGTTATACCTATCGGGAGATGGATTCCCGATTCGAAAGTCCTCCGACACGGCTCCGACACAACGAATTGTTTAGGACACCCTTGCACTTCTTGCTCCCAAAAGCTTGGAGAAGCTTCACTTGGGGAAGAGGAAGAGTTGGATGGAAGAATATTGGAGAAAAAGGAATTATTTTGAGATGATTTCTAGGAAAAATCTATTCTAACTTTTGAGAAAAGCTTGGAGAAGAAGAAGAAGAAGAAGAAAATGGTGATATTTTGAAGTGGAGAAGAAGAATAAATGGGGAGGGGATGGCTGGTCATAAAGGGAAGGGTTGGGGCACTTGAAATTACAAGTTTGCCCCTCCCTTAACTTCTATGCTAAGTTAAGTCCAAATTTGGTTTTGTGGGTTAGCTAAAATTAAATAAAAATCATAATTAAACTTAATTACTCATGGGGGACTAGTCCAAACTCCTAAACCTAAAAGTTTAGTGTGGTGGGCCATGGTTAAATAACATGCTAATTACGACTCAAGTCGAAATTCACCGGGGTTCCGAATTAACTCGGAATGCGATGAAATTCGAACCCGACTCCTATAATAATTAAATATTAATATTCATGAAATAAAATTCTCAAAAATATTATAAAATGGAAAATTACCATTTTACCCCTAACTTGGAAAAGTGAGGGTGACAGCAGGTACCTTTTGGATTGCAGTTTAAGCTCATGCAACCAAAGAGCATCCTGCAAGTTCTCCTAGACAAAAAAAGAGTCCAAACGAAGAGGTAAGATGATACAATATGATATAGGGAATTGCATCTCCATGACACAGTACGCCAAGGAGTCAAGGAATCTAATTCCCATAGAATGATTTCTTTGAACTAATCGAATAAGCCCTATATTAAATTGTCAAGTTCAGCAGCATGCATTATTATAAAAATGGCCAATGGTTGTAGTGTTAATGTCCGTGTGCATTATTTTGTATATATGACCTTTGCCACCATTGTGGTGCCATTTAGGATCTCTTCTTCCTAGTTCTTGAGATTTTTTTTTCTGAAATCGTCCTACAATATCTTGTTTTTGTTGTATTTGCTTTGTTGTAGGTGTCTCGGCTTAATGCCAGTTATCCTGGTGGTCTTGTGTCATATATTAAAAATGCGAGGAGTCTCCTGGCAGATTCAAAAGCGGGGAAAAACCCATATGACGGCTTTACTCCTTCGGTAAGAAAATTTATTTGTTTTCGTATGCAAAATTTAAAGATAATCTCTTTGCTTGCATGCTCCTTATTTATTCCTCTTAGACTTTTAATCCCTTTTTTTTATAAAATAAAATAGAAGTTGAACTCACATGTTTAAAATACAGGAAAGCAAATGGTACATATTTTTTGATGTGATTAACAGAATATGCATATTCGATAAAGATATTAGATTAAGGAACTTCACATTTGGATGCCATGCACAACTTATATTCTATATATTTTTGTTGGCCTCTAAAAGGGGCCTTCTCTTCACAAAAGCAATTTAATTTTCACTGCCTTAATCCATAATTAACTTTGGTCCTCCCTTAGTTACGTATGCTCCTTTAGCTAAGATCCTAACGCTCCTAACTGATGCATATATCGATTTCGCCCAGTTGAGTTCAATTTCTTTATAAATGTAAGAGTTGTTTGTCCTTCTCATATGTTCATCCGTAATCAACCTTACATTAGACCAACAGGCTGTTAGGTATATTGTTGAGTGTTGAAGCACTCAACTTGTTCAAGTTTAGAATTTATGTATACCTAATTTGTGTGATTTGCAAGTTTGCTGTTCACATTTACAGCTGGATATTCTCACTGTAGATGTAGAAATGGAGGCCACTGTAGGGAAATTTGTTTGCACTCTTGATAAGCTATGTATGTCAGGTAGTCAAAGGCGCAAGGCGCACTCGAGATACAAAGCGTCTATATTGTCCGAGGCACAAGACGCACGCCCGAACAAAACGAGGCATAAAAATAATAAATAATGAAAATATACATACATAAATAAATAAATTAGTAATGTAAGAAATAAAACCAAATAACATATTAAAACTAACAAAAACATGTTAAAACATAACCAAGTGAAATAACATAGCAATAAAAGCAGTAATAGTCAACAAAAATAACAAGAACTTGTATTCTTGCTACAACATTTTTAATAAATTTTAGTTTTTCTAGTTCAACTGTAACCAACTTTGACAATCGTGAAAATGGCTCTCCCTCCCACTTGTACGAGGTAAGGGTTATTTCCATGCCTCAACGTTTTTTGTATATATAAAAAAAAATAAGGTGCGCCTTTTCTTGGTTGCGCCTTGCTGAAAGGCACGTCCTGGATGCGCCCGAAGAAAGGTGCCTCGCCTAGTGATGTGCCAGTCGCAACTGTTGCGCGACGCGCCTTTGACTATCATGACATATTTATATGTATATAATATAATTACATACGCTTACAGTTTTATTTTTGTAAATTTTAACTATGTACACCAGCACGATGTGCAAAGCAAACAAAGCCTGAAATATTAATTATGAAAAAATAGGGCATAACAAGACAAGAAAAACAAGCATGTACAACACGATAAAACTCATATGGTAGGACCATTTAGTCGTTACTAACTCATTCAAAGGAAAAAAGAAAAATCTTATGTAGCTTAGATATTTGCTACATTGGTATGATTTGAGATGTTTTGCAATCAATAAGTCTAGGTTCTGTATTTTAATCCTTCTATGGAATAAGTTAGTGAACTTCTACTGTCATGAACATGTAGAGTTTGTCTTATGTGAATTATCTTTTTGGTGCTCTTTTTTTGTGGTTAAATTATAAAATGTAAACAAGAAAGGAAAAACAATTCTTAAATTGTCAATTTATTGATGCATATCACAGGGATTAATGTATGACAAGTCAGTGAAGGTCCTAGAAGTATCTTTAAAAGAAAAGAAAAGAAGAAGAGATGATGTTTAACAAGTGTCCAACATGGAGATGTATTGTGTATCTTAGTCATCAGTCCCTCCGATGCCGACATGATTCCATGCTAAAAGTTCCTTTACTAGATAGCCATACAATTGGATAGGATTGATTCTCCAATTGTATGGGGCAGCTATATGTTTCATGAGAAAACCTGTAGAAAATTAACAAGGAAGTTCTTATTACCCGTTGTCAGCTTGACATCAACTTTTTGTACACGCTAACTCTTTGTATTAGTGCCAAATTCCTAGACAAGGTAGCATGAACAAGAGAGGACCTAGTAGGCCAGTTTGTGGGTATGTCGACTACCTTTTATGTTATGCACTTAAAGCTCATGCAACCAAGGAGCATCCTCCAAGTGTCCTTGGACTAGAGAAGAGAATATATATAGATAAAACAATAGGATTTTGCTGTAGGGAATTGAATGAATCTCTATGATATTAGGCTAAGCAAGGAGTTACCAGTTGGTTTGGGAATGTAACATGCATATCATCTGAGGTTTCAGGTTACAATATGGATGATTTTGGTGCGGAATTTAATGGAGTACAAGTAATTCCAGCAGATTAGAAGATAGGATGAATGTAAAGAAAGATAAAGGTGATTCTGAAGGGAAGAAGATAAATTCTCAGGACACCTACAAAATTTTCCCACTAACAAGTATAAGGGTATCAAACAAAATTCTATTTACTTCATGAACCACCTACTTAGAATCATGCCATGATGGAGCTTGTGGGTTCACTAGAGGATCGTGAATACTGCAGTCCTGATAAGACTTCCGTCATGTTCATGAGCACTTTGTTTTTTTCACATCACTTCTTAAACTCTCTTTCAGAATCTTAAGCTACATGGTATCATCAGAGTCAAAGGGCCTAGAGTTAATATGAAGACGGTTCTCCATTTGGAACTTTCATTCCAAACTTGGAACTATTTCGTTTCAGGACAGTAAACTTAAAAATACAAAAGTTCCCAATAGAGAAAGAAGAAACCCCAAGTTGTAGTCCTAAATCCTAAACCACTACGGGTGTAACTTGCACTGGCTAATGCTTACATTATCAGTTAGGAAATATGAAATTATAGTTCTTAAATTTTAGTTATAGTGTGTATATATATGCATACATATATGAGATTGATAGCTTGCCATGTTCTGAAACACATCTTTGTTCCACTAAACTGTTTCAAAGAAGCATTCCCCACCGAACCATGTTGCATATCATGTGACATTTCACGTTCCAGTTTCATTCCCAATACCAAAGCATTACACTTTCCATGTAACCGTAGAAGGGCCTCTAGGATCCACATACATGTATATTAATAGCTAGGATCCACATGGGTACATTTATTATGTATACATCGATATCTTTGATTTACTAAAGTCTTGAAACATTGGTAGAGTTTACTTGAGTAATAAGTCAAGGTTTGGTCTACTAATAGTACAATTTGAGCTCAACTAGTGCTTTACCTATGATGGACATTCTAAATGGATTTTGGATTATGTTGATTAGGAGCCATCTTGTGTAACTATTAGATTCAAGAATCTTTTCTAGACCAATTTCTCATGACAGAAAATGTGTTTTTTTTTCCAATTATGAATTTAGGTCAAATCAAAATAAGGAGGCAATACTCTTTTTTTGGGTATGATCTAGGATTACTAGGTTATTTGGGTCGTTTTGATTTAGTCAAAGATTTAATCTATATTTATTGATGGAGTCAAGAGTCCATCTTTATGTAATTGTATTCACGAGTCATTACAACAAGATACTCTCCTATAGATAGTTGTTGGTTATTCCCCAATTATTATTTCTCTCGGCCAAATTAGGATTAGACACCATTCTTCTCTTCATCTCCCATGTATAATTCCTTATGAATCTGACAATAGAACTATTGGCTAAAGAGACCTATACACATATATGTATATTTTTGCAGAAGATACTTTGTATTAATAATCAAATGATACAGAGTTACAAGCAGTTCTTATCCCTTTTAGTACATCAAGTTTCCATTTTCTCCTTGACCAAATGGCTCAAGTCCTCCTTGAGTGACTCCTTTTGCCACATTATCTGCACATCCTCCTTAAGCCTCTTCATCACTAGAACCTTGTAAGTATGCTCCTGTCCAAATTGTCTTTTGTTCCTCTCTCAGCGTATGTGCCACACTGCAGCTGTCATGACCAGTCTTCCCGATCTATAGCTCATACTTGTGGACTAAGAACTCTCCTCAATTCCTTTACCTCATCCCAAACTTATGAAGTTCTTTTGTAGGTGATCTTCAGTTTGAGCCTGCATAATTTCCAGATGTAGCTGGAGTAGGGACATTTGAAAAACAAGTGTTCAATGGATTCCTGCTCCCCATTACATAGGATACAAGAATGGTCTATCTGCAGCCCATGTTCCAGGAGTCTATCTTTGGTTAGAAGCCTTCTCATGCGGATTTTATAAAGGCAGTGCATTGTCCTTTGACACACTGCACTCCACCAATCCACCTCTGGTTGAGTGATTCTGCATACATCATAAGCTGATTCTAGAGAGAACACCCATAGTCCAGTAGTCTTCTGTTCTGTCACTCCATATTTGTACCAGATTTATCTCATTTTTATAGGGCATGTGACCTGCAATGCTTCTGGTACCCATCTGCTATTGTACATGATGCAGCTAACTGTTACATTGCCCCCCTATGCAATGGAAGTTATTCTAGCCTAGCCTCTCTGTAAGTCTCCCCCAGGCAGCCAAGGTTCAAACCAGATACTAGTTGTTCTACCATTTTTATATGGTATGACCTGCAATGCTTCTGGTACCCATCTGCTATTGTACATGATGCAGCGAACTGTTACATTGCCCCCTATGCAATGGAAGCTATTCCAGCGTAGCCTCTCTATAAGCTCCCCCCAGGCAACCAGGGTTCAAACCATATACTAGTTGTTCTACCATTGACTAAGCCTTAATGCAAAGCTTACAGTCCTGTGCTTCTTGATCTCGTCAGTGCTTTAACTATAGTTGACGCATTATTATCTGTGCTAGTATCCCAAATCTGGCCATTCTTGAAATATCTTTGTTTTATCCATTCGCCCACAAAGAGTTGCTAGAAAGTATTCCACAACAGTTTAAGAGTGGATGCATCTTTTAAGTTGTCTAGTCTCCTCAGCCCAATGCCACCCTCCCTCCTTGGTCTACATTAGTTGTTCTAGCTTATAGCATTGTAGCCTCCTCTTTAGATGAGATTAGCAATAGTTTTTCTGTTTTCTCTGTCACTGCTCTGTGTACTTGGATAGGTTGCAACCAATATGTCCTCATAGCATAGATAACTCCTCTAACCAGCTAAATCCTGCCCCCAAATGATAGCGACATAGCTTGCCATTTTTCTAATTCCTTATGCTGGATTCTACTAGCCTTTGACAGTCTTGGTAAGTTGTTTTATTCACAGATAGTGGAATGCCCAGATATCTTACAGATAGGGTTCCTTCCTCTTTAACTCCAGCAGTGTTTTCCATCTTGCTTTCCCCCGGCAGTGCTTGTTAAAATATACCCTGCTCTTGTCTTGATTCATTCTACTGTATCCTTCTGAACTTGTTGCATAATATTCTACAGAGCTATGATTCCTTGTACTGTAGGTTTGATGAATATAGGAGGATTATCCGCATAGATGAGATGTGAAATAGTAGGATGTATCTGTGCAAACAAAGTAGAAATGTTTCCTCTAGCTTCTTTCAAGTCTATCAGGTTACTGAAGTGCTCAATAACTAGAGTAAATAAGTAAGGGGAGAGGGGTCCCCTTCCCTTAATCCCCTATTGCTGCAGAAGAATCCCTATGGCTCCCCATCCACCATAATAGAAAATCTAGGTGTCTTTATACCGATCTTTATTAGAGATGTTCAATGCTCATTGAAGTTCATGCATCTTGTTATATGGCAAACAAAGTCTATATTGACTGTATAATAAGCTTTATGCAAATCAATCTTTATTCGACATTTACTGTTTACGTGGCTTATTGAAACCCTATCACTTCATGGGCTAGCATACAGTTTTCTGCTATATCTTATCCCTTTGATGAAGGCAGCCTGGTTCACTGAGATAAACCCTTTTATTATTCTCTCCATTCTTAGACACATGATCCCTATGCTGCAGAAGAATCCATATGGCTCCCCATCCACAATAATAGAAAATCTAGGTGTCTTAATACCGATCTTTATTAGAGATGCTCAATGCTCGTTGAAGTTCATGCATCTTGTTATATGGCAAACAAAGTCTATGTTGACTGTATAATAAGCTTTATGCAAATCAATCTTTATTCGACATTTACTGTTTACGTGGCTTATTGAAACCCTATCACTTCATGGGCTAGCATACAGTTTTCTGCTATATCTTATCCCTTTGATGAAGGCAGCCTGGTTCACTGAGATAAACCCTTTCATTATTCTCTCCATTCTTAGACACATGATCTTAGTGATTATTTCATAGATAAAACTGCAGCATGAGATAGGTCTGAATTCTTGGAGTCTATTGCCCCTTCTCTCTTTGGGATGGGGTTTACAAAGGTGGTTAATTTCCTTGAGCAGTTTACCATGAGTAAAGATGTCACAAACTGCCTGCCAAACTTCCAGCTTGATAAATTCCCAGCTATGTTTTGAAGAATAAGGCTCCATAGCAATCCGGGCCAGGTGAATTATTGTTGTCTACATTCTTCACCACTCTCTCTACTTCCTGCATAGTAACCTTCTTCACAAGCTCAGCATTCTCCTTTGAGTTCACAAGTCTATTTGTGACAACTATTAAATATTGAGGCACAGTCCTGCTGGTTGTACAAGTTCTCATAAAACAGAACTGCTGATTCCTTGATTTGAGATTGATCTTGTATACTCTTACCTTGTACATTCTCTAGACTGTTGATATGATTTCTGTTGTATCTTGCTTTAATCCTGGCATAGAAGAATTTACTACATTGATGATTGATCCCCTTGCTGCAGCCAATCACACTTTTCTTTTTGGAGTAGATGAATCTCTTCTTGGTGCAATTCATTCCTAAGCTGATATTGCAGTTGATTGTCCCTGGTTGCTAAGTTTGATCAAATGGTTTGGACTGCAACTCCATCTGAATTTGTTTGAGCTGTTCCTGGATCAAAACAACTTTAGGACTTCCATTTCTGATTTTCCACTCCTTCAATGTCTTTTAACCCTCATCATTTTTTGAGTCACTATGAACATGGGATTATCCTGAACTGCATCTGACCATGTATTCTCTACTACTGCTTTGCACTGCTCTCTCAATACCCGATGATTGCAGTATTTGAAAGGTATATTCTTTTAGATGTGCGAGCCTATCAATCTCACCAGGGCCGGTCCTGAACTCATGGGGGCCTAGGACGAACTTTCAAAATAAGATCCCCATACATAATGTAAAAAATATTAAAAGAAAACTTTTAAAAAATAGCTACAATCAAGAATTGAACTTAGGACCTTTAGTAAGTAGTCTAAAGTACTAACTACTACACCACAATAACTTTGTGTTTAAAAGGGCCCATGCTATATACTAGTTCTATTTCGAGATACAAAATTATTAACATATTTATCGTTAAACTATTTTTTGGGCCCCTCAGGATCCGGGGGCCCTGGGCGGCCGCCCTGGGCCAGGGCCGGCCCTGAATCTCACTAGGATTGGTGCATGATCACTAGTAGAGAATGCCAAACACTCTGCCTTTGGGAACAAATTTTGCCAACTAACAAGCAATCCTGTTTGCAGTATCCCTATTATTCAAGACCAAATGTGTCCGACCTTACACACTTCCAATAGCCCAGCTTGATTAATGCCCGTATCTCCATGTCATCAAGAACGGGACAAGGTTTTCTCCCACTTTTTCACTACCATATCTAATAGATTGAAGTTACCAGCCAATAGCCAAAGTAAACTTGAGCTGATAGATCTCCAAGTCTGGTCCATAATTTCTGCCTTGCTACCCTGCTATTACTACCATAGATCTTAGAAGCCAGACGCGGGAGCGGAGACGGGAGAGGGGGTTGGAGAGCGTGACTACTTAGAAGAGTCTAAAGTTGGGAGCCTGCGTTAATAATTTTTTCATGTTTATTAATTATTGTTATCAAAATTTATAGATATCTTAATATTTATTAGAATTTATAAAGTTTAGTTCAATGTTACAAAAAGATCATTCGCATGGTGATTTTTATGATGTCATGGTAAGTAATCCTTAGTTTTTTGTTATTTTGATGAACGTGAATTAAAAATTCTCCAACTTTCTTTCCAAAATTTATGTCATCTTTTAAAATTATGGTCCTATTATAGGAAGTGCTCATGTTGCCTAGAAAATGCGCTTCCGTCGTCCGAGAAACGATCTCCTGTCACCGGAAAAACGAGATACCAAGTAAGAACCGCCGAATCGAGGTTCTTACTGAGATTCGTTGACCTCCTAAGAGTTTCTGGGTTCTAAGCGATAGACAACAATTAATAAGAAGAGAAGCCCTCCCTTATTCTTGAATTTAGTGGAGATCATCTGGCTGACATTGCACACATGTGTAGCAGACCAAAGACCAAACATCAGGATCCCAAATGACACGTATTCTCCATTAGTATTGGAATTACTATTGTGTATCACCTGCCAACTTGAAGAAAGTTTCTGTGTGAATGAATGTGCGTTGCTCAAACTGTGTTTAGTTTCCAACAAGGCCAATATAGGAGATTTATGTATATTAGTATGTTCTCTAACATCCCTCCATCTATTCACTGCATTAAGGCCTGTAACATTCCAAATTAGGATATACATTTACAACTTTTGGCCCCTTAAGAGTCTCTGACTCACCTTCAGGATAAGGTGAGTCTTGGTGCTTGTGGCTTTCCCCTTCGGTTTTCTCTTGTACTTCTGCTTGGGCTTGGACTTAATTCTTTTTGTTGTCATCTATAAACTTTTTCCATTCAGCATTAGGTTCAGTAAGAGCTTCTTCATCCCCTCTAATTTTGTTCTTGTGTGTTTTCTATTTCCTTCCTGTTCTGCACTGCTGCTTCATGGTCCTCTGTAAGCTTCTTTGTGCCCCTTACCGACATGCTCATCATTGATGTGTTTGGCATTGGATCTCTGGTCCATGAAGGAAAATCCGCCATGTTACAAACCTGCATTTGAACATCAGGGTTTGTATTCCTATGTTCTCTATCCTCTTCCAACTCTGCACTACTTTCATTCTCCCCATTGTCTACTTCCTCCTCATCCTCCAACTTATATGTTTCTCCACCTCTCCATGCCCCTTTCTCCCTAGTCTACAACATGGGCTATCCTCCTCTCCTCTCTCTCCTTCATCTCTTTCTTGTTGGGTGTTGGCCTTGGACACCTAGCACATTGGACCTCACCTGCTTCCTCTCTATCTTCCTCCTCCCTCTGTACAGGAGAGTTGACCTTAGACTGGTCATGTTCCCCTACAACAGGGGCTATTTCATCATCCCTCCCTGAGGGTTAACATTGCCTGAGAAGAGGCCAATGACTGGCTGGAATAACCCGGCAGTAGATTGATCATATTCCTCCACTATGGCTCCTTGAGAATCCCCTACATTGAGACCCTCCCCATCTTCTGGTTGTTTATGCCCCTCTTTGTATAAACAAGCCCATCCTTCCCCTCTAGTTCTCTCCCTTCCTCCCCTTCTCTCCTTCCTCCTTAGGTCTTCATATCTCATGTGTCTTCAATGGGCATTGTTGCAGGATGTGCCTGAAGCTCTTGTATTGAGTGCAAGGCTTCCATTCATATTCTGTATTTTTTCTCTTTTTCTCCATTTGACAGCTGTATATTGATGGAGGCTGGAGGCTCCTTTGTCGCAACTATCTCCTATCTCCACAAAGATCCTTGTAGGACATTCTCTGTTTTTTTGCAGTTAAGACATCAATATGTACTGGTCTTCGGATCGAGCTTGCTATCCTCTCAAGCCACTTTTTAAGATTATATCTCATCATCTAATTCACACTGGTGGCTTGTGAGAAGATTTCTCTCGAACTTGCCTCAGGTGTCCACTCCTTGAGAAGGATGAGTCTCCCATAAAGAGACGAGGCCCTTGTGAGCGACTTTAAGGCATAGGCCTTGATGCGTTGGTATAAGGGCTTGTTGCCTACCCATAGGTCATCAAAGTGGTCTGCAGATGGGAGACCACCTCTTTGACGTCTTCATCTGCAAGTGACATCACTAGAGGATCCTCCCCATGTTGAGGGAAGTAAGGCATTTGACATGCCTCTGCGTCTTGGATTTGATGCTTACAAACATCTTACGACAGTTTTGGTGATGTGGAAAACTGTATGAGAGGCTTTCCATTAATAGCCAAACTAGGGTTTGCAGCAGACATCTCTCCACGTGCTGTTGTTCCTCTATAGATTGTATTATTCGTCTTTATGAGGGAACCTTTCACTGCAGGGACTTTCCTTATTAGCCTGTAAACTAGGATATGGCCCATCCCTGTTTTGTTGCCTCCTTCTAGGTTGCACAGCCTTCCAGCCATCTTCATCTGTGTGGTCCAGATCAACCATTGTGTGGTCCTCTTCTCCTTGGACTGTAGTATGATCAAAAATACCAGAGCTGTCTGGATCATATCACCTCTTTGAGAAGTAACCATTGCTAGGTCCTACAGCTTGACTGCCCTCGTGTAATATTACTTACTCCTGACCTCAGTTGTGTGTTATGCGGCCAAATACCGAAGTCTATGATGCATTTGTACTTCGAGTGTCCCTACTCTGGAAAAGTTTGGCAGGCACAAAGAAGGGTGCTGATGTTGAAGATTAGGGGCCCTATGCAACTCTCTGAGATTATGTAAAACATCTTAGGGGCTCGACGAAGAGGATTGTTGTGGTTCAAGAAAGCTTGTACCTGACTGGCTTCTGCAGTATGGCATATCTGGAAGGAAAGGAACAATATAATTTTTGTCGGGCTTAGTACAACCCCTACTGGAGTTCTCCATAACATTGAGTTTGATGTAAAAGGGCTGATTTCAAATTGGACCCCCACATAAAGGGGTCTTGATGTAACAAGCATTTTATCAATATAATTATCTTCTTCCAAAATATATATATATATATATATATATATATATATATATATATATATATAATCACAAAGCTCTAGTGTCTTAGGCGATCAAAATGCCCTCTTACATGGCGGCTCCATCGACCTTGGGCTTGGACCTCCGCAGGTTGGGGATGGTGCTCGTCTGCCGATTACTGAAGCTGATTCGTATCCTCCGGATGTTCGAGAAGGCGATGACTGGTGGGTCCAACTCTTTAGGTACCGAAACAAGGGACACCCAAATCTGGTTAGGGCTGCGGGTGAGTCTGCCCCTCATGCTGCTTAAGTCTCGAGGCTGAAGGCCACCCACGTTGCTGCTTTACGTCGGCCAGCAAAGGGAGATGGGCTGTAGGATTTCCCATCATGAGATCCATCCCGCGCTAGGATGGTTAGGAGTTGGTCGCTGTCAGGATGCTCAGAGAATAGTCCTGAGGGATCTCGAAGATCCCTTATAAATCTACCTTTGCAGATCTTCTCTAACTCCAAACCCATCTCTTGGGATGCGATATGTTCTCCCTCTCTTGCTGCTTTGGTCTTAATACTGTACTTCGAGGAGCCACATGTAGTGGACGGAGCTATCACAACAAATATTTCTGCCGAAGATATTGAGACTCGACAAAGAAGTGGAAGTCCTCTTTGGTCCTGTACGTGGTCGGGCAGAGACATTCATACCCAACATTTGCGGCCTTTGTTCATAGGGTCTGGGCACCTGCGGGTGGGGTCAAAATATTCTCTCAGGAGAATGGTTTTTTTTTTGTGTGATTCACTCTGGATTCGGACCTAAAGGCGGTACTTCAAGGTAGTCCCTAGATGTTTGACAAACGACTTGTCATCACCAAGCGATAAAATCCCATGATCTTTATAGAGAGAAACCTCCTGGCCTCTATCCCTATATGGGTGCAACTTTAGAAGCTTTCTATTCATCTGTGGAATGAGCCCTCCATTTGGAAGATTCCTAGTGTCATGGAGTCCTTATTCGTATGGACGCAACTACGGCCCATCGCAAAAGGTTGGCCTATGCCCATGTTCTGATAGAGATCACTGCTTGCTGTGTGCTTCCCCCTTTATCCCAGTTCGGCTCCCGGATGGATGACGACTCGGACAACCATTCTCTTTCTAATGGACTCTGCCATCGTGCGTTGTTTTTTGTTGCAATGGGCACGTAGAGGAAGTGTGCCCGACACCCTCCAGTGAGGGACTCTGAGAGGCACTCATGGAAGTGTTTCATAGAAGTGTTGAATCTCATCTTATCCACTTGCCTAAGGGCTCGGTGCCTAACTTGTCTGCTCATACCTGTCCCCTGTTCGTGTGGATTACCTGGGCCGAGTTGAGTGCGCTGGTAGGACTAACAAGCCCTTTATCTACTAGTCCGGTTGAGCCTGCTCCATTCAGGGCCATCATTGATACCTCTTTTGGCCATGGAGCATACCAATCTCTATGTAGAGATGAAGTTAATATGGGGATGGAGCTTCCTTTAAGGGTTGAGGCGCAACTCATCTCCCAATGCTAGAACCAGACTAAGAGCTGCACCGACACTTTTGTTGACGAGGTGACAGAGATGGAGGGAGACTTAACTAAGGCACAAAAAGACAACCTCTAACTGATATGGGAAAATGAGAGATGGCTCTACATGCTCAAATATGGGGACTATGAGATGGATCAAGAGGACTTCGAAATGCCGAGGCAGAGGGCCAGGAGGAAGATGCAAAGTACTAGTCCTAAGCTGAAAGTTAGTACTAGGGCTACCAAAGGTCAGACCAGTGGGCTACTATGAGTAGCAAAGTTTGTAGGATTTTAGTTGTGTTGATGTTGTGTATCCAAAGTGTTGCGCTTCTTGAGTCCCAACACTTCTTGTATCTCGTTTATTTTTGCTCAATAAAGTTACCATTTCAATACACACACACAAAATGAGAAAAAAAAAAATATTACAATGCAAAGTGAGTCTCATACCCTAGACATGAAATGTAAATGATTTGATTATAGAAATAATTAAAATATCACGAAAGCATAAAATGTATAACAGACCTAATTTTTTTGGGATGAATGCTCTATTAATATTATAGTTGTAGAACTTTCTCTCATCAATTTGTAGATACAAAGGAGACTATGAGGGCAGGTTCCAAAAAAGTTCAAAATGGAGAAGGATGAAAAATAGTTATGTGGGAGGGATGGATATGGTAGGATGAAAATGATGAAAGGGGTTACCAACTTACCACTAATCGGGGTGGGTGTGTGGGTACTGGGTAGGGGAGCACATACTTAGGGGAAGTGTGGGTGGGGAAGAGTGGCAGCTTCTCTCAACTGCAACATGAAAGTTCGTTTGCTTTTCACAATTATACATATTGATTGGATGTAACATAGAAGGTTTCTCAACATTACTTAATTATAGGAAGCATGAGCATTCCAAATACTCGGTGTTGTGTCCATGTCACTATCATGTCACACATGTATTGGACATGACACAAACACTCCAAAATAAACTAGATCATGCCAAAATATGTGGTGTATCTACATCGCCGTGGTCCATATTGTGTTGTGTCGTATTCATGTCCGTGTGACAGAGCTTAGTTATAACGTCCTTCATTATATTTTATCATGTAATAAAATATTTAACCATAACTCTTTATTTGCAAACTATTCTTTGCAGATTGTGTCAATATTTTCTCTTCTGCATACAAAACAGGCATATAAATATAAATGGATGATGAAAGAAGTCACCAATATTTTCTCTTTGCATATTTGATATAGAGTAGTATAGTTCGTGATGTCAAAACTAAAGAGTGATAAAAGGGAGTTACAATATGCATTCTTCTTGTTGATGTGCAGGATCATGAATATTATTTACAGTATGAACGGTTTTTTTATAGGTACCTTCAGGAGAAATTCTGACCTTTGGTGATGCTAACTTCATTATGTTGGAAGAGGAAGGAACTAAGGAAGCTAGGAATGCTGTATTTGTTCTTGTTGCAGGTGGGCTTGGTGAACGCCTTGGTTACAAGGGGATTAAGGTATTAACAAGCTTGTGAATAATGATGAATATGTGTTGAATTTGTTTGGAATACTCGTGCACATCCAACTCATCAAGTCGATGTGCTGACCAACTGTGCATCTAGGAGTGGAGGTGTATGAATAAGTTAATGCTAATTTTAGAACAATTTGACTAGGTTAGCTGCTGTTTGAGCATTTGGTGAACTATGATTTGTATGCCACTTTACTATTACAAACTTGGGTGCTATATATTAACCACTGCAATGTCTTATAATCTGTTTGAATATATGTTGCAGTTGGCTCTTCCTTTGGAAACCACAACTGGCACATGCTTCTTACAACATTACATAGAGTCTATTCTGGCTCTACAAGTGGCTAGCTGTAAACTGTCACAAGGTTAGTATGGGTGCTGTGACATCATGATAGCATGTTAGTCACAATCTTATGTCATCTGTCAGTATATACTCATAATTTTATGGAAATACTCAACACTCAATATTATTGCTTGCTGTGGGTTCCCTTCAACTGTAAGTATAACCAAATTGTTCAGTTTGATTTTACCCTATCATTTATATCCATCAGTCATTACACACCCTTGGTCAATTTTGTTCACATCTACTTTGCCAGTTGCATATCAATAGAAAGACCATAATGGTTTCCATGAATTTTGGGTATGTCATATCAATCTTATGCTGGCCCGACATAAGCAACTTACGGAAAGATGGGATGAATTTTTCATTCTTCTTTCATCTCTTTACTATTTGTTTTCTTACTCGGAGCTATTCAGTGGAGAAAGAAATTTAGACGCGCAAGAAATTGCATAAGTCACTTTTTGGCTTAATGTGTCATAGACATGAATGCCTCTTACAACACAAGAAACTGTAAGTAGTAGTTCATTTACAAGTCTTAGATGCTGTAAAATGAACAGAAAGTCCTCATTGTGCAGGCTGGCACCCCAGGAGAATGAAATGAAAAAGAGTCCGTCGACTCACTCTACGCAAAGTAGTTTAATGCGTTGCTTTCTGTGTCTTTGTTTTCATATCAGTCCTATCTGTCAACAAATGATAAGGATTGGGACCCCCCCACCCACCCACCCAAAAAAGAAACATATGTTGGAACATTTTCATCTTATATAAATAAATAGTAGGGTAGTAGGGGAAAGAAGGGGGGGGGGGGGGACTTTAGTGGATTTAGTTTCCCAACGTTGGCATGTGATAAATAGGCTTGAATTCCCTACAACAAATTGTATCATCTTACCATCCTTGCCTCTTCGTCTAGACTCGTTACAGTCTAGTGGAACTTGGAGGGTGATTCTTAGTTGCATGAGCTTAAACAGCATACCTCAAGGTAGGCCTATCTACCTGCCAATTGGCTGCCTAGGTTGGCTAGGAATTTGGTACCAATATAGAGGGTTGGCTTCAGGTCAACAACCGGTTATGAGAACTTTGTGAAATCTTTTATGGAGCTTTTGTTTACTACATAGCTGACCCTATTATTCTCAGGGAGAAGGCTTGGGAGACGATGATGATAAAATTGTATACCTCATTATAGTTATTTTAATACTATCATTGCTTGACCGTGTTGGTCCTTAGATTATGTTATGTATGCATCACTTGTGTATTTAGTCTTCTTCAATAAATCTTGTATCAGCCCTTGTCTATTGCATACTCAGGAGCCTATATGGTCAATATTTACTCAGGCCTACTTGTTCGGAGATCCTAATGAGATCAGGGTGTACACTGTACACCCAACACTTGTACGCTATTGCAATTCATAATTGGCTCCATATTATTCCATAACCAATTCTGAACCCGAGTGTCTTCATCCTCAAATTGTTGGACTTTGGATTGATGTTCATAAATCGGCTAATAACAGTACATATCAGCTGTTCCAGATGATTTGCAAATTGCACAGAACGGATCCAAACTACATGAGAAAGTCGTTATCGGCTGGAAACATATAATTTTGGTCATATATTCAACTTTTCTTATGAGTTCTAGCCCGATGAGTACCTAAATTGGGATGCAACTACCCAAAACTATCTAAACTTTTGCCAAAATTTGTGTTAAATTTGTTCTTTTTTGTTGCCAGCTTATGCACATATAATATCATTCAATAAGTGTTCCAGTGTTCTATTAATCAGCCAAGTAATCTGCCGCTTAATCTAATTAATTGTGTGACTGAGTAAATTGAAAACTCCAGGTGGCTGCACAATTGTCATTCATTGGCTGAGTAGTCAGATTAATCAGGGGTAGGGTTTGTTATGTTAGGTTGTTAGTAAATTCCTGTTGCATGGCGGGGGAGATCAGGGAGGTAGGAGGTTTGTGATCCAATATGGTTGTGGTTGGTAAACAATCTTATGAATCTTACACTCAGAATGCGATGCCAAAAACAACATGATCCTTATACTGAATGGGTTCCTCATTTCACTTTCCTTTATTTCTAGTTCCCACTCGACCAATCCTAATTGAGAATGTTTGACTAGTCAATGCTACAATTTTGATATGCTGGTGAAATTTGTTATATTTGTATATTTCTAGTATTTCGGCAGGAGCTACTAATTTCTCTGTAAAAGAGTGATAAAATATTTAAGCCTTTTTGTCGATATAAATGTTCTATACTTGACCATTTCATCTAATGGAAATGTTATCGAGTTTCTAGGCCAATGTGAGACAATAATTCCTCTAGTGATAATGACATCGGATGACACTCATGTTCCAACATTACAACTTTTGGAGTCAAATTCTTATTTTGGAATGAAGGACACACAAGTTAAACTTCTTAAGCAGGTTTCTATCTGCTCTCTCTCTCTAATCTCTTAGATCTTTTCCTTTATGGTGCACCATTGATCTAGCATTAATAAGCATTAACTTAACACTTGTTCAGGAAAAGGTTGCATGCTTAGATGATAATGATGCACATCTTGCCTTGGACCCAAATGACAAGTATAGGATTCAGGTACCTTTCATATTTTGGCATGCATAAAATTTAAATGATCGACTCTATATTAATTAGTCTCTCTTTTAGGAGGTAAGAGTATATGAGTATATTGGTACTTTTTTTTTTTACCTTGTGATTGGACAGACTAAACCTCATGGCCACGGGGATGTGCACGCACTGCTTTATTCTAGTGGACTGCTCAGTCAATGGTGTGCACTATATTTATATTTAAACTTCTGTTGTTCTCGTTGAGCAGATCTCATCTGTCAAGTTAATATGTATTGAACTCTAACTAGTATTATGCTATTCGAGCTGTGTAAGGTTCTATCTTCACATAAACCATTGTTAGGTAATACTTTGGATGGTCTTGTTTCCTGATTTAGGTGTTTTATCATCTTCTCAGGCAGAAAGAAGGTCGGAAGTGGGTTCTTTTCTTCCAAGATACAAATGGATTGCTCTTTAAGGTTCAACCTCTTGTGTTCTAACTCATTGATTTGTTGGTCAAGATCGTTTCCTGTACTTAAAATGTGCTGATATTGTTGTATGCATTGCTTTCTTTGCAGGCGATACCAGCTTCTTTGGGTGTAAGCTCAATGAAAGGATACCATGTTAATTCTCTTGCTGTCCCTCGCAAAGCAAAGGAAGCTATTGGAGGAATAACTAAGCTTACACATACTGATGGTAATCCACTAGGAAATATTTGCTTTCTTACGCATTTATTATTCTTTTGAATATTTTCCTTTTGCTGGTGTTCAACTTGAATTTGTCCTGCTTTTTACAGTTTCTCAATGCTTATTTGAGTAACAAGGAACATGTTAAAATTTAATAGAGTGTTGCTCATTTATAGAGAACTTACAATTTATAAACCAATTTGGAACATTCCATAGCCTTTTCACTCGAGTCCTTGGAACCTAGATGACTATAAGTGAATTTGTGTTTGGGGTCTTTGAAATGCTATTCAATGCTGTACTTCTTGACATGGAAGACTTTTTAAAGACTGGAGAAGGCAATTGTCTTTTTTTATTCGTTTCTGTTGCTAATTATTAATATCGAATATGATTAGAGTATACATGGAAGATTGCATCTCATTCATTAAGGAGAAGTTCTGATAATATAGCTAGTCCAATACTTTTGAGATGGTTCCTTAATGGATTGGGGAGTAACCAGTAGACTAACTAAGCTAATTGAAATACCTAGGTACTATATTCCATCCTTACAGATTTTTAAGTGTCCAGTTCTCCTTCCATCGTGTGAGGGTTCCAGTGTGTTATGTGATAACGTCATGCCCCAAGACCAAAATGTACACAAGGACAACATGACATCGGCCACAACATGTGAGGCATTAAACATCGATATTATTGTAATAAAAACCTAAAAGATTCTCCAATTAGATAAGTCAAAAGTATTAGTCTTACAAATACATCCAAAATATTTATCCTTAAGGACATCAAAGTGGATCTTCCCAACTACCTTAATCCACAATATTATATATGAACAACTCCAACTTCTAAATTTAACTATCTTAAAAAAAAACTAGTAACGAAGTAGTAAAGAGGTAGTAACGAGCCCTACCACTCTAGTCCATTGTTCCGCTAAATGATCAGTAGAACCTCAAACCTCTACTCTTGAAACAACGTGCAGAATAAAGAGTGAGCATTCGCCCATAAGGAGGAAATCCTAAATATGTCTGCGAGAGCATAGTAGATCGGTAGCGTCTCGTGAATATTCTCTTTTTCTTATAGATAAAGTTCGTGACTATTATTAACACATGTTTGACCACTCTATTCACTCTGAAGCGAAATATTACAAACATTCAACATTGGCATTACCTAAGGAGAACGTCATATATGCCTTCTGTCCTTTAATTACCTTTGTGATCTCCACACAGCTAGTCGGCTATGCTGGATTTGAGGTTTTCTGAGGGAAAGTTGTTTTTCCATGAAGAACTTGCAAGTTCATTACAAAGATTTCTCATGTTTTATATGTTTAAACGGTTAAACCTGTAATCCTAGGTAATGACAACATATAAAACGGTTAAACCTGTAATCCTCATAAGTAATGACTCTGTCCCTATGTTTCCTTACAATTATTTCACACTCAACAATTGCTTGCATGGACACGGATTCGGATTCGAAACAAGTTTGAGACACAGTGACATGATTTTGGCACCTATTTTGCTTTGTCCTCGTGTCTTTCGGAGTGTATGTGGCATGTGCAATACATGTATCCGACACGACACGGACACAACATGAACTTTGGAGTGTCCGTGCTTCTTATATGGAGGTTATCCACGAGTATGAAACATCCACTTTGGACTTTGTAACCCACGAAATCTTTATAGTGCTAACTACCTCCATGCATTTTCCACTTTGGTTGATGTACCTCCATTTGTTAGCAACTGGTGCATTCCTCGTCCTCTTACTAATGAGTATTATAGATTATATGACTCCTGGTGGTATGTTTGGCTGTTCTGTTGGTGAAGAATGACATTCATTTCATGTCCTTTTGCTTGTTTACATTATATAAAGATGAAATCTTGGAACATAAAAGACTACTTGAATTCATCCTATCATTACAAGGTTGGTAATGGGAAACGAATGAACACCCAACTCAATGCCGGGCATGTAGTGCTGCAGGCTCTTCTCTGCTACATCTTGATTGTTCCAGTTAGATTTTTCCACCTTAAGAAGAGTATGGTAGGAAATATTGAAGTTCTATTAAAATTTTCATTGATTCCTGTTACACATTTACTCTTTACATAGTTATCGTGCCAGGACAATTTGAGGAGGTACAAAGAAGTATCTCACACTTCACTTGATTCAGGACAAAAAGTAGGTACGAGTTTTTTTTAGGATTACATCAAAATTTAATCTGATTTTAAAGTTAAATAAAATTTGGATTGGATTTATTTTATGGATATTTTGCATACAAGTCACCAACTTGTGTATTTTTAATAAGATCCCTCAAATATCATGAATTGCTAATAAGCCCCCAAAATTAGTAGAAAATAGAGTTATAAGTTCCCCTCCATTTATGTTTAGTTTATTATAACTTAACCCTAAAAATTAGACGATTTTACCCCTGTCAACCACCAAAATTGTTTGTCTTTCATTCTCTTCCCAATTAAGATAAAGAGAACCTAAATCATTCTTCTTTCTAAAGACCCCCTAGTGCACAATCCAAATTTACTTTGTTCTAGATTTTTTATCCTCTTCCTACCTAAGGGACTGTTTGGTTGTCCGTAAATTTTAATCTCATGCAACAAATGTTGCAATCAATTTTTTGATTGCATGTAAATGATATTGTGAGATTTACAAATACGTTGTTTGGAATTTTGTAATTAGCATGCATTATTGCAATTTTTGTTGCGGTAAATAGAAATACATTGTTTCGTTTTGACTTATTACATTGAATGAAGAGAGTCATTGGAAATGATGTAAATGATATTACATTTGTTGCCATAAGTGATGTTGCGGCCATTTGGTCACAACATTTGTGCGGTAGTAATAGCCACAATGTTTGTTGCCATAGTTAGGGAAAATGATGCAACATTTGTTGCACCAATTCCACCATTTACATCAAATCAAACATTGTATTGGTAAAAATTGTGTAACAAATGTTGCATGCATTTTCAATTACAGCCAACCAAAGACCCCATAGACCTTTATTCTTTTCAGAAAATGAAGATTTATGAGGATATAATAAACGTTTTTTTGAAATTGGGAACTCAAATATATAAATCTTCATTCTAAATTCAAGAAAATAATGAAGTATAGAATATTCGTTAAAGTTAAACCCTTCCTTGATTCTTTTCCTATATGTAGATTTAGAAATTGGTTAAAGAATGTAGATTTATAAGATATAATAAAGGGTTTTTTTTTTGCACAACCCAAAGACAACAAATGCACAACTCAAATTTACTTTGTTCTAAATTTGTAGATTAGACATTGGGAATAGCTCTAATCTATTATTGGTAGGGTTTGTAGATAGATAGAAAGAGGGGCTAGTTGAGGGAGGAATGTATGGAGAAGAGAAAGAAGGAACCAGGGGAAATGGAGAAGATATAAATAAGTAAAGAAGGGTGGGGTGGTTGGGGTTATTTGAGGAAAACGTTTTTGACAAGTGAGATTGAGGGAGAAGAAAATGGAACTTACTTAGGAGGAAACTTGTGGAAGAGTGAGGTTTAATAGAGGTGAAAGGAGATGATGAATAATAGAGGAGAAAATATTTTATTTATGATTAGATGGACAAACAGTAAAAAAACTATGGAATATTCCTTTTCAAAATGGATTAAGTTAAGCAAAGGGACTCATAACACTATTTTGGGGAATACCCTCATTTTATTAATTATTTTTGACTTTATCTTTAGTTGTTTTAGATATGAATAGTTAGTTTTGATTTTTTTTAATTCGTTTGGGATTTATCTTTTTTCTTGGATGTAAACTTATAAAAAGACATCAATACTTGTAATTCTTATGAAAGAAATTTATGAGAAAAAAATGAGAGTTGCTCTTGGATGTGAAGTCCTTCGTATGAAGCTGTTGCTATCCTGATGCAATGATATCATCAGTTTTTTATTGTGTGTTTCATTGAAATTTTCTCCAGAGTGGTCATTCTGGACCCTTTCTAATCATTTACTATAAGCAGAAGGCCAAGACATGAACGCCATCTCATTGTCGACCCTTCATATGAGTTTCATGATGGAACAATCTTGGGTGTGAAGCTCTTTGGAGGAGGTGTGATGCAACAACTCTAGGTGTGAGGCTTTTGAAGTAGAAGAAGCCTCTTGTTCCCATCCACCAGATTTTACGAGAACCTCAACTTCAAAGGGGGATATTCGATGCAGAACATAAAGCATTCGAGTTTATTAGAATTACTTCAGAATTTAAACTTAAATATGATTTAAATTTTGATAGGATTTATTTTTGTTAATTAGTTTTGACTTTATCTTTAGTTGTTTAAGGTAAGATTAGTTAGTTTGGTAACTTTGTTTTTAGTTTATTGGCACTTATCCATACTCTTGAATGCAAGCCTAATTTACGAGAAACTGGGAGTTGACTTTGGATATGAAGTCCCCGTGGTGTGATTCCAAGAGTTATCTAGCCTCGGTGTGAAGTTGTTGCTACCCGGTGGTGCGATGTCATTGGTTTTCTCTCGTGATTCAATGAAAACTTCATCCAGAGCAATCGTCCTGGAACACTTTACTCGCCTTAGAATATATATTTTTTTGTCTCATTTCATGAGCCAATAAATTCTGAAGCACATCCTTATATTTCATAGTCTTTAAGTTCATGTTTAGGGATTCATTTAAAGTAACTAGTAATGACTGTCAAATTATTGTCTACTCCATAGCCTTAGCAACTCTCCGGAGATGGTTCTCCTCTGGATCACTCAGACTGACAATTGATGTCAGCTTGACTTTATGTAAGTATATGCTGCTATTTTCCAAAATAAAATTAAAAACTTGGGTTTGGCTGACATCAAGATGTCATGGCAGATTTCTGATTTGTCTTTTGGATTAAGCAAAACGGGCTTACAATTCATGAAGCTATGTTTTAGCTTACTCATTGGTTAGGAAGAAAGCAGAGGAGATTCTGAAAGGTGAAGAAGCGGAGGGTGAAAGTAGCTATATCCACTAGTGGAAAAAGAAACAGAGAGGGATGAATAGTAGTAAATAGGAAAGAAATGGAAGAAGAAAGAGAAGAAAAAAAAAAAAAAACAACAAAAGGTAAATAATGTACCTCATTTATCTGATTCGGAAGAGAGGATATGATTAGATAGTGGGCAATACATTTAGGATGTCTCTCGAACGTCCTACCTCTTTATTTTTACATTAGTTTAGGGGATTCTGGCAACTGGTCGAAGCATGATGAGTTTCATAAAATATTACTAGAACATTAAATTTCTGTGCGCTTATATTGCAAAAGTCGTTGGAAATTTAACATGATTCAAGCTGTGTTTTGGTTAAGAAAAAATACATGTCTTGCAAAAAAAGGAAATCATAATCTGCTAACTACAAGATTCTTATATTTTCTCCTGAATACAAAGTAATTGTCTTTGGCATCAAGACTAAAGGTCTTGGAGATTCCCTGGTGGTTTAATTGCATATGTATTCAAGTGTCCTCTGTTATTTACTTATTTAGCCTTTGTTTGGGATTGCTGCTGCTTTCCAAAAAGCGGAAGCACTAGCAGCTTTTGACAGCAGCCTGTTGCACCATTTTTGAATTGGCTTTTCAAAATTAATTTGTTAAGGTGCTGTTACTAAACATGTTTTGACGCTGCTTTTGAAATAAATAAGAAGCAGCAGCCATGATATGCAATCCCAAACCCAGCTTTATATATGCACATTGTATAAGGCTTGTTTATAAAAGCTTTCCACTCGTTCTTGCCTAGGTAGGTTCTATTCTTCGTTCTTGTAAAGGGGTCCTCTTCCATCAGGTTGACATGTTTACTTCGCATCAACAAAAGGTATCTAAGGGAGTAGACCCAAAAATGAAATTGAGGATGATGCCCAGTGTGAAAGCCATTTGTCAATTTAATCTACTATCTGAAACGATAATACAGTACAGTATCTGACGAAGGTGATGAATGTGAACTTTTTTGTGCTTCAAATTCTTATTTTTAAGTCTTTGCAGGACACGAGGAGCCTCTTTATTGGTGCATCTAGTGTTCATAGTATGAACTATTTCCTTGTACCACTTTACCATGAATCAATCTACTTAAAGAACTTTCTTTGAAGTAGGCATTTTAAAGGTTATTGATGATCTATGTTGGACGAGTACGGACACGGGATACGGATGACACAATATGGGTACGGGATACAAATGTTTTCAGATAGATGCAATATAATTACCTTTGTTGTACGAATGCGGATACAGATACGGTACGGACACGATATGGATAAGGACCCCATTTTGCCTTGTCTGTGCAACATAGTTGATTATACATAAGTGTTCAATACTAACAGGCTTTGTTGCTCAAAACCTCTTGATAACAATTTACAAATTCCCCTTGTGTGTGTCAACATACACATGAGTGCTCTTGATCTCGTGTCCCTCTTCTCCCTGTGTGTGTTGTCAGCAGTCCTAATTTTGTAACTTAATTGAGTAACTGAACCATATTATTCTTGCTTCACTTGGCCTAAGTGAAACATATGACGTGGATACATTTCGCTTAATGTTTAAAGCTTAACAACGGTGAGTGTTGAGGGTTCATATCTTCCAATCTTCCATGTGATGCATCACATCCCATATCTTCCAATATTTGATTTGATAAATTATGTAGCTTAATTTTTGTTTTCTTATAAAGTACTTAACTGGATTGAGTATTGGATTTTAGGGAGGACAATGGTCATTAATGTGGAGTACAACCAGCTTGATCCTTTACTTCGAGCAACTGGCCATGCTGATGGAGATGTCAACTGTGAAACAGGCTTTTCCCCCTACCCTGGAAACATAAACCAGGTAATATCTTTCATTTATGTATTTGCATATATTTCACCACATAGGCTCATACTACTTTCCTCTGTATATATTTGAGTGGTTTCCTGGTACCTATTTTCTCATAAATATATTTCTTATGATCTTATTAAGTAAAACAAACTTCATCTCAAGGGCATAACAAGTACAATGGGTTCAATAGTTCTGAAGCTATCTAATTGACTGGCTGGTCAGTGGCTAAGAATTATGGCAAGAGAAAATCATGCCAAAAAGTGGGGCTATGATTCCATTAGGGAATTGTGTGGGACACGGACATGTAAGGATCATATTCTTATGAGTCTAATCTACAACTAGTGGGATTAAAGCTTGCTACAAATTGCAATTGCTTTCAACTACTGCAAAAAGATCAATTCTTCCTCTTCCATGATCACAAATAGTCTTGCATTTTCTACTGCTGGTAAATTTAGTAGTCTATTTCTGTACTCCAGCTCATTTTTCATCTGGGCCACTATGACCGACCATGGCTGTGGTTATGGTTCATGGGAAAGAGGATCCCGAGGTTAGAACTTGGTAGAAATATTTATCTACGACAGGTTCGGGGAGGGTTTTTTTTTTGGGGTGGGGGTGGAATCTAACATATAAAGAGAGTTACAAAGTTATAGGTGAGTTAATTAATATTATGTTATGCATAATCTGCTCCCACAAATTTGATATGATTCAGCTTGACTTGAATATAAATAATCTACCTTGTCCTAGGTTGGCTAAGCGAAAGTTTGAACTTTGCACTGCTTTGAAAAATTGAACTATTTTATATTTGTATGGATATTAACCATGTATAGTCCTTTCCGTGACCCCGCTACAGTGACCTTTATATTTTATAATTCAGAAATTGTTAATAGTCAAAAGGGTTTTGATGCCTACGTAGGTCTTACTTTAGACTTTTTTTTTTTGTAGATTTGTATGTTGCATGTCTGTATAACCATCGGTTGCTTCTCCTATCATAACAGATCTTAATAGATGACTATATGAGCAGTTTGATTGCCATAAATCGCTTGTTTGCGTTGTAAATGTTTCTTAGCTCATATGGTTTCTTTTATAAGTAGTCTTTTGATTTTCTATAATGGTGAAATTAATGGGATAAACAGATTTGTAGTGACAATCTATAAATTATTCTGCAGTTGATTTTGCAACTTGAACCATACATTGAAGAGCTCAAAAAGACTGGAGGTGCCATTGCAGAGTTTGTGAATCCTAAGTAAGTTCTCATCCGTTATGCTCACTAAATTTACCCTTGAGTTTCCTCTTTTGCTTGAAGCAAATAACTTGATGTGTATGGATTATCGTTAAAACTTTTATGTATGTTACTAGTCTTCCTTTGATAACATTTTCGCTAACTAGATCTATGACTTATACATGCTCTATCAGAAATGTCAATTAAATATTATTGTATACCTCACTTTAATCCCATATCGCCTGGTCTAAAGGAGGATGTCATGACTTGCTCCTATTAATGTGTCGAGACTTCTCATATTTTATTCACATCAATAAACTAAAAGTTCTCTATGAATTCATAGTAGCAGAGCTATGAAAATTTGGAGAGAATAACTCCAAAAATTCTCCGTCTAGCCCTGCTTTTAGAAGCAAAATCTCCTAGAAGGCCAATGAATTTCAGTAAGAACTACGATTCGGTGGTTCTTTCTTAGGAGTGACTTCGGAGTTCGTTTCCCCGATGACGATATCTTGTTTTCTCGGCAACATGAGCTTTCCGACGACAGGAGCGCTTCCTATAACATGACCAAAATTTTAAAAGAGGACAAATTTTGGAAAGAAAGTTAGAGAATTTTTAATATACGTTCATCAAAATAACAAGAAACTAAGAATTACTTACCTTGACATCATAAAAATTACCATACGAATGATATCTATGTAACTTTGAACTGAACTTTAATAAATATTAAGATATCTATAAATTTTGATAACAATAATTAACAAACATAATTTTTTTATTAGCGCATGCTCCCATCACGATTTCAATTTTAGACTCTTCTAAATAGTCACCCTCCTGCTCCGCCCCGTTCACACTTCTTCTTCCAAGGCCCTGCCAGCCCTCGTCAACCCATCTCCAATCCTACTGCCACTCACCCTCCCCCCATGCGGCTCCGATATAGTTACTTCTATGCCTGAACTTGGGAACCAGACACATGCCTTAGCTTCCGACGAAGCTAACATAGATTTGACGACGCTAATCCATTTTGATTAGCCTTAGCCGAGGCAAGGTTTAAAAGCATATAGCGGAGCTAAAGCCAACACCAACTTCCATAGACCTAAAGGTGCAACCTTCTACAGGACTAAAACTAAGACAGTCACTTACAACGAGATTACAGCGGGTGTGTATGACAAAGCTACAACACTTCCTTCAAGTCCCTTCCTAGCCTACCCGTCCTTAATGGCTTCTCCCAGACACATCACTCTCCTGCCCTCCATGATCTGTATGGTTCCTCGACACCATCCACATCACTGCCATGATTTTGTGCTTGTTTGAGGTCTCTCGCCTGGTTCTCTTGTCTTTGAAGATGCTATACTTTGACACGGTACTCTGACATCTTCGATCTTTTACTCTTGGTGAGTTAGACAACAATTTTTGTTGTGCTGAGCTTGTGCACCCTTGATTATAGCCTTCAATGACGACAAACGTGTTCCTGTTGATGCTTCTTTCTCTTTAGTCGACTTATACGACAAATATATGACTCACTACGATCTCCCTCCGGTGGAAAGAATTACTTGCAATGGTCCAATGCTGTATAAAAGGTTTTAGTCAGTGAAGATCTCCATCCTCACATGACGGAGTGATCACTAGTCTCCAAGGATCCCCAATATGCCTCTTGGTTTCAGAATGACAACAAAGTAATTGTTTGGTTGTCTAACTTTATGGAAGCTCGATTCTATAACTTTTTATGTTTCTGAAAACTGTCAAGGATATTTGGACGCATCTTCGGTTCCTATACTCGCATGAACACAATATGAGAAACTTTATAACATCTTTCACACCTTCAACACGGTCACACCTAGAGAAGATTTGCAGGACTTCAGTGTCCTCTTCAACGGCTTTTTTGAACAATGTAATATCTTTTGACCAATCTGCTCCGATTCGGCTATTACTCGCCAATAACAAGACTCTTGTTGGCGTCCTTATCTTGGCGTGGTTACCATCTACTTTTGAGGACATTCGCTCACTGGTTCTCTCTCATCACAGCTCTCCTTCTTTGACGACCATCCTATCGATGGTTTATCGTGTGCCTACGCCTTCTTTACCTCCATCGAGTCCCTATCAACTGTCCTTGCTACATGTGGCCAGGGCTATAGTTGTCACTTTTAGTGTAGACGAGGCACTTCTATTTCTTTTTCCGGTGGCTGGGATGTTACTCATGAGCATCCTTTATCTGCTCGAGGTCGGTACCTGGGGATGAGGACGCGATGACCTTGGAGGTCTATATTGTTTCTATTGTGGGGGAACCAATCATTGCGAGGAATGATGTTGGAAGAAGCATAGTTATTCTGATGATACACCTACTGTCAGATAGTCATATGCCCCTTCTACTACTCCTTTGCCTTCTCCACCTAATGTCCATATGTCCTTTTTCAATGATAAATGAGGCTAGTTGCGTCTCCTCTCCTTTGTAGCTTATGCCAGTCTTTCCATTACATAATGTATCTCTTCTTTCTCATTCTTATTCGTGTGTTGCTAATTCCGGCATCTCGAACCATGTCTTATGATGGGCCCCTCAAATCTTGCTTCTCTCGCACATAAATTCATTATTATGGCTGGCGTACTACTATTCATGTTTCTAGTATTGTTGATTTATCTCTTATTCTATTTTTACATTTGAAAAAAATTCGTCTATCATTGCATCATAACTTATTATACATTCTTCAGCTTATACATGATTTTAATTGTTATAACATTTTATCTATCTCATTTTATGATACAAGATCTTTTAACGAAGCAAAGGATTGGTGGGTCATATGACCGAAACGGCTTTTACTACGTAGATCATTTGTCCAGTATGTCAGTGACTGCTCCTTCCATTCAGTGGCATAAGAGACTTGAGCGTCCTCCTTTATATTCCTTGCGTACTATGTTACCTAATTTATCATAGTCTAAATTTAGTTGAGTTATGTATTCTTGGAAACCATCATTGCTAATCTTTTCATCCATTTCATAAACATGATTCACCTTTTGCTTTGGTTCATAGTTGTATTTGGGGTCCCTTTAAGTTTCCAAATGTACATGACTATAAATATTTTGTCACTTTTATTGATGGTCACAAATGCATGACATGTTTATATCTTTTTGTTCTAGATTCAATCTTCTGTTTTTTTTTTCCTTCAAATTTTTATGGATGAAATTTCTAATTATTTTGATGTTCGCATCAATGTTCTTCGTTCTGATAATGCCGAGGAGTATGTGAGCATGTCGTCATTTTGTTAAAATCATGGTATACTTCATCAAACTTCTTATTCATCAGGCTTCTTGTTCGTATACTCCTCAGCAAAATTGTATTGGGTAATGTAAAAATACACTTTCTTGAGGTAGTCCGCTCTCTCATTATTCATATGAATGTTCCCAAGGAATTATGAATTGTTGCTGCCTTACCTTTCTTTTTATATAAATCACATGTCCTCTTATGTTCTTGAGAACAAATCACTGCTTTATAACCTCTTTTCGCAGTGTAAACCCTTTTCGGCCCTCCAAAAGTTTTTGGTTGTCTTTGTTATACTTATAATCTTTTGGACCTCAGGTGGATGAACTTGATCTGTGCGCTACTCGTATGATATTTGTTGGTTATTCTCGAAAACAAGAAGTGTATGTATGTTTTGATCCTACTATTTCAAAGGTGGTTCGCTTGTGATGTTACTTATTTTTTCGAGGATCAAGTCTTTTTCGCTTCTAATACACCATCTCTATTGTCCACGATTCTTGCTCCTTTTATTCCTTCCTCTGAACTTGATATACCTGTTTCTTCTCTCTTCTAGGCCGGGGTCTTTGGTTTTCTTTTCCCATGTGTATAGGCGTCGGGACAAGGTTATTCCTCCACATGTTATTATTTCTTCCGGTATCGCTGATGATTCTTTTGCAGGTACTACAATGCAACATTTTGTTCCTATTCCACCTCCGCCGACTTTAGATGAAGGTCTATTTCTTCCTATTTCTCTTCACAAGGGTAAGCACTATTGTACTACTACCCATCATATTTCTAACTTTGTTTCTTATCACCGTTTGTCTTCATCTGGTCGTATATTTCTTTCTTCTTTGGCTTTCTTCCTTTGTTCAAGAAGCACTTCAGCATCCAGGTTGTCATGTCGCTATGGTTGAGGAACTTGATGCACTGCACTCTAATTAGACTTGGATTTTGGTACCCTTGACCTTAGGTAAAAATGTGGTCTGATGTAATTTGGTGTTTATTGTTAAACAAAATCCAGATTGCTCAATTGATCAACTCAAAGCCCGTTTAGTGGCTAAGACTTACCTTACCCAACAGTATAGGTTGGATTATGTTGAGATCTTTTCACCTATTGCTTAGTTGAGTTCTATTCGAGTTCTTCCATTTTTGACAGTTTCCAAGAATTGACTCCTTATCAGTTAGACGTGAAGAACGCCTTCCTCGATGGCAGTCTTACGGAGACTATTTTTATGGAGTAGCCTCCAGCTTTGAGTTGCCGAGGGAGTCTATGGTCTGTCTCCTAAAGAAGTCCTTTTATGGCCTGAAGTAGTCACCACGTGCGTAGTTTGACAAATTCAATTAGATCTTGCAACAATTTTGGTTTGTTTGTAACATCTCAGATTCATCCTTATTTACATATCAGAGGTTCGAGGGCATAATCGTCTACTTGTTTATGCGGATGACAATCTTTACCGAAGATGATCCTTCTTGATTTCCAAGGCGAAAGAACACTTGGCCTCTCATTTTCATACAAAGGACCTTCGACTATTGAGATTCTTTTTTGAAATTGTGGTATCACGGAGGTTCCGAATAATTGTAGATTTCTCAGCGGAAATATGCATCAGGTATTCTATCTGAGACATGATTCCTACGTTGTAGACTAGACGCATATATAGATTCCAAAGTTAAGCTCTTTATCGAATTCTCCTCTATATGACTCAAGACGTTATAGATGACTGGTTGGTGAGCTAATTTATCGTATTGTCACTTGTCTAGATATTGCCTATGTTGTGAGTACGATGAGCCAATATATGCAGAATCCTTTGACCTCTTATCTTTAGGTTGTTGAAAGGATTTTACGCTACATAAAGAAAACTCTTGGACATCGCTTTCTCTATAGACCTTCTACACTATCGCTCACAACCTTTGCAAATGTGACTTTGTTGGATCAGTTGATGATTGTCGCTTTATCAACGGTTATCTTGTCTTCCTTGAAAGTAATTTGATTACATGGAGGAGTAAGAAGTAGAATGTAGTTGCTCATTCTTCTGCTGAGGCCAAATGTAGAGCCATGACACATGTTGTCTCTGAGTTGATTTGGCTCAACTCATTCATTAGAGATCTTGGAGTTACCCCTCTTCTCGAGATGCTCTTTACTGTGACAACAAGGCTGTGATCTATATAGTTGAGAATCCAATCTTTTATGAAAGGATTAAGCACATTGAGATAAATTATCATTTTATTCGAGAGAAAGTGGCAGAAAAGAAAGTTGTCCTACAACACGTGTCTTCTTCATTGGTGGGTTTCCTTACCAAACCACTGCCTCGACTTTTGTTTGCTCGACTGTTATCTAAGCTGGAAATGATTGATATCTATGTTCCAATTAGGGGACAATATCAGTTAATTATTATCGTATTCTTTACTTCAGTCCCACATCGTCTAAGCTAGAGGATGATGTTATGACTTGCTCCTATAAATGTACCAAGGTTTCTCATGTTTTATTAACATTAATAAACTAGATGTTCTCTTGAAGTAGAAGGGTTGGCAGCGGTGGGGTTGGAAGGTGGGGGGGTGGGGGGGTGCTAGCTAGGCTTAGGGTCAGAAGTTTGGTAGGGTAGGGTGGGGCTGGAATTTTTTTTCTTTTTCTTTTGGAGTTGAGAGTTCTCTCCAAATTTTTATGGATCTGATACCATGAAATACAGAGAGAAATTTTAGTTTATTGATGTGAACAAAACATAAGCTATGTTACCTGGACTCAGGTACGGGTGTCGGATACTGGTACATATCCAAGAGTCGGGCTCTTCAAACTCCTAACTGAAGGACACACAGACTCGGCTAAAAATGGATCCAAATTTTGGATACTAGTACGGAGATATGACTATTAAATAAATATATTTTAACAGAACATGTAATTAAATTTGCATGGTTTCATAAAATGACATGTAATTCAATTTGTATGACTTCATAAAAGACATAATTAAATTTGGAAGACGACCTCTAATTAAATTTGCATGATTTCATAAAAAGACAGTTGTAATTAAGTTTGCATGGTTTCATATATTTAAGTTTATAATTAAATTTGCATAATTTTATAAAAAGACACATCATGTAATTAAATTTGCAAGATTTCTTAAAAAGACGACATGTAATTATAAACTACTAGTAAACTTTACTGAACTAGTTAAATAAGTTTCCAAGGGACCGTCCCTTTGTCTCCCCTATTACTTTACTACTAGCCTACCATATTAAAATAAACTATCTACTTCACTACAATAATAAAATAAACTATCTAGTTCACAACTAGTCTCCCGATTGTTACTACGGAGGAGCGGATATGGATCCCATACCCATACCCATGTCCTATCGGGTCGACACGGGTACTTCTCCTTGAAGTGGAGAGTCCGGATAACAGAGAACATAAGAAACCTTGGTATATTTATAGGACCAAGTCATGGCATCCTCATTTAGCCTTGACAAAGTGAGAATAAAGTGATGTATACAATAATTGTTTACTGACATCTCTATTAGATTTATGCTCAATGTAAAATAGAGAGCTCATTTCCTTCGCTTTTCACTATCTAATTGTCACTATAGTCACTTTTACCCATACAACCGCACTGTACTTAGAAGTGCACATCTGTAATTATATTCACATTATAAGTTTGTAAGTGGGGTGAATTGTAAAATCTGAACGCAGGACTGTAGTATTCCAACTTTCCTCGGTACATTTACTTTGCTCTCCACTTGTTTCAGATACAAGGATTCTACCAAAACATCTTTTAAATCCTCAACTAGGTTGGAATGTATGATGCAAGATTATCCTAAAACACTACCCCCCTCAGCCAGGGTTGGATTTACTGTAAGTAAATGCTACTTGAACATTTCCTTTTGCTCATAAGAGGTGACTATTATCTATTTATCAAACTTGTGATGACAGATGAATGCGTTCTCAACTTAGAAACTGAATTTGTGGACATTCCATTATTTTGCATGGTTTCAAGGACTGATTTTGATCCTTTTTGCCTTTCTTGGTTGTATCTTCATTTTCTATTGTAGGTTCCATTTCTGAGTAAGGCTTACATTAGAATACTCATCTGCTGGGGTTTTATATATCCAATTTACTGTGAAATTTGTATGTCTTGCTGTACTATGCAATTCAGCATTCTGCTGACCTGGAGCATAGTTGCTTGGTGATGTTGTATGTTGAAAGGTTTATACTTATATTATTGGTTTTCGTGAATCCTAATAATACATGTCCTTTTTATGCTGGAGCATTTTGAAGGATAGAGCAAAATGGAAAATAATAATGGGGTAAAGTGCAAAAAACCCCTCGTTAGATGTCTTAACTTTTGCAATAAAAGACCCAACGCTCTTAATATTCCTAAACGTTTGTAAAATGTTCATAAGACCCCCTAATGCTGATTTTTGAGTAACGGGCGTTATTTCTAGGGTAAACTGACCGTTATACCCTCCCTAATATAGGCTAAACCCCCCATTAGATTAATGTTATTCTTCCAAATTTGACGCTTGAACTCTCTTCCACTCCGACGTGAACCGAAGACGGAGAACAGGAGGTTCGTAATTCGACGCTTAAGCTCTCTTCCAGCCCTAATTTTGCACGAAACCCTAAATCGAAGACGGAGAAGAAGAGATTCAGGTATACTCGTAAACCCTAATTTCGTTTGTAACCCTATTTCGGTGTGACAACCCTAATTTTGCACGAAAAATTTTTGTTTGTGACGAGGATTTTGTTCGTGACGAGGAATTTTGGGAAAAAAAACCGTAGTTTGGGAAGACTTTAGGAGAACCCTAATTTCGTTTGTAACCATATTTTGGTGTGTAACCTCATTTCGTTTGTAAACCCTAATTTTGTGTCTGCACATTTAGTGGACAAAGTGTGTGGACAGGAAACCCTAATTTTGATGGCTAAGTGTGAAAATGGTAACTGTATGTAATTAGTTGTTAATTTGTTATTAGTTTGTAATTGTGTACAGGTTTTAACACAACATGTTTGGTACAAAGTATGCTCTTCACATGTATGTTGGGGGTCACTTTGATGTTGGTGACAAATACGTTGGTGGTGTAGTGTTGGAACTGAAAGAATTTATTCTTAGTGATGAATTCTGTTGGTTTGACCTTGATGGCCTGTCACGCCCCGCTCCCGTAGGAGCGATCGTCCTCACTAAGGCGTGATGCCGCACGAGCCTAGATTGCGCTCGTGCAAGGCAGTTCCATAACGGCCGATTACACCGGCGGCGACGGGGTCGTCGCACAGAAGTCCCAAGCAGAAACTTTGAATACATTGCAGCGGAATTTAAAGAAGAACACATGAACACAAGACATTCAAAATAATCTCTTCATTGATATTGAGTACAAGATTACATTTGTGGGCGCAAGGCCAATTACAAGTCTCTCAGGCTCACTTTTCACTCATTTATAATTCACTCTGCTCTCTCTCCTCTCTCGATACAATACTTGAATTCAGCGGAAGCTTCGGAAGGCGATGTCCATACATTATGTCCTGTATAAGTCTTCAGATCATGCGACCGCACGCTTCGACCCGCCAAGGAACTCCGTGCCTCGACGCATCCAAGCGAGCTCCGCGCCACGAGCTTCTACCTGTGCCTGCACATGAAACACTGTGTGGGTGTCAGTACCACTGTACTGGTGGAGTGAGCTTCTCGCCCACCCATACAAAACCTACACGTTTCATTTACTTTGTGCAACATAAACCCTTTTTTTCGATTGTCTTTCTATTCTTGCCTTAGGATCAGTTTTAGGACCGGCGCCTTAGCGCAACTTGTGTATCAAAACCATCCCGTGCTTGTAATGTCAACGTTAACTCACTCTTTGCCTCTAGACCTCCTCTTGTGCCAACAACGTTAACCTATCAAGTCGTGTTTGCCTTACGGCCATAATCAGAGACGCAACTACACGAATGACTCCATTTCCTTGCCTCTAGACCTTTCTCGTGCCTGCATTGTCGACGCCACATCTCGTGCCGAAGCACGTCGCCTTCGCTGTAGCCAAATCTTAGGCTCAGACATTGTGTCTATTTAACTCATACATATTCAACTCAATCCAAAGGCACCCACACGGATTGCCGCCCGTGCCGACACATCTATATGAAAGGTCACTGGCCTAACCAGCCATTTTGGACATAGCCTGGTACTCGGGACCCTTGCACCGCCGGTTGCGATCCTCGCTGCAAGTCCCCGACATACCGGTTGCTTCATACCCAGCTCGGCTATAATTCGGTTCTTCCTAGGCCGAGTCGGTCCCGTGGCCCCGGGTTGCCGCTCGAAGAACCACCCCTTGTCGACAAGTAGTCCATGACCACGCGCCTACGCTAACTTCTAGACTTAACGTAATGCAAGGTCACATTATTATCACAGTTCCTTTGTTTCACTCTTTCCACTTTTCGTACTTCCTTTGCAGAGCCCCTAACCAGGGTTGCCTTAGCGACTAACCATCGCTTAGACTTAACGTTCTTTGAACTCAGGGAACGGCTACTGCATAGCCTTCCAACTTAACTTGAACATAACATGTTTTCTTGAGTGTCGACCGACCGTAGATAACTTTCTACTGAACCAACCGTGGCTCGTGACTCTAAACCGACTCGTGTTCTATGCAACGCTATCGCCCAAGTCATACTTCCTATGACGGGCCTTGGGGTCGTGGGACTATTTATCTTGACAACCGCAGAATGAGCGGGACAGCACGTAGAATAACTTAGGTCGACCGGCATAACTATGCCTAACTCACTCAAGCCTACAACTTAACCCAAGGGACGAGCAAAGGCTATGCCAAGCCTTGCGGGACAGGATCGTGCATGCTTTAGCAAGCATTTGTGCGGGCGACGCCTATGACTTAGGCTAACTCTCAGCTTTTGCACCGAAGATCAACTTTCCTTCTCCCAAGCCACGGGATGAAGGACCGAGTGTCATTTTCAAAGCACGACGTGCACCAACTCTAAGCCGACCGTGGGACGTTTTCCATGTTCTAACTCGATTCAAACCGTCGGGATTATTCCCTTAGCTATGTGGATGCGTAGCTTTTATTATCAAGCCTAACTTGTGCAAGTTGAAAACACGATTTATTATGTGAAGGCAAAGATGAGGAGAGTTCACCGAAACTACCCCACCTGAGCGATGTCTCCGAGCAAGCCGTTGCAAGGCTAAGTCCGAACGCCGTCGGCGTTTCGATTCCTCCGATTGACTTTGCGGGACGGGGCACTACAACATACACCACTCAGAACAAGTCTCGTCCTCGAGACTTTCCTGAAGGCAAGCTATCCTACCATTTCTATGGCCAAGACTTAGTCGTTCACATTTCGCCTACGCGTTCCTTCGATTTCCGAGCCACGCTCGCACTATTACCAAACTTTCCTTTAACACGATTTCAATATCTCGACACACTCCCATCTTTCAAGCCTTGCTTGAACTCCTCGTATCACTTGGCTGGATCGTGCACGCATTCCAAGCGTCCCCAAAATACATGTATTCAGCCAAGCCGCATGATAGAAAATTTGTCATTCTCACTCGAGTCGCATCGTGCACATACCCAGGCGTCCCTGAAATATATGCATGTCAGCCGAATCTCGTGAGCAGGGTTTCCTACATTCGTGATTTCCATGCATTCCAATCCTCAAGATCAATCTTTTCGATTAGCTAACACTTGCAACAGGACGTCTCGCCTAATCGCTAGGCTATTCCTTTTCGAGGCTAAGTCAATGTCAGGATTGGAATCATAGTTCCCCAACAATAATGCCAACACTGACCCCTATCCTAGGGTCAAACCAGAGTCGATCATATGGGGTCTTCTACCCAAGCTCGCGTCACTCAAATTTCTAAACATCAAGCACGATCACCTAATTCGTATTATGGCACGCATTGTGTATATTCAAATTCCTTCAATTCACCAATTCTAACCAATTCATGTATTCGATCACGAGGTCGTCTCGCTCGACAATACGTTGCGCCCCAATCTCACGCGAGTCCGATTATCCACGGCGGTTCATGAATCACCACGCAACGCTCCCGCGGAATAATCATTCTCATCGGGGCGTAACTCTTGTTTGAGTTTAGACTCATTCATTCTCGATACGCGGATTGGACCTACTCAATCCTCAAGTTTAATCGACAAGCACACCAATTCAATCTCGAGTCTATCTTCGTGTCAAACCACAAGTCGAAGCACACATTGTCGCACCGTGCAAGTTCGACCACTCCCGCTGTATGAATCACCATACCAGCGCTCACGCAGAGTGATCGCCCTAATCGGCGTGACGCATGTGCGAGGCTGGAGTAGCGCTCGCATAAGGCAAGAACGTCAACGTTGTGGTTATCGACAAAGCAAATCCAAACATTCCAGTTTTCATCCAAGCCAAGTTCGATAGTTCGATCGTCATTCGTTCAACTTAGAAAATCCTCGAGCCAAGCCAATCCTTTCCTCGACACATTTTACTATCCCGATTATAGCATCCATCGAAACAATAACATTTGCACGACCGTCATTCGTCAAGTCAGAGAGCCCCCGAGTTATCGCATATCGATCTTTGATACGCCTCAATACCATCGACGATATGCGTAACCTGACGATCTTCCTTTGCAACCAATTTCGAGTCGTGCGACTGATGTTATTGTCCGAGTTGGATATTCCACAATTTTCTCAATACTCAAGATCAAGTTCAGTCGCTTTTCCTCAAGCTCGTTTCAAAATCGTTATTCAAACTCAAGTCACATTTCATTCGCATCAATCCGATATCGCACGTACGATCCTCTAAGTTTCCTCGATCAAGACCATTCATTTTCATTCATCGTTCCGAATCGTTTTCTAACTCGCATTGCTCATTCACAAGTTGTCCGAACGAAATGCTCGTTCGGAACATTCGAAGTCACGACCAACTAAGCGTGACGCATTCTAACGCTTTGCGCGATCGCATCGCCTTGCCGACATACTCATAATCCTCAATATTCACTCGAACAATTTCCAAGACAAACCATACACCACTCGGACTCGAGCCACTCGACTAATCGTCGACACTCATTCTTATTCTTCTCCGAACCTATCACATACACCACTCGGATTCAAGCCATAAGATCTAGTCCTCAATCACGTTCGCGTCATGCGCTAAGATATCCTTCAGATTCGTTCGACGAATCGCTAACGTAGTCGCTCGCATCGTATCGACGCACTAAGTCATTCGCACTATTTCCTCAAAATCCAAATCAATCTTCCGTGTACGCCTAAGCGTTAGTCCGATAGCGTTCCTATCGATAGACACTCTAAGTGCATCTCCGTTCCCGACCGAACGATACTTGATATCGCTCGCAACTCGTTTGCACCAAGGGTCAAGGTGCGCGACGCGAAACACAACTTAGCCAAAAGGCCGTGTGCATAGCCATCCTGTGCGGACTACATTCCGAGTTTGTACGCTCAATTGCTAGGGTCAACGTTGGACTAATTAGGCATGCACGCGACTTGCTTAAGGTTAACGTAGGACTATTCGGGCACACGTGCGACTTTGCTAACATTAGCACATATTTTCTATCGAGTCAAGTTTGCAACGTTCGGCACAAAGGCCCTATCGACGTATTTGGCAACTGCCTACCGATGCGTTAGATTGAACGCTTGTACGAGCTTTCGAAAATATTTAGACTTATTGTATGGACATGCCGAGGAACATTTGAGAGAGAGCGCACCAATGATAACAACTTGCGGAAGCAACAGAGTTTTGTGGAAACATCAAAGTTAAAGAATTCAATCGACGGTCCAAGGACGTAAAGCCGTGCTCTGATACCACTATGTCACGCCCCGCTCCCGTAGGAGCGATCGTCCTCACTAAGGCGTGATGCCGCACGAGCCTAGATTGCGCTCGTGCAAGGCAGTTCCATAACGGCCGATTACACCGGCGGCGACGGGGTCGTCGCACAGAAGTCCCAAGCAGAAACTTTGAATACATTGCAGCGGAATTTAAAGAAGAACACATGAACACAAGACATTCAAAATAATCTCTTCATTGATATTGAGTACAAGATTACATTTGTGGGCGCAAGGCCAATTACAAGTCTCTCAGGCTCACTTTTCACTCATTTATAATTCACTCTGCTCTCTCTCCTCTCTCGATACAATACTTGAATTCAGCGGAAGCTTCGGAAGGCGATGTCCATACATTATGTCCTGTATAAGTCTTCAGATCATGCGACCGCACGCTTCGACCCGCCAAGGAACTCCGTGCCTCGACGCATCCAAGCGAGCTCCGCGCCACGAGCTTCTACCTGTGCCTGCACATGAAACACTGTGTGGGTGTCAGTACCACTGTACTGGTGGAGTGAGCTTCTCGCCCACCCATACAAAACCTACACGTTTCATTTACTTTGTGCAACATAAACCCTTTTTTTCGATTGTCTTTCTATTCTTGCCTTAGGATCAGTTTTAGGACCGGCGCCTTAGCGCAACTTGTGTATCAAAACCATCCCGTGCTTGTAATGTCAACGTTAACTCACTCTTTGCCTCTAGACCTCCTCTTGTGCCAACAACGTTAACCTATCAAGTCGTGTTTGCCTTACGGCCATAATCAGAGACGCAACTACACGAAGGACTCCATTTCCTTGCCTCTAGACCTTTCTCGTGCCTGCATTGTCGACGCCACATCTCGTGCCGAAGCACGTCGCCTTCGCTGTAGCCAAATCTTAGGCTCAGACATTGTGTCTATTTAACTCATACATATTCAACTCAATCCAAAGGCACCCACACGGATTGCCGCCCGTGCCGACACATCTATATGAAAGGTCACTGGCCTAACCAGCCATTTTGGACATAGCCTGGTACTCGGGACCCTTGCACCGCCGGTTGCGATCCTCGCTGCAAGTCCCCGACATACCGGTTGCTTCATACCCAGCTCGGCTATAATTCGGTTCTTCCTAGGCCGAGTCGGTCCCGTGGCCCCGGGTTGCCGCTCGAAGAACCACCCCTTGTCGACAAGTAGTCCATGACCACGCGCCTACGCTAACTTCTAGACTTAACGTAATGCAAGGTCACATTATTATCACAGTTCCTTTGTTTCACTCTTTCCACTTTTCGTACTTCCTTTGCAGAGCCCCTAACCAGGGTTGCCTTAGCGACTAACCATCGCTTAGACTTAACGTTCTTTGAACTCAGGGAACGGCTACTGCATAGCCTTCCAACTTAACTTGAACATAACATGTTTTCTTGAGTGTCGACCGACCGTAGATAACTTTCTACTGAACCAACCGTGGCTCGTGACTCTAAACCGACTCGTGTTCTATGCAACGCTATCGCCCAAGTCATACTTCCTATGACGGGCCTTGGGGTCGTGGGACTATTTATCTTGACAACCGCAGAATGAGCGGGACAGCACGTAGAATAACTTAGGTCGACCGGCATAACTATGCCTAACTCACTCAAGCCTACAACTTAACCCAAGGGACGAGCAAAGGCTATGCCAAGCCTTGCGGGACAGGATCGTGCATGCTTTAGCAAGCATTTGTGCGGGCGACGCCTATGACTTAGGCTAACTCTCAGCTTTTGCACCGAAGATCAACTTTCCTTCTCCCAAGCCACGGGATGAAGGACCGAGTGTCATTTTCAAAGCACGACGTGCACCAACTCTAAGCCGACCGTGGGACGTTTTCCATGTTCTAACTCGATTCAAACCGTCGGGATTATTCCCTTAGCTATGTGGATGTGTAGCTTTTATTATCAAGCCTAACTTGTGCAAGTTGAAAACACGATTTATTATGTGAAGGCAAAGATGAGGAGAGTTCACCGAAACTACCCCACCTGAGCGATGTCTCCGAGCAAGCCGTTGCAAGGCTAAGTCCGAACGCCGTCGGCGTTTCGATTCCTCCGATTGACTTTGCGGGACGGGGCACTACATGGCCTATGTGCAAGTGCTGGGGTGCAGGCTCCCTGTGATCTCTCAAGCAACAATATGTGTGAATCTTGGAATAAACACATATTATTAGCCAGGGACAAGCCTATTATATGTTTGTTGGAAACTATTAGAAGAATGCTAATGGCCAGGTTCGAAGAAAAGAGAGGAAAAATGACAGCTTATGATGGGTTACTTGTTCCTAAAGTAACAGAAAAGCTTGAAGAAGTGAAAGAGGATTCCAAAAGGTGTTTAGTCATTGGCTCCGGATTCAACAAATTTGAAGTTATTCAAAGGGGAACCAATGATTCAGTTGACTTAGAAGCCAGGACATGCACTTGTAGGGTGTGGGAAATCACAGGCATACCATGTGAGCATGCAGTTGCATGTCTTAAGAAGAAAAGGCATTCAATTGAGGACTACGTGCACAGGTACTACCATAAAGAAACCTACATGATGGCTTATGCATTGCCAATTAATCCTCTTTCAATGAGACATCTGAGGCGCATACCTGGGGTTGTGCCTATGATCCCTCCTGTAGTTCGTAGCCTTACTGGGAGAAGGCCAAAAAGTAGGAAGAAACAACCTGATGAGATTAAAGGAAGAGTGCAGGAAAATGCGAAAGAGCTACTGTGACATGTGGCAAATGCAAGGAAGTTGGACATAATAGTAGATCCTGCAAAAATGAATTTAAGGAGAAGGTGGCAGTGCCAAAGGCCAAGCCTGGTAGGCCTAGGCTTTCTAAGTCCACCCTACATATTTGTCATGGTGATCCAACAAGCAATTCATGAAGGTCAGCATTGTGCATTTTAATTATTCTTTGTCTATACTACATTGTGCATTTTTCCTTTTAATTATTTGGTACTCATCTTTTCGTAGGTTGTAGACAAGTGAAGGGTCTTTATCATTTTGGTGACCCTTTCTGAAAGTTGGCAATGATGATTTAGAGTTATGTGAGTGTAGGGCTCTGTGGGTGGGGCTCTGTTTGTGTGAATTGCTCTATTTTGTGGGGCTATTTTGTGGGGCTCTGGTGCTCTGTTTGTGTGTACTGCTCTATGTGAGTGTAGGACACATATTTTGTGTCAACTGCTCTATTTTGTTACTCTGTGGGGTGCTATGCTAATGTATGTGTTCAGCTCTATTTTGCACTGCTGAGCCACTGTCCCTACCTCACTAACTCCTCTGAGCCACTGTCCCTATCTCATTTTGTCAGGCTGCAGTCCCTAACTCGTTTTGTCATGCTACAGGTTCCTACTTCTTCATTTCCACATTTAATTTTCAACTTTTACTTCATCAATTATAACTCTCCCTTTCTTCCCTGCAGTTTTGTCATGCTACAATTTGCCAGTGAAGATACTTATCTGCAGTTGGAAGTTTGCAGTTTACTGTGACATGTGGCAACTTTTACTTCATCAATTTGGATGTATGGATACTTATCTGCAGTTTGCAGTTTGCCTGTGAAGAAATACAAAGAAGAAATGCAATGTTGGTCTCAATATATACTTGAATTACAATTTGGATGTACTTTATGTGTTGGATACTTATCTGTTGGATAATGTGCTTTATGGATGGATACTTATCTGCTGTAATGAAGTACTTGAATGTATGGATACTTTATGTGTTGTATGGATACTTCTTACTGCAGTTTATATACTTATCTGCAGTTTAATGTAGTGAAGTACTTGAATGAAGGAATACAATTTGGATGTATGGATGCTTCCTGCAGTTTATATGCTTCCTTCTTACTGCAGGAAGTATTTCTTAACTTCTTATATGCTTCCTGCAGTTTATATGCTTCCTTCTTACTGCAGGAAGTATTTCTTAACTTCTTATATGCTTCCTGCAGTTTATATGCTTCCTGCAGTTTATGCTTCCTTCTTACTGCAGTTTATATTTCTTAACTTCTTTTTAACTTCTCTCTTCAGCTTACTGCAGTTTATATGCTTCCTTCTTACTGCAGTTTATATTTCTTAACTTCTTGTTACAAGAACTTTATGTGCTAACAATGTCACCAACATTTTTTCCACATAGCTTACTTCATTCAACAATTGCAATCGTCATACAAAATTTTTAAACATAACTATACACGTTACAAAACCAAAAACAAATTGCAAAATATGCATGTTGAGGTATGGTCTTCGTTCACTTGTCGTCATCGCCACTGTCGCTTCTCTAAAAGAAATTAAACGTTGGTCTTCGTTCACTTGTCGTCGATGCTCCTTCAATTCTTTCATTAAATTCCAGATTAGATTCTGATAGTACTCTGGAAGTTTTTCATCCTCCCATAGTAGAAATCCACAAGAACTTGTTGGAAAATTTGCACACCCATAGAATCTTCTTCCAGGGTTTGCTTGCGTCCACGAAGTCTTCAATGGACTAATTGATCCACAATGGCAGTAAATAAATTTCCCTCGATTTCTACTTGAATGTCGTGAGAACGAAGATTGCGAGCTAGAAGGCATAACTTCGACTTTGGAATAATCTGTTTGAAAAAAAAATTAGAAAAGAGAACAAATTACTTTGGAAATAAATTAGCAAAAATAAAAGAACTGAAAATATCAGGAAAAATAAAAATTTAAGGCTTGTGTACAACCCCCAAGCAACTGCCGGCCGTTCTCTCCTCCCAAGCCCCAAACATCCACATCCTTAAATAGATCAAAGGCAAAGGGTATTTTGGGTGTTTCATTAAAAGTTTTCAAAAAATTTGGAGAGTAACGGCTGTTTCCAACGGCTCTCAGACGGGAGGTCCTATTCCGAGCAAGTCACTAATTGCGGGGGTCTTTAACTGCAAAAAAAAACTAAAAGGTCTTTTATTGCAAAAGTAAGACATCTAACGAGGGGTTTTTTGCACTTTACCCAATAATAATGAGTCATGATTTTTGTAGCTCCATTGTAACATTTCATGAACGCTAGTTTTATATGTATCCTTTTCAAATTTAAATGAGAAAAGCACCCTTCTCACAGTGATCAATATTTTGATTTGATTTTGTATTTCTGATTGGATACTATAATTTTCTTTTCTTGAAACTGCAATGCTCTTCAAGATTTCATTATAACCAAGATAATTATGCCATTTCAGTACCTCTTTGCTTATCTGAGGAGACTATCCTGCTTCAACTCTTAAATTTTCTTGGTGTTTGGTGTTCTTTGGTTGTGTCACTTCTGGAATTTGATTTTAGATTATGCTTGAAGGGGTTTGTTTGATTCACCCAGTAAACATCTCAGCAATAAGCATCCAACCTATAATAGTTTTGAAACAATTTTATCCAGGTCTGCTCCTGTTCACTGCTTAGTTAAATCTATTTTCCAAGATGTCCATCAAAAGAATGACATTGACAATGAAACTATTCCATGCTTTGACTTCATGATAAGTAACCTATAGTTATGTTTTATTTTGTGTAGGACATCATTGTGTGTAGGAAGTGCTTTAGGGCTGCTTAAAATACAACTTCATTTATTTCGTTCTAGCTATATGCTCATGTTTTTGTGGAGTAATTTATGGTTATGCCATGTTTTTTTTTAGTCTATAATAGGAGTGGATTAAGATGTATAGTATATGTTTGGAGATGGTGGCAATAGACTTATTATTTATGCAGTTTTAGGAGTGTTAATTAAATACTGGTTTCCAGATCTGATTTTCATCCTATAAGCTTATTTAGCCTCTTTTGTGAGATTGTTGCTACGGTCTCATCCAAGATATGGAAGATTGGGAATATTTGTTGGCTCAGGATATTGATAAGAAGGTTAGACTGGTGAGTCCGTTCGTATGTTGGAGACGAAACAGTAAGAGTTGCAGAATTCTTAAATGAAGTTCTACACGGATTCAGCTTTTTAGATGATTGAATTGACCCTATAGACCTAATACTGATACATACTAAGTTTGGTCTCCAATTCTTTTAAATATGATATTGTAGATTCTCTCAAATCTAACTGGAGTCTTTGGTAAGGGAGTCAGGTTTGTTTATTATTGTTGAGGTGTTAAGTAGGGACCTTACAAATTTTATTGTTTCTACTTTACTAGTGTTGTTTCTAATATAGTACTGTACTCATCTCTGTAGTTCATTTCTCACCACTTATATGTGGGTGATATCATAATTTCGGTAAGAAACATTGAACAAATAAGAGCGAGCTCATGGCCACAAGTGTTCTCCTTTTTTCTTTTGCTAAGTTTTTTTTTTGACTTATGATGTGAATTGAATTCTTACAAGTAAACAGACTATTTAAGAATATCTGTTTGTCACCTTAAGAATCACATGCCCTCCGTGTTCTTCAACAACCAAACCCCATTCTCCATCCTCTTTCCCAACCAAGAAACTTTTTCCTCATCCCAGGATATTCAGTTGTACTTGTCATGTTCATTGTTATGGACCCGAAAATGATAAGCTTGCTCCTTGGGCTACTAAGCTTCTCTGTGTCAGTTGCTCTCGTGCCCATACAGGATTCTTTTCACTATCCGGGAATGAATTGATCACTTCGGTAATGTCAGTTTCCCAGAGCATCAACCTCTACTTAACCTTTCCATGTTCGCTCTTTCGCTCCTGACTTCGTTGTCAAAAGTTGGAATCTGCTCCTGCACCACACTCGTCAGCTCCTCCTTAGCCATCATCCTCTGATACTCCTGAATCTCCTTATTCCATTCTTGACTCTAGTGGTCCAACCATTACCATTCCTGCTACTCTAGCATCTACGACACCCAGGTTGTATACTGGGAGGCAAGAGGGCATTCTAGTAGGACTCCATGGCTCCTTTTGTTTCCACCATCTGCTCCTCTCCTTTGGTTGAATGGTCCTGATGATCACCTTATTGCAGTGCATAATAAACTAAGATCCTATATTGTACATCCTTTGGCTGAAATCGAGAAGCTTCCGGACTACCATTTGGTTGCTTCATTTTGAGAGTTGCCATTTGGTGTTATGAAGCCTTTATTATTGGAGTTTAACATATTATGTGCATGAGTTGCTTTTCGTTTGCTTTAGGGAGATGAGAAGTTTGATCACTTGTATTTTCATTCGCTTTAGGGAGATGAAAAGTTTGATATTATATTTGTAATCATTTGTCATGATAAGCCAATTGAATGAAATGAAAGTTGAATTTTGACATGAAATCTTATGTTTGAAGGTGGATTCCTTCTCCTCAGCTTTCCTTTAGGTGGATTCCTTCTAGACTCATTTTCATGGTTTTCATTGTCTTCCTTCTTTATCTTTGACGTTCTGGCATTAGCCTATACCGATCCTGACTATGCTGCATCCATCATTGCTGGATTTTCACTCTACTAGTGGTTATTTTACCTTCTTTAGCAGTAACCTCATCATATTGTCTCGTAAGAAACAAAAGTTAGTTGCCCATTCATCTGCTGATGGCTCATGCACTTTCTGATCTCGCATGGCTCAAGAGCCTTCTTAGAGATCTTGGAGTGTCGCTCACATCTGCCCTCTCTATTGCAAGAACAAAGCCGCCATCATATTGTTGAGACCTGGTCTTCCATGAAGGTGACACTCATGTTGAGGTTGACTTGTCTATTTTTTCCACATTCTTTGTGTTCTTTATATATTTGGTCTAGGGCTCTAGTGAAATTTAACAATTCTAGTTGAGAAATCTTTCACTCAATAGTCATCATAGGGTACTCAAAATAAAGAATGTATCAGAAATTACATTCCACAAGTAAATGTCGCAGATGCTCAATATGTTAGGGCATCTTTAGATAAGATAGCAGTTGCTTTTTTGTTTCAGAAGGCTAATGGCAGAAAGTTTCATCTTTATCCCTACCATCCCTGTACACCCCACACCTCTCTGCCCGCTTCCCTACCCCTTGTTTCTTAATTTAACAATTCCTATATTTCTGCCTCAAATCCTAAGAGTTAGTTGAGGCTAAAAGAATGGACTTTCTATGGTTATACGACCTCGTATTTGGTTTTAAATCTCACCATTCAGTCTGAATTGCATACTTGGTGCTAGTATTGTTAGCATTAACTTAATTTGTTTAAATTACTTTTCTTTTTGGAGAAGATTATTGTTAATACCTGTATGATCATTATGATTGAATGGATTGATGGAATAGTATAATCTACTTAATTGTTTCTTTATGTCTAGCTTTATACAAAGGTACTGATGCATAAAATGTTTTATTATAAGGTCATGGATACTTGGCTTGCATACGCACCTGTGAAGAACAACCCTGAAGACGCTGCTAAGGTACAACTTACTCTTAACTTGTAGTTACCTATTTTTGTTAGCAAAAAGGGGAGTGGTCGTAACTTTTAAGAGTATAACAGGAGTTTCTTGTAAATGCGGGAAATATTATATATATTTTCCTGTAAGTTATGTATTTGGAATATTTGATTAGATGCATATAATGGCCATAATTAATTCTTCAAGATCAAATTTCTGTTTGATGAGATTTTTATCTAAACCAAAATGTATTAAACAATTTAAGAAGGTTACAATTCTTAATTCCCACACCACTGTAGGTGGTGAAAGCAAAGACATCTAATTTTTTACTTCTATTATAAAATTTTCCTTGTCCATGCATTCACTCACCTTTGGCTTTACTTTGTGTCATCTAAAAGGAAACCTTCTATCTTCTTAAGAAAGAGCAGGATTGTTTCACATTCATCCTCATCAGAACATACAAATAATATTATATATGCGACAGACTTAGATGAATAAGTGACCACCTAGCTACTGGGAGAACATTCATTGATGTTTTTTTTAGGTAAGGCCAGTCATTAAGACTGTCGTTATCCTGGGCTACTGGCACCAATGCCCTGATTTAATTAATTCTTTTACCCGGATTAAGATTCAAACCAACGCTGACTCCTCTCCCTCCCTTACCAGCGTTACCACTGGACTACCCCTCTCGGTGGTGAACATACATTGATGTTATTTTGTAATGTATATGTACATATGTGCTTTCTCTCACACCCTCGGGATCAGATGGTTCATCTACCAAGAGTTTCTATGGGAGTGACAGATTGGTTGTGTAGCAACAAACTAAGGTTCCATTGTGCTTTTCATATGTGCTCATTTAGGACCTTGTAACAATTAATCAGATTATGTTCTGCATACCCTGTTTACGTGGTATGTGGCCTTTTCTCACATAGATAATAATAAATTCAGGAAAAAGAAGAATAAAAATACAAAATAAGGAGAAGCAGCAGGAAAAGAGCATTAGAAACTCAACAGCTGCAGCAACAACAATCGGCATATAACTGGTAGCAGTAACAACATGCAAATCCATTAGTTTGACAAAGCTTAGAGTAGCAGTAGCAAAATAACTTCATAGCAATGAAAACAAAGTAATAGGGAGAAAAACAAACGAAAAAGAAAGACGAGAAGCTAACAGAAAAATGGGAAAACAGGGGTAAAGGAATAAATGCTTAGTTATGATATAGAAGGGTGAGAAAGGGTTAACTGATGATTGTTTAGCTACAGGTAGGGTGATTGGGTTGCACTCAACTTGCTAACTCCATGCGTAAACAATTAGTCATTTGGTTTTAGAAAGATGGCACATTTAGTCAAAATCGGAACGATATATTGGTCAGGTCAAATGTACTTTTACAGGAATTCCTGATCTGTTATGTTCTGTGGTTTGAGACCATTATTCAGGTTCGGAAAACTCTTTCCATGGAACACTTCTGGAGAGGTAATCTACGTAAAGATGTTAGGACATAATATAGTCAAGGTGTATACTTTGTGGCACAAGTCTTGAGCAGGTGCGGACCCGCACTAGGCTGAGGGGGAGCGGCGTCTTCCCCTGATTTTTCAGTTTCCTACATATAGTCTTCCATTATGTTATATTAACGTTTATTTCCACATTTATTCAATAACTTGTTGGCTCAATTGGTTAAGTATTGTGCATTTTATTCAAGAGGTCGTGTTCAAAACTTGTTAGCCACATTTGATAATTTATAATTCTTTTATTTTTATATAACTTTTCCCCTTAATTTTTAAGTTGGTGTACTTTTCTCCCCTTGTAAAAAAAATGGTATATTTCGCTCCCTCCGAAAATATTTTCTTGGTCCGCCACTGGTCCTGTGTCCATTTGGTTGGCTGAAGGATGTTATTATAGGAGTTCAGGATTTTTTTAGCGTAAAATAAATGGATCCTTGCAATTAAGGCATACTAGTGATGACTAGGTATATCCTTAGAAGCCAGAAGCGGGGGCGGAAGCGAAGGCGGAAACGGGAGCGGGAAAACGTGACTACTTAGAAGAGTCTAAAGTTGGGAGTGTGATGGGAGCGTGCGCTAATAAAAAAATTATATTGATTAATTATTGCTATCAAAACTTATAAAAATGTAGTTTTTTGTTACTTTGATAAATATGTATTAAAAATCTTAACTTTCTTTCCAAAATTTATGTCCTCTTTTAAAATTATGGTCATATTATGGAAAACGCTCGTGTCATCGGAGAAACACGCTCCCGTCGCCGGAGAAACGAGCTCGTCATCGTGGAAGCGAGCTCCCAACGAGCTTCCAAGTAAGAACCGCCGAATCGAGGTTTTTACTGAGATTCGTTGACCTTCTAGAAGTTTCTGGCTTCTAAGGGTATATCCCTAGGCAGATTGAGATGAAAGTACATGAAGCTAGGTTTGCAATTTATAAATACAAATATGAAGGTTGCATGAGGTCGGATCACTATGCCAAGGTAGAAGATGCTATAAATATGTAAGTGAACGGCAAATCAAAGATGGACCACTCTAGAAAGTAAGTGTGACATAGGATGTTGGCTTTCAGATATAGTGCGTAAGGGAGAATGTCTACTAGCTGATGAAAGAACAACATAGCAAGTGTCTAACTAAATCTCATTCAGAGCATATACTGGTTTCCAAACATAGCATGGCCAAGCATTTGGTCTCCCTGATGCAAGTATCATGCAATTGTAAAGAGCTTTTTGGATTTTGAAATTGTATGGATGCAAAGTGTCATTCATTGTTCTGAAGGCACAAGAGTTGTCAATGCTGTGGCAGCATGCAAAACTGATAGCGCATTGGCAAGGAAATGATGCTAAAGAACATGAGAGTCAAGTTAATGGGGGCATGGGTGTCCAACTCTTGGCCAAATGGTGATTGTACCCCTTGAATATTGTATATACGCCGATAGCTATTACACAATATCTTTAAACTCTCTTTTTCTCTTCCTTGCAGCCTAAATGTTGCATGTGAAAGTTCTTTCCATGATAATGCCAATCACTATCTAAAAGCCTATTGCTCATTTTCTTGTTCATAGTTATATTGGAGATCACCACATCAAATATTGGTTTTAAAAGTTATTATTTATGATTCAACTTCAAAGATTGAATATCACTTTTGTAGATCAATAATTTTCTTTGTCCCTGTTCTTTGCGCTCATTCCTTTTCCTTTCCACTATGCCCATGTATCAAGCTTCACTGTTAGATTATCTAAACATAGATTTCTAATCCATTATATATGAATATGGAGTTAGCATGGTGCATATAACACATGTTTCTCATGTTGAAATTGCGAATTATCGTCTTTTAGGATTAGCAACAATGACGATACCATCTACTTTATTGTAACAGTCCAAATAAGCCTAAATACATCTTGTTTCTCAAATCCTAGTTATAGGCAAGCTATTTTTTCAATGCAGAAGACCATTCCCTTCGATCTTTTTGTTTACTATCAAGTATATACTACTCTTTTACTTTGCCAGACAATGCTTTTGGTTAACAAAGGATGCCTGGTTTGGCTTGTTTATGTACTGCACTAGGATATTTATTACCGTCAAGATAATTTAATGGCTCATGGCTTTATCCTTGTAGGTACCTAAGGGAAATCCTTACCACAGTGCAACCTCCGGAGAAATGGCAATATATAGGGCAAACAGCCTCATCCTTCGAAAGGTACATGCAATTTTCCAAATATATGAAAGTATTTTACATGTCTGCAACTTAAGGAGTGGTTCTTTCCTACAGTGAGGGAAATTTTGAGATTTCAATTCTTACAAATCCCTGCAACAGATCAATTGCATGGCATGCAAATTGAGATGTGTATGGATGGAAATATTTAAGTTGGATCTTAAACGGCAACAAACTTCACTTGTGCTATCATGGTTCAAGTGTTATATGGAAAATGATCTCTATATACAACATATAAGGTCTTGTGCAGACTGTACATTAGACAGCTAAAGCGAAACTAATATGGATTGTCAGCAAGTTTCAAATGCATGATCGTCTGAGTATGTTCCTAAGTATATGTAGATATATCTAAATGTGTTAAAAGCTAGAAGCAGTGTTTAGGATATCGGCCGGTAGCCGTATACTGTCTGGTATATACCATTTTTGATGAAGCAGCAATATGGTATTCCTATCCGATTGAAGAAAACTGGTCAATGGAAATATCAGCCTATATGAGTGAAATATTGGCCAATATTTGGTGTAAACAGCCGATATACTTGTATATCGTCCTCCTTGTTGACATCTTCTTGTTCACTTTGTTGGAGGTCAATCTCTATAATGTTATCTCCATCTCCTGAGTGCTCCTTCCTTTGTTGCTGCTCTTTAGTCTGCCATCTTTGTGAAGTTGGGCATTCGGTTGCAGTATGGGAAAGATGGGGGGACCCATTCATACTCTACTTGTTCCATCCTCTAAAACTTCCGAACTCTATATAGAGTTGGGAAGAATATATATATATATATATATATATATATATATATATATATATATATAGAGAGAGAGAGAGAGAGAGAGAGAGAGAGAGAGAGAGAGAGAGGGACACTGCGCTACCTGTATCTTACATGTTCTTGATGTACCGCCATAGCGGATATGTATTGTACCCGGTACTCGTACATGTACCTCCGCTTTCTAGCCAAGGTTCATGATATTGGATATCGGTCCCATACCGGGGGGGGGGGGGGGGGGGGGGGGGGGGGTTTGCCGCACCGGATACCGGATGATATACCAGGCATATCGGGAGATATGACACCATAGTAGTATAAGAAAATAATTTGCTTCGTATATGAACTTACGATAATAATTAAAGAATTAATATAAAACTTAAGTATCCTTAAATAATTATAATAATTAAACAACTCAAAACAATTTTTAAAACTAATATAACTAGACAAGTTTTTATTCATAAAGTTCACCACGCATGATAATAAAAAGCATCTCAAAAAGGAATTTAAACCTAAGCTAGCAAGATACTAGTAAAAGACACCATTCGTCATCTACAAAGTTAACTTTATCTTGAAGCAACTTCGATGTATGAGCTTGAAGATGTAACAGAAAGAAAAAAAAAATCTTGAAATAAAGCTTTCTAAATTTTATAGGAAAGCAAACTTGAGGAAGTGAAGCTTTCTTTTTGAACAAGAAAGCAATTTCCTTTCAAAGAAAAGAATTTATAAATCAAACTAACAAAAAGTTATTGCTACATGGGTAATGAGAAGATGCCAACAAGGATGAGCCAGTGCATGGTGAGGAAGAAGCTAGTGTACAAAAGAAATAGGTGCCAAGGAATTGGAAGAATTTGGAACTATTAATTTCACCCCTCTTAACAGGAGTCAATATAACTACTGTTGAAGACTTGCTTCTCCTACAAGGAGGGATAACATGAGTGAAGGTCAATCAAAAGTAGGAGAAGCTGGAACTATTAACTTAGAGCCAATACAGACCAAAGCACTCGTGGAGGAGGATCCAGCCTCCTTGGAACCTCATCCTAGAGGAGATGCCTGGAGAACTGCCCCCCACCCCCCCCCCCCCCCCCCCCCCCCCCCCCCCCCCCCCCCCCCCCCCCCCCCCCCCCCCCCCCCCCCCCCCCCCCCCCCAAGACGAGGGGAGACTAGTACACAACATAGAGGAGATGCCACAGAGGCAGTTTTCTAAAAGTCGGTTCTAGGCGGTGCCTAGGCGCCCAATGCCCGCCTAGTGCTCCCGACACCCGACTATGCAGTTTTTTGGGTTTTATGGACAACTGATACAATTTTCAGCAGGTTTTTTGGTTTTTTTTATGGGGGCGCCTAGAGCGACGGCAGGCTAGGCGCCCGGTCCCGCCCGACTAGCGCTTCGCGACTTTTGCAACCTTGCACAGAGGTAGTAAGTACTAATGATTGTGTTGAAGTGCAGGATCAAGAGGTGAGCAGTAAGAAGCTCCCTTCAAGTACAAATTTTTTGCAATATAGATGGCAGCAAGGAGGTAGCAGCATGCATCTATCTAAAGCTAACAAGGAGTCCTCCAAAACACTAGGTCTCTTCCTTTGGCAGAAAATAATGTGGAGTGGAGTAAACATCTAGGGACTATCAGAAGCTGAAGGCTACCACACCAATGAATGCAAAGCAAGGGGAGGCACATCAAACTACCAAGATGGTTCTTTAGACCTTCTAAAGGAATGTACTTACACGGAGCGTAAGGGGTATGGGGTCCATTGTAAGGTGGAGAGGTATTAAAGAAACAATTAGTAATACAAAGGCTGGGATTGTAGTACTATTAGAGACTAAAATCAGGGATAATAAAGCCCATTAAATTGTAGCCAAACTTCCTGACGGTTGGAAATATTGTACTAATTATACCTCATATGACATCGGAGAACTGGGTGGTGTGGAATGGCTCTATATGGGATGGATTGGGGTTGGCACAAACTTCTCAAATTCTCTTACTTTACAGTTTAATATTACTTTATAGTTTACTAATAGAGGTTTTTTTTTCTTCCAGTTTATCATCTCAGTGTTGTATGGATCAAATCTGAGATCTGAAAGACAATTTATGGAGCACTATACAAACCACTAGTCAGGGTATTTCCAAACCCTAGTTAGTACTGGAGATTCAATTATGTTAGATTTAATAGTGAGAAGTAGGAGGGAGGCACATACCAGAGAGAGTGTTGGAAGATTTCAACAATTGCATTGGGCAGGCTGGACTTGTGGAATTACAATGTCCAGGTAACTCCTGGACATGGTTCAATAAATCCTCTTCATCAGGAAAATCATGTGTAGGCTTGATAGATGTTTGGCCCTTGGGTAATGTCCTTTGGGTGCATAATTTGTCTACAGTTCACTGTCAGTACATATTCTTTGCAACTGGTGATCACAACCCCATGATAGAACTAGACAACAACAAGAGAAGAACCAGGAGAACCCCTTTCAGATACTCTGCTCAAGATGGATGGTTATGAATCAGTCGTAGCTAAGGCATTGTTGAATCATACAAGTGACAACTCCATGTACAGGCTGGTGAAAAAGCTACAAATAGTGAAGCATGAACTGAAAGGGTGGCACATAGATAATAAGAGGGCTCCTGGAACAATAGAGGAGCTCAGAGGTACACTGAAGGCAATACAGGATCAAGTCCAATCCAATCCACTTGATTGTGGATTAGCAGAACAGTAGAATAGGCTCAAAGGAGGTCGGCACAGGAACTTCTAAAGAAGGAAATATAATTGGCACAAGTTGCACAGATACCAGCTGGTTAAGTGATGGTGACAAGCATTCAAAGTTATTCTACAGTAAAATCAAGGCTAGAAAGGAACAAAATTGGATGCGTACCTTGCTCAATCAACAAGGAGAGGATGATAATTTGATTGTTGATGAAGCTATACACTTATGAGGATCTTTATAATCAATAGGACTACCCTACTGTATTTCCACATATCATAACAAGAAGGGTGACTGAGGCAGGTAACATGACATTGTTGAAGGAAATTACTCAAGAAGAAGTGAAAAGTGCAATAAAAAACATTGACAATAATAAAGCACTGAACAAGGAGAGGTACTAGTAGAGGATAATTTAATTGTTGATGAAGCTATACACTAATATGAGGATCTTTATAATCAATAGACTACCCTACTGTATTTCCACATATCATAACAAGAAGAAGGGTGACTGAGGTAGGTAACATGACATTGTTGAAGGAAATTACTCAAGAAGTGAAAAGTGCAATAAACAACATTGACAATAATAAAGCACCAGGACCTGATTGGTTCACAAAACTGTTACTTCAAGCTGCAATGGGAGGAACTGAAGCTTCATAGTAGAAACCATGAAAGATTGCTTTATTTATGGCAGGTTACGCGCGCAGTTGAAACATACTATCGTAACTTTGATCCCCAAGGTAGAGAAGGCTAGAAGATTACAGTAGTACAGGCCTATATCATGCTGTAATTTCTTGTATAAACTAATTACAAAGATCATCTGCAATAGGATGGAAGATATAATGAAGGAATTGGTGTCTTCAAACAAAAGTGCCTTTATAATGGAAGAATGATCTCAGAATATCCTTTTTGCTCATGAGATGGTGAGGAATTTTGATAGGAAGGGGCTGGGAAGTGCTGTCTGAAAGTGGATTTTAAGAATGGCCTATGACAGTCAATAGGGACTTTTATGCCACATAATGTGTTCTATGGGGTTTGATATGCATTGGGTGAGCCTTGTGAGGGAATATATAAGTACACCTACATACTCATTAATGATAACAGGAGAACCTAAGGGGTTTATACATAGTTCTAGGGGACAGAGACAGAGGGATCCCCTATCCCCATATCTGTCTACCTTAGTAATGGAATTCTTATTCCTAACTGAGCAGACAACAGGAAGATTTGAGGAGCTGGACTCTAGAAGACCTGTTACACATTTATTGTAATGCTGATGATGTACTAATCTTCTCCAGAGCGACATTGACTTCTATGTTGAGCACGAAGGAGAATTTTGAAATCTTGCAACATTGGGGGAAAAATCTACTTTAGCAAATTTTGCAGAGGAAAACAGGTAATGAAGGATATACTACGAGTCGAGGAAAGTACACTTCCTCTTATGTATATGGGAATACCACTTTTTGTTAGAGCTCTTAATGCTCGAGGGTGCTCAAAACTAATTGAGAGTTGCAGGAGTAGACTGGAGGACTGGTAGAGTAGGCTCCTATCCTCTGCTGGCAGAGTTGAGTCGATTAGGTCAGTGATCACTGCCGTAAATAACCTCAGACGAGTACAATAAGAATTATAGAGAAAGCATACGCCAACTTCCTATTGAAAATTCTTTTTATTCTATTAGTTGAACTGAACTTGCTAAACCCAAAGAAGAGGGTGGAATTGGCCTAAGGAGGTTGCAGGATATTGCCTCAGCTTATAACTACAAAAGAATTTGAAGATTCGTAACAGAAAACTCACTATGGACTAACGGGATGCAACATAGATACCGACAACATAGATAATACCAGTAGAATCTCTTTCATTTTTCTAGTTCGGCAATTACTTCTCTTCCTGAATATGCATCAGAAGTTTCTTTCAAAACCTAACTTGGCCCTTCCTTTTGCATGGCATCGCATCTCGCATATCAAATTTCTCTACCGATAGCGTAATATAGCCCAACACAGATAACATGGTCGGTAGGTAATTCTCGTTTGGATAGAAGTACAATACACGCATCAAGATTATGATATTTGCTTTTCCATCTCAGGCATTCAAAAGAGGAAAGGGAGAGTCTAAAGCACCATGTAGATAAATATCGAGAGCCTGTGGATCATGGTTGAACTATATCCTTTTTTTTTGTTGATCGAGCTAGAAGTGAACCGAGTGGTGTAGAATACTTCTCTGATGCTGTGAGGCGGAGATAGCCTAGGACAAAGCCAGAGAAGATATATCGAATTTATCGAAAAAAAGAGTAAGCAACAACAATAAGAGCTTCTTCCTTTCCCACTCCTCCTAGACCATTGTTCTGCTCATTCCATGCTCATATTCGTTTAAGAAAGAGGAATTATATTAAATGCTACACTGGGATCAACTTCTTCCGGTGAAGACAAAATGGGTCGTGCAGAACGAGGAGGATCAGACAGGGGCTAAGTGCTTCTCTTGAAAGACGCACGTGTGGCAGGTCATCATGGTTGTTGAAAGTCCTCTACTACTGGCGAAAGGGGGATTTAGGGTGTGATTGCCATCTTCTAGTTGTTGTTGAGAGGTGTTGTTCTTCCCCGGAGGCTATAGGGTGGATGTTGTTTAGCCCTAGTCATACTAATCCTTCAAAATGTTCTTCTCCCCTTCCTGTGGGAGGTAGTTCAATACGTGAAGGTAGGCGTTTGCCTCAGCTTATAACTACAAAAGGATCTGAAAATTCATAACAGAAAATTCACTATGGACTAACTGGATGCAACATAGATACCAACAACAGAGGAGCTTATGTGATCGGGGTGTAGACAATAATGCTTCCATCACATGGAACCATATGCTGCAAGAAATAACCGAGGTTCTGCCAACAATGTAGAGGAAAGTAGGGAATAGGAGATACACTTCTATATGGTTTGATCCTTCGCTACCCAATGGAAGAATTATTAATAGATTAGGATGAAACTCTTTCTATGGAAGCATATGCTGCAAGAAAGAGGAAAATAGTGAATGGGAGATACACTTCTATATGGTTTGATCCTTGGCTACACAATGGAAGAATTATTAATAGATTAGGGTGGAACTCTTTCTATGGGCATATGCTGCAAGAAATAACTGAGGTTCTGCCAGCAATGCAGAGGAAAATGGTGAATGTGAGATACACTTCGGGTTCGGGTGTAGACAATAATGCTTCCATCACATGGAAGCATATGCTACAAGAAATAACTAAGGTTCTGCTAGTAATGCAGAGGAAAATAGTGAATGGGAGATACACTTCTATATGGTTTGATCCTTGGCTACCCAATGGAATAATTATTAATAGATTAGGGTGGAACTCTTTCTACACTTATAATGAGAACTATCCAGTAAGTAGAACATTAGTCGATGGAGAATGACAACCATACTCCTTGAACTTTCCTTCTATGTTCTTGGATGAGATTGATGAGTTCGAATCAATCAGGATAGGGAGGATTATTGGTGTTGGGCATTGACAAAGAATGATACGTTCCATATTCACTCAGCATGGAACCTGGCTAGAACTCCTAGTACACAGGTTGAATGGTGAAAAACACTATGGTATCCAGGTAATTGTATAAAGATGAGTTGTTGCACATTTGAAGTCCTTAAGGGCAAGAGCTCAGAGATTTGGAATAACTACCGAGGGGCTATATGAGTTATGTAGAATTGACTAGGAAACAATAGAGCATCTGTTTTTTAACTGTAGGTATACTAAGCCTATTTGGGATGAGATTAGAAGCAGATTACAACTCCCCATTAAGGCTTATTATAACATTCAGGAGGAGACTATTGAAATCTGCCAAAATTTCAAGAGGAAAGAACAAGTTCAGATATTGGCAAAGCATCTCTTTAACTGCATATGCCGGCACATATGGAAGGAGAGAAATAGAAGGTTGTTTAATAAGGAGGCTATAAGAATTACTAATATATGAGGATGTGAAGGAACTGATGAAGAGCTGTACAAGAAAGTCTGAGCCAGTCTACAATAACATTTTAATCCTCCTAAGCTGGGAAATCTAGCTAAGAGAATAAAGTTGAGAGGCTAGTCTGAGAAAGGAGAGGATCTCATACTTATTGTGTAACATTTTTGTCCTTCTATAAATACACTTACCATTTCAAGGATGTGTTTTATGCCAGAAAGAGGTAGAAACTTTTATCCATCTATTTTTTCATTGTGAAATTACATCGTATATTTGGACGAGACAATGCACTGCCATGAATCATTCTCCTGCAGTAGCAAAGGACTTTTTGGTGCAGATAGAGAGTATATCCAATTGTCAAACTAGAGGAGGACAGTGGTTTAGATCAGATCGCATCAGGTTGTCGGCTAGTGTCTGACACATAGCGGGAGCGGAACAAGCGCATCTTCGAAGGATTGAGTACAACTCCAGCGGAGATCCAACACAATATAGAGACAGATGTAAATCATATGATATGATTGGTTAATGGATTGTTTATTTTAATCATGAATAAAATTACCATTTCCTATATATATATATATATATATATATATATATATAGAGAGAGAGAGAGAGAGAGAGAGAGAGAGAGAGAGAGAGAGAGAGAGAGACTAAATTTATTGGAATACTATATAGTAAGTTAAGAAAAAGTTGATTTCTAAACAAAAGTGCAATAACATATTTTAACAGACTAAGATGTGAAGCCCTAAGATTTAGTCCCACATTGGTTATGGGATGAGAGCATTAGTTTATATGTGGGTATGGCAGAGCATTATTCAGTTTTGGACCGAGTATTTAGTCAAACCGAACCGAATAAGGGTTTCGTTTTTGGGAATACCCAGATTCCGTATTCAGTTTCGGTCCAAAACCGAAAGTTGAGTAAGACTTGTAAAATTATACAAATACCTTAAATTCTATGTATATTTTATGAAATTATATATAACCCAAAACCAAAAATTGAATAAGACTTGTGCAATTATGTAAATACCCTTAATTCTATCTATTTAAGAAAAAAATGTATTGTTTGACATAATTTAACCACAAGCCAAACTTTGAGCCCAACTAATTAAACTGTAAAAACAACCAAACCGGACAAACTGAACAAATCGAATTTTTTTTTTTTAACGATTTGGTTTGGTTATGGCTAATTTTGGTTCCGTTTTGGTTGTGGGATTTTAGAACTACTGTTTATCTGATTTTGGTTATTTCGGTTCGGATGAAACCGAATAAACTAAATGCTCTTCCCTATATATGTATGGGTGTTAAGTCTCACGTGTACATTCTGGTTAACCACTTTCGCAAGGCGGGCCAAGTGATGTACATATGTGGTCCGCATGAGATGTCCTTGTAGACTTGTTGATCATAGCATAATTAATGATGTCAGAGCCAGGTTGTGAATTGTGTTCTCCTTTGGTAAGACTGGATCATTTGCACGGACGACGTTGCCTTTTTGAGTGGGGATGAATATCAAGCCCCAAGATTTAGCCCCATATCGATTGTCAAATTAGGGTTTTATTGGTTTATACGAGGGTGTAGATCTCATGTGGACATCCAGGTCAGTGTAGTTAAAGGCGTGTCTAGGTGCCTAAAAGGTGAGTCTTTGTTTTCCAACCTAATCCAAAGGTATGCGATGTTTCTTCTCCAGGCGACGCCTATACGAGAAATGCGCTAAAGGTGGATTAGGTGTATGGGTAATTAGACGAGCCTAGACCCACACCTACTCTGATGGGTGTTTTAACTTTTAGTTTTTTGGGCGTCGTTTTTTTTATTTTTATGGAATTGTTTACTAAGAGAGACGGAGGATGATAAGATAGAAGATGAAAATGAAGAATACAATCTATCAAATCAATGGGCACGAAGTTTTCATTTTCAATGGTGATATTGATCATGATGTTCTCAGACTTAGATGATGAAGATGAATGATGCATGATTGAGTGGGAAGAAGGATTAGTTAAGTCATGTACAATGTGGAATATTGATTTGTTGATTATCTAATGTTCAATTTTCCATTTGAACAATTTGTCTTCTATTATAATTACTTGTGTGTTGTTGTTTTTAAACTTAATGTATGTTTCATAGACTATTTTTTTTATTTTGTTAAATTACTTTCTTGTTTTCTATTGGTAAATTTTTTTTTTTTTTTTTTACTCTTTTCTTTTGTTTTTTGTCTAAAAAATTTAAGGTTGATGAGTTTTTAGGGATATATGGCGCACCCAGGCGAAGCCTAGAAGTGCCTATAGCTTTTTAAAACACTGATATAGGTTATCCATAAGGAATGAACATATGTGGCCCATTCACTTACCATGTCCTGGCGGTCTTGTCTAGGGCGTGACCCAAGGTCATATCCAATTAGGTACACTAAAAAGAACTAATGAAGTACCTAAAATTCAAATTGAAAATAGAAGTAAATAAAAAATTAAGTACCATAAGGTATGTATCCAGGAGTACCTAAGGGTTACTAGTCCCCTCTTCAGGTATGCCATCCTAAATGGAGTATCCATGCTCCATACATTACAAGTAGAAATTATATGTCTATTGTCCAACTAATCTTCTTATTGCTACAGTTATTGTAAGTTGCATGACTTGATTTCATTTAAATAGGATATTGAATGTTAGTCTTCATTGCGAAGCAAAGTTGGGCCTAAATAAAATCTTAGGAACAGATCTTCTTGCATGGATAGCGAAGTATGAATTTTACTCAACACTCAGGTGGAATACTAACACTATGTGCAAAGTTCGATTAAAGTTGAGAGAGATGATTAATTCTTTTGGCACTTTGGCTCATTTGGATTAAATCCATCCAAATTAAGGCAAAATACTTTTTCTTGTACCCTTTAATCAATTTTCTCCTTAATCAGCCTGAAACTTTTAAATCTATATCTCAATATCTTTGTTAGAAAAAATGTTAGGAGGTTATATATAAATTCTTGGAAGTTTAAACATGTCATGATTCGTGAGGCATCAGTATGTAATGGTGATTATTTTTAACCTCATAAAAGCACACATGTTATGACACAATAAAAAGACTGACTTGGTTCTGTAAAGACATCCAATATCATGTATTGAAAGTAGTTTCACATTTATTTTCCATAAAATTTATTCTCCATTCTTGATTCATACTGCTATGGGAGTGACAAATTTCGGATTAATCAAGTTGGGGAAATGTCATACATCACTTGGGTATACTTTTGAAACGTCCTTGGTCTTGTTTAAATGGTTCTTCACTAAATATATATCATCTAGCACATGAACTAGAACTGCTTGTTTCTGACCAGTTCTTTGTTCATCAGGCTGGTGTCCAGATAGCAGATCCAGTGCTTGATGTGTTCAATGGACAAGAGGTAGAAGTGTGGCCTCGTATCACATGGAAGCCTAAGTGGGCATTGACATTTTCAGACGTGAAGAAAAAAGTTGGTGATGGATGCTCTATATCTCAAAGATCTACTGTGGCAGTGAAAGGCCAAAATGTGTTTCTCGATGGCCTATCCGTGGATGGAACCCTGGTGGTTAGTGCCATTGATGAAGCTGAGGTATGTAAACTATCCTCTTCTGGAAATATGATTAATCTTATTCTATGTAACGGAAAGAAAACTGTGAGAGACTCTCTAGGTGGTTTTGGTTTTGGAAAAAAATCATCTCACATCATGCAATTGAGTGCAAGGTTCACAGCATCACCAATTCTGATTAAGTATTGGCCGTATTGTAGCGTTTTGGCATGTCTGATCCGATACCGGTTGATACCCAAATTGTGGCTCTTTTTTCCGGTGATTTTAGCAAGAAAAAAGTTGAAGAAAAAGATGTATGGAAAAGTAATATTAGACATAATGATTCATCATTCCGAAGATCAACATGTTATAGGGTCTCCGTATAATTCATCAACACAATGTAAGCATTACATATTTGTTGAAGTTGTATACTAGAATTCACCTTGTTCATACATTGTAATATTATTCCATTAGAAACTATAATATTATTCCATTTGAAACTATATATTGTGTGGGTGCTTTCTAAATGAAAGTAAAATAAACAATAATATCTCACAAGTGATACATAAGAAAATGGCATTTCTTCTCTCTTTTCCCATGAACTTCATGGCAGTAAAGCCTATAGTTGCAGTAGAGTAGAGCCTATAGTTAAGATTTGACCAACTTATAGAATGTTCGGCTATTTACATGTTATGAAGACGGACACAACCTTATCATTGTTTCTGACATTAAAGATAGTTGTCAATAATTTTTTTTGTAAATGTTTCCCTTAGTGTGGACCGGGTGCGGAGTGGGAGACTCTCTTATCTCTAGATGAGAAGCTCATATAGAGAATGTAGGAGGAAAGGGGAGGGTAACAAGGGAAGTTTTGTTTGGCAAGAGGAAAATATGTGATCAAGTAAAATGGCATTCAAGTATATACTCATGTGTTGCAGTGTCAACTCCTTGTTCCAAAGAGCTCTATCACTTTATAATTTATATGGATGCAACAAACACCTTGGTAATGACAGTATTGCTCACTTTTTTGTATTGTAAATGTTCTCATTTGAAAATTCATCCGTTATTTGCAATACTTTTTATGGGTTTACTGCACATATACCCCCTTCAAATCTTTCTAATTTCCTCATAGTCCTATAGAATTTATTTTATGTGAACCACCTCCAATTTCTTAAAGATACTAGATACATGAGTTCCAAATTAAAATAAATAATTTACTTTATGGTGTTTGCTTTATTCTTCTGTTATCCTTATAATTTGCCACTTAAACTTGTTCTCATCTATAGTTTTTAGTGTTCGACATCCCTCAAACCCCTGGCATTGAAATAGTTGCCGACAATTGAACTCAGTAGTCAGTAACCCAAAATTGTTTCTTGCAGGTGAAAGTGACTGGTTCTGTCAAAAACAAGGGATGGATCCTCAAACATATCGACTATAAAGATTGCTCTTTCCCCGAGGAAATACGGATACGGGGATTTACTATCGACAAGGTTGACCAGTTGGAGCTTAACTATACTGAGCCAGGGAAGTTCGAGTTCAGGTCTTAAGTGTAATAGTGACAGCAGTTCAATTATTTATTTATAACCAGACTGTGGTCTGGTCATTGCATTAGTTTTTTATTTAGGTTTAAATTAGAAATAAATGTCTTGTTATAAATGAAAAAGCAAATTGTTTGCTATGTACAAGGCTCAAAACAAACCATATATTTCTAGCTAGTAAATAAGATATGCTGTTTTTTAACTTCATTCAGCACTTTCTGTGTTCATCTTGTATTACTTAATTGTAAACATTTTAAATTTATTCCTTGTTCTTGCGAATCAGCTTTAGAGAGAGAGAGAGATTCCTGTTTTTCTTGTTTATACATCATTTGTCACTAGTAAAAAACATGATTCGGAAATCCTTACCAGTCACATACTTTCAATTAATGTGTGCTTTCAGCATTTTATTCTTCAACTTTTTCTTTCTTTTTTCTATTATTAAGAATGTACTTATGTTCTCTTGCCAACCATTTTAAGGGAGAAATTTTCAAGGTTCATAAGTATCCATTAATTATCACTAGTGAAAAGCAACACGATGATGCAAGTATTCCAGCAAACTCAGACAATTTGTATGAAAATGTGTTTGTATATATCAATCAGCTTTGCAGCCCATAACCTTATTTGTGTTTTAAATATAGATTGTCCACCATTATTTGGTATCTAAAATTTATTTTTTTTGGTTATCTATAATCTCTGTCTTTTTTGTATTTCTCCTCTTAATTGACATCATGATGTTAATCTCCATTGGAAGCTTATGTAAGGAGTTATTCTAAAGTTGATTGAGTCGAGTGAATGTAAGAAACAATTTTCTTCATATTTCTCTACTTTATAAAATGTTATTAGCAAAAAAGAGGTAAGTCCAATTTCCTTCATTCTTTTGATTTATATTTCTTCACTGTAATTACAAGCACACAAGCTAAACGTACATTGCTGTAGTAAGCGGTTGATCAATTTTTCTTTTCTTTTTGTATTAATAAAGATAGAATGCTTGTATTGCACTAGTAAGTCGAAACTGTGTTGTTACATTACTTTGGTAGCTAAATAATAAACAATAGATTAGGCCAACTTTCATTTTGATATCTTTTGTTTTTAGAAGCAAACTCTTGCCTGGATCCAGTATGATCATTTTTTTCTCTCCGTTACAGCATACAACTGATTTACTTTACATGATAAATATTGCTATAATTTGTACTTGATCTATATTCAGTTTATGCAATGCATATTCTGTTGCTTTTATGTGGATTAATCTAGAATATCTTAATTTTTATTTATTTATTTGGAATTAGTTAATTACATTAAATTAGTTTATGTGAATTTATTGTTTTCATTATTTTATTTGATTTATTTGAATTCTATAAGGTACTAATTCACATTGTTGTATATGTGAATTGAATTATGAAAAAGTATCCAAAATATATTATTATATAATGACGAGTTTGTTGTATATTTCATACACATAAAACATAATATTCTTTGATACATTTCATCACATTATAACATATGTGAGGTTTTATAATCTTGAAAATGCTTATCAATTTTTTATTTAAATTAATTTATCTCTAACATAATTATTTTCTGTCATATAGATGCCGAGTCTTGCAAAACTTGAATTCAAAGCTCTTGATGTGAGGCGAGATTGGATGTGAGGTTGCACTTTCAGTCCAGCAGGCTTGATAATACTATTAAGAAACAAAATAAAGAATCTTTTGAAGCCAAGACTAAGGCTTTGATTTTTCTACGACATCATATTCATGTTGATTTATAGGCATAATATTTATGTGAGGATGGTCCATTGAATTTATGGACATCTCTAAAGCATTGACCATCAAAGGATGGTAATCCTTTCGACTGCACAAAGTGAAAAAACTGTTAAAGAAAACAATTCTACTCTGTTTAATATTATTTATCGCATTTGTTTGTGTGCGGAGAAAAAGTAACATGCTCAAATGATTGAGGAAACTCTCTCAACTTTCCATGCAATTAATTTACTTTTGCAGCAACATTACCATAAATTTTTTACAAACTATTCTGAACTGGTGACTTGTCTCCTTGTAGTAGAGGTAAATAGCAACATTCTCATAAAGAACGACAACTCTAGACCAGCTGGGTCAATCACAATACGTGAGACAAATGTCAATTTTGGGGTTAGCAGAGGTCATGATGGAGGACGTAGGAGAGGGCGTGGAAGAGAAAAAGAAAGGGAGGTATGGTCATGATTACCAGCCTTATAAAGCAGGTGGAAATAGTGGTTCACAAAAGAATAAATGGAACAAGTGGACAACACCCTCTAAAACGGAATTCAAATCCTCAAAATAAACCAAATAAGGGTAGTAATACTTGTCATATATGTGGCAAAGATGGACATTGGTTTGAGCAATATCGAGCTACTCAACAAGACCTTAACAAATTCAAATAATTCAAGAAAATGGAAACAAATCTTACATAATTTTGGAACAATGATCAACCACTTGACATCACGCATTTGAATTGTTCTAATTTTTTTGAGAATCAAAATGTGAATCGGGTTACCAATGAATAGTTTGAGGAGATGCTATGAAATCCACCTTCCATTGAATGAGCACTCGGTTAACTTATGTTTTATTTCAAGTACTATGAACTATTTACATTTGAAGTCTATGTTTTGTTTTTGTTTTCCATCATAGAATGTCTAGACCATGAGAGTTTGTTGAAAATCTTTATTATGAATTTAGGATCACATTTCTATAATATGATATTATCATTTGGTATGCTTAATTATTTTTATTATATTTGTGTTAGCTAGAATTTATGTTCATAATTTTTTTTTTGCTTCATGTTGAAATGAGGTAACTCTTGAAGGAGCTTCACAAGTGAAGGAGTCGAAAATCAGTAGGCTGACACAAGACTATGACGTATTTAAAATGAGACCATTACACAAATGTTCACACAATTTCTTGATATTGTTAATGCTCTTTCTTCTCTTGGAAAGGAATACAACAATCATGAGAAGATATGCAAAGTGATTCAAGGACTCACCGAGAAATGGAACCCTAAAGAAGATACGCAAAGTGATTCAACGACTCACCAAGAACTGGAACCCTAAAGCGACAATAATTATAGAAGGAAGTGAACTCACAGTTATGACTCTTGAGACGGTCATGAGCAAGCTAATGACTCATGAGCTGGATCTCAAATAGCAAGAAAAATCAACGCAAAAGAAGAAAACTATTACTTTCAAGGCACATCACAAGAAAGCCTCCGATGACATAACTGAAGAAGAAGAAGAAGATTCAAGCAATGTGGAAGTGGCCCTAATGACCAAGAATTTAAGGCAATTTTTGAAGTTTGAAAGATCAGACAGAAAGAAGAAAGACGTCAACGAAGAACCTGTGTATAACTGTAAAAAGACAGACCAAACCAAGAAAGATTGCCCAACTACTAAAAAGGCGAATCATTATGAACATATAAGCAGAAGAGAACCTGCATCTCGAAAGTATGCTAATACAAGCATATGACATGAAAGTGAAGCTAGCGACTCAGAATGTAAAGAGAGTCCTTGTAATGTTGCAAATGTGTCTTATGGAATTAGGATCTGAGGTACAATATAATCCTCTCTTTGAAGATGATATTCCTCATGATGAATTGTTAAATGATACCTAGAGATAAGTATAAGCATGCTAGGAAAAAGATCCAAATACATAGAGTAGAAAATGATCACTACCAGAATAAGTCATATTAGCGACGCCCAAAAACGTGGCTAAAATGACCGAAAACGTCGCTAAAATGGTTTACCGACGTATTTAGCGACGTTTTTCTGTTGTCGCGGAAAGCCATGTCGCTAACAGGCAAAACGTCGCTAATCGTCGCACTTACCGATGTACGTATACGTCGGTAATCCTGGAACATTTACCGACGTTCGCCGGCGTACCATCAGAAATATGGCGACGTCTAATACGTCGGCCAATGTCGGTAAATCCTGCAACATTTAGCGACATATTTCTAGTACTTATCGATGTTTACCGATTCTGTAAACGAAGGAAAATCCTGAAACGTGTACCGACGTTTACCGACGCTTACCGATGCTACGTTACGTCGGTAGGCGTCGGTATACCTGGTGACTTACCGACGTTTCTCTGCGTCGCTAAACGTCGGTAAACGTTGGTAAACTGAAAAAAATAAAAAATAAATAAATTACAAAATGTCCACAGAATCATATTTTCTCCCTGCAGTTCAATAAATAACAAAAAAAATCACAAGCACATTTTCTTCCTGGGTTCGCCGACCCCTTCGGTGGAACACTCAACACCGGTAAATCACAACAGTATAACAATCAACACAAATAATAGTAAAAGTCTACAAGCAACACAAAGTGTACAACCAACATAAAGTGTATAACAATCACTAAAATATCCAAAGTCTACAACCAATATCCAAAGTACACAACCAATATCCAAAGTTTCCACAACCAATACTAAAAGTCTACACAAAAAAATAATCAACATAAAAAAACACTAAACAAACACTAAAATCTCATCAAACAGTCATAACTCGGACTACTACGGATCTGGAGGAGGAGGGGCACCGCCGCGCCTCAAGGATAGAAACATCTCGTACTCCTTCCGTGAAATCGTCACCGATGAAGAAGGTAGTGACGTCGGTGGAGTCGGAAGTAGTGATGCCGACAGAGTCGACGACGATGAAGGCGCAACCGGAGGACAATAACGCTCCAACGCTGCTAGTCGCTGGTGGTAGGAATGCAACGCCCCAGAACCAGAATACTGGAGAGCGGGAGCATACATAGCCAGCTACATATATTGAAATGGAATCCACCTCGCTATACGGTCACGGCTGTCTAGATACATGAGGGTTTAACTACAAGCCATCAGTCTCTTATGGTCTTGAACAATCCTATTGTCTCAATCTCAAGCAAGTAAAAGCAATTACAAGATGTTAGAGCATCAAATATACAATTGTAAGGCGTCCCATACATTACATATTTGGATGATCATGAAGCTAGTCGTACAAAATGTGAAGACTAGCAAGATTTTTAGTCGTACATGATCAACCCTAGGATTCGTCAATCATGTTACAGCCCGTAGGCAGACAGTAAGTAAAGTGCAATACGAGCTAACACGCGCTCGTCGGCTAAACGCCTCAAAAGAATATTTTTACAATAAAATGGGAGAACAAAAGGAAAACCCACTCGTTGCCTTGGTTACGCCTGGTGGTCACCATCTGGCTGGAAGGCAGGAAGATCCTCTGGAGCTACTCCAGTATCTGGCCACGCAAAACCAGCTGGGTCAGATCCCAGAAAGAGCAAGTTCCACAAAGGAGGTTTCATTTAAGAACTAAAACCAGCAATTAGCACAAAATATAATTATATAATAAAAGACTGGTAATATATAAAAATCATGACGATATACGATGAGATAACCATGGGACTATTCAGATAACCGAGTTACAACCCTTAAACCAAACAAGGACCGGGGTTGTAACCCTTCGTCTGAACGAAACTTGGTTTTCCACCATTTATCGATAAAGTAAAGTGCAAGCAATCAGGTCATGTTACAATCTTGTACAGGATCAGGACAAGACTAGACTGGGTTAGACTCCATCCAATCAATCATGGCCAAGCAATGAGTACGGCTTGATACTTTAACTAACTAGGGTTATCACAGGCCTAGTTACTAGCAAGATGCAATAAGATATTCCAACAACCACAAGCCCTGCAGACCATCCAGGTTATCCAGGTCGAATATTCGTTCATGAAGGGTGCAACACATGACAGTGTGCTGGAAATGTGTCCTACTCGTCGGCAGGCTACAAGTCCACTTGTGCGCCCAGATAACGGGATTGCCTGTAGCTGGAAAATCTCTTCATGACTACTGGATTACTTTAGTTATTAGCCTTAGTCAATTTCAGTAGGAGCCCCTGACCGTGGTACCCAGGGGTCCCTGTCCTAGACATGATGCAAGACGATACAGGTTCATTTATACAAGCACAATCGCCCACGGTGTCCAGGCCATTCATTCTTATCATGTCAAGCTAGCCGTCGTAACAGCATATTGGGGTATATCATGTCAGGTTTACTTATCAAGAGTGCACCACGACGGGCCACTATCATGTCATGTTACTTGTCAAGAGTGCACCCCTACGGGTTACTATCGTGTTCATGGAACATGTTCAAAATTTTATATGGTACAAACATTCTATCAAGGGACCCATGTTACACAGAGGGTCATGAGACAAAAGCATAAATGTAACAACCCAACATAATAAAAGAGGAGGCAAGGGCTATGGAAAGAGCCATGCGGCCCGGGAGTCAAGGGTTATGGCTTATACGGCCAAGAGGATACAGGGCCATGCGGCTAAAGGGGGAAGCGGGCTCATGCGGCTGAGGGGAGCGGCTCATGCGGCTTCGGAAACACGAGCTCTTGCGGCAAGGTGGATGAGAGTCATGCGGCAATAAAAGAACGGGCATATGCGGCAGTGGGGGAAAACAAGCTCATGCGACTCGGGAAAGGGCACATGCGGCCAGGGAACTGGGTTCATGCGACAAGGGGTCTAATGCGGCCCGGGAAACATGGGCTCATGCGGCCAGGGGGTTAAGGGCTATGCGGCCAGGGAAACATGCATATGCGATAAGGGCCATGCGGCTAAAGGAAAACATGTTCATGCGGCTGAGCCAACCAAAGCCATGCGGCTAAGGCTGCCAAAACCATGCTGCTAAGGAAAGCCGCAAGGGACTTACCGTATGAAAAGCCATGCGGCTAAGGCCAGCCGAAGCCAAGCGGCTGAGAGAAACTTGTCGCATGAAAAAGCCATACGGTCAAGCACTGTTCTTCTTCTCCAACTGTTCCGAGAAGAAGAACCATGGAAGCCATGGCTTCCAAGCTCCATAATCCTTCATCTAAGGTCAGAATCCGGACTTCCATTGGTCAAAATAGGGCAGAAAGAAATTCTTTACAACATGGAACCATCAAAACTTGAGAATAACAAGGTTTAATAGATCAAAACCCAAAAAATCTGAAAATACAACAAGCTTAGATCTACATGAAATGAGCCATGGAAATTAAAAATGCCAAGTACTAAAGTGTCTTAGAATCTCGTGAGGAAGAAAATGGAACAACAAAATCTGACTTCCTCCATGAGCAAGTTGCACTTACCTAAGTCTCTCTGGTAGGTGGAGAGAGTTTAATGGAGAAGGAAGAAAGTAAATGAGAAAGTGGAGGAGAGAGAAAAGTTGGGTTGGATTTATAAAGGAAGAGAGGAGTGGGGGTTGGTCCACATGCAACAAAACTGAACCAAGCCGAACCAAGCAAACCGAACCGAACCAAGAAAAATGAAATGCCAAAATAAACCATGCAATGATACATACAATATGAGTCAAAATACGTACACGTATACCAAATACGTAATACGAACTACGGGCGTTACAACTCTACCCACCTTAAAAGAATTCCGTCCTCGGAATTTAATCAAGAGGCTAGAGAGGCAAGGACAGGCTATATTAATCACAAGCAAGTTATAACTAGGCAACCAATCAAGCAATCATTCATGCAAGCAAGGAAGCGAAGGTATGAGGCATAAGGAAGACATTATACCTCACAAGTCAAACAGGTCGGAATATCGCGATCGGATATCATCCTCACGCTCCCATGTTGACTCACCCAAAGAGTGATGACCCCAAGCAACACAAACTAACTTGATAGTCTTGTTCTTGAGTATCTTCTCTCTCCGGTCCAATATGGATACGGGTCTCTTCTCATACGAAAGGTTGGTACCAACAACCAATTCCGAATGATCTAGGACATGACTCGGATCCGGGATATACCGTCGCAATTGGGATACATGGAAGACATCATGTACCTCACGTAACGACGACGGAAGAGCGAGACGATAGGATACATCTCCTGCTTGCTCCAGAATTTCAAACGGCCCTATATTCCTAGGACTGAGCTTTTTCCGTACGTCGAAACGAATAACGCCACGGGTAGGCGAGATCCTGAGGAATACATGATCACCGACGGAAAATTCAAGGGGACGCCGATGAGAATCGGCCCAATGACGCTGGCGATCTTGTGCGATGCAAAGATGATCTCTGACTCTTCTGACCACCTCAACTGTCTGAGTAATCATTTCCGGACCGAGCATCTGCCTCTCTCCAACATCGTCCCATACTAGCGGGGATCTGTACTTCCTACCATACAGTACCTCGAATGGTGCCATCTGGATACTGGCTTGGAAACTGTTATTGTACGAGAACTCCACCAGGTGCAGGTGATCCTCCCACGAACCACCAAAGTCGAGTGTACAAGATCTCAATATATCCTCCAAGGTTCGTATGGTACGCTCTGACTGACCGTCTGTCTGCGGATGATAAGCTGAGCTGAACTGGAGGTGGGTTCCCAAATTCTCTTGCAGACTGTACCAAAAGTACGACGTAAATCTTGAATCTCTGTCCGAGGTGATACTGACTGGAACACCGTAAAATATGATAATCTGCCTGAGGTACATCTCTGCTAACTGAGCCGTTGACTGGCCCACTCTGAACGGGAGAAAGTGAGCCACCTTCGTGAGCCTGTCTATAATAACCCAAATAGCATCTCTACCTGCCGGGGACCTAGGTAATCCAGTCACGAAATATATGGTTATATGATCCCATTTCCATTCTGGAATCGACAAGGGCTGAAGAAGTCCAGTCGGTCTCTGATGCTCAGCTTTAACTTGTTGGCAAACCAAACACCGAGAGACAAACCGGGCTATCTCTCTCTTCATGCCATTCCACCAAAAGTGCTGATGGATATCACGATACATCTTCGTGCCACCGGGATAAATGGAATACTGAGAACTGTGAGCTTCTTCCATGATCTCCTGTCTGATATCTCTACTGGGTACACAAAGACACCTTCTATGCCGAAGTGTACCATCCTCATGGAAATATAACTCTGGTATTCATCCTGCCTCACACTCTGCTCTAAGTCGCTGAAGCTTAGAATCTGTTGACTGCGCCATCCAGATCGTTTTCACTATAGTGGACTGAACTTGCATACTGGCCATCAATGCCACATTGGTAGGAAGGACAACTTCTATACCCATCTTCTGAAGGTCTGCTAATAACTCTGGTTGCGCTGTTAGAAAATAAACTCTGGCTCTTCTGCTCAATACATCTGCAACGACGTTGGCCTTTCCAAGATGATACTGCAGGTTGATGTCATAATCCATGAGTAGCTCTAGCCACCTTCTCTGACGCATGTTAAGATCCTTCTGGGTAAATACATACTTCAGGCTCTTGTGGTCGATAAAAATTTCCACCCTATCTCCATACAAGTAGTGTCTCCAAAGCTTAAGTGCAAACACTACTGCTGCCAACTCCAAGTCATAGGTTGGGTAATTCCTCTCATGATCACGAAGTTGACGTGACGCATAAGCTATTACCTTTCCATGCTGCATCAAAACACATCCTAAACCTCTGCCTGAAGCATCACAATATACTGAAAATCCTTCGGTCCCATCTGGAAGCGTGAGAATGGGTACCGTCATCAAACCTCGCTTCAACTTCTTAAAAAATTCCTGACACTCGGTCGTCCAAGCAAACTGTACATCCTTGCGGGTCAACTGGGTCAATGGCGCTGAAATTCGGGCAAAGTCTGAAACAAATTGCCGGTAGTAGCCGGCCAAGCCAAGAAAACTGCGAACTTCTACAACTGTGCTAGGTACTGGCCACGTCTCGATAGCCACGATCTTCTGGGGATCCACTTCTACTCCTCCTCTGGTGATGATATGACCCAAGTATGAAATGCGATCGAGCCAGAACTCGCATTTACTGAACTTGGCATATAACTGGTACTCTCTGAGAATCTGGAGGACAATTCTGAGATGCTGCTCATGCTCTGCTACACTCTTACTGTAGACCAGGATGTCGTCTAGGAACACAATCACGAACTGATCCAAATAAGGTATGAAGATGCAATTCATGAGGTCCATGAATACAGCCGACGTATTGGTTGCTCCAAATGGCATAACTAGGAACTCCTAATGCACATATCTAGATCTAAAAGCTGTCTTCGGGATGTCCTGCTCTCTGACTCTGATCTGATGGTATCCTGACCGTAAGTCAATCTTCGAGAATACTGCTACCCCCTTGAGTTGATCAAACAAGTTATCTATCCTCGGGAGAGGGTATCTGTTCTTGATTGTCACTGAGTTCAAGGTATGATAATCTATAAATAATCTGGACGTACCATCCTTCTTTTTCACAAGAAGCATCAGGGCTCCCCAAGGCGATCTACTTGCACGAATGAATCCCTTGGTCCTGAGTTCTTCAATCATCTTGTACAAGATCTCCAATTCTGACGGTGCCATCCGGTAGACTCTCTCTGACACTAGGGCTGTCCCTGGGATCAAGTCGATAGTAAACTCTATCTCTCGCTCTGGCGACATTCCTGGAAGCTCCTCTGGAAAAACATCTAAAAACTCCTCGACTATCCGGGATAACTATACTGCTGCTACTGCCATCCGCAATACTGGAGGAGAAGGTTCAACTTCGCCTGGGAAAAAAGAAAACTATGGCTCGCCTGGAATGCTAAAAACAACCATGCCAACATGAAAGTCTATCCTAGCATACGGGTTCCTTAACCAATCCATCCCTAAGACCACATTATAATCGGCCATTGGGAACTCTATCAACCTAGCGAAAAACTCTCTACCGTTAACCACGATCCGACACGAGGAAAACACTCTATCTACTCCCACAAGACCGTTACCAGTAAGTATATTGAGCCTTACTGATAATGACTCGGGCTCCAGTCCTATCCGTGTTGCGAATTGTGCAGACATGAATGAATGCGATACACCATAATCAAATAACGCTGATGCTGGAAATGAGTTGACGAAAATAGTACCTGCCACTACCTCACTTGGTGCCAATCCTTCTTCTACGGTCATCGCCATCGCCTGACCATGTCCTCTGGGTGCGGGTCCCCTCTGCTGATAACCTCTCTGCCTGCTCTGAATCAAAGCTTGGGCTTGTGCATACTGCTGGGGGTTCTGCTGCTGAAATGCTTGGGACTGAGGCGGCAAGGGCCTCAAAAACTGTTGCTGCTGCTGGACTGATACTGGAGCTGGTCCTCTCACCGAAGGACTAGAAAAGGTCGAAGAAGAGGAACTCCCCCTGTTCGGGCAGTTCCCAACCCTGTGGTCCGGTGCTCCACAAACCAAGCACAATCCCTGTGCTCTGCGACATTCTGCCATCATACGTCCTGGCTTCCCGTAATGTGAACATCCCACTGCGAAAGAGTGCTTCTGCTTCTGCTGCTGAGGGTTCGTTGGGGTCGAATGCTGAACTGACGTCACTGAGGTCGCCCGCCTCGGGTTTCCAATTGTCAAAGCCCTAGCTGCCGGGGCTGGTGCTGAAGACTGATTCATCTGGCCGTGAGACCACTTCCGACTTCCGGTCCAGTCCTCAATCCTCCGGGGGTATTCTCGTGCCTCCTGGCTGCTCTCAATACCGCATCAAAAGTCTGATGCTCAAACTGCTCTACTGCCAATAAAATCTCTAGATGGAGCCCCTGCTGGAACCGCTGGGCTCTGTCGAACTCGGTCGCTACCAAGGTGGGAGCAAACCGGCTAAGTCTCGAAAACTCGGCCGCATATCCGTCGACCGTCCTGCCCATCTGCTTCAGATTGGTGAACCTCGTCTGTAGATCGTACCGAGCTACAACATCAAAATACTTGGTCTGAAATCTCTCACGAAATACTGCCCACGCAATAGGCGCCACTAATCCAACGGCCTGTGCCGCCCACCAACTGCGGGCAAGATCTAATAACTGTAGGCGTACTACCGCCACCTTCTCATTCTCGGACATCTTTGTCGCTTCTAGAATCACTTCTGTATCCTGCAACCAAGCATCTGCGGTAATAGCATCTTCGCTACCATCGAAGAAGGGAGGGTTCAAATGCTTGAAGCTATTGGCTGCCTGGTTCCCTTGATGACCACCTCTGTTTAGAGCATCTTGTACTTCCTGGTGCAGGGCATTGTTCCGACGATCTTGAGATTCTAGCAATGTCCTGATGAGATCCACCAAGGTGCCATCATCGGGCTCTGCAGGCTGGACTGGCTGAACTGGTGGCTTTTGACCCCCAGTAGGCATGACTCTGGAGGCTACTCCTGAATGCTGGGCTTGATCTCCTGGTTGCTGTTGGCCCACGGAAGGTGCTCCGCCTTGCCGATCGGTAGGACCAGAAATAATACTGCTGAAGAAGACGACACAGGGAACAATAAGGAAGGGCAAGGACAGATCAAAGATACAAGCATGTGATCAGGTCAAGAATTTAGGGATTCAGAGGATACGAGCAGAGATCAAGGGCGAGTGCTGATTAAGACATCTATTCGGTAAACCCTCACATATTTTGATTCACAAGACCTGCATGGGCCACCACTTAAGCCATATAACGCCCCAAAACCAGAATACTGGAGAGCGGGAGCATACATAGCCAGTTACGTATATTAAAATGGAATCCACCTCGCTATATAGTCACGGCTGTCTAGATGCATGAGGGTTTAACTACAAGCCATCAGTCTCTTACGATCATGAACAAGCCTATTGTCTCAATCTCAAGCAAGTAAAAGCAATTACAAGATATTAGAGCATCAAATATACAATAGTAAGGCGTCCCATACATTACATATTTGGATGATCATGTAGCTAGTCGTACAAAATGTGAAGACTAGCAAGAGTTTTAGTCGTACATGATCAACCCTAGGATTCGTCAATCATGTTACAGCCCGTAGGCAGATAGTAAGTAAAGTGCAATACGAGCTAACACGTGCTCGTCGGCTAAACGCCTCAAAAGAATATTTTTACAATAAAGTAGGAGAACAAAAGGAAAACCCACTCGTTGCCTTGATTACGCCTGGTGGTCACCATCTGGCTGGAAGGCAGGGAGATCCTCTGGAGCTAATCTGGTATCTGGCCACGCAAAACCAGCTGGGTCAGATCCCAAAAAGAGCAAGTACCACAAAGGAGGCTTCACTTAAGAACTAAAACAGGCAATTAGCACAAAATATAATTATATAATAAAAGACTGGTAATATATAAAAATCATGATGATATACGATGAGATAACCATAGGACTATTCAGATAACCGAGTTACAACCCTTAAACCAAACAAGGACTGGGGTTGTAACCCTTCGTCTGAACGGAACTTGGTTTCCCACCATTTATCGATAAAGTAAAGCGCAAGCAATCAGGTCATGTTACAATCTTGTACATGATCAGGACAAGACTAGATTGGGTTAGACTCCATCTAATCAATCACGGCCAAGCAATGAGTACGGCTTGATACTTTAATTAACTAGGGTTATCACAGGCCTAGTTACTAGCAAGATGCAATGAGATATTCCAACAACCACAAGCCCTGCAGACCATCCAGGTTATCTAGGTCGAATATCCGTTCATGAAGGGTGCAACACATGACAGTGTGCTGGAAATGTGCCCTACTCGTCGGCAGGCTACAAGTCCACTTGCGCGCCCAGATAACGGGATTTCCTGTAGCTAGAAAATCTCTTCATGACTACTGGATTACTCTAGTTATTAGCCTTAGTCAATTTCAGTAGGAACCCCTGACCGTGGTACCCAGGGGTTCCTGTCCTAGACATGATGTAAGACGATACGGGTTCATTTATACAAGCACAATCGCCCACGGTGTCCATGCCATTCATTCTTGTCATGTCAAGCTAGCCGTCGTAACAGCATATCGGGGTATATCATGTCAGATTTACTTATCAAGAGTATGCCACGACGGGCCACTATCATGTCATGTTACTTGTCAAGAGTGCACTACTGTGGGTCACTATAGTGTTCATGGAACATGTTCAGAATTTTACATGGTACAAATATTCTATCAAGGGACCCAAGTTACACAGAGGGTCATGAGACAAAAGCATAAATGTAACAACCCAACATAATAAAAGGGGAGGGGGGCAAGGGCTATGGAATGAGCCATGCGGCCCGAGAGTCAAGGGTTATGGCTTATGCGGCCAAGAGGACGGCTAAAGGGGGAAGTGGGCTCATGCGGCTGAGGGGAGCGGCTCATGCGGCTCCGGGAACACAGGCTCATGCGGCAAGGTGGATGAGAGTCATGTGGCAATGGAGGAACGGGCATATACGGTAGTGGAGAAAACAAGCTCATACGGCTCGAAAAAGGGCACATGCAGCCAGGAAACTGGGTTCATGCGGCAAGGGGTCTCATGCGGCTCGAGAAACATGGGCTCATGCGACCAAGGGGTTAAGGGCTATGCGGCCAGGGAAACATGCATATGCGACAAGGGCTATGCGGCTAAAGGAAAACATGTTCATGCGGCTGCGCCAACCACAGCCATGCGGCTAAGGCTGCCAAAACCATGCTGCTAAGGGGAGCCGCAAGGGACTTGCCGCATGAAAAGCCATGCAGCTAAGGCCAGCCGAAGCCAAGCAGCTGAGGAAAACTTGCCACATAAAAAAGCCATGCGGTCAAGCACTGTTCTTCTTCTCCAACTGTTCCGAGAAGAAGAACCATGGAAGCCATCGCTTCCAAGCTCCATAATCCTTCATCTAAGGTCAGAATTCGGACTTCTATAGGTAAAAATGAGACAGAAAGAAATTCTCTACAACATGGAACCATCAAAACTTGAGAATAACAAGGTTTAATAGATCAAAATCCAAGAAATTCGAAAATACAACAAGCTTAGATCTACATGAAATGAGCCATAGGAATTAAAAATGCTAAGTACTAAAGTGTCTTAGAATCTCGTGAGGAAGAAAATGGAACAACAAAATCTGAGTTCCTCCATGAAGCAAGTTGCACTTGCCTAAGTCTCTCTGGTAGGTGGAAAGAGTTTAATGGAGAAAGAAGAAAGTAAATTAGAAAGTGGAGGAGAGAGAAAAGTTAGGTTGGGTTTATAAAGGAAGAAAGGGGGTGGGGGTTGATCCACATGCAACAAAATCAAACCAAGCCAAACCAAGCAAACCGAACCGAACAAAACAAAATGAAATGCCAAAATAAACCATGCAATGAGACATGCAATATGAGTCAAAATACATACACATATACCAAATACGTAATACGAACTACGGGTGTTACAAGGAATCCATGGTTGATAACAGCCTCGTACTGCTATCAACCATCGAATCCTGTATCAACATCAGCCTCTCGCCCATGGACAGCTGTGATGCCTGCAGATCCGTCACGCTGCGATCTGTCGACGCTCTAAGATCAGTGACGCCCCAATTTGTCCTCTCAGTCGTATCCCTGAGCTCCATAATGCTGTGGTCGAGCGTATCCAATCATGCTAGGAGTGCAGTATCGTCCGTATGGTGCTACTCCTGGATCCGTCATAGTAGCTCGTCACGGATAGACTCCACCATCTGCTGGACTCGGGCAGACTCCTGGGAGGGCTGTGGGCTATACACAGTAGCAGGGAAGGTCCTAGAGGATTGTGTCACAACTGGAGCGCCGTAGGATCCTGTACCGTAGTACGTACCCCTGTGGAGACCACCAGCGACGGTCACCCATAGCTCGTCCTCCGACAGAGCTGGAGCGGGCTGCGAGAAAGTACCGGCCTCTCCCGCAGCAGGTGCATTAGCAGCCACCCGCTCCTTAAGCCGTTGAAACTCGGCCTAGAAACATGGATACTCTATAACTTCTAATGTCTAATGTACATATTATTACTAACTACATGAATATTTATTTGCATGCATATTTACTAAGTTATATCAAAACTAACACGAAGTATTAAAATTAATAAATAGAATTGTAATACTTACATAGGCCTGCTCTGCCATCTCGTCAATAAGTTTCCCGCACTTCTGATGTGTGGCCAGGAAGACAGTTACCATATTGGCGTCACCACCCCTCTTTACCTGTAATTAAATATATTACCTTTTACTAATTTATCGGACTTGCATTAAAATAATATTTCTGAAATAAAAAAACATACCAAACGACGGAAATGTTCCATTATCGGAATCGACCTACCGCACCACTTTGATACATGCTTCCTAGCCGCCTTGGCCTTTTCAGACTTTTCCTTGTACCTTGGCTCGTCGAATCGAGCCTTCATTACAGTCCACTGATCAGGGGTGATCCAACCTTGGATCGGCTTTCCGACACGATCACGAGTCTTCTGATCATTAATAGCATCGCAGATCAGCTTAGCAGCGACGACAGAAAACATCCCCTTGATCATCTCGGCCCGATGCAGTGGATAAAAAACATATCCTAGAAGAGTGCAAACCAAATATTTATCAGTTATATATAATATACAAAAATTATATAATTTATGTTAAAAGCAAATATATTTTAACCTTGAAGCGCGCAAACCAGTAGGCCTTCCTCTCGTCCGGAGCATCAGAGTAGTTTATCCAAGGACCACCATAATTAGTCCTCAATAAGTGGCCTAGGCGTCTCTGTACCGACGGGGGACGGTATCTATACAAATATATTATATTCATAAGAAAAGTTAATTTATGATAAATACAGGAAAATAATAATAAACCAAAATACTTACTTTGTACCGTCGGCCTAGATCTCCGTCCTCGTCTCCTCCGGAGGTACGCACACATCATTTGCCTGATACTGGTCGGCCGTCGGCTTATCCTCCTCCATCTGCTCATCTATCTCCATCGTCGTATCAGCAGGAGGAACGCTATACTCGGGAGCAGTCAAAGGCCTGGAACTACTCGTCCTAGGAGATATGCCACATAGCGTCGTGGCAGGCGGAGGTACTGTTCGATACACAGGAGTACTGGGCGACGAGGATCCAGAGACGGTACCAGTAGGAGGTATCGAAGGAGTACCCTATCCTCTGCCAGTACCAGTAGAAGGTACCGAAGGAGAAACCCGTCCCCTACGTCGGGACATGCATAACGATCCGCGACGACCTGTCATACCTAATAACAACATATGATGAGATACAACAAATAATAGAGACTAGAAATATGAAAGTACAACAAAGACAAGATAATAACCAAGACAACATATGATGATACATTCTATAAGAAACATCTAAGTCCAGATAGTATATTCTACAAGAAATATCTAAGTTCAGATAGTACATTCTACAAGAAACATCTAAGTTCAGATAGTACATTCTACAAGAAACATCTAAGTTCAGATAGTAACCAAGACTAGATAATAACCAACTCTACATAATAAGAAAATGAAAGTACATCTCTCTCAATCATCTTCAGAATATTCATCTTGTTCGTCTTCCTCGACCTCATCTTCCTCTACCTCCTCATCTTCACTTTCATCTTCGCCTTCGTCGGCTTCGCCTTCCTCTTAGGATAATTCTACATCTTCTACATTAGTCGTGTAATACGTAACTTCCGTGGAGTCCACATCAACAATATTGGTTACAAGAGGTAGCTCGTCCTCCTGATAAGCTTTTTCGTCAACATCAAAAGTATCTCTAGCTTTAGTCTTGCATACTGCCCACCAGTCAGACTTCGTTGCTCTCCATCTCGGATAAGCTGTGAAGTACACGAGCTGAGCCTGAGTTGATAGGACAAATGGTTCGTAGCCTTGATATCTACGCTTGTAGTTTATATCCACATGACCATGCTTGTCAATTTTCCAACCTCAATTTTCAATCGGATTGAACCATTCACACTTGAACAACACGATCTTTACTGGTTCTCTGCCATAATTATATGTCAACTCCACAATCTCTCGCAAGATGCCAAAGAAATCATTTTCTGGATCGACGTCTTTGTAGTTCGAAGATTTGATACACAAACAACTATTTTTTGTGGAATTAAGATCTAGGAAGCTGTCTCTGATCGGAGCATTTGTCGACTTGAACCTAAAGTCATTCACACAATAACTTGGCCATATTTTAACGACAATAATTGGTCCTTTGGCAAGAGTTCTAATTAATTCAATCTCGGGTGAAATTAGACAATCGACCTGAATACTAAAGAAGAGATAGTAAGTTATTTATTGTGCAGTTGCATTATAAGAGACCAGTAATTACTGAGCTGCTTACATATTCGCTCAACCAAGAAGGAAAATGACGTCTCTTTTCTTGTTCTAATTCTTCGTCTGTTAGGTAGGGTCTAACCGACCTCAACTCATCATTATATGTGCTAAAAAACAACAACGAATAGACTGCCGATTAGTAGTATAATATTAGCTTATACTATTATATTGAGATGACGTAAACCAGCTCATCATTAATTACTTACCCCTCTAGCTTCTCCACTTCATCCTCGTCGCAATTGAGTAATATATACAACTGAGCAGCCCTTAGCTCTTCGTCATTCAAATATCTCTTCTTTATTTTCCCCGAAGGCTTTTCGGACGCATTAAATACTTTCAGTATTCCATCATTAGATTCTTCATATCCGTCGTTGTTTCTCAGAGCCCTCGTTCTATTAATGGCAACATGAGGTTTAAAATACGTCGAACAAAAGTTTGTACTCTCCTCGAGAATATAGGCTTCACAAATAGAACCCTCAATCCGAGCCTTGTTTTCACCTTCCTCTTTAGGTGGTTCAAATGCCGCTCAAACGGGTACATCCACCGATAACCGACGGGCCCACCAACACGTGCCTCATAGGATAGATGAATTAGCAAATGCTCCATGGAGTCGAAGAATCCAGGAGAAAATACCTTCTCGAGCTTGCACGGTGTTACCACAATATCGTTCTCCTGCTTTTCTAGACGATCGACGAGCAAATTAGTAGAACAAAGATCTTTGAAGAATATGCTAAGCTCGGTCAATGGATCCCAAACAACCTGGGGTAAGAATTCTCGAAATACAATCGAAATTAACCTCTCCATGAATACGTGACAATCATGGCTCTTCATACCTGCCAGTTTGTTTTCCTTAAGGACGATGCATCTTCTCAAGTTCAAAATATACCCGTCTGGAAATTTCAGACCTTGAATCCACAGTCTCACTTTATCCTCATTCTCCAATGAGAAAATTGCCTTAGGTTGTTTCAACTTCCCATTCCCCTCCTCTATCAAATGCAATACATGACATCTACATATTTCTTCCAAGTCCAATCTAGCCTTTGGATTATCTTTCTCTTTCCTTTTACGTCCATTACAGTATTAATTATGTTGTTAAACATATTCTTCTCGATATACATGACATCAAGGTTATGTCTAATCAGATTGGTGCTCCAATATGGCAGATCCCAGAATATACTCCTCTTAGTCCAGTTATGAGTGCGACCAAATCCGTCACACTTGTAGCCCTTAGCAGGCTCTTCAAAAGCTCTCGGTAAATCTTTTACCTCTTTCCATATCGTGTATCCGGGCCACCTTGGCGGTGGATTAGCCTTCTCCACAATGCCAGCACGAAAAGCATTCCTGTTCCTTCGGTACGGATGATCCTTCGACAGGAATTGTCGATGACAATCGAAGAAGCAAGGTTTGCCTCCGTGTTTAAAATAGAAAGCCTTAGTGCGGTCCATGCAATACGAACTTAAAAGACGACCATGCGTGCTCCATCCAGATAACATTCAATAGGCCAAAAAGTCGTTGATGGTCCATATAAGTGCTGCCCGCATCTGAAAATTTTGTTTTCTAGAAACATCGTACGTGTTGGAACCTACTTCCTACAGCTGATTTAACTCATCAATCAATGGCTGTAAATACACATCGATGTTCCTTTTCGGATTGTTCGGACCTGGGATAATAACGGTGAGGAACATATATGGAGTCTTCATGCACATCCAAGGTAGTAGATTGTACGGAGTGACGATCACAGGCAAACACGAATACTGGGATCCCGAAAGTCCGAATGGGGTAAAATCGTCGGAGCAGAGACCCAATCTGACAATACACTGATCTTAAGCAAAATCTGGATACTCTCGATCAAAGTGCTTCCATGCTTCTCCATCAGATGGGTGATCTAACACTCCTTCGGTCTGTTCTCGCTTATGCCAACTCATGTTTTCTGTAGTTTCCTTCACCATAAACAACCGCTGCAACCGCGACATCAATGGCAAGTAGTGCATCGAATCGGTAGGCTTTCTTGCACTGTAGACTTTCCTCTACCACTGCCCTTGTAGCGATCAGCAAAACAAAATCTGCAGACGTCTTTATCTTTGTCGTCTTTGTAGCACAACATGTACCCGTTACGACATGCATCGATTTTCTCGTATCCCATCCAGAGGGATCTCACCATCCTCTTAGACCGGTAAAAGTCTTTATGCAACTTATCACCCTCAGACAATATTTCTATAATCAACTCCATAAGTCGGTTGTAGCAATCTTGCGACATATTAAAATCAGACTTGATGCTCAACAATCTTGTAACCACCTTCAATGGTGAATGATCCTCACAACCAGGATATAATGGAGTCCTTGCATTCTCTAGCAACTCCATGAACTTTGCAGCATCGACGTTCGGTGCCTCCTTAGGTGCATCATGATTATCTGGATTAAAACTAGGTCCCGTCGCATCAAAAACCATGTTCACCAACCCATCGTCGTAAGCAGCGTGGTTGTGGACATCCACATAAGGCTCATACTCTGATGTTAAAGACACAAGTTCTCCGTGTGCGCTCCACTGATAGTAATTCGGCGTAAAACCCTTCGAGTATAAATGATACATGACTTCCACTTATGGATGATATTTCAAGTTGCGACATGTCACACACGGACACTTAATTTTGGTACCGTCCATGTACTGAGGGAACGCCTTGGCAAACTACAGGAACTGCTGTACACCCTCTATGAATTCATCTCACACACCGCATATGTCATCAGGATGACAGTTGTACATCCACGAACGATTCTGCAGATAGTAATTCAGCTCCATATCCATTTGAGGATAATTCTGTAAGATAGATACACATTATTCGATTATATTGTCCACATGTGAATGCATACACATATGAGTATTAAATGAGTGTCGTCATGTGTTCTCTTCGAAGAAAATTTACTTTTTCAGAGAAGGGTGACATGGGCACTTGACTTCTGGCTGACACGGACACTTACCCTAATTATCTAAGATACCTACCTAGCACTTACCTACATATCACATTAACTTTAGGTATTTGTGTATCATGTTGATATCGTGTACCATGGACACAATATCACACTAATACTCTCTGATAAAAGTATATGTAATCCACACACATTACAGATTTTGATAAGCCATCTTGAGCATTTCACATAACATTATCTCAAATTTATATTTCAAGATTGATTTTTTTCCTCCTCGACACTACCCGAAATCCAATATAATTCTCACTCAAGTTAGTAACTTTTTGGCCACAAACATTATGTTGCGCTGTCAAAACTTATTAGCAAGTTATACTTGCTGCTATACGGTTTTTGTAGTTCAGTGTTCTACAAAATTGTAGGAAAAAAATTCTACAACAAATTACTAGCTAAACACACACAAAAATATTATAAGTTCCTTGACAAACTTGTTCTATGCGACCAGTTCTCCTTTCAACCAACCGAAAAAAGAAAAAAAAATCATTTTTGCATAAGAAATTTTGTTTTTAAGGGACGTGCAAATGACAAACAATATTTGTACAGTTGACTACATAAACACAAATATGAACACACAATAACTAAAATGCGTCATTCGTTTTGCAACAAAACAAAATCCATAGGAAAGGCAATGTGAGCTTTGATCTTCTTTGGTTGATGTCATTGATTTATTTATTCAACATAATTAACTAATTATAACTGAAATTAAAGGAACAAAGTGTCCTGTGTCAAAGTGTCGTGTCCAAAAGAGGGTTAGGGTTTACCTAGTCGGGACGGAGCGGGTCGTCGAGGGGGGAGGGGGTCGCCGGTGGGGAGCTGGAGACGGAGGGGAGCGGGCGAGGGGAGCGGGGTCGTCGAGGGGGTCGTCGGTGGGAGCAGGGTCGTCGAGGGTCGGCGACCGAGGGGGGAGGGTTGCCGAGGGGGGAGGGGGTCGCCGAGGGCCGGAGGGAGGTGGTCGCCGAGGGCTGGGGGAGAGGGGTTCGGTGGAAAACGATCGAAAGAATGGAAGAAATGAAAACTCAAATGTCTTATATTTTCAACTTAGCGACGTCATAATGGTACGTCGGTAAACGTCGCTAATATTAGTGATATTAGCGACGTAATACTAAATACGTCGGTGAACGTCGCTATTATTAGTCATATTTGCGACGTTCACCGACATATCCGCGACGTACGTTTTTTAATACAAAACGTAGTCGCAATACGTTACAAAAAGTCGCTAATAGTTACGTATTGCGACGTTATATAATTACGTCGCTAAATTGTTAAATAATAGCGACATTTTTTTAAGCGTTGCTAATTATGTCGCTAATATGACTTATTCTGGTAGTGGATAGACTCACGTCCTTATTAAATGAGATAAGAGACACATCTTCTACTAATGAGACAGATAAAATTTCTTCTCTTAAATTAAGCTTGCATGATGCTCTCGAGTATATTGAAAAGAATACGCAGTAATATGCAAAGCTTAACGATACTTATGAATTAGAAAAGAAAAAAAAATACAATATAGTTATACAAAGGGTAGACGCTCTATAATATATGTATACTAACTATGAAAAGTTAGAAAGCAGGCTAGAAAAGCAGGTAGTCCAACCTACAACTCAGTCTAACACAAGACATGTGACATCACAAAGTTGCACACGACATATTATATACAAAGAAAGCAAACAAAGCAAAATCTTCACACATTCACGCTTTTTATTACAGCTATCCATGCAAGACTCAACACACTACTCCACATACTCATATATATACTATTACACCTAGCACTAACATATTTGCTGATTGTCACTATTGTGGTCAAGAAGGACACATCTCACAACAATGTAAAATTAGAAGAATAGTAGATATGAATGTATATGTATGGATTCCAAAAACTAATATATCAGGACCCTCAAAGAAGTAGGTACCAAGGATCACATCTTCAACTCGTGTTGTAATCACATCTTCAACTCGTGTTGTAGTTAGACCAACGCTCGCATACTAGGAGAAATTGGATCCTCGATAATGGTTGCTCATGACATATGACTGATGATGCTACTCTATTTGCAATGCTATTGATAAAGAAAGAAGGATATCTCTCCTTCACTAACAAATTTAAAGGTTATATTGTAGGTAATGGTAACGACGGTATCCTTTTCTCGTAATAAAAGATATGTGTTTAATAACAGAATTAAAACATAACTTGCTCATCACTCATCTGGCTGACAATGGTTATGACATTTATTTTTTGAAAAATAAATGCTCTATCTACGAGAGATCAACTGGTAAGATAGCTTATGAATGAATTAGAGAAGATAACATATATGTTTTCAACCCATCGTAGGATATTAACAATACAGATAGATACCTTTATGCTAACAAAGATGTGAGTTGGCTATGGCACATACGTATAGGACATGCGAACATGGACACAATCATAATACTGTCTTCAAAGAAATTGGTAAGAGGCATGCTAAAAATCACTTTTAAAAAGGATATGGTCTGTGTTGATTGTAAAAATAACAAATTAGCAAGATATTCTTTTAAATCCATAAGCGTTGTAAGTACCTTTAGACCCCTTCAACTATTACACATAGACTTATTTGGAACTATCAAAGTTGCTAGTCTTGGCGGTAAGCTATATGCTTTTATAATTATCGATGATTTTTTAATATTTACTTCTTTCTTGCGAATAAAAATGAGGTATTTTCTGAATTTGTGATTTTTTGCAAAAGAAATTCAAAACGAAAAAGGCTTTATGATTACTCGAATCCGAAGTGATCAAGGAGGCAAATTCAAAAATGTAGATTTTAAAAGTTTTTATGATTCAAACTATCTTTCACATGAATTTTCTTGTCCTAAAATTAACTCAACAAAATGGTGTTGTAGAGCAGAAGAATAGAACTCTAGACGATATGACTAGGATCATGTTGGATCAATTTAATCTTCAAAATATATTTGGGCAAAAGTTGTCAATAAAGCATGCCATATTTTGAATAGGGTTTTGATTTAACCTGTATCAAAGAACGTTCCCTATGAACTTTGGTTTGGTAGAGTTCCTACCATCAGTTATTTTAAAGTTTTTGGTTGTCGATATTTTGTTTTGAACAACAATGATAGTTTGGAAAATTTAATTATAAAGTTGATGAAAGAATTTTTCTTGGTTATATTGCCAAGAGTAAGGGTTATAGAGTTTTCAATAAACGCTCTTTGATTATTGGGAAATCTATAAATGTATCTTTTGATGAACTTATCAATCGAGTACCTAGTAACAGTGACGATGAAGACATCAGAATAAAATCCAACAAAGCCCCTGAAGATACAACAACTATTGCAAACTGTCACGCCCCAGAACCAGAATACTGGAGAGCGGGGGCAGACATAGCCAGCTACGTATATTGAAATAGAATACATCTCAACTATACGATCACGGCTGTCTAGATATGAGGGTTTACTACAAGCCAGCGGTCTCTTAAGGTCAAGCCTATTGTCTCAATCTCAAGCAATTAACAGAGTTACAAGATATTAGAGCATCAAATATATATATAAGGCGTCCCAAATATTACATATTGGATGATCATGAAGCTAGTCGTACAAAATGATAGGGCTAGCAAGAGTTCAGTCATACATGATCAACCCTAGGATTTGTTAATCATGTTTACAGCCCGTAGGCAGACAGTAAGTAAATGCATCGAGCTAAGAGGTGCTCGTCGGCTAAACGCCTCAAAAGAATAAATTTACATATAAGTGGGTGAAACAAAAGGAAAACCCACTCTTGGCCCGGGTTCCGTCTAGTTATCACCATTGGGCTGGAAGCTTGGTAGATCCTCGGGAGCTGTTCCGAAATCTGGCCACACAAAACCAGCTGGGTCAAACCCCAGAAAGAGCAAGTGCCACAAAGGAGGCCACAAATAAGAACAAAAGCCAGCATATCAGAACATAAAGAATAAAAGGAAAGTACAAGCAGTAAAGTACACAGGGCGATAAACGACTAGGGACGTGGAACCATTCCGGGAGCCAGGTTACAATCCTTAAACCAAACAAGGACCGGGATTGTACCCCTTCGCCTGAATAGCTCACTGTCTCTACCCATTTATCGTTAGAGATAAGTAAAACAATCATGAACAAGAGTTCCAGGTACAGGGGCTAGACAAGACTTAGACAGAGCTGGACACCATTCATTCACAATCGGCCAGGCAAGTACTACGGCTTACTACTTTAACTAACTAGGGTTATCACAAGCCTAATTACTAACAAGATGCAAGTAAGAATTTCCAGTCCCAAGCCCTGCAGACTATCCAGTTATCCTTCCGCGGGTTGAGAGTTATAGGTGGGTACACTGCCCGAGAGACAAATGTACCCTTAGGTGACTTAGAGGGTGCAACACATGACAGTGTGCTGGAAATGTGCTCTACTCGTCGGCAAGCTACAAGTCCATTAAAGCGCCCAGATAACGAGATTGCCTGTGACTGGGAATTCTTCATGTTCTAGTTTGATCTAATCATTAGCCTGATCCAATTTAGCGCGAGTCCCTGGCCGTGGTACCCGGGAAGTCACGTCCTAGACATGATACAAGATAAGACAAGTGGATTGTACAAGCAAGCAAGCAGGAACACCCACGGTGTCAAGTTAATTATACGAGTCAAGTTACAAGTTACAAGTCAAGTCAGGAGTGCGCCGCCACGGGCCACTATCAAGTCAAGTTGGTCATGTCAGGAGTGCACCACTACGGGTCACTATCAAGTTATCAAGATAATCATGTCAGGGTACTGTCAGGAGTGCGTCACTACGGGCCACTATCAAGTCAAGTTGGTCATGTCAGGAGTGCACCACTACGGGTCACTGTCATGTTATGCTAGTTCCTTGTCATACCAGGCCATGTACAATGGTCATTCCAAGTATATTAAGTAAAATCAAGTTCATGACAAAAGGCGTAAGGATATAAAATGGACGTAAAATACCTAATAAAATACCAATATATATATATAGGACTATAGAAGAGCCAAGCTTAAAGAAATAAAACCAAAACTCCAAGAGCCAATGGTTTGCGCAAGGGATCAGGGGTTGGATTGTGTAGGGTGTCAGTTGTGCAGGGTGCCAAGTGCGCAGGGGCAGATGGCGCATGGATGGATTGTGCAGAAGGTAGACTGCACAGGAGTGAACTGCGCAGGAGTTGGTTGCGCAGAGATGGATTGCGCAGAAGGTGGATTGCGCATGGCTGGCTTGCGCAGGGTGGATTGCGCATGAGTCAGGTTGCGCAGGGGCCAACTGCGCAGGGGTTGGTGCGCCAAGGGAGATGCGCGGTCCAGCCCAAGAGGCCGGGCGCAATCGGCTATGCGCAATGAAGGCACTGGCCGAGAAGGAAGGTGCGCAGTTCACCAAAGGGTGAGCTGCGCAATCGGCTTTGCGCTAAAGAGCGCAGGCCGAGAGGGCTGCTTCTCCAACCCGAGAAGAACTCCAAGAACTTCAAAACTATAATTCTTCATAACTTGATCAAATCAAAACCAAATCTAGATTTTCAAAGTTCTAACTTGAGTAAAATCGAATTCTCTTCCACATGGAAGCATCAAAATATACAAAAATTAAAGTTTAATAGATCAAAACCAAGGAATTCCGAAAATAATCAAAACTTAGATCTAGAACAATGGAGACTCCAAATCACAAAATTTCAAGTTCTAATGTTGATCTATATGTCCTAATCTATCAAATGGACAAATAAAATTGGGTGCTTATTTGTTGGCAAGGTGCACTTGCCTATGGGTTGGGGAGTTGTGTGTGGAGGAAGGAGAAGAAGAAAATTAATGGAGAGTAAAGAGGAGAGAGAAAGTTTGGTGGAGATATAATGAGGGTGGTTGTGGTGTGTTGAGGGAGGAGTGTAGGTTAAAGTGTACCAATTCATATTAAACCAAACCTAATCAAACCAAACCAATTCTATAAAATAAAACCAAGCCATGGTCCAAACCCATTTACGGGAAACCAAAATTCGCAAGTCGAGAAAATAAAATACGTGCCAAAAAATCAAATTACGAGTACAAATACGAAATACAGGAAATGAGAGTGACAACTCTACCCACCTTCAAAGAATTTCGTCCTCGGAATTTAATCAAGGAGCTAGAGATTGCCACGACAAGCTATACTAAGCACAGACAAGCTACACTAAGCAGTTCAATCATACAATCATACAATGCAAGCAAGGAAGGGAAAGCGTAAGGCATAAGAAAGACATTATACCTCACGAGTCAAACAGGTAGGGATATCGCGATCGGATGTCGTCCTCACGCTCCCATGTTGACTCACCTAGAGAGTGATGACCCCAAACAACACGGACTAAGTTAATAGTCTTGTTCTTGAGCGTCTTTTCTCTCCGGTCCAATATAGACACGGGCCTCTCCTCATACGAAAGGTTGATACCAACAACCAATTCCGAATGATCTAGGATATGGCTCGGGTCCGGTATGTACCGTCTTAATTGGGATATATGGAATACATCATGTACCTCACTTAGCGACGGCGGAAGAGCGAGACGATAGGACACATCGCCTACTCGCTCTAGGATATCGAACGGCCCTATATACCTAAGACTAAGCTTTCCCCGTACGCCAAAACGAATGATGCCGCGGGTAGGCGAGATCCTAAGGAACACATGGTCGCCGACGGCAAATTCTAAGGGTCGCCGATGAGCATCGACCCAATGGCACTGGCGATCCTGAGCAACTCGGAGGTAATCTCTGACCACTTCAATCGTCTGAGAAATCAGTTCTGGACCGAGCATCTGCCCCTCTCCGACATCGTCCCATGCTAACGGGGATCTGCACTTCCTACCATACAGAGCCTCGAAGGGTGCCATCTGGATACTGGCCTGGAAACTATTGTTGTACGAGAATTCCACCAGGTGCAGGTGATCCTCCCACGAACCACCGAAGTCAAGGGTACACGACCGCAACATATCTTCGAGAGTTTGTATAGTACGCTCTGACTGCCCATCTGTCTGCGGATGATACGCTGAGCTGAACTTGAGACGAGTCCCCAAACTTTGATGAAGACTGCGCCAGAAGTACGATGTGAATCTCGTATCCCTGTCTGATACTATGCTGACTGGCACTCCGTGAAGTCTGACGATCTGCCTGAGATACATCTCTGCTAGCTGTGCCGTCGACTGTCCAACTCTAAATGGAAGAAAGTGTGCCACCTTGGTAAGCCTGTCTACAATGACCCAAATAGCATCTCTGCCTGCCGGAGATCTGGGTAACCCAGTCACGAAATCTATGGTGATGTGCTTCCATTTCCATTCTGGGATCGGCAAGGGTTGAAGAAGTCCAGCTGGTCTCTGATGTTCAGCCTTGACCTGTTGGCAAACCAAACATCGAGAGACATACCGGGCTATCTCTCTCTTCATACCATTCCACCAAAAGTGTTGACGAATATCTCTGTACATCTTCGTGCTGCCTGGGTGGATAGAATACTGCGAACTGTGAGCCTCTGCCATGACTTCCTGTCTGATATCTCCACTAGGTACACAAAGACGCGTGCCATGTCGAAGTGTACCATCCTCATGAATATATAACTCTGGCCTTCTTTCTGCCTCGCACTCTGCTCTGAGCCGCTGAATCTTGGAATCTGTTAACTGTGCTGTCCGGATCCTCTCAACTATGGTGGACTGGATCTGCAGGCTAGCCATCAACGCCACGTTGGAAGGGAGGACAACTTCAATACCCATCTTCTGAAGATCCGACAATAACTCGGGTTGCGCCGTCAGGAAATAAACTCCGGCTCTCCGGCTCAACGCATCTGCTACAACATTGGCCTTCCCTGGATGATACTACAAATCCACATCGTAGTCCACCAGTAGCTCGAGCCATCTTCTCTGCCGTATATTAAGATCCTTCTGGGTGAAAACATACTTCAGGCTCTTGTGATCAATGAATATCTCCACTCTGTCTCCGTACAAGTAGTGCCTCCACAACTTAAGTGCAAACACTACTGCTGCTAGCTCCAAGTCGTGGGTCGGGTAATTCTTCTCATGATTATGGAGTTGACGTGACGCATAAGCAATTACCTTCCCATGCTGCATCAAAACACATCCCAATCCTCTGCCTGAAGCGTCGCAATAAACTGTGAATCCTCCGGTCCCATCTGAAAGGGTGAGAATGGGAGCCGTTATCAAACCTCGCTTCAACTTCTCAAATGATTCCTGACATTCTGTTGTCCAAACGAACGGCACATCCTTGCGGGTCAACTGGGTCATCGGCGCTGAAATCCTTGCAAAATCTGAGACGAACCGCCGGTAGTAGCCGGCCAATCCAAGGAAGCTGCGAACCTCTGCCACTGAGCTAGGTACTGGCCATGCCTCGATAGCCACAATCTTCTGGGGATCCACTTCCACTCCTCCTCTGGTAATGATGTGACCCAAGTAAGAAATGCGATCAAGCCAGAACTCGTATTTACTGAACTTGGCGTACAACTGGTGCTCTCTGAGAATCTGGAGGATAACTCTGAGATGCTGCTCGTGCTCTGCTTCACTCTTGCTGTAGACCAGGATGTCATCAAGGAATACTATCACAAACTGATCCAAGTAAGGCATGAAAATACGGTTCATGAGGTCCATGAACACTGCCGGCGCATTGGTCGCTCCAAAGGGCATAACTAGAAACTCCTAATGCCCGTACCTAGATCTGAACGCCGTCTTCGGGATGTCCTGCTCTCTGACTCTGATCTGGTGATATCCTGACCGTAAGTCTATCTTCGAGAAAACTGAAGCCCCTTTGAGTTGATCAAATAAGTCATCTATCCTTGGAAGAGGGTATCTGTTCTTGATTGTCACTGAGTTCAAGGTACGAGAATCTACACATAGCCTAGACGTACCGTCCTTCTTTTTCACAAGAAGCATCGGGGCTCCCCAAGGCGATCCACTAGCACGAATGAATTCCTTGGTTCTAAGTTCTTCAATCATCTTGTACAAAATCTCCAACTCTGAAGGCGCCATTCTGTAGACTCGCTCTGATACTGGTGCTGTCCCGGGAATCAAGTCAATGGTGAACTCGATCTCCCGCTCTGGTGGCATCCCTGGAAGTTCCTCTGGGAAGACATCTGGAAACTCTTCAACTATCCGGGGCAACTGCACTGCTGCTACTGCCATCCGCAATACTGGAGGAGATGGCTCTACTGTGCCTCTGGAAAATGAAAACTCTGGCTCTCCGGGAATACTAAAGACAACTCTGCCAACATGGCAGTCTATCCTAGCATAATGGTTCCTCAACCAATCCATGCCTAGGACTACATCATAGTCTGCCATAGGAAACTCTATGAGCCTAGCGGGGAACTCTCTACCGCTAACTACGATCCGACACGAGGAAAATACTCGATCTACTCCCACAAGACCATTACCAGTAAGTATATTGAGCCTCACTGATAATGACTCGGGCTCCAATCCTATCCGTGTCGCGAATCGTACAGATATGAATGAATGCGATGCACCAGAATCAAATAATACAGATGCCGGAAAAGTGTTGACGAGAATAGTACCTGCCACTACCTCACCTGGTGCAACTTCTTCTTCCATGGTCATCATCATAGCCTGACCTCTAGCTGCGGGTCCCCTCTGCTGGAAACCCCTCTGTCGGTTCTGTGCTGGAGCCTGGGTGAACTGCTGCTGGTTCTGCTGTTGAAAGGCCTGGGCCTGAGGCAACAATGGCCTCGGGTACTGCTGCTGCTGCTGCTGTTGGACTGGAACTGGGGCTGGTCCTCTCACCGAAGAACTAGAAAGGTTGGATGATGAATGACCTCCCCTATTCGGGCAGGTCCCTATCTGGTGGTCTGCTCCTCCACAAGCCAGGCACAATCCCTGTGCCCTACGACACTCTGCCACTACATGGCCCGGCTTCCCGCAATGAGAACATCCTACCGCGGAAGACTGCTTCTGCTTCTGCTGCTGCAGGTACGTCGGGGTTGAATGCTGAACCGACGTCACTGAGGCCGCCCACCTCGGAGTTCCAATGGTTATACCCCTAGCTGCCGGGGCTGGAGCTGAAGATTGGTGCATCTGGTTGTGGGACCGCTTCCTGCCTCCGGTCCTGTCCACAATTCTCCGGGAGGTATACTCATGCCTTCTTGCTGCCTTCAACACTGCATCGAACGTCTGGTGCTCGAACTGCTCCACAGCTAATAATATCTCTAAATGCAGTCCCTGCTGGAACCGCTGGGCCCTATCGAATTCGGTTGCCACCAAGGTGGGGGCGAACCTACTCAGCCTGGAAAACTCGGTCGCATAGCCATCGACCGTTCTGCCTCCTTGCTTCAAGTTGGTGAATCTGGTCTGCAGGTCGTACCGTGCCACCGCATCGAAGTACTTCGTCTGGAACCTCTCTCTGAACGTCGCCCAAGTGACTGGCGCTGCTAACCCCATGGCCTGAGCTGCCCACCAATCGCGAGCCAAGTCTAACAACTGTAGGCGTACCACCGCCACCTTCTCATTTTCAGGTGTCCTAGCTGCTTCTAGAACCACCTCGGTATCCTGAAGCCAAGCGTCCGCGGCAATCGCATCTTCACTGCCGTCAAAGAAGGGAGGGTTCAAGCGTTTGAAACTGTTGGCCGCCTGATTCCCTTGGGGACCTCCTCGGTTTAGTGCATCATGAACTTCCTGGTGCAAGGCGTCGCCTCGACGATCTTGGGATGCAAGCAGTTCTCTGATAAGTCCTACCAAAGGTCCCTCATCCTGTCTAGCTGGTTGAACGGGCGGAGCTGCCTGAACTGGAGGTTCTGAGCCTCCGGGAAGCATAACTCGGGAGGCTACTCCAGAGTGCTGAGCTTGATCTTCCTGGCGCTGGGGTGCTTGTCGAGCTTCCTCTGGCTGGTTGGCAGGTCCGGGAGTAATGCCGCTGAAGAAGACGACATAGGAAACAATAAGGAAAGGACCAGGACAGATCAATGATACAAGCAATGTGATCAGGTCGAGATTCTCAGGGATTTGAAGATACGAGCAGAGATCAAGGACGAATATTGATTGAGACATCTATTCGGTAAACCTTCACATTTCTTGAATGCCAAGACCTGCATGGACCACCACTTAAACCATTTCACGCCCCAAAACCAGAATACTGGAGAGCGGGGGCAGACATAGCCAGCTACGTATATTGAAATAGAATACATCTCAACTATACGGTCACGGCTGTCTAGATATGAGGGTTTACTACAAGCCAGCAGTCTCTTAAGGTCAAGCCTATTGTCTCAATCTCAAGCAATTAACAGAGTTACAAGATATTAGAGCATCAAATATATATATATAAGGCGTCCCAAATATTACATATTGGAAGATCATGAAGCTAGTCGTACAAAATGATAGGGCTAGCAAGAGTTCAGTCATACATGATCAACCCTAGGATTTGTTAATCATGTTTACAGCCCATAGGCAGACAGTAAGTAAATGCATCGAGCTAACAGGTGCTCGTCGGCTAAACGCCTCAAAAGAATAAATTTACATATAAGTGGGTGAAACAAAAGGAAAACCCACTCTTGGCCCGGGTTCCGTCTAGTTGTCACCATTGGGCTGGAAGCTTGGTAGATCCTCGGGAGCTGCTCCGAAATCTGGCCACACAAAACCAGCTGGGTCAAACCCCAAAAAGAGCAAGTGCCACAAAGGAGGCCACAAATAAGAACAAAAGCCAGCATATCAGAACATAAAGAATAAAAGGAAAGTACAAGCAGTAAAGTACACAGGGCGATAAACGACTAGGGACGTGGAACCATTCTGGGAGCCAGGTTACAATCCTTAAACCAAACAAGGACCGAGATTGTACCCCTTCGCCTGAATAGCTCACTGTCTCTACCCATTTATCGTTAGAGATAAGTAAAACAATCATGATCAAGGGTTCCAGGTACAGGGGCTAGACAAGACTTAGACAGAGCTGGACACCATTTATTCACAATCGGCCAGGCAAGTACTACGGCTTACTACTTTAACTAACTAGGGTTATCACAAGCCTAATTACTAACAAGATGCAAGTGAGAATTTCCAGTCCCAAGTCCTGCAGACTATCCAGTTATCCTTCCGCGGGTTGAGAGTTATAGGTGGGTACACTGCCCGGGAGACAAATGTACCCTTAGGTGACTTAGAGGGTGCAACACATGACAGTGTGCTGGAAATGTGCTCTACTCGTCGGCAAGCTACAAGTCCATTAAAGCGCCCAGATAACGAGATTGCCTGTGACTGGGAATTCTCCATGTTCTAGTTTGATCTAATCATTAGCCTGATCCAATTTAGCGCGAGTCCCTGGCCGTGGTACCCGGGAAGTCACGTCCTAGACATGATGCAAGACAAGACAAGTGGATTGTACAAGCAAGCAAGCAGGAACACCCACGGTGTCAAGTTAATTATACGAGTCAAGTTACAAGTTACAAGTCAAGTCAGGAGTGCGCCGCCACGGGCCACTATCAAGTCAAGTTGGTCATGTCAGGAGTGCACCACTACGGGTCACTATCAAGTTATCAAGATAATCATGTCAGGGAACTGTCAGGAGTGCGCCACTACGGGCCACTATCAAGTCAAGTTGGTCATGTCAGGAGTGCACCACTACGGGTCATTGTCATGTTATGCTAGTTCCTTGTCATACCAGGCCATGTACAATGGTCATTCCAAGTATATTAAGTAAAATCAAGTTCATGACAAAAGGCATAAGGATATAAAATGGACGTAAAATACCGAATAAAATACCAATATATATATAGGACTATAGAAGATCCAAGCTTAAAGAAATAAAACTAAAACTCCAAGAGCCAATGGTTTGCGCAAGGGATCAGGGGTTGGATTGTGTAGGGTGTCAGTTGTGCAGGGTGCCAAGTGCGCAGGGGCAGATGGCGCATGGATGGATTGCGCAGAAGGTAGACTGCACAGGAGTGAACTGCGCAGGAGTTGGTTGCGCAGAGATGGATTGCGCAGAAGGTGGATTGCACATGGCTAGCTTGCGCAGGGTGGATTGCACATGAGTCAGGTTGCGCAGGGGCCAACTGCGCAGGGGTTGGTGTGCCAAGGGAGATGCGCGGTCCAGCCCAAGAGGCCGGGCACAATCGGCTATGCGTAATGAAGGTGCTGGCCGAGAAGGAAGGTGCGCAGTTCACCAAAGGGTGAGCTGCGCAATCGGCTTTGCGCTAAAGAGCGCAGGCCGAGAGGGCTGCTTCTCCAACCCGAAAAGAACTCCAAGAACTTCAAAACTACAATTCTTCATAACTTGATCAAATCAAAACCAAATCTAGATTTTCAAAGTTCTAACTTGAGTAAAATCGAATTCTCTTTCACATGGAAGCATCAAAATATGCAAAAATTAAAGTTTAATAGATCAAAACTAAGGAATTCCGAAAATAATCAAAACTTAGATCTAGAACAATGGAGACTCCAAATCATAAAATTTCAAGTTCTAATGTTGATCTACATGTCCTAATCTATCAAATGGACAAATAAAATTGGGTGCTTATTTGTTGGCAAGGTGTACTTGCCTATGGGTTGGGGAGTTGTGTGTGGAGGAAGGAGAAGAAGAAAATTAATGGAGAGTAAAGAGGAGAGAGAAAGTTTGGTGGAGATATAATGAGGGTGGTTGTGGTGTGTTGAGGGAGGAGTGTAGGTTAAAGTGTACCAATTCATATTAAACCAAACCTAATCAAACCAAACCAATTCCATAAAATAAAACCAAGCCATGGTCCAAACCCATTTACGGGAAACCAAAATCCGCAAGTCGAGAAAATAAAATACGTGCCAAAAAATCAAATTACGAGTACAAATATGAAATACAGGAAATGAGGGTGACACAAACTATCTAGAGAGTCTGCCTAAGCAGTTGTGGTTCACGACTGATCATCCATGAGATTTGGTAATAGGTGATGTATCCAAGGGAGTAAGCACTCATTCTGCAAATAAAGATATTGTTACAAATGTAGCTTTCATTTCGCAAATAGAACCTAAAAATTAAACCAATTTGGAAGAAATCCAGTTTGGAAACTTGTTCCTAGACCTAACAATTATTCTGTAATTGGCACCAAATGGGTAATTCCAAAATAAACTCGATGAGTATGGATAAGTCACGTATAACAAAGAACGTCTCGTAGCCCAAGGCTATAATTAAGAAGAAGGCATTGACTATGACGAGACCTATACAGCTTATGCGAGACTTGAGTCCATTCACATGCTTTGTATTTTTTTTAGCTTTCACAATTTCAATGGATGTTAAAAGTGCTTTTCTAAGTGCTTTTATCAAAAAAGAAGTTTTCGTGGAACAACCTCCTGGTTTTAAGGATTTCAAATTTTTAAATCATGTTTAAAGTTACGTAAGGCTTTGTATGTACTCAAACAAGCCCCACATGCTTGGTATGATCGGCTTAGTTCCTTTCTACTTGAAAATAGTTTTTCAAAAGGGAAAGTTGACATGACACTTTTTATAAAAGCACATGATGACACTCTTTTATTAGTACAAATTTATGTTGATGATATCATATTTTATTCTACTAACATGAATCTTTGTGAAATAATTGCTAAGTGTATATAGAGTGAATTCAAAATGAGCATGATGGAAGAACTTACCTTCATTTTTGGATTATAAATCAAGCAGAATTCACAAAGAACCTTCATCAATCAAGCTAAGTACGCAAAATATTTGATGAAGAAATTTGACATGGACAACACAAAACCTATCGACACTCCAGTGGCTACATCTACAATGCCTGACCTTGATGTAATTGGTAGATCAGTTGACACACGTATCGATATATGATTGGTAGTTTACTTTATTTAACTACTAGTTGTCCCGATATAATGTTTAGTATTTTTCTATGTACTAGATATCAGGATAACCCTAAAGAATCAAACTTGTGTGCAGTTAAGCGTATCTTTTGATACCTTAAAGATACTTTGACAGTCAGCTTGTGGTATCCCCAAACCACATAATTTGACCTTATTAGTTATTCAGATACTAACTTTGTGGGATACAAAGTTGATCAAAAAAGTACCATCGATACTTGTCATTTCTTAGTCTAAGGAATTACTCTCTTAGTTTAGTAAGAAACAAAATTTTGTTGCATTATCAATTACTAAGGCTGAGTACATAGCTACAGGACATTGTTGTGCACAAATTTTACGGATAAAACAGACCCTAGAGGACTATAATTTGTTTTACAAGCACATTCTCATATACTGTGCTAATACTAGCACTATTAATCTCACGAAGAACTCTATATATCACTCACGCACTAAGCACATAGAAATACGACATCATTTTTAATAGATCATCAATTACACGAGGACATTAGTTTATAATTTGTTGACCCATAACATCAATTGACTGACTTCTTTACTAAACCCCTAGCCGAAGACCGTTTCAACTATATTCGTCGAAAATTAGGAATTCTAGATTTTGATGCTTCACAATGATAATGTATATATTCCTTTAAAATCTTAGTTTGCTAAAGTAGTGATTATTTTTGGTACATACAGAAAGGGTCCTTCTATCAAACGGGTGTAAATGGCCCTAAGCAACATGATATTATGTGTCTTCGGACCACCGCTAGCTGGAAACTCGCCCCTACAGCTAAACTAAGGTGATCAATATATACTTTATAGATTGATTTGGTAAAGGTTTACTTACAAATATTGTTTGGTTTTAGTCCTAAGGAACCAAACTCGGACCTAGTTCTATCAAGGACTGAACTCGGTCCCCTTAGTTCCAGAATAATATATCGAATTATGGACCCCAATTTTGACTTAACTTATATACTATTCCTATTTTATTCCATCCAGTAACTGAGAGCAGCCTTATCCCTGTCTTCATCAACCTCCAAACCCTAGGTTTTACAAACTGTAGCTCATTCAATCTCTATTATTAAGCAATATTAGAGGCTCTAAATTTAGATTAAAGTCTCCTTCAAGGTTCTTTCCCAGTCTCTCCATCCTTTTGATGTATAAATTTCTTCTCTCTTCAAATTACTTTTTCTAATGGCCCAAATATTATTCTCTGGAGGTAATAAAAAGAGGATAAAGGGTGATGAAGCCTCATCTTCTCATCCTCCTCAAGAGGAAGTACCTCATTCACTTTTCAGTCCACCCATGCCTAATGAGGGTACTTTCAATGTGTTTATCTTTAATCCTTAAAAATTTCTGTTAATGGTATGACGACTTCCAACAGAGGAATGTCTCTCTAGGAAACCCTCTTAACTTTGCCATATTTCCTGATTATCTAAATATGTTTCAGGGTCTTGGACTTGCGGAACTTGTTTCTACTAGAAACCAAATCTATCTAAATGTTATTCGCATGTTCTATTATAACTTAACTTTTGAACATGGTACAATTCGGTCAAGTGTCTTCGATATTCATATTGAATTTGATGATAATGATTTGAGTAAAATTCTACAAATTCCAAATGTGGGTGTCGCTCTAATCGATATTACTCAATCCAAATTTATAGCTGATATGACATTGGACTCATCCAAATATGCTATGTGCAAACCCATCCTCGTCCACCTGGACGTCTATATGGAAGATACTTGAATCAATATTTCTATGAACTTCACCACATGATATTTTCTACGATTCTTCCAAAAACTAGTTCAACTGATGAAATCACAATTTTAGAAACGTTTGCTCTTTATTACTTGTACTTTACTATTCCATTTAGTCTTCCAAAGACCATCATTTACTCCATCATTCATTGTCACAAGAAAGGGCGCAACTTATTTTATTCCATGTACTGGCCCATTATCTTTGAGCACTTCCACATCCCTTTAGATGGTTGTCCTTTTCTTACGGAGCCGTCTTACCTAGCTAAAGCCCATAGGAATGTGCTTATTTTCCACCTGCTAATATCGATTCATCCCCTAGTTCTCATGAACATCATGATGCTCCACCTACTCCATCTGCTCCAACGGCCACTCTTGATTGCATCCAGGAGATGCTTTGTGATCGTTTTCGATTAAAGGACGACCATTTTCACAACCAAGATTATCGTACCACTCTTCGTGCACATGCTATTTCCAATACCCTGGCGGACTTATAGTACAAATTATCTAAGCACCCAGTTGAACCATTTCTTATGGCACGTGATCGTTCTCGTACTGGCTACCGGATAAACGATCCCTACGTTATATGATACTTGGATCCTGGTGCTGCATTATATGATCCCAACTGGTCTATTGATGACCCTACAACTAGTGGCGATCAGTAGTTGTTGTAGAACTTCTAGCTCAGGACTTTAGAGAGATTGATGTTGATGATGTACTAGCTCTAGTTTACTTCGTTCTAGTTCTAGTTTACTTGTTCTAATTTTCATGGACTATGTTTCTATGTTTTATTTAGTATGCACTACTTTCTTTACTTTGTAGTTGTTCTATGACTATCTATTTTGTGTTTGAATTATAACAAGTTTGCAATGATATCGATGCATGTTTTCTTCTTATACAATATTGGAAATAAAATACTTATATGTATGTTGCTCCACTCTTTTCTTTTTACTTCGCCAATTTTGGGGGAGTCATCCATTTCGGTAAATTGACAAAGGGAGAGAACATATGTGCTGATACTCATATGATACTCAAATGCTTTTGATACATATATTACGGGGGAGCTATTCATATTACTTATAGTCATGGTTTGTCAATTATCAAAATAGAGGAGATTGTTGGCCCAAACGGTCATGGTCAACTTGATTTTTGATAATTAACTAAACCTTAATTGAACGATATGACGCAATATGGTGCAAAATGAATCACAAGACGGAGTCAAGGTTACCGCTCACAAGACAAAGAAGTTGCATTGTAATTGTTTGGTTCTTTTCCTTTGTTATGTTTTCTACTACTTTATTTGAGTCTAGGATTATTGTAAGTCATAGTCGCATTGGAAACTAGATGAACTCAAGTCCACTCAAATAAAACCAACTCTAATCCACATCAACCCAACACAAAATATATTCAAATTCAATCAAAATAGCCTGAAACTCACAAACCCACATTTTGGAATCAAGGCAATCGAACTCGGGCTGAACTCGATTCCTGAATGAACTCAGTTCCCTATGACCCAATTTTCTTATTTAGCTCATTCCTCCACTAGAACAGGGACTAATCGTTTGATTTTTTGAATGTTAGGGCACCAAACTCTGGCTGTGTTTTGTCCCCTATATCCTATAAATGGCCAAGAATCCTAAATATTTCTCATCAATCAATTCTTACTTACATCTCTATATATTATGAGCTTTAACTTTCTCCATCTTCAAGAAACAACTTGCTAAGATCCACTAGTTCCAAAGTGCGGTGTTCGATTAGAAGTTGTTCGAGTTGCACTAGCTTAAAAAAATTCTAAGTTTACTTTTTAAATCAAGTGTTGAAGTCAGCAAGATCTATGAATCAAAGCATGTGGTTGTAAGAAGTCGGCAAGCTCTTCGGATCAAAGCTTGTGTTGTACGCTATTTCACAAATAGTTGATTAGCATCGGGCAAGAGTACCTGGGATTGGACTGTCCTCTATAAGGCAACAATATATATATATCATGGTATTAGCATTTGTGATTTCTGAACTCAATTTATTTCCTATTCCCGCATGCTACATTTTTAGTTGGTAACTAGCCTTAATTTTTATTGGATAATTGTAACACACACTCTATTTACCTCCTCCCTCTCGAGTTGTCTTCAGGGTATTCGTCAAATCGAATGGTATAACCAAGAATTTTTGGTAACTATATCAGTTGTGAAATACTGACTTTGGCACGTCCTCTGGTATGATCTTCAATTTATGGTAACTGGAACAAAGATCTATTATTAAAAATACTGATGCTTCTTGTAGTTGATCAAGTAGGTCGTCTATTCATGATAATGGGTAATTGTTTCAAATAGTGACCTTGTTCAGCCTATGGTAGTTGATACATAACAGTATTGATCCATCCTTATTTTTTGCAAACAATAATGGAGCTCCCTACAGAGAGACGCTGGGACGGGTATATCTGCGGTATGGTATTTCTTGTAGCTGAATCTTGAGTTCCTTTAATTCTCCATTTGTCATTCTATACAGATCTTTGATAATCAACAGGGCCTCTAGAAAAGTGTTGATAGTGAACTTTATCTCTAGATCGGGAGGCATGCCAGATGTCACGCCCCAGTTCCACAGAACCGATCATCCTCGCTAAGGCGTGATGCTGCACGAGCCTAGGTTGCTCTCGCGTAAGGGGGATTTCGTAACGGTCGATACACAGCTTAGCGACGAGGTCGTCGCATAGAAGTCCCAAGAAAAAAAGTTGGACAACACAAAGACATGTACAAAATAATACACTTTATTGATATTGAAGATAAGATTACAAAGGCGTGAAGCCAAGTTTACAATCACTCTAACTCGCTATCTCCCTGATTATAATTCACTTGCTCTATCTCATCTCTCAATACAACATCTTACCATTAGGCTTACAATTTGTGTATGCTTCATAAGGCGATGTCCATACATTATATTTCGTATAGGTGAAGACTTCAACGCGGCCGCATGCCTCGAAATGCCAAGGAACTCTCGTCGCATCTAAGCGAGCTCTGCCTCGAACTAACAAGTACTGTTGGTGTTTTTGCCTTTGGACTAGGAAAGATAGTCCCACATCGGCTACACCAAATGGTGAGTATCTCAATATAATGCATTGTTTGTGTTGAGGTGCGCACATGAGGTGTGGTGGGGCACAAGTGTGTGCCATGTGGGAGTATTTTCCTAGAAGGAAAAAAGATTAATTCCAACAAGGATGCAAGTTGATTTTTGTTGTGCGGACTCGGACTCGGACACAGACTCCAAGATGTCTCGTGCATGCACGAGAGTGTTCGGGGGGGGGGAGGGGTAGGCGTAGACTGTCACACTTCTATGCTGATTGTGGGATGATCTAAAATATCAAACTCTATTTTTGAGTATTGGTATTTTAGTCCCACATCGGATAGGAGAAGAGGTGAAGTCTCAACTCCACTCTATAAATAGAGCCCCTTGGCCTCCTTTGAAAGATGCACCAAGAAGAGAGTTAAGGGAGTCTGTAAATTCCAGAAAGTCCGTTCAAGTCTCAAATATTGACTTACGAGCGTTCCATAAGTTCTTCGTGAACTTGCTGGTTCCTGGAAGCAGATCGTGTTGGGGTAAATCTTGCTTTAAGCAACGGTGATCTTAATCACCCCAGCAAGAACCTTTCCTCTTCTTCTTTCTTCTCCTTCATCTGAGTTGTAACTCAGTTCTGTCCGTCTGCAACTGCGATTGCAAGGAAGAACGTGAGATTTATTTTCTGAACTCAGTTCTGTCCGTCAGCAACTGCGATTGCGAGGAAGAACGTGAGATTTACTTTCTGATTATTGTTGCTTTTGTAATTAGATTCATATTATAGTATTCCTCTTGGATCTTGAGAATTATCAGAAGGTGAACGTTTGTTGAACCTCTGATCTCGACATAGAGTCTACCATCTTTGGTCAAGCCCCGAGACTAACAAGTACTTGTAACTTGCGCATAAAAACTGGTGGGGTGTCAGTACACAACCGTACTGGAGAGTGAGCCCTTCGTCCGCCCATAAAACCAACACGTTATTTTAGTGAGTGCATCTATCATTTTTATGGTCTTTCTATTCTTGCCTTAGGATCAGTTTCATTCCGGAACTATAACATTACTTCGTGTTGCAACATCGTGATAGTGCTCCAAATTTATTTGTGCATACATCGTGGTCGTGCCATAAGATCCATATATGTAACAACATGTAGGTCGTGCCTCGCAACACAGGGTAACCTATTCTTACTTGCCTTACGATCTTTTTTCATTTTAACATACAAACGACTCAAACCATACTTGTAAACTTGTGTCATTGACTCAAACACTGTCACGATCCGCACCCGCTTTTCGGATACGAGACGTGTCCAAGCCAGCCTTCGCCACAGAGTCGGCGGTAGAACGCTGTCACGACCAAGATGCTCAAATCACAAAATAACTTTATTGCTCATTCACATTTCTAAATTTGATTACAACATTTACAATATTTATATTTAAAGAAAATACAAAGTTCTCATAATTAATGAAAATGATACAACTGCTATATATTTCTAGGTTTCTGTCTGCAAGTACACCCGTATCTCCCAAGCTAAGTGAAGCCACAGCTAACCTGAAAAAATGTTGGTTTCCAGTCAGGAATGGAACAAGCACACAAATCGACGGCAATGTGAAAACACAATAGAATTTACAAGACATGAAAATAACATATGAGAGATAAAAAATGGAAAGTAACTGATGACATGGCAAGTGGTGAAGAAGACAAGAAAAATAAATAAAATACAACTATCTATGTGATTTGAAATATCCGTTTCGACATGTGAACGACTAGGGTGTAAATTCGGTACCCTGCACGTGTCGTGTGCAGCTGCTATTCTCCATGAAAGACACGGGGGATAGTTTTGGGCAGTCCATATGTCTACTAAGATATTTTCCCTCCCGACTACTCCGTGTGACGAGCGTGTCAACAAGCAGCAAGACATATGTATAAACATGATTGTATAGACTACTATGAATCGAAAAACAATCAGAAAGTGTACTTGCCTGTGGTCCTTTGCTGGTAAAATCGATATTTCCATTGAGTCCCGGATAGTCCGATTTAGCCTAAGTCGATATGAGAAAGTCAGGATTTGTAAGTGTTAGGGACGCACGATTAACCACGATTTATTATTGATCTAGTCTAATATAGAAAAGAAAATTCTTAATAAAATTTGTATAATAGCATTTTAGAAATACTCGTTATGTAAAACTTTTTGAAAATATTCCAATCATAAGGTTCATCATTTAAAGTTTATGGGAGTAATATATAAAAATTCAGCAGACCATCTATTTTATATAAGGACCAAATATACCTTTTTTAGAAATATTTATATATCAAAATAATATATTTATTATATCCTTGAATAAATATAAACAAGTCTAATTTGATATATCTTAAAAGTCCAAAAATATAGTAGGCCCAAACCATTTATAAATCTTATTCGTCAAACATTAAGCCCAAGTCCAATGGACCTATAGAGCCCCAATCCATAATAATATATATTCTAAACAAGCACATATACTAAACAAGCACATATACTATAATATAACTAAAACATATTTTTGAAATATAAATAAGGTCGAAACCTTATCTTATTTATTATTTGAAAATAAACCACCAATTTCTCAAAATATGGGCATAACTGTTAACCCAATAATTATATTAGACAATAGCAATAATAACATGAATATTAAATATTGAAAATTAATATTTAAATATTCCATGGTAGAAATAATAATAGTAACAATTTCAACATATATTTACATTGACTGTTACTAAAATTTATAACTGATATAATATTGTACATTAACCTATAACATATATGCATAGTGGTCAAACCTAATTGAACTACTTTATTAAATGCATTGACTGGCCCATTGGAATTCAGCCCCATATGCAACACAAAAACTAAATAGAATGAATTGAAATAGCAGCTGCTTTGCTGCTGATGCCGACTTCTCTTCACAAAGAAATCGAGAGGAAGAGAGGAAAGAGAGGGACACTCACCACCGGAAGGGCGCGGCTGGCCGGCGATGGCCGAACACTGGAACTGTGGGCACGGACAGCGCTGGATCGCTGGCGGGGCGCACATGCACGGGATGGCGCGCCTGAAAGGTCTTCATCGGCGGCGGGCGGAGTGGTACTCCGGATGGCGGAGAGGGAAGGTCGTGGGATCGAGGGGCTTCCATCAATGGTGGGCGGGCCGTCGGACGGAGACCCAGATGAGGTCGGCGAGAGTGCTGCAGACGGTGTCGTGGTGAACACATTCAATGAATTGGAGCCATCATACATTAAAGTTATGGAAAAGCCATAAAGAAGAAGGTTTGGACAGTTGGGCCTTTTTCTCTTTACAACAAAGACATAGCTGCCATGGCTGTGAGGGGGAACAGAGCCTCCATCGATGCAAGCTGATGTCTGACCTGGCTTGATTCAAGGAAGCCAGGATCAGTTGTCTATGTCAGCTTTGGCAGCCTAGCAGTTATGAAACCTGCACAACTGATGGAGATAGGACTCGGTTTAGAGGCTTCGGACCATCCATTCATTTGGTGCTGAAGAACTACGAGTGCTCGGAAGAAGTAGAAGAATGGCTCTCGAAAGAGTTTGAAGAAAGGGTCAGATTGCTTCGAGGAGTTCCATGCGAGATCCGTGGAACATGGCGGTTCAAAATAATGTATTCCCAGGTTTTCGGCGTTGCAGGGGAAACAGGAAAGTTTGTTGAGGTTGATGAGAACGACGGAGTGTTGCTGGATTTGCTGAGGGGCCGCACAGGTCATGACTGTTGGGATTCAGGGCTCCTTGCGTGTTGTCAAGGAGTCGTCGAAGTGGGTATAGGCGAGTAGGTTCAGGCATCGATGTGAGACGAAGGGAAAAGATGACCATAGCAGCCGATGCTGCGAAATCTTAATAGCAATGGCTCGAACTCGAGCTTATGCTATGATGCCGTGAATGGTTCCAGGAAGATGGTTTTTAAAGGAACAAGGAGAGTGCTCTTAAGTAGATCTGTAGATGGGAGACTCTTGGTTTGATATGGACTACCAATGACTAGATAAACATTTCCTCTTGTTTTGATTTGACTAAACTTTAAAGATCTGATTACCCTAAGAGCATCTCCAACCCTATTGTGAGTTTGAAAAAAATTGTTGCCACATAGGAATGATAACCATTTTTTCCAAAAGTACTTCTCCAATGCAAATGTGAAATCAAGTGTGGGGTTGATATAGCAATGACATGGCAAAGACAATGTGAAGTTGGTTGATCTACACAATGCACTTCACAATATCTTTATGTCCACACCATCATTTGTGAATAAAAATGTTTATAAAAAGAAGTAGAAGAGTAAAAGTTGTCTTGAAAGTTGTAAAAAATTACTTTGTATTGTCTTCTCAATACTTTTGCATTGGAGATGGCTTTTTAAACTCATTGTCATTTGTGAGTATAATCTTGCCACATATACAAGACATTGTTTTGTGTCCTATGCCACCTAAGATTCACAATACAAAATTAGACAATAGGGTTGGAGATGCTCTAATCATATCCTATTAGTAGATAGTAAATCCAAATGATTTAGTATCGTATGAATTTAGTAAATCAGATAACTATTTTAAAACAAAAATTAGTTAACCATAATACTACGCTAAATCGATATCCAACATAATCGAGTAAATTAAATCTGAAGTTAAATAATTGATTATAATAATTTTGAAGTAGAAGAGTAACATAAATTTATTGATATTATCAAGTAGCTAAATCCTATAATTTAAATCCATAGGTGATAAACATAATAATTTACGAAATAATATATTTTAAAACTAAAATTAATCTTATCTACTAATGACAATAAATTTACATAAAAGCTTATTACTAGATATTAACATACTAATTTAAATCAAGCTTTAGTATTCATCAAATAATTGAAACTCTAGTAGATAAGTCTCCACGTAAATTTGATTTAAATCAAACATAATTTAAATGCGAAATAATCTAATCATAATATAAATAATTTGAAATAATATTTTAAGATATTATTCTATATTATCTGATGATTCAATTGTATGAATTTAAATCCCAATCGAATAAGGGATCAAAATAATAATACTATTATCGCATAACATATTTTTTCAATTAAATTAGAAACGATAATGTAACAAGTATTCGATGTCATTGAATGATTTGAAACATATTTTACTAATTCAAAACTCTAAATATTTACCATTTTCAAAACCCTTTTTTTTGAAATATTTTGAAAGCCACAATTACTAACCAAATATTTTGTAATGTAAATAATGAGTTCGAAAATCAATATTATTTTCAACCATAAATTTAAAATATTAACTAGTCATCAAAATATTTTCATAAACCATTTTAAAATATATTTTGACAAAAAATTTTGTCAATCAAAATATAAGGATTTCCTTCGTACTATTTAACTTAAAATATATCTTCATAATGCAATATTTTAAATTAAGTCAAAACAAGTAAAATTTTAAAAATACGATAATGGGGGTTACAAACACCTGACGCCACATCTCATGTAGAAGCATGTGTTACTATTATAGTCAAATTTTAGGCTTCATAAAAGTTTGTGTTGTAAATGGTGCACCCATTCTTTGACTCATTATTGTCGTACTTGCAATTCTTTCGAATTTAACCGACACTGTGCATGCGGATTGCCTCTCAGCATACTTGACTCAATCTATATAAAAAGATCACTGGCAATTCATGCCATCTTGGACGTATCGCACATGGGAACAGTTCGAGTGTGAGGTGCGAAGTCCATCGAAGGTCCCGCAACCCAGCCTATGTGACGCACACTTCAGATACGGGTCGCACTGTCGCTGAAGGACGCACAATGCTAGTTCCCCCTAGGTTGAGATGATCCCGGCGCTCGGCGATTCATTTGAGAAACTCAAACCTTGTGCACAAGTTATCCATGCTCATACAATGGCCCCTACCTAACTGACCATATAACTCAAACCAGTGTTCTTACTCTTTCATTTTCTTTCCTTTTCATACTTCTCATGCAGCATCCCTCAAACCATGGGCTACCTCGGGGACTAACGGTCCCAAGAACTTTCTATTTGTTCATATCTTTTCTGACTCATTTCCAGGAACGACTATTTGATAGCCTTCCTGCTTAAGTTGAACCACTCATGTTCCATGTGGTGCCACCAACTGAGTCATGCTCTACATGACAAGCTTTGATACCGTAGGAACGTGTATGCTAAGACCAGTACCTAATCTATGGGAACGTGGATGCTATGACATTTAGTCGATAGCTCGTGGAAATTTTCTATTGAACTTAATCGTGGATCTAAAGATCGAGTGCCAACTTTGAAAACTATCGTAGAGTACATCTAAGCAAGATATTGACACTTTTTCTATGTTCTACACATATAATTGACTCGATGGGATTATTCCCTTAGACTTGTGGGTTTATCTCTTTTATAACAAACCTACTCAGTGCATGAGAAAACTTCACTTTATTAGTGTGAAGGCGAAGCTGAGGCAAGTTCATCGAAGCATCCACCTGAGCGAGGAGTTGTCTCACCCGAGCGGGACTTCGAGAGCATTGCTAAGTCCAAACATCGTTGTGTTTCGATTCCTCCAGTTGACCTGAGCGGGATGGGGCACTATATAATACACAAATCAGAAAATGTTTTGTCCTCGAAACTTATTGAGTACACACTCATCAATTCTATCACTTGTATTCAACTCAAACTCAACTGGCATCAAAAAAGATCTTTCGAACACACTTTCTATATGATTCATCCATCAGAGTCGCACTCCGCGCCCTAGTCAATTTTACCAAACAACTAAGTCATTCTAGAAAAATCAAACTATTTTGCAACATAGGTCATCAAGTTTTGTCTCTAACATATTGTGCTTCGTACTGCTACATCTCAAAATATGGGGCAAGTTGTACTCGCCGCACACACGGACAACATAACTCTAGGGTAAACCCACTCGAGCAACATCCTCGATCAATCTGAAACACGCAACCAAGTATTTCTCCTATTCTAAACCCAGTGTTACCCTTAACCGAATCCCGATAATCCTCAAGACCTTAAGTTAGAATTTCAACAAATCTTTCAAACCTGACCGCATCAATGCATATATCAAAATCTTATATTTCGATACTCAATTCCCGCTAACAAGTTCCACTATCTTCTGAAGTTATCGCTCGCATCGTCTAGGTATTATCTTTTAAAATTTTCCAAACCCTTTGAAACAATCATCAAATTTTGAATCTTCTACCTTGCACCACTCGAATATACCCTTCCAACTACAATCTTATTCACGATAATATCATTTCAAATCCGACCAAGTATACTTTGCTTACATTCAATTCTCGAGACACTTTCGATTTTATTGAGACACAAATTTATTTTTGATCACCAACTTCTTCTATACTCCAAATCTGATCCAATGATTTGATTTGTTCAATCAACATATGATAACTTATCTAATCAATCATTTTATTAATATTTTTCCTTAGCATACAATTTCATAATTTTTTTAGCACATCCCGATCCTTCCTTCAATTTTATATGAATTTGGCATACTACTCGAGTTGGATTATGCACATACTTAAGGCATCCTCAAAATATATGCAATTCAACCAAGACTCGTAATGGAGAATCCATACAAAACTAACATGTACAATTTCCATCCTCATGAACTTATTTGACTTCTTTGATTCTCAAACCATCTATCCATCCAAAACCAATATCCAAATCTCGTACTCCAGTCCAATCCTATTATTCGTCAAAACATCCTAGATTAGCTATTCCAGCTCCATAATCTACCCATGCGACTCTCGCTAAGGTCGATCGCACCAAGTCTATCTCTCTATACAAGGACGTCTGCCTAACCGCTAAGCTATCTTCACTAGGCTAAAGTCAAAGTCAGTGTTGGGATCACCATTTCCAAACAAAAATACTTGCCCCCTAATTCTAAGGTCAAACCATAGTCGATAGTACAGGGTCCTCCTACCTAAGCTCGCATCATTACGATTTTTAAACTTCAAGCATAGATTTCTCATATCCGCACTTGTAAGATTATGTTCAAGGGGGTCTGAGTCATTCAACAAAGCTATTCCTAGGTAATTCCATTCACGATCATCCTCGATCATACTATGGTTATCTAATAAAAACAAGTATTTAATCAGATTTGGACTCCATAAATATGTTACTACCAAATCCAGACTGGACTCTAATAATTAATGTTTCCCTCCAGTTTGATGAGAGGTGTTGACTCTATGGCTCATCAACTAGACTCCATGCATATCGTTTTGCGATAGAGTTTCTCCTCCCCCATGCCACTGATCTCTGATCCCCCGAGCTGCTTTGCATCTTCCTTCGTCTTCAGCTCCTCGACTGTCACATTGATGCTAGCTTCCATATATAGAACCTCATGTAGCATTGGGATCATGCCGATATTAATAACATAATCGAGAATAAATCCTTTGGCAATCAGCCTCACCGTAAGTCTCGACTGTCTATCCCCGATTTTCATCTTCCACCAGAACGTGCTAACGTTCCTTTGAGCTTATTTACCCATGGTTGGCCCAACCAAGAGGACGGTGTAGTATTTCTGAGATTCGAACTCCTTAACCTGTCCACCTTCGTGTCCAAAACTGAAGCTCTCCCACACACATTCGTGCTCGAGTATAATATCATGCACTGTGCACGCCGTCGAAGACCCATAGCTTATCCTGAGCTATGTGAATGGTGATGCACTCGCCTCTGATTGAGTTTGCTGAAAACCTTTATCTCTACCCTGGCTTTGAATTGTTGAAACCAATGTCGCTCTGTGAAGCTTTGGCAAACCATCCGTCGCCAAAATTGGATAAGTAGAGCAACCCACACCTGGAGATCGACAAGCTTTCATGGGACTGACAGATCGACCGTCAATCTTTGGCTCATCACCATCCTTCGCTTTCTCTCAACGAATTGGATCCTCCATACCTCTCAAAATATCTCGATGACCCTCCTCAACATGTTTTTGACGATCCAACTCCTATCGAAGACTCATAGAGCTTCCATCCAGTGTCTATGGCCAGCCTGTACAACTCAGCGGCTTGAGCCTGTACATGCTATAACACAAATCTCCTCGAACCACTTGTGGAACCCTTCGTAAGTATCTAATCTTTGTCTCCAAACAAACTATGACAACCATCATCCGCCAGGATCCCTACTGAAAGAAAGTTGTAATGTAAAGTTGGTATATGTCACACCCCCCTAAGGACGAGCTTCTCACCAAACTCAATTGTCAAGTACACATCATCAATGCCTACAACTACAGTTGTCTCTTTGTTGCCCATCTTCACACCTCCAAACATGTCGTTGTGGTTTGACGTAAAGATCATTCTATGTAGAGTGGCGTGATCCGACGTCCCCGTGTCTATGACCTAATTGTCGTCATACACATGCCATAAGGTTCCTCTGTGTCGGTCGCTGCGATGATGATATCTCTCATTGTTGTGAGATCCTTCTGATTATATTTGTCTTTTGCCTTCTCAACTTAGAGGTTCATGCAGTTCCTCTTAATAAGACATCTTTCGCCACAGTGATAGCAGCCCACCTTGCGGTCTTCAGTCGCAAGATTTTGAAAACTCTCCCATGTCCCAACCTATAACTTGGGTTTTTTCTTTCCGTAGAAAGCCACCAGAGCAGACTCCTGCAATGATTCAACTTTCTTACGTTGGACCTCCTTATTCAACAAGCTACTTTTGACTGCCTCCATCATGATAACTCTATCCGGTGGGGAGTTGCTCATCGACACCACCAACATCTTCCATCTTTTCGGCAGAGAACTTAAAAATAATAGGGCCTGAAGCTCATCATCAATCACCATTTTTATCGCAGACAACTTGTAACGCCCCAGTCCCAGAATACGTAGGACTAGGTATACGTATACATGCCAGCTACGTTTCAAGTAGACTCCATCCATACTCGAATACATATAAGTTGTCTCCATTTTTTGTATCTATCCATCTACTCAACTAACCTATACATATCTCAATCCACAGAATAAGAAACATCCAGAATAAATAATAGGTGCCATGGTTTTCAACCCAATAACATATTTGTTCATTAGAACCAAAGAACAATACAAGTCTATAAAACTAGACTAAATAGCAAAATATAAATAATAGATAAAATATGGAAGCACGATAAAATACCTAAATCGAATATAGCAATACGTCCACTATCAGTGGACTATCTCTGCGTAAACAACTACCTAGATAGATCGCCAAGTCCTCAGGAGATATAGCAAGGTACAGAAAATATGCTAATATAACAGTAAAGAAAATTCATAAACTGAAGGATAACTACTATAACCAGTCTAACTGATATGCATGTGAGAACACTTTCGAATATCAGGCTTCAGACCATTGAGGCTCACAAGCTCCTCAACAGGAAAACACCCAAGGTACCTTGTCGTGGGACCAAGGACAAACTAGAACAATAAATACTAGAGCTCTGCTACAAAGATAATGACAAACTTGAATAAAACAACCAGCTCCTAAGTATGAAAACTAGGCCAAACTAGAAAAATAGCCTGATATGATAGTCATGTTCTCCCTACTCCATGTCTAGATCTAACAAGTTGAGTCAAGTCCAGTATAGCAAGTCACAAGTGCAAGTATCAATCTAGTATCCTAACAGGAAGTCTATAACCGTGAATACTCATGTAAACTCAGTATCATGAATCGTGTTGGTGTCCAGTGGTCTATTGTGTCAGTAATACGAACAAATATACACAATGCATGTCGATATTCAATGACTAAAAGAAGTCATTGTCACCCGAATACAATATGGATACAAAGTACCAACTAGTCCTACGTTCTCAGTGATAATTAATTAAGAAATAAAATATAACAAATAAAAGAAGGACGATAAACTGTAACATTGGCAATGCATACTTACCTATAGTCTCCAAGTGTGCGTACTGCAGTCCGACTCTGATACCCTTGGCCACACCATCTCGTATTCCTAGAAAAAAATATACAAACTACCAATCAACAACATATCGCTGTCTATGCAGTTAAAAATAGTTTTTTTCATGATAACGGTCCAATAGAGTTTTTGATATATCACCGATATATCAGATTTATAACGGTAAATATTGGTTTGTATTTTTAATACATTTTTATATATGAACAACACACTTAATAGTTATCTATTATAAAATATGCAAGGAGAGTTTCTTAAAGCATTAAAACTAAAAGGTTCATATCCAAACCAACATTACAATAAAAAGTACCACTTCAAAACGGTTCAACTAATATGAAAACAAAAAAAAAATTCCAATTCAACTTTCAAGTTTCAACATCTATTAATCATCATTAGCCTCAAAACTGATATATCAGTGATTTATCTAAACCTAATTGTGATATATCGAGTTTTTTCTCACTTCCGCACCCCCTTGTGTTTTAACTAAACCTAACTGTGATATATAATTTTTTCAAAGCCGATATATCAGTATATATCGGTGATATCGGCCGATAATATCGGTACCGATATTTGACCAATTTTTCTCCAAAAAAAATCGATTTCGAACCGATACCGTTATATATCGGTTATATAACTGATATATAACGGTTTTTAACTACATAGATCGCTGTCACACATACACACTATATTTACAACCACACTATATATAACATCGACTCAACATCTTCTAACTAGACTAATACCATACCATATATAACTACATCTAATATACCTAGTATCAAGTCACCACAATAATAATAATATTTTTATAAAATAAAAATATGATATTTAATTTTGGAATATTTATTTAAAATATTTTTAAAAACAATTTTAGACTAATAAATTTTCAAGAAAAGCAAATGTCAGATAACTATATCAAACTAGCATTAACATGATGAAAATAATATTTTTATGAAATAAAATAGAGTATTTAATTATTATATGTTATCTAAAAGTATTAGTAATCATTATTTAACTATAATATATACTTGAAAACTAGCCTCTAATTATCATACCAAACTAGTATCACCATAAACCAACAAGTCGACCCGATTGGACCCAAAAATAAATAAATTTTAAATAACTATAAAATCTGAAATAAATCAATAAATATCTAAAATATGATTTTCGTGATAAAATACTCATAATAAATATTTGAGAGAAGTTCCATTGAGTTCCGAGTCCAAAAGGAAGTCTAGATTCTAGGTATTTCAATATTCCTAAAATGACACGATAAAACGAATTTAAATATAATATAAAAACTCAAAAAAATAACTCACAAGCATATTGTATGGATAGATCAAGGTGTCCAGAGCGTTACCAAATTTTAGAGTGGTCGAAGTGCTCCACAAATCACTAAAAACTCACATTCGTAAAACAGACGCCACTGACAAACCGTGCGGAACCACATGGATGCCCAATTGGAGATCGAAGTAGACATGTATGGCTAAAAGTTAGTTTTGGTTTTACAACAAATGGAAAAGTAAAAGTAGATGAAACATAGCGCCAAAGTGAACAAACCTAGGTTCAACATTTTTATTACGATTGGAAATAACCTTCATGTTCGGTCCTCAAACGACCAAACGAGTAGACGAAACTCCTCCGGAGCTTGATAGGGTTGAAAAGGGATCTCTTAGGATTGTAGTGGCGGTGGTGGCACGACAAATAGAGGTCAGGATGATGGATTTCTGTTCGGGTGGAAAGTTTTGTGTGCGCGTGAGAATCCAAAAGGAGGCGGTCGCTTTTAGTTTATATAAATATAAAAGGCCCACGAAAATAAAGAGTGGGGGCACAGGTTATGTGAGGGATAGATTTGGGAGAGTTTGGTTTCGGTTTGGTGGGATTTGGTTGAAATTTGATTGCCCAATCAAAATATTTGTGAGAGTGTAGATTAGATTTGGTCCACTTTAGGAAAGTAGTTATATGGTGGTATAAAAATTAATTTAAATTAATAATGGTTGCTATTTAATAGCTAAAAATTAATTTAAAATGAACCTAATAGGTTAGGGCACCCTAACATAGGCTCTAGCATGCTTGGTGGACTAGTTTTGGGTCGATACGATTTATTGAACCGAAATAGACTTCGAAAGTCTAATAATTGGGTTTTGTGTGTCATTTGAAAATAAATAGCACATGAGAACTCAATTGAGTGGAACGCCATTGAGAGCGTGTGGTAGGCTTAAAATATGTCAAATTATATATTGAGTCAAAAAGTTTAGAACGAATTTGGGCCTCAAATTGGAATTGGAAAATATATTAGAATTACGACAATGGGCAAAAATGGCATTTTTGACCCAAAAGTTGTATACAAAAAATATAGTACAAGCGAACATGTTTTAGTGGGACATGATATACCAAAATGAAGGTGGACTCGTCTAAAACATGAATATGGAACTTGTTTCGAGAAATTGGCTAATGCTACACTTCAAAAATTAAAGCTACGGCAAAGTGCATATATATTCAAAATTGAAAATAAAGTATAGAAAAATAAATAAATTTTTTCCAAAAATCAGAAGTCTTTCAATCTATCCATCTTAAAAGAATTTTGTTCTCAAAACTAATGATTGATCGATAACAAACATTGATGAGGTGAACGGGGTTAATTTTCAACAGTGGCACGATTGACGGGTACGAATTACTCCACAAAATGACCATCAAGCAAAGAACTTAATTACAAGTTCCTTAACCACTATATCCTCGATCCCTTTTTTACTTTTGAATCTAAATTTCCTCAAATGTCTTGTCCTATATTTTTATTCAAGCCTCGAATCTAAAATCAAATAGTAATAATAATCTTTAACCATCATAATCATCGAAAATTGAATTCATCGGTATTCCTTAAAACTTTCAAAAAATTAATCACAAGTCCACTCTTACCAAATATCTTCAAATTTTAGTAATCAACAATCTTTCAAATTTTGAATCTTTAAATTCCATAGCCTTCAAATTTAAATTCAATATTTTCTCAAAATTTAAATCGATGATTCGTCCTTCAAGCTTAATTTTAACCATTCCACTAATTGTAAATCTCTTAAATCAATTCTATACAAAAATTTAAATTCAATATTCAAGTCACTGTTCTCTTTGAGTCAAATCTCTATCCATCAATTGTTCTTCTTCTTCTTTTTACATTAGCTCAATAACCATAGTTTTTTCTTCTACAAATTTTCGAAGTCAAAGCGCTAAAATCCCTCAATCTTATTTTATTTGATTGCCTTCTCAACCACTATCTAAGTGCTTAACAAAAATTTTCTTTCTACTTTGACTTTGAAAAAACCACTTCTGTCTACCTTAAAATCTATCAATCTTTCATAAATAAAAGATTATATCTTATAAAAACCTTCTAAAAGTTTAAATTAGATACAATTTTCTCTCTCTCAAGTTTGTAAATTTATAATACTTCTTCAATCATTTCAAACATTAATTTACCACCAATAAGTCACATTGTGCTTTGAGGACGTCTACCCACATTTGCTCACACAATCCCATCGAACACTTGCTACCATAAAATTTTATACCCTTGCCTACTAATTACAAAAAAAAATCAATACCACTATATACCTATGACATATGTCATACTTAACCCCCTCATATCTATCAAGCAACCAATTTTTTTTTAAAAAAGCAACCAATTACCTAAGAAATAACGATAAATTCTATAAAATAAGAAGGGACGAGAGGCAATAACACGAGAAGCAGAGGAAAATAGTTGATTGCAAATACAAGGTTCAAGGACGTTACAGAAATTCTAAGAGAATTTTCAAGACAGTTGTGGATTGAGAAATCTAAGAGTCTAATCCTATTCACAGGCCTGCTCGGTACAGTAACGTATCTGAAACGACCAACTCGACCTGCATGGGCTACCAAAAAATATCTAAAGCCCCATACCCAAAATACGTAGGATTAGGAATGTGTATACATGCCAGTTACGTATCAAGTGGACTTCAGCCCTACTCGAATACGTATAAGCTGTCTCAGTTTTTTTGTATCTATCCATCTAGTCAACTAACCTATACATATCTCAATCCACAGAATAACAATTATCCAGAATAAACAATATGTGTCATGGTCTGCATCCCAATAACATATATATTCGATTAGACCAAAAGAATAATACATGTCCATAAAATTAGACTAAATAGTAGAATATAAATAATGGATAAAATATGGAAGCATGATAAAACACATGAATCGAATATAGCAATACCTCCACATTTGGCGAACTATATCTGCATAAGCAACTACCCAGAGAGATCATCAGGTCCTCAGGGGACAAAGTAAGGTACAAAAAATATGCCAATGTAACAGTAAAGGAAATGCATGAACTGAAGGATAACTACTATAACCAGTCTAAGTGATATGCACATGAGAACACGTTCTGGATATCATGCTTCAGACCATTGAGGCTCATAAGCTCCTCAGCAAAAAAACACCCAAGGTACCATATCGTAGGACCAAGGGCAAACTAGAACAATAAACACCAGAACTCTGCTACAGAGACAACGACAAACTCGAATAAAACAACCAGTTCCAAGTATGAAAACTTGGCCAAACTAGAAAAATAGCCTGATATGATAGTCATGTTCTCCCTACCCGATGTCTAGATCTAACAAGTCGAGTCAAGTCCAGTATAGCAAGTCACAAGTGCAAGTATCAATCTAGTATCCTAACATGAAGTCTATAACCATGAATACTCATGTAGACTCTATATCATGAATCATGTTGTTGTTCTGTGGTCTATTATGTCAATAAACACGAACAAAATATACGCAATGCCTAGTGTCGAAACTCAATGACCAAAAGAAGTCATCGACACCCGAATACAATACAGTCGTAAAGTACCGACTAGTCCTACGTCCTCAATGATAATAAATTAAAAAATAAAATGCAACAAATAAAAGAAAGAACGATAAACTGTAACATTGACAAGGTACACTTGTCTGTAGTCCCCAAGGGTGCGTACTACGGTCCGACTCTAATACCCTTGGTCACACCGTCTCGTATTCTTAAAATAAATACACAAACTACCAATCAATGACATTTCGATGTCACACACACACTATTTACAACCACATTATATATAGCCTCGACTCAAAATTTTCTAACTAGACTAGTACCATACCATATATAGCTACATCTAATATACCTAGTATCAAGTCACCACGATAAACATAATATTTTTGTAAAATAAAAATATGATATTTAATTCTAGAATAGTTACTTAAAATATTTTAAAAACAATTTTAGACTAATACATTTTTAAGAAAAGCAAATGTCAAATAAATATATCAAACTAGTATCAACATGAAAAAAATAACATTTTTATAAAATAAAATATAGTATTTAATTCTGAAATATTATCTATTATTAATAATCATTATTCAACTATATTATATGTTAGAAAATTAGCCTCTAATTATCATGCCAAACTAGTATCACCGTAAACCAACTAGTCAACCCGATTGAACCCAAAAATAAATAAGTTTTAAATAATTATTAAATCTGAAATAAATCAATAGATAAGGAAAAACATGATATTTATGATAAAATACTCATAATAAATATTTTAGAGAAGTTCCATAGAGTTACAAGTCCAAAAGGAAGTGTAGATTCTACGTATTTCAATGTTCCGAAAACGACACGATGAAAACTGATTTTAATAAAATATAAAGACTCAACCAAATAACTCACAAGCATATTGGTAGATCAAGGTGTCAAGAGCTTTAAATATTTTAGAGTGTTCGAAGTGCTCCGCAAATCATCGAAAACTCATACGCAACAAAATTAGTTCAACCTAGACACATGTTCGTAAAACAGATACCACGGACAAACCTTGTGGAACAATGTAGACGACCAATTAGAGATCAAAGTAGACATGTAGGCCTAAAAATTAGTTTTGTTTTCACAACAAATAGATCAATAAAAGTAGATGAAACACAGCATCAAAGTGAACAAATCTGGGTTCAGAATTTTCATTACGGCTGGGAATAACCTTCATGTTCCGCCCTCAAATGACCAAATGACTAGATGAGACTCCTCTGGGGCATGATAGGGTTGAAGAAGGGTCACTTAGGTTCATCTTGGAGGTGGTGGCACGACAATAGGAGGTCGGGATGATGGATTTCTGTTCGGTGGGAACTTTTGTGTGCGCTTGAGAAACCAAAAGGAGGTACTCGATTTTTAATTTATATAAATATGAAAACCTCACAAAAATAAAGAGAGTGGGCACGGATTACGTGAGGGAGAGATTTGGGAGAGGTTGGTTTTGGTTTGGTGGGATTTGGTTGAGATTTGATTGCCCAATCAAAAGATTTGTGGGGGTGTAGATTAGATTTGGTCCATTTTTGAAAAGTATTATAGGGTGGTTTAAAAATGAATTTAAATTAATAATGATATCTTTTTAATAGTTAGAAATAAATCTAAAATGAACCAAATAGATTAGGCACTATAAAATAGGCTCTACCAAGCTTGATGGACTAGTTTGGGATCGATACAATTTATTGAACCGAAATAGGCTCTGAAAGTCTAATAATTGGGTCTTGTGTGTCATTTGAAAATAAAAAAACACATGGAAACTCAATTGAGTGGGACACCATTGGCATGTGTGTAGTAGTCTCTGTCACTACCACATTTCTAGTTTGAGGGTATTTTTGTCATTTTTGAATTATTTGAATTTAATATATTTTATTAGGAATTTTTAAATAATTTAATTGAATGATGTGATTTAAATACTAATATAATTATTGCCTTGTGATTATGGTTAGCCTAACCTAGATTTGGACCTAACCTAGATGGGTCATAACTAACTTAGTGAGCCACTTTGAGAATTAGATGGTTTGGTTAAGGGGTTAAGTCAAGTTCAGTTATGGTTAAGTGATTTGCAAGAGACTAGGAAAGAACCCCTTGTTCTAGGCCATCCATTTCCCTTGATTCATTCCTAGCCATAGGATGAAACCTAAAAACCCTAACCCTAACTATTATGACCAGCCAAGACCCCCCCTTGCCTATATAATGTCTCTATAGGGATTTGTGCCTCTTTCTTTATTAGTTCTTCATTTTCTTAAGGAATATGTAAGCCTTCATTAAATTTCTTCCTAGTTTAATCAATAGGACTCCTTTTTGATTGGGGTTTCTTCCATTATGATCTAATCAATGTTTTCTTGCTGATGGTGGAGTCAAATCTCAGATTTGCATCAATTTGGGGATTTTGGGTGACTTTGAAGAACTCCTTGGAAAAGACTTGTTGTGTTGAAGAACACCCATAGGTACATTCTATTCCACCAATTAAAATTAGGTTTAAATTGCATAGCCATCTAGCCCTAGGTGTCCTGGTCCTGTAGGTATAGGGTTTGCCAATTTTCGTGTCCTGTACGTGTCCGTATCGGACACGTATCAGTGGCATGCGCAGGTGTTCGACGAAATGCCACAAAGGGCATTTCGTTCGAGATTTCAAATTGTGTTTGAATGGAAATTCTTATTTTGATGTCGCTTACACGATTGTGATTGACTGAGGTGGTTTTGAGTTATGTCCGAGTCACATTGGACTCGCGGACACGGTCGCGCGCGCCTGGGCGCACTGTTATGCTACCCGCAGGGTCGTGCGACTCGTATAGGACACGTGGGCGCGTGCCATTGGATGTGGCGCTCGGGGCAGTGTCTGATACGACACTCCCCAAGCCTCGTGTCACTTGGTGGCGTGTCGGGTGCGTGCGGACACGTGCACAAGCCAACCGAGCTCGTGCAGTCTCGTGTGCGCGTGTGCGCGTGTGCAATGGTCTGGACACTTGTGTCTAGTGTGTGTGGACACGATACTAAGTGTATGACATGTACACATATTGATTATTCATTACCAACCTAATTTCTATTAGTTAGTTGTTGTTTTAATTGTCGAATGGGAATTTTCCCAAATTTTTGATACTGTCATGTATCAGTGATATGTTCCACTGTTTTCTTTTTCTGTTCGAATTTCATTAAATGATTTATAGCATGTATTATGTTATGTTTTAATTACTACACATTTCATATCATGTTTAGGACTGTAGGATGTTTAACCCAGATTTTGGCATGAGTTATGATTCCTTCAAGTATAACACTGTTAACATTTTCCTGAGATTACTTTGTTGAACTGATTTTGGTTTGTTTTAGGATTGGTATATATAGAGGTAAATATATACATAAATGTTTGTACAATGGTTACACGAATTGATTTCCTATTCCTTTTTCTAACTGTCGAATTGATTGAACCTATAAAATGCAAAGTACACACAACTATGGTTTTCCTCACTAACATTTTCCTGAGATTTCAATCTCAGGAAAGGTTTACTGAGCCGAGACCTACACTGTTACATGTAAATTCTTCACTGCTATAAACCTGAGGCATTGAAGTCATTCCCATTTTAGTTTTAGAATGAGTTTTAAGTGAATGAATACTGTTGTAAAAGAAAACTGAATTGGGATTCTTGCCTAATTGCATTTTCTGTCACCTTTTCTGAGAATATCACTGCATTTGAACCAAAAATCTGAGAATACTATTGTGAAACTGTTTTGGTTTCCTTTTCTCTTGCTAACTGAACTTGCAAACCTGAGTTTTAACCCTGTGAACAATGTGTAAACCTGAACTAATTTCCTTTCCTTTGTATTTGACTGATTTCTTTACACTATTAATTAGAGGCTGAATTGATCCCTGTGTTTTCATCAAACCTGAGATATGTAGGTTCAGAATTACATGTTATATTTTACTGAAATATGGTTACATGCATTTGACTGATACATGGTATTGGCATTGAGATGACGGTCATTGAATGTCACTAATCTTGTTTCACTACCCACTGTTAACTGAGAATTAACTCCTTCCTTTAAACCTGAGATTTGATTCTCTATTCACTGTCAAGCTATTTCAATAAATTACTGAATGAATGAATGATTCACTCATCATGAATTGACTTCCTTTTCCTTAACTACATGTAAATTCCTCACTGCTTAATTCCTGAGAATCCCATGTTGCACTGCCACACTGTTTATACACACACACACACACTCTGCCTACATTCCTTAATATGTTCCTGCATACATGTCCTGCCTTTATAAACACACACACACTGCATACACTCCTGCCACACTGTTTATACACACAAACACACACTGCATACATTCCTGCCACACTGTTTATACACCCACACATTCATGCATCCTATATATGTATATATATATATATATATATATATATATATATATATATATATATATATATATATATATATATATATATATATATATATATATATATATATATATATATATAATCTCTAATCTATGTATATGTGTGATTATATAAATATCAATATATGTGGGTAAATGGATATATTAGCCTATGTGTTGTGTGATAGCTCATGTGATAGGCACATGCCTATATGTATATAAGGATATACATATACATTTATATGTGATAGTGGTATAGGTATATATGTGGTATTGGCCTTTGGTGTGTCTATTAGACTAGTGGGGGCTTAGTTAGGCTATTCAGTCATAGTTAAGCCTAGTTAGACTTATTAAACCTAGTTTGACCATAGTTGACCTAGGTTCGACTTCTAGGGTTGACCAGAGTTGACCAAGAGTTGACTTGGGCCTAGAATGACCTAGATTCATGTAGAATGCATAATAGAGCTTCATTTTATCATTTTAGACTTGTTGTGACTTGTGCTGTTCTGATTAGGAGCCAGACACCACTCCTCGGACAGTATATTCACCTTGGACATTCAGATAGCAGGCGAGTACTGATATGTATGTATGCATGTATACAAGGTAAGTATGTATTTCTATAAACTGAGTTAACCTATAACCTTTTACACACATGCATTCATACACCCTTTGACATCATGTATCCCATGTCACATACACCTACCTATCACTAAATTTTGAACATTAACACATATCCTTTCACACATGCCAAACACACACATACTCACTTACTCTTTTACCTCTCTTTCTCTCTCTCTCTATATATATGTATGTGCCTATATATATAGCTTTTCTATATATCTATGTATATGAATATGTGAATGTGAATAATATATATACATTATATGACTAAGTTTGTGTGCCTTGTTAGCTTATGGTTTAGTTTTGTGCTTGGTTTAGCAAGTGACTTAGGCTATGAGTTAGTAGCTATCTTGGATACTTGATTTGCATATACTTAGTTTGTTTAGACCTAGAATAACTTGTTTGACCTAATTTAGACTTGTTAGACCTAGTTTGACCATAGTTGACCTAGGTTTGACTTTCAGGGTTGACCAAGTTGACCAAGAGTTGACTTTGGTCTAGATTGACCTAGAATCATGTAGAATGCATAGTAGAATTTTATATTGCCATTTTGGACTTGTTGTGACTTGTGCTGTTCTGATTAGGAGCCGGACACCTCTCCTCGGACAGTATATTTACTTTGGACATTCAGACACCAGGCGAGTACATTCTCTGATCATTTCATATCCTACATTAGGAGTATATTTCCTGCTTTAGATTACTTTACATGATGCTGACACGTTAGAAACACGGATTAGTACTATATGGATCTTGTTGGGCGATGTTATCCCCTTAGCGGATACATCGAGTATTTCGTGTTCGTGTACTTTATCGTGAACATCGTGTACTCCTTGTATTTGTGACATTCGTGTACGAAACGTGTGAAATCGTGTATAGTCATATATTCATATGACCTTCGTGTACAATAACATAACTTAGCCAGATCCTTGTATATTGATTGGGACGGGGGAGTAGAAGTGGTTATATATTCAATCCAGTAGATTACTCGTGTACAACCTCTGTAGATTACTCGTGTACAACATCGTGCTGTCTACATAACCATCTTGTGCTCTGAATCACTAGCACTGTTAGTTCTCTATATACTGTAGCTATTTATTTACAGTCTCTCTCTTTTTATCATGTTATTCCTTCAGTATCTTGTATCTTACTCTCTAGCATGATTATATATCTTGACCTGCTATGATTTGTTGAGATGTACTGTGCTCGCTCCTGTCCTGACTAGACCTGTTGAAATATTACAGAGGACGAGGCTGAGGCATTCTGCCCTACTTACTACGGTGCTACACTAGACGAGTGCCTGGACTTGGACCAGCAGCAGGATCCACTAGCAGTAGATGACACTCATTTAGACTAGGATTGTCTTTACTTACTTGGATTACTGTATTTGGATTTCAGAGTTTTGGAATATGTACTTATTTTATACACTTAGAATTCTGGATTTGTATCTCTGTGATGTTTCTTTCCTGGATATTATCATCTATTATCATTCTATCTTATTCCTGTTCTACCTTAGCTGTGATTGAGATATATTCTGTTATGTCACCCCCATTCGGAGAGTATAACTGTTATTACCTTAAACTGTTAGATGTTGTGACCTAGGACAGCGTTCTACCGCCGACACTGCGGCATAGGCTGGACGTACCCATGTCTCGTGCCCTTACTCTAGGATGCGGGTCGTGACAAGTACATTCTCTGATCATTTCATATCATGTTTAGGATTATATTTCCTGCTTTAGACTATCTTACTTGATCATGACACGTTGGAACACGGATTAGTACTATATGGATCCTTTCATGAGATGTTATCCCTCTCGGGAGCATCAGATACTTTTGACCAGTGTGTTTCACTTACATCACGTATCTTATGCTTCTATCATCATGAATCTTCGGGAATCAGCTAGTGACTCATGTACCCTCATGATCACCGAGCCTTCACAAATCAATTCATGAATCACCCTATACGGGTAGTAGTTTAGTCACGAATCTTAACGTAACTTGACTGGATCCTTGTGTATTGATTGGGGTACGGGGGAGTATGAATGGTCATGTGAATAAATATCCAAAGTAGTGTAGTCATGAATCACTCTTAGTGTAGTCATGAATCAGTCCTAAGCCATTCACATGTTCGTCTATACTCTAAATTACTAGCACTATCTCTCTTTTATATATCATAGATATTTACTTCTGTCTTTTTCTCTTACATTATGCTATTCTTCAGTTTTCTATATTTTATTCTCTAGCATGATTATACTTCCTTTCATATTATGACTTGTTGAGATGTATTGTGCTCGCTCCTGTCCTAACTGGATCTGTTGAAATATTACAGAGGATGAGGACGAGGCTGGCTGTCCCACTTATTATGGGGCTACCCTAGATGATAGTACAGACTTGGACCAGCTGCAGGAGCCCTTAGCTGTGGACGACACTCCTCTAGACTAGGATGTCTTTATTTATATTCATTCTGGATGATTGTATATATTGATACTTGGATTTGGGATATGTATTTATCTTAAACACTTAGACTCTCTGTTGTACTTGGGATTCCTTTCTTTTCAGCAGTGCTTATCTATCTATGATTCCATCTTATCTTCTGCCTTAGTTTGTGATTGAGTTTACTTTCTGCTATATCACCCCCATTCGGGGAGTATAAACTGTTTAGCTTTATATTGTTAGATGTTGTGACCTAGGGCAGCGTTCTACCGCTGATACTGCGGCGTAGGCAGGACGTACCCACGTCTCGTGCCCTTACTCTAGGGTGCGGGTCGTGACACGTCTTTAGTGGCGGCCCATGCAAGTCTAGATTAGAAGAGTAGTTGTATTCGAACTAGAATATCACTGCAGCCTACAGTAGAATTAGGAAATTTTTGAAAGTACTCAATTATATTATGATAAACTCTTTATCAGATTTCATATATCTAAAATTTTGCTTCTTATTGTCTTCCTTTGAATTTAAACTGTCCTCCTTTGATATTTCGACTCATTCTCAGCAATTGTCTCTTTTGATCTGTGTCTCCAGGATGGTCGAGACGCAATCGTATCGCCAGGGCCAGGAGGATGCCGAGGAGAGGTCTGCCACCTCTCACACTCAGCAGCCAGCCCCTGGTACCGCAGCCCCAGTCATGCCAGCAGGGGTAGGCGTTTCAGCAGTTTTTGGAGGAGCCCCACCAGCTGTGAGGCATGAGCCGAGTCCGGTGATTCTAGATGTGCTTCAGCAGCAGTAGCCAACTGCGAGGACAGTTGACGCCGTGCAACTGTTGGCTTTCTTCCGGCAGTACATGGAGGGTCAGCAGACCCAGCAGCAGAGGCACACGACAGAGCTCACTCGAGGCATTGAGCTAGTAGTGACCGCAGTGGAGAGATTTATAGCTCAGCCAGCGGCAGCCCCGCTGTCGTACCAGCCACGGGAGAAGGGCATCCAAGATTTCCAGAAGATGCACCCTAGAGACTTCCGGGGGACAGAGGGGATCTTGTATGCCGATGAGTAGATCGAGCATATGGAGGAGATTTTTAGGTTGGCTGAGATTCTGACGAGGCTCCAGATAGATACAGCGGCCAGCATGATGCAGGATCTGGCCCGTACATGGTACCAGACCGACCCGAGGGTTGACACAGCAGGACAGACTTGGACAGCATTCAAGAAGCTGTTCAAGGAGAAGTTCTTTCCAGACGCAGCGCTGGGAGCCCTCGAGACCCAGTTTGAGGCCCTAGTCCAGGGGAACCAGTCTGTGGAGGAGTACGCAGGAGAGTTCTGCCACCTGAGCAGATTTATGGAGGACTTATCGGAGACGACGAAGGCCCGGAGGTTCCGAAAGGGCTTGGTAAAGGAGGTCAAGTCCTACATTAAGAACGCCCGCAGCGCTACATTTGAGGAGATCCTGGTGGACGCACTAGCTGCAGAGGATGATCTTGAGCTTAGGCTCAAGAGGGGGCGAGACTCCCAGGGAGGCAGCAGCAGCGGAGGACCGGCCAAGAGGCCGCACTTTCAGCAGCACCACCAGCAGCAGAGGTTCCAGCCGCAGCAGTTTCAGCAACCTAGGCAGCAGCCAGTACAGTATCAGCAACAGAGGGTGCAGCAGCAGGCACCGAGGCAGCAGGCCACCCCCTGTACTTATTGAAAGAAGCCAGGGCACGGGTGGGATGAGTGCAGAAAGAGGTTGGGTAGATGCCTTCTTTGCGGAGCAGCGAACCATCAGATGAGGGACTGCGCTCAGTATACTGGCAGGATAGCATAGGGAGCAGGAGCAGGAGCCAAGGCTCCAGGGGGACCGCAGAAGGGACCGTTGCCGACTCAGCAGCAGCGATTTGTGCAGCACCAGCAGCAGGCCAGGGGAGGCCAGCAGGGGCGAGCTTTCGCCATTGCAGCTAAGGATACAGAGGCAATAGGAGAGCTGATCGCAGGTTCGGTTCTTCTCGACTTCAGACCAGCTTTTGCATTATTTGATTCCGGTGCTTCGGCATAGCTTCATATCTGTATCATTTGCGATTAGACACGGTATCATAGCTGAATCATTGCCTAGGACTTACAAGATCACGACGGGGGGTGGCATTATCCTCGTACGTGATATTTGTAAGGGACAGAGTGTTGTCTTGGGAGGCCGTGAGTTGGAGGTGAGCCTGCTCGTAATGCCATTGTCGAACTACGATATAGTACTCGACATAGATTGGTTGAGCAGGCACCACGCCAGCATTGATTGCAGAGGGGGTAGAGTTCTCTTCAGAGCGCCGGAGGATCCAGAGTTCGAGTACTCCAGACGTCAGGCGGAGCAGAGCAGCGAAGTTTTCTGTGGAGTCTCGGTTGAGGAGCAGACGATTCCACACCCCTTGATAGCAGAGTATATGGATGTTTTCCCAGAGGAGTTGTCGGGATTGCCACCAGACAGAGACATATAGTTCTCGATAGACTTGGTTCCAGGAGCGAAACCCATCTCTCAGCATGTATATCGAGTGAACAACAGTGAGCTGGTGCAGCTGAAGAAGCAAGTGGATGAGCTGCAGGACAAGGGCTTCATCCGCTCGAGTTCGTCACCATGGGGTGCACCAGTGTTGTTTGTGCCGAAAAAGGATGGGTCAGTACGGATGTGTATTGACTATAGGGCACTCAACAACCTCACGATCAAGAACAGATACCCACTGCCATGGATCGACGATCTTTTTGACCAGTTGAGCGGAGCTCGGATATTTTCCAAGATTGATCTGAGGTCGGGATATCACCAGGTGAAGGTGAAGAGGGAGAATATTCCTAAGACCGCTTTCAGGATGCGGTACAGGCAGTTTGAGTTTTTGGTTATGCTGTTTGGGCTAACCAATGCACCAGCAGTATTTATGAACCTAATGAACAAGGTGTTCCACCAGTACTTGGACAAGTTCGTGGTGGTGTTCATTGACGACATCTTGGTATATTCCAAGACTGAGGAGGAGCATCTGCGGATTGTGCTGGAGACTCTCAGGAGGAAGCAGCTTTATGGAAAACTCTCCAAATGTGAGTTTTTCTTGGACCAGGTGGACTTTTTGGGGCATGTGGTGACTGGAGATGGTATCTCAGTTGACCCCAAGAAGATTGTAGCAGTTGAGGCATGGGCAGCGCTGACTTCAGTTGCAGAGATCAGGAGTTTCCTGGGGCTGGCAGGATGTTATCGAAGATTTGTGCAGGATTTCTCCCGGGTTGCAGAACCGTTGACTCGGTTGACCCGGAAGGATGCTGAGTTCGTTTGGTCAGAGGAGTGTCAGACAGCTTTTGATGATTTGAAGAAGCGGCTTATGACAGCTCCGATTCTGACATTGCCTTCAGGATCAGGTGGATTCACTATTTATAGTGACACTTCAGGAAAGGGGCTGGGTTGTGTCTTACAGCAGCATGGGAAGGTGATTGCCTATGCTTCCAGGCAATTACGTCCCCATGAGAAGAACTACCCTACCTATGACCTGGAGCTGGCAGCGGTGATATTTGCTCTGAAGTTGTGGAAGCATTATCTGTTTGGGGAGAGGGTAGAGATCTTCACAGATCACAAAAGCTTAAAGTATGTGTTCACTCAGAAGGAGTTGAATATGAGACAGCACAGATGGCTAGAGTTGATGAAGGACTTTGACATCCTACTTCAGTATCACCCAGGGAAGGCCAACGTGGTTGCCGATGCCTTGAGTAGGTATCCGACAGCCATGTGTTTGACCATGGATCGGCATTTGCTTGCAGACTTGGAGAGCCTTGGGATTGAGATGATCGTGCCCGGAGTGCAGATGCAGATGTGGGGCATGCAGATTCAATCAGACTTGGTAGAGAGGATCAAGTTGGCACAGTTTGAGGACGTTGCTCTACGGTGTCTCCGAGAGCAGGTTCGAACAGGATTGTTGGAGGGCGAGTTTTCTCTCGCAGATGATGGTGCCTTGAGGCACGGTTCCAGATTATGTGTGCCCAGCGGAGATCTCAGGGAGCAGGTTATGCAGGAGGCCTACAGATCTCAGTACTCTATACACCCTGGTGCCAACAAGATGTACCGAGATCTGAGGGAGCATGTTTGGTGGTCCAGGATGAAGCGGGAGGTGGCTCGCTTCATAGCTAGGTGCTTGATCTGTCAGCAGGTCAAGGCGAAGAGGCAGAGGCCCGGTGGGTTATTGCAGCCGCTGCCCATTCCCGAGTGGAAATGAAAGCATATCACTATAGACTTCGTATCAGGATTGTCGCGTACACCAGGAGGGAAAGACGCAATTTGGGTCATCGTTGACAGGTTGACCAAATCGGCCCACTTCTTGCCATTCAAGGTGGGTACGTCTACAGAGAGGCTTGCGGAGATGTATATGCGGCAGATAGTCAGGATTCACGGAGTTCCGGTCAGCATCGTCTCAAATCAGGATAGTTGCTTTACTTTCTATTTCTGGAGGAGTCTACAGACTAGCTTGGGCACTCAGCTCAAGTTTAGTACCGCATACCAGCCCCAGACGGACGGACAGTCAGAGAGGACTATTCAGACACTTGAGGATATGCTGCGGACGTGCGTCTTGGACTTTGGAGGCTCCTGGGAGGATCATCTTCATTTGATGGAGTTTGCTTACAACAACAGTTTTTAGGCCAGCATCGAGATGTCACCTTTCGAGGCTCTGTACGGGCGTAGGTGTCGTACACCCTTATCTTGGGATGATGTTGGTGAGCGAGCTTTACTGGGACCAGAGATGGTTGTTGACGCAGCCGAGAAGGTGAAGCTCATCAGGGACAGACTTTGCGTGGCACAGGACAGACATCGGCACTGGGTCGATAGCCACCGGAGGCCCTTGGAGTTTGAGGTACAGATTAGAGTAGGATTAGATTTAGGTTTACTTGTTTTTGTTTTATTAATCATGTTTGTTTATTATAATGAATTGAGACCTTGCTTGTGATTAGGTCGGAGACCAGGTTTTCTTGAGGATATCTCCGACTCGTGGTACGATACGTTTTGGTGGAGGCGGAAAGCTTAGCCCGCGCTTCATCAGCCCTTTCGTTATCAGCGGGAGAGTCGGTGACGTGGCATACAGGCTAGACTTGCCGCCTGCACTTATGGGGGTCCATAATGTTTTCCATGTATCACAGTTGAGATGGTACGTGGCTGACCCTAGCCATTTGCTTGATCATTCGGAGATTGAGGTAGGTCCTTCTCTCAGCTATCCAGAGTAGCCAGTGGAGATTCTGGATCGACGGGAGAAGGTTCTGAGGAACCAGGTGATACCTTTGGTACGCGTCGTATGGAGGCATCATTCTCCAGGAGAGTCTACCTGGGAGCGAGAGGATGAGATGCACGAGCGATACCCATATCTTTTTGGACCGTGAGGTATACTTCCTATCCTTCACACCAGTTGCATTCGCCTTTCAATTTCGAGGATGAAATTCTTTTAAGGAGGGTAGATTTGTCACTACCACATTTCTAGTTTGAGGGTATTTTTGTCATTTTTGAATTATTTGAGTTTAATATATTTTATTAGGAATTTTTAAATAATCTAATTGAATGATGTGATTTAAATACTAATATAATTATTGCCTTGTGATTATGGTTAGCCTAACCTAGATTTGGACCTAACCTAGATGGGTCATAACTAACTTAGTGAGCCACTTTCAGAATTAGATGGTTTGGTTAAGGGGTTAAGTCAAGTTAAGTTATGGTTAAGTGATTTGCAAGAGACTAGGAAAGAACCCCTTGTTCTAGGCCATCCATTTTCCTTGATTCATTCCTAGCCATAGGATGAAACCTAAAAACCCTAACCCTTACTATTATGACCAGCCAAGATCCCCCTTGCCTATATAATGTCTCTATAGGGATTTGTGCCTCTTTCTTTATTAGTTCTTCATTTTCTTAAGGAATAGGTAAGCCTTCATTAAATTTCTTCCTAGTTTAATCAATAGGACTCCTTTTTGATTGGGATTTCTTCCATTATGATCTAATCAATGTTTTCTTACTGATGGTGGAGTCAAATCTCAGATTTGCATTAATTTGGGGATTTTGGGTGAATTTGAAGAACTCCTTGGAAGAGACTTGTTGTGTTGAAGAACACCCATAGGTACATTCTATTACACCCATTAAAATTAGGTTTAAATTGCATAGCCATCTAGCCCTAGGTGTCCTGGTCCTGTAGGTATAGGGTTTGCCAATTTTCGTGTCCTGTACGTGTCCGTATCGGACACGTATCAGTGGCATGCACAGGTGTTCGACGAAATGCCACAAAGGGCATTTCGTTTGAGATTTCAAATTGTGTTTGAATGGAAATTCTTATTTTGATGTCGCTTACACGATTGTGATTGACTGAGGTGGTTTTGAGTCGTGTCCGAGTCACATTGTACTCGCGGATACGGTCGTGCGCGTCTGGGCGCACTGTCCTGCTACCCGCAGGGTCGTGCGACTCGTATAGGACACGTGGGCGCGTGCCATTGGACGTGGCGCTCGGGGCAGTGTCTGACATGACACTCCCCAAGCCTCGTGTCACTTGGTGGCGTGTCGGGTGCGTGCGGACACGTGCACAGGCCAATCGAGCTCGTGCAGTCTCGTGTGCGCGTGTGCAATGGTCTGGACACTTGTGTCTAGTGTGTGTGGACACGATACTAAGTGTATGACATGTGCACACATTGATTATTCATTACCAACCTAATTTCTATTGGTTAGTTGTTGTTCTAATTGTCGAATGGGAATTTCCCTAAATTTCTGATATTGTCATATATCAGTGATATGTTCCACTGTTTTCTTTTCCTGTTCGAATTTCATTAAATGATTTATAGCATGTATTATGTTATGTTTTAATTACTACACATTTTATATCATGTTTAGGACTGTAGGATGTTTAACCCAGAGATTTTGGCATGAGTTATGATTCCTTCAAGTATAACACTGTTAACATTTTCCTGAGATTACTTTGTTGAACTGATTTTGGTTTGTTTTAGGATTGGTATATATAGAGGTAAATATATACATAAATGTTTGTACAATGGTTACACGAATTGATTTCCTATTCCTTTTTCTAACTGTCGAATTGATTGAACCTATAAAATGCAAAGTACACACAACTATGGTTTTTCTTACTAACATTTTCCTGAGATTTCAATCTCAGGAAAGGTTTACTGAGCTGAGACCTACATTGTTACATGTAAATTCTTCACTGCTATAAACCTGAGGCATTGAAGTCATTCCCATTTCAGTTTTTGAATGAGTTTTAAGTGAATGAATACTGTTGTAAAAGAAAACTGAATTGGGATTCTTGCCTAATTGTATTTCCTGTCACCTTTTCTGAGAATATCACTGCATTTGAACCAAAAATCTGAGAATACTATTGTGAAACTGTTTTGGTTTCCTTTCCTCTTGCTAACTGAACTTGTAAACCTGAGTTTTAACCCTGTGAACAATGTGTAAACCTGAACTAATTTCCTTTCCTTTGCATTTGACTGATTTCTTTACACTATTAATTAGAGGCTAAATTGATCCCTGTGTTTTCATCAAACCTGAGATATGTAGGTTCAGAATTACATGTTATATTTTGCTGAAATATGGTTACATGCTTTTGACTGATATATGGTATTGGCATTGAGATGACTGTCATTGAATGTCACTAATCTTGTTTCACTACCCACTGTTAACTGAGAATTAACTCCTTACTTTAAACCTGAGATTTGATTCTCTATTAACTGTCAAGCTATTTCAATAAATTACTGAATGAATGAATGATTCACTCATCATGAGCTGACGTCCTTTTCCTTAACTACATGTAAATTCTTCACTGCTTAATTCCTGAGAATCCCATGTTGCACTGCCACACTGTTTATACACACACACACACTGCCTACATTCCTTAATATGTTCCTACATACATGTCCTGCCTTTATAAACACACACACACTGCATACACTCCTGCCATACTGTTTATATACACACACACACTGCATACATTCCTGCCACACTGTTTATACACCCACACATTCATGCATTCTATATATGTGTATATATATATATATATATATATATATATATATATATATATATATATATAATCTCTAATCTATGTATATGTGTGATTATATAAATATCAATATATGTAGGTAAATGGATATATTAGCCTATGTATTGTGTGATAGCTCATGTGATAGGCACATGCCTATATGTATATAAGGATATACATATACATTTATATGTGATAGTGGTATAGGTATTGTAATGCCCCGCTCCGCATCGGTGCATTTCGATGAGTCGTTGACTCGAAGAGTTGCGTTGACCCGATAAGGTATCGATGCGAATCGATGCAAGTGTTGCGTTGGCCAAAGGTAAGCTTTGAGTCGGTTGGAATCTATGAATCGAATCGATGCAAAGGATAAGTCCCATTTGAGCAAGTGCTAACTTTGGTTGATCTAGTGTGCAGGCTATGCTTTTACGCTGGACGATAAGAGGTCGGCATTTTGCCTTATACAATGAAGTGTCCGCGAAACCAAATCGAGGCCCTGCAACGGATTGTGGCATGGGCACGATAGGCTAAATCAACCGAGTAGAGCAAAGGAATGGCTAAGTCCGGGAGTTAGCTATGCGATCGAGTTATGGAAGCGAGACGCTTCAACTCAGCGAAACGGCAAGGCGTATCGGCTTAAGGTGGGCGGGTTCTTGACTCTCTCTCCCTATTCCTTCACGTCTAATAAACTATGTTATGGTATGCGTAATATGTTATCAAGTTAGCGAGCGTGGCTCGGCGAGTATGTGTCTAAATATGTGTTGAACACTAAGGTAGAACATTGAACAATCAAACAATTGAAGCGATGTGCATCGAGTGCACGAGTCGCAGTAAGGCAATGATGGTAGAACATTGAAAGATGATAACGAGATGTGCATCATGTGCACGGCTCCGAGAACATTGAATTCTAGGCGTAGAACATTGATTATGATGCTAAGCGTGCCTTTGTGCACTTATGCTACGAAAAGACTAAGTAAATACGGAAGTAGGCTATGCGATTAACATTATGAACGGGACGCGTGATTATGAGTATGAGACGACTAAGCCGTTGGGCGTCGTGCATCAATATGGATGTGTTGGGGCATAACGCCGACGGAGCTCCCCATATGTTTATGGTGGATTATGTTTATGGCACGGGGAACCGTTTATGGCACGGGAAACCGTTTATGTGCGAGACTATGTTTATGGAATACGAGATCGGTTGGTATGCTATGGATTGTATGATATGGAACGTATTGCATGGTCAATGGACTCGGATGGCCCGTACACGGGTGCGGCTTCCCTCGAACGGTTACGCCGGGGCGCCGGGACCGTTCGACCTAGGAGGAAATTATGTGTGGTATTTATGGTACACAACATTCGGACGGATTACGACCGTCCAGTGCTGTGATAAGCTATGATATCCGTAAGTTTGGGATCCTTCGGATACTGGGCTAGCAACCCGTATCGAAGTGATTGTAGGCTTACACATATGAGATGCCAAGTCCATTACGGTGCGAAACACCGTAACCTTCATATAGATAGGGCCGGTGGGCTGAGATGAGAGCTTGGTGCAGGCACAGGGCCTGCCTCCCATTATGCATATGTTTACGTTTTTGATTGGTCGGTTAAGTGATTCGTATGTTTGCTTATGTTAAGTTCTAACCACTGCAGGCTAAGAAAAATGGGACGGGATGCGCACGATCACTATGTTTATGTTCCTATTATGCCTAACTGTATCTGCTGCAGGAACACGGAATATGGGACACATTTATGATAAGTTGTTATATACGAAGATTGCCATGAAACCGATCCTAAGGCTAAATAGAAAGATCACAAATTGATATGCATGCTCACTAAATAATTAAGTGTTTGGTTTGGGTGGAAGCAAAGTCTTGATCAGTGCGAAGCGAGGACGAAAGCACTAATCTCCCACTAGTTTATGTGCAGGTCAGGTTATGATCGGCTCGGGGCGGAGCTTGGCTTGGACGTGCCGAGGCATGGAGTCCTTGGCGTTCAAGAGGAGCTTCCGCCTATGCGTTCGGACTTGCGACATGGAGATGTTCAGCCGAAGACAACTTGGTGGCTATAAAGAGGCATGATGTATGGAACAGTGTAATCCTTTGTGAGCTAAGAGAGATCATGAGCGTTGTAGCCAATTGGCATTTTATGTTGGGCTATTCAGAGCCTTTATAACCTTCAATTCAATATGAATAAAAAGAGATTCTTGTGTTATACTTTGTTTCCTTCTGCTGCTTATGTTATCGATTTGAGATAGTTCTATGTGAACCTGTTATCTTGCGTTGCACGAGCGCAACTTCAGGCTCGTGTGGCATCACGCCCCAGCGAGGACGATGATTCGAGTGAAATCTAGCAAGGACGAGCGATTTCCCGGGTCGGGGCGTGACAGGTATATATGTGGTATTGGCCTTTGGTGTGTCTATTAGACTAGTGGGGGCTTAGTTAGGCTGTTCAGTCTTGGTTAAGCCTAGATAGACTTATTAAACCTAGTTTGACCATAGTTGACCTAGGTTCGACTTCTAGGGTTGACCAGAGTTGACCAAGAGTTGACTTGGGCCTAGAATGACCTAGATTCATGTAGAATGCATAGTAGAGCTTCATTTTATCATTTTAGACTTGTTGTGACTTGTGCTGTTCTGATTAGGAGCCAGATACCACCCCTCGGACAGTATATTCACCTTGGACATTCAGATAGCAGGCGAGTACATTCTCTGATCATTTCATATCATGTTTAGGATTATATTTCCTACTTTAGACTATCTTACTGGATGCTGACACGTTGGAACACGGATTAGTACTATATGGATCCCTTCATGAGATGTTATCCCTCTCGGGAGCATCAGATACTTTTGACCAGTGTGTTTCACTTACATCACGTATCTTATGCTTCTATCATCATGAATCTTCGGGAATCAGCTAGTGACTCATGTACCCTCATGATCACCGAGCCTTCACGAATCAATTCATGAATCACCCTATACGGATAGTAGTTTAGTCACGAATCTTAACGTAACTTGACTGGATCCTTGTGTATTGATTAGGGTACGGGGGAGTATAAATGGTCATGTGAATAAATATCCAAAGTAGTGTAGTCATGAATCACTCTTAGTGTAGTCATGAATCAGTCCTAAGCCATTCACATGTTCGTCTGTACTCTAAATCACTAGCACTATCTCTCTTTTATATATCATAGATATTTACTTCTGTCTCTTTCTCTTACATTATGCTATTCTTCAGTTTTCTGTATTTTATTCTCTAGCATGAATATACTTCCTTTCATGTTATGACTTGTTGAGATGTATTGTGCTCGCTCCTGTCCTGACTGGACCTGTTGAAATATTACAGAGGATGAGGACGAGGCTGGCTGTCCCACTTATTATGGAGCTACCCTAGATGATAGTACAGACTTGGACCAGCTGCAGGAGCCCTTAGCTGTGGACGACACTCCTCTAGACTAGGATGTCTTTATTTATATTCATTCTGGATGATTGTATATATTGATACTTAGATTTGGGATATGTATTTATCTTAGACACTTAGACTCTCTGTTGTACTTGGGATTCCTTTCTTTTCAGCAGTGCTTATCTATATATGATTCCATCTTATCTTCTGCCTTAGTTTGTGATTGAGTTTACTTTCTGCTATGTCACCCCCATTCGGGGAGTATAAACTGTTTAGCTTTATATTGTTAGATGTCGTGACCGAGGACAGCGTTCTATCGCCGACACTGCGGCGTAGGCTGGACGTACCCACGTCTCGTGCCCTTACTCTAGGGTGCGGGTCGTGACAGTCTTAAAATAGGTCAAAGTCATATATTGGGTCGAAATGTTTAGATTGGGTTTGGGCCTCAAATTTGAATTAGAAAATACATTAAAATTACGACGAAGGTCAAAAATGACCTTTTTTATCCGAAAGTTGTACCTATAAAATATAGTACACGGGAACATGTTTGAGTGAAACATGTATACCAAAATAAAGGTGGACTCATCTAGAACACGAATATGGAATTGTTTCAAGAAATTGGCTAATGGTACGCTTCAAAAATCAAAGCTACGACTAAGTGCATATATAGTCAAAAATAAAAATAAAATATAGTTTAATAAATAAAGTCATATAAAAAATCAAAAAGAAAAGTTCCCAAAAATCTGAGGGCTTTCACAGTTGATTGATGATACCTTAGCATTGTTCAGATGTTGTGCCACTAGGCACCCTTCGTGTACTTCGAGTTTATGAATAAGAAACGTTTTGTTGTCAGCCGTCTTCCTTTCATACAAAAAATGCAGCTTCTTCTACAATGCTTTTGCAGAGCTCTCTAGACACGTGGTGAAACATTGAATCATCCAACCATTAGCAATAAATTCAAAGGTCTTCTGATCCAGTCCTTTCTAATCTTCAACAACTTTTCCTGATGGCTTTACGGTGTCATCCTCCAACTGACCATGTAAGTCCTTGTACCAGAGTAGATTCTCCATTCTTTGCTTCCAACTCGTCCAGTTCTCCCTTGTGAGGGTGATCATAAGAGAGTTCATCTACTTCGTAAACATGGTTGTCAGAACCCGAAAAGCTCTAATATCGGATGTTTTTGTATCAGACAAGAACGAAGAAACCTTGCTCTGATACCAGATGTTGAAAATCAATCACGTCTACAAGTGCTCTGATACCGTGTCTGAGATGTTGTCGTAGTGAAAACTTAGGCCAACCTACCAAAAATAACCAACCCCTATCTAACGAACACCAAGTATAGATAAAGACAAGTATATGACGGTGACTATGTCACCTAGAAAAATTTCAATCTATATAACTCAGATGAAATTAAAAGATTGACAAAAATCAATGTGGAATCCTTTGTCCTAATAGGTTCAACTCCTTCACCACACTAAAAAAGAAACGACAGAGATCACAATGAAATCACTCTCTGTATCAATCTCGATAAGTTGACGATTCCTTGATCATATATTCTTCCTTATGTCTTGTATGACGAAGCCCTAAGAGTAAAATGCATACTTTCTCTTAGATCTCCTGTGGACGCACCCCGAATCTCAACTTTGTCCTATGCTTTGTTCCTCCACCCTCATCCAATATATATATATATATATATATATATATATATATATATATATATATATATATATATATATTATTCTAGGTCATAATATTATTTTCTAAATAGGAAAGTCTAAGATAAGAATCCTATTACACATAAAATAGCACATCAACATCCTGTTTTAGATTATAATAGAATTTTCTAAATAGGAAACCCCAAAATAAAAAAAACTTGTTACATCTAAAATAGTCCAGCACGACGTCCAAATCTAATCAAATAAATATTTAATTAGATTTGGACTCCACAAATATGTAGTTACCAAATTCAGACTGGACTCCAACAAATATATCAGATTTTTTGTTATAAAGTTTTTGAAAACTTTGCCTTGGCCAACCAGATTTTCGTTAGCTTACTTGTCGGATTCTGGCAAAATTTCGTTATATTCGGGCTGACTAGTTTTGGAGTTGTGCTCCATCCATGACTCCAAACTGTTTCTCCCTTAATCAGGTTGGATACCCAACAATTGTAACCGTGGTAAACAACTTACGGTAACAATATGTTGGATCTCTTGTCTCTCTTTTTTCCATCACAGATACTTATTGGTCCATTTGCAATTTTTTTATTCATTTTTCTTACAGTGATTTGATTCTTTATGTACATATTTATTCATGAGGACTGAGAATAACTTTTTCTGTTTGGCTAATTTTTTCTTGATAATAGTAAAAAAAAAAGAACAAAAACACGAAAAAATTTAAAACCCGACAATTTTTCTAGAGTTGTCATTATATTTGCTCTGTATCTTTTTATGGAATTTTTTAAACATGTGCCCTAATCTTTCATAGTAATACATTAGTAAATGTGCATTTTGTTGCTACTGCTTTGCTTTTGAGCAAAAGGGCACGCCGCCGCCGTCCGGCCCGGCTTGGTTCGGTTCGGCGCACGTAACGGGTGCGGGTACGTGCCCACATCTGCGGGCGTCGAATGCCGATTCGATTTTCTCTTCGGGTTCGGGCCGAGACCCTAAAATTTTTTTTTGCGCCTTTCTAAAACTTCTGACCGTTACAAACTTTTTAAATTTCGTAACGTTCACTATTCAAATTACGTCCAGGTTCAATGAACCATGTGCTGAAAAACGTTTTGTAACGTTCGTTTTAATTGGCTCATTAATCTGCCATTATTTTCCTATGTTGGAAAATGCCTATATATACCATGTCCCATTCCTTCATCCACTACACAGAAAATTATTCTTCTCTGAAATTCTCGTCTTCCCAAAATCGCTGCTATTCTTTGTTGTTGCTCTGGACGGAGCTAAGTCGGGGTCATTCTCTCGACGTCGTGTGCGGCAACAAGATTCCGGTGGAGCGGGAATTTTACCACTAGTGGCGTTCGGATTCAGTCTGCACATAGACCCGAATTAACTCTTAGGGCAGTGCTACGTGCGCGACTTTCCCGGAGGTCGGTAACTTTTAATTTAGTTTATTTTGTTGCAGATTTTAATCCAAAGTTTTGAAGAAAATTTCAACAGTCTAAGAGTTATTCCTTTATTTTTCTTCGTCTTAAAACTGTACACATTGCTACTGTCCTACTGCTTGCAATACATTAACAATTACCTAACAATCTTCTTCTTCTGTTAACTTTCTTTAAGCTTTTGTTAACAAGACTTTTAAAACAATTTGCAAGCTTCTGTTGCTTTGTTACATTTGAAGTAAATGGCAGTTAAACTTCTGTTGCTGCCTTCTTAAATATTTTCATTTGCTTTACGCATACTTGCTGCCTTCTTAAATATTTGTAACAAATCTATTAAAATATATTTGCTTTGCTTAAATATAGTTGCAGTCCTATTGAAAGCCTCTATTACCAATATATTTTTCACTTGCTTTACACATACTTGCCTTACACATAGTTGAAAGCCTCCATTACCAATATATATATTATGTTCACAATATATGTAGACAAGCTTCTGTTACCAAGTTGTGATTTTACATAGTGATAAATACCATTTATAATTATTGATATTCATTGATATAAAAACCTTGTCCAAGGACTATAAAATATTGTTAACAACTTGTGATTGTATAAATTGACTCTTTCCATAAACAACATTGTACTACTATATTTTTTGTCAATCCTAGTTTCTCTTTACTCAATATTTTTGTTTTAGCCAAAACAAACAATTAATTGATTTAGTAAAATTCCTTTAATTTTAAAGTTCTAAAGTAGAGATTTGTCTGGGAATAAGCCGAAAGGGGCCTTCTGTCAAAAAGGCGTAATTCGTCTAAGCGACCGGTACTTAAGTGTTCCTAGTGAATCACCGCTTGTTGGGATTCGGCCCCTACAGCTAACCCAACCTTATCAAAACTTGAAAAACTAAAATTTTAAAGGTAGATTACTAAAATCATTTTAATTGTTAATCTTAGCTTAAAGCCATCTTACTGAGTAAATATTATTTTTACAGACCTTTAGAAAATATGACTATCAAGGAAGAGACCTACTCTGTAAAGCCCGCTAAGTTCAATGGCACCTACTTCAAGAGGTGGCAGAGGCAGATAAAATTTTGGCTTACCACTTTAGGTCTGATTTCAGCCATTAATGGGTCCACACCCATCTCAAATGATTCTGATGAGACTAAGTCTGACGTAGGGGTATCCAAATCATCTTCCTCCTCTAAGCTTAAGACCCCTAAGAAAATAGACTACCATTACTTCTACAGAATCTTAAGCGCTATGTCTGATTCACTCTACGACATATTTTTTGAATATAAAAGTGCTAAAGAACTCTGGAATGCTTTAGAAGATGAATATGGTTGTGATGATGCTGGAATTGATAGATTTAATTCCTTCACATTCAGCCGATATGTCATGGTAGATAACAAACCCATCAATGACCAAATCCATGAGTTCCAAGAACACCTTAGGCATGTTCAAGCCAAGGGAACCTTCTTTTCTACTGAGCACAAAAATGAATACTTGATAGACAAACTCCCTCATTTATGGTCTAATGTGGCAAAGGATCTCCTTCGTCTACAATGATCTATTACATACCCTCAAGCTCGAAATAGACTTAGAACAGAAGAAGAATATAGGTCAAAGGCCAAAGCTAGGTCTAATGCCACAACTAGGTTAAACCTTATAGAAAGCCAAGGCAAACCCAAGGCTTACAATTATCTCAAACCCAAGAAAAACTCCTCAAAAAGAAGCAGAGTTTTCAACCAAATCACCACAACCCTCATTTCCAAAATCCTCATCATCAAAACCCTCAACACCATCAACCTCATAAACCTAGAAACTTTGGTCAGACTCAGGATCAAAGAAGATTTTGTTTTGTGTGTGGTAGAACCAATCATACGGCCATCAACTGCTTCCAAAAAAGAAAGAACCTATCTAGACCTCCTTCAAAGAAAAAGACAAGCCAGAGGCTAACATGATTCTGAATGGGTCTTCCAGCTCCTTCAGGTCTGTAAGCTATCAACCTGTAGTAAACCTTTCTTTCCATTCTGATGATTGGTGGTTGGATTTTGGAGCTAATGTTCACGTTTCATTTGATCGCTCCTGCTTTTCAACCTATCAGGAATCAAGTGGAGGAGGCATGACTCTAGGAGATGGTTCTACGGCACAGATGGTAGGAAGAGGAAGAATAGATCTGAAGATGACATCAGGTAAAATTCTACCTCTCCATGATGTGCTTCATGTGCCGTTTGTTAGAAGAAATCTTGTTAGTGGATCCCTCCTTATAGTCTCAGGATACAAAATTGTAATGGAGGCCAATAAAGTAGTTTTCTCTAAGAATAATCTGTTTATGGGTAAAAGATTTGTAAAAGATGGACTCTTTATTTTAAGTACTATGAATAAAAGTTCAAATCCTTCTTTTATTGCAAATGTTGAATCCTCAAATGTTTGGCATGGTAGACTAGATCATGTGAACTTAGGATCTATTAAAAGAATGATGAACTTAGATCTTATTCCTAAGACTCCTATAGATGATGAACACAAATGTGAGATTTGTGTTCAAGCCAAATACACTAGATTGCCTTTTAAATCTGTCTATAGGGATTCTGAACTCCTAGAACTTATCCATAGTGATGTTTGTGATTCCAATAAGGTTTTGATCCGAGGCTGTAGGAAATACTTTGTTACTTTTATAAATGACCATTCAAAGTATTGTTACACCTACCTCCTTAAGACCAAAGATGAAGTTCTAGACAGATTCAAGGTCTATAAATCCGAAGCTAAGAACTAGCTAGATAGAAAGATTAAGATCCTTAGATCAGATCGTGGTGAAGAGTACACCTCAAATGATATGACTAACTTCTGTAAAGATGTCATCCTCATTTTCCATATTTCTCGTATTTCATATTTATACTCGTATCTGGATTTTGGCATATATTTTATTTTTCTCAACTGGTAGAATTTCGGTATTTCTCGTATTTTGGATTTTGTCATGGCTCGGTTTTAATTGGTTTGAGTGGGTTTGGTTTGGTTTAATGTGTATTGGAACACCTTAGCCTATGCTCCACCTTCATTCCACCACATCCCACCCTCTTTATAATCCCCACCTAACACTCTCTCTCTTCATTACCTCCTCCATTAATTTTTCTTCTTCTTCTTCTTCCTCCACACAACTCTCCACACCCATAGGCAAGTGCACCTTGCCATCACATAAGAACCCTATTTTATTTGTCCATTTGCTAGTTTAGGACATGGTGATCAACATTAGAACTTAACATTTTGTGATTTGGAGTCTCCGTTGTTCTAGATCTAAGTTTTTCCTATTTTCGGTTTTACATGGTTTTGATCTATTTTAGTTTGATTTTTATGGGTTTTGATGTTTCTATGTGGAAGAGGATTCAATTTCACCTAAGTTAGAACTTTGGAAATCCGGATTTGGAGTTCGGATGGCCAAGTTGTGATGTTTTGAAGCTTGGATTCAACCATAGAGTTCTTGCTGTTTGGAGAAGACAGTGAGCAGTGTGCAGAGCTTCTTAGCTTACGCCACTGAGCTGCGCACGCTCTTTAGCGCTACGTACGCAGACTTGGGTACGCTTCCTGTTGGAAGCGTGTCTCTGGGGTACGCTTCCTGTTGGAAGAGTGTCCCTTGCGTACGCAGACTTGAGTGTGCCTTGGTACGCAGACTTGAGTGTGCCTTGGTACACAGACTTGAGCAAGCCCTGGTACGCAGACTTGAGCGTACGCATGACCTGAGCGTACATTTTTCCCCTGTGTGCGTGCTTTTGTGCGTACGCAGCTCTCCTGCGTGCGTGACTTTTCGTGTACGCAGCTCTCCTGCGTGCGTGACTTTTTGTGTACGCAGCTCTCTTGCGTGCATGACTTTTTGCGTACGCAGCTCTCCTGCATGCGTGACTTTTTGCGTACGCAGCTCTCTTGCATGCGTGACTTTTTGCGTACGCAGCTCTCTTACGTGCGTGACTTTTCGCGTACGCAGCTCTCTTGCGTGCGTGACTTTTCGCGTACGCAGCTCTATTGCGTGCGTGACTTTTCGCGTACGCAGCCCTCTTGCGTGCGTGACTTTTTGCGTACGCAGCTCTCTTGCGTGCGTGCTTTAGCTCTCCTGCGTGCGTGCTTTTGTGCTTACGCTGTGCGTGTCCTTGTGCGTACGCTGCACCCTGAACCCCTTGCTTAACCTATTGGCTCTTGGAGTTTTGGTTTTATTTCTCTATTTGGTTTCTCTTTTGTGGATTGGGTTTTCCTGAGATCTGTTCAACACAGCACGACTATCTTGACCCGACACGGCCTAACACGGTTTTCAAGTAATTGTTTATGACTAGTACGGTTTTCGGGATTTTCTGTGAATTATGATCCTGCTATTCTCTGATCTCCTTGCTAGTGACCCGGTGGGTGCACACCTAACTTGTAATTTGTAATTAATCCTTGTGACTTGATAACTTGATAGTGGCCCGTGGCGGCGCACTCTTGACTTGACTTGACTTGACTTGTAACTTGTAACTTGTAACATGACTTGATCACTTAATGCTGTTGCGACGGCTAACACGACTTGACAAGAATAAATGGCCTGAACACCATAGGTGAATGTGTTTGTACAAATGAACCTGTCTTGTCTTGCATCATGTCTAGGGCATGAATCCCTGGTTTTCCACGGTCAGGGATTCATACTGAATATGGCTAGGATTAATGACTAGATTGATCAAATAGTTCATGGAGAATTTCCCAGTTACCCGTTGCCTCTTTGGTCCCGGCCTTATATATATATACTTGGGATTTGTTGCTATCCGTCGAGATGAGCGCACTTCCAGCCCGCCGTCGAGTGTGGTACCTTAGGACACATGTATCTTACTACAGTGTGTCTGCTATATCCTGCTATCTTTTCCTTTTCTTGCTGGGATCACTCAGGTAGTAACAAACAGGTAACCGGACTTGGAATTCTCATTGCATCTTGTTAGTAATTAGGTTTGTGATAACCCTAGTTAGTTAAAGTAGTAAGCCGTAGTATTTGCTTGGCCGTGATTGATTGAGTGAAGTATAACCTGTCTAGTCTTGTCTTGATTTCTGCACAAGAATTGCATGACCAGATTTCTTATATTTACCTTGCCGATAAATGGTGGGAGAAACCAAGTTCTGTTCAGACGAAGGGTTACAACCTCGGTCCTTGTTTGGTTTACGGGTTGTAACCTGGTTATCTGAATAGCCCCATGGTTATTTCATCGTATATCATCCTGTCATGCTTTTCCATATGTTCTGTCTTTTATCGATTCTGTACAAGATTATCTTTTATATTCACCAATCATGCTTTTTTTTTAAATTACTGTATCTTATTATGTAATTATATTATTATGCTAATTTGCTGGTTTTGGGTTCCTAAGTGAAGTCTCCTTTGTGGCACTTGCTCTTTCTGGGGTCTGACCCAGCTGGTTTTGTATGGCCAGATACCGGAGCAGCAGCAAAGGATCTACCTACTTTCCAGCCAGATGGTGACCACTAGAGAGAATCCTGGCAACGAGTGAGTTTCTTTTGTTCTTCCACTCTATTGTACATTATTCTTTTAAGGCATTTAGCCGACGAGCACCTGTTAGCTCGATGCACTTTACTTTCTGTCTGCCTACGGGCTGTAAACATGATTGGCAACTCAAGGTTGATCATGTATGACTTAACTCTTGCTAGTCCTTATATTTTGTACGACTAGCTTCATGATCATCTGGATATGTAATGTTTGGGACGCCTTATAATTGTATATTTGGTGATATGATATCTTATGACTATTATTAGTTGGTTGAGATTGAGACAATAGGATAATATATGACCTTAAGAGACTGATGGCTTGTAGATAAACCCTCATATTTTTAGACAGCCGTGACCGTATAGTGAGATGGATTCCATTTTATTATACGTAGCTGGCTGTGTCTGCCCCCGCTCTCCAGTATTCTGGTTCTGGGGCGTGACACGGTTTAAGTGGTGGCCCATGCATGTCTTGTCAATCAAGAAATGTGAGGGTTTACCGGATAGATGTCTCAATCTGTACTCGCCTTTGATCTCCACTCGTATCTTCTTATCTCCTTGGATCCCTGACTTGATAACATGCTTGTATTATTGATCTATCCTGGTCCTTCCTTAATATTCCTGACGTCATTGCTTCAGTGGCATCATTCCTGTTGATCAGCCAGAAGAAGTTCGGCCGGCAGACCAGTAACAGCAAGAAGATCAAGATCAGTCTTCAGCACCAGCCCCGGCAGCCAGGGCTTTGGCTATTGGAGCTCCGAGACGAGCGGCCTCAGTGACGTCGGTTCAACACTCAACCCCGACGTACTCTCAGCAGAAACAGAAGCAAGCGCAATCTTCCGTCGTGGGCTGTTCTTATTGTGGGAAGCCGGGACACGTAGTAGCGGAGTGTCGCAAGGCGTTGGGATTGTGTTTATTGTGTTGAGCACCGGACCATAGGGTGGAGTCCTGCCCATTCAGAGTTGATTCAGCATCGACAGTATCTAGTCCCTCGGTTAGGGGACCAGCACCAGCACCCGTACCAGCTCCAGTTCACCAGCAACAGCAGTTCCCGTTCCCGAGGCCCTTATCGACTCAGGCCCAGACTTTCCAGCAACAGAGGCCACAACAGTTCGCCCTGGCCCAGGCCCAGATCCAGAATCGGCAGAGAGGTATCTGTGTCCTATTGTCTTGCTTTCCACCGTCGTTATGCGGGACACATGTCATATTTCATGTATCCTAATTACAACAGTATATTCCAGACCCGAGCCATGTCCTAGATCATTTGAAAACGGTTATTGGTACCAATCTTTTCGTATGAGGAAAGGCCCGTATCCCTGTTTGACCAAGGGGAGAGACCTCAAGCGCAAGACTATCAGTTTAGTTCATGTTGCTTGAGTTCATCACTCCTTGGGAGAGTCAAACGTGGGAGTGTGAGGATGACATCCGATCACGATATCCCTACCTGTTTGACTTGTGAGGTATAATGTCTTTCTTATGCCTTACGTTTTTCCTTCCTTGCTTGCATTGTATGATTGTATGATTGAACTGCTTAGTGTATCTTGCCTGTGCTTAGTGTAGCTTGTCGTGACAATCTCTAGCTCCTTGATTAAATTCTGAGGACGGAATTCTTTTAAGGTGGGTAGAGTTGTCACCCTCATTTCCCGTATTTCCCGTATTTCGTATTTATACTCGTATATGGATTTTGGCATATATTTTATTTTTCTCAACTGGTGGAATTTCGGTATTTCTCATATTTTGGGTTTTGTCATGGCTCGGTTTTAATTGGTTTGAGTTGGTTTGGTTTGGTTTAATGTGTATTGGAACACCTTAGCCTATGCTCCACCTTCATTCCACCACATCCTACCCTCTTTATAATCCCCACCTAACACTCTCTCTCTTCATTACCTCCTCCATTAATTTTTCTTCTTCTTCTTCTTCCTCCACACAACTCTCCACACCCATAGGCAAGTGCACCTTGCCATCACATAAGAACCCTATTTTATTTGTCTATTTGCTAGTTTAGGACATGGTGATCAACATTAGAACTTGACATTTTATGATTTGGAGTCTCCGTTGTTCTAGATATAAGTTTTCCCTATTTTCGGTTTTACATGGTTTTGATCTATTTTAGTTTGATTTTTATGGGTTTTGATGTTTCTATGTGGAAGAGGATTCAATTTCACCCAAGTTAGAACTTTGGAAATCCGGATTTGGAGTTCGGATGGCCAAGTTGTGATGTTTTGAAGTATGGATTCAACCATGGAGTTCTTGCTGTTTGGAGAAGACAGTGAGCAGTGTGCAGAGCTTCTTAGCTTACGCCACTGAGCTGCGCACGCTCTTTAGCGCTGCGTACACAGACTTGGGTACACTTCCTGTTGGAAGAGTGTCTCTGGGGTACGCTTCCTGTTGGAAGAGTGTCCCTTGCGTACGCAGACTTGAGTCTGCCTTGGTACGCAGACTTGAGCGAGCCCTGGTACGCAGACTTGAGCGTACGCATGACCTGAGCGTACGTTTTCCCCCTGCGTGCGTGCTTTTGTGCGTACGCAGCTCTCCTGCGTGCGTGACGTTTTGCGTACGCAGCTCTCCTGCGTGCGTGACTTTTCGCGTACGTAGCTCTCTTGGGTGCGTGACTTTTCGCGTACGCAGCTCTCCTGCGTGCGTGACTTTTCGCGTACGCAGCTCTCTTGCATGCGTGACTTTTTGCGTACGCAGCTCTCTTGCGTGCGTGACTTTTCGCGTACGCAGCTCTCTTGCGTGCGTGACTTTTCGCGTACGCAGCTCTCTTGCGTGCGTAACTTTTCGCGTACGCAGCTTTCCTGCGTGCGTACTTTAGCTCTCCTACGTGCGTACTTTTATGCGTACTCTGTGCGTGCCCTTGTGCGTACGCTGCACCCTGAACCCCTTGCTTAACCTATTGGCTCTTGGAGTATTGGTTTTATTTCTCAATTTGGTTTCTCTTTTGTGGATTGGGTTTTCCTGAGATCTGTTCAACACAGCACGACTATCTTGACCCGACACGGCCTAACACGCTTTTCAAGTAATTGTTTATGACTAGTACGGTTTTCGAGATTTTCTGTGAATTATGATCCTACTATTCTCTGATCGCCTTGCTAGTGACCCGGTGGGTGCACACCTAACTTGTAATTTGTAATTAATCCTTGTGACTTGATAACTTGATAGTGGCCGGTGGCGGCGCACTCTTGACTTGACTTGACTTGTAACTTGTAACTTGTAACATGACTTGATCACTTAATGCTGTTGCGACGGCTAACACGACTTGACAAGAATAAATGGCCTGGACACCGTGGGTGAATGTGTTTGTACAAATGAACCTGTCTTGTCTTGCATCATGTCTAGGACATGAATCCCTGGTTTTCCACGGTCAGGGATTCATACTGAATATGGCTAGGATTAATGACTAGATTGATCAAATAGTTCATGAAGAATTTTTCAGTTACCCGTTGCCCCTTTGGTCCCGGCCTTATATATATATATACTTGGAATTTGTTGCTATCCGTCGAGATGAGCGCACTTCCAGCCCGCCGTCGAGTGTGGTACCTTAGGACACATGTATCTTACTACAGTGTGTCTGCTATATCCTGCTATCTTTTCCTTTTCTTGCTGGGATCACTCAAGTAGTAACAAACAGGTAACCGGACTTAGAATTCTCATTGCATCTTGTTAGTAATTAGGTTTGTGATAACCCTTGTTAGTTAAAGTAGTAAGCCGTAGTATTTGCTTGGCCGTGATTGATTGAGTGAAGTATAACCTGTCTAGTCTTGTCTTGATTCCTGCACAAGAATTGCATGACCAGATTTCTTATATTTACCTTGCCGATAAATGGTGGGAGAAACCAACTTCTGTTCAGACGAAGGGTTACAACCTCGGTCCTTGTTTGGTTTACGGGTTGTAACCTGGTTAACTGAATTGCCCCATGGTTATCTCATCGTATATCATCCTGTCATGCTTTTCCATATGTTCTGTCTTTTATCGATTCTGTACAAGATTGTCTTTTATATTCACCTATCATGCTTTTTCTTAAATTACTGTCTCTTATTATGTAATTATATTATTGTGCTAATTTGCTGGTTTTGGGTTCCTAAGTGAAGCCTCCTTTATGGCACTTGCTCTTTCTGGGGTCTGACCCAGCTGGTTTTGTATGGCCAGATACCGGAGCAGCAGCAAAGGATCTACCTGCTTTCCAGCCAGATGGTGACCACTAGAGGGAATCCTGGCAACGAGTGGGTTTCTTTTGTTCTCCCACTCTATTGTACATTATTCTTTTGAGGCATTTAGCCGACGAGCACCTGTTAGCTCGATGCACTTTACTTTCTGTCTGCCTACGGGTTGTAAACATGATTGGCAACTCGAGGTTGATCATGTATGACTTAACTCTTGCTAGTCCTTACATTTTGTACGACTAGCTTCATGATCATCTGGATATGTAAAGTTTGGGACGCCTTACAATTGTATATTTGGTGATCTGATATCTTGTGACTATTATTAGTTGGTTGAGATTGAGACAATAGGATAATATATGACCTTAAGAGACTGATGGCTTGTAGATAAACCCTCATATTTCTAGACAGCCGTGACCGTATAGTGAGATGGATTCCATTTTATTATACGTAGCTGGTTGTGTCCGCCCCCGCTCTCCAGTATTCTGGTTCTGGGGCGTGACAAAAGAACATGGAAATATTCATGAGGTAACTGCTCCTTATTCACCACAGTCCAACAGAGTTGCTGAAAGAAAGAATCGTACTCTGTTAGACATGGTCAATGCCATGCTTCTCAGCTCAGGTGCTCCTGATAATCTTTAGGGAGAAGCCTTATTGTCAGCCTGTTATATTCTTAATAGGATACCCAGTAAGACTAATGATAAGACACCATATTGTAGAAGCATAAAAATTTCAGCAATCTTGACAACTATGTGCCTAAACCAGGGAGTAATATGCGCCCAAGCCAGGGAGACATATTCGCCCAAGCCAGGACAGCCCACATGTGCCTAAGTCACCAGAGCAAGCTATGCGCCCATGTTGATGGCATACATCCCCTATGTGCCCACTCTGGACTCCTCCAGAAGGGACGCATAGCCCTGTTACAGGTTATGCGCCCAAGTCAGGACAGCCTCCGACTCGGTCAAACCCACGATCAATCGTGCACCAAAGCATACGGCTACATCAGTCTCCACGAGCAATCATGCACCGAAGCATGCGGCCACGTCAACCCCATGATAAACCCACGTTCACACAGTCTGCATGCGCCTACACTCTATGCGCCCAAAGCAGGACTATGCATCCATATGAAAATTAGTATATTTTCTCATATGGGCGCATAACATCATTCCAACACGAAAATGACTATAAAAAGGGGTCTCATACCTCTTCAAAAGAAAGAACGAAGAGCATTTCAAGAGCCAAATTGCTGTCCTTCTTGCCAGTGAGCTGAGAGTTAGCAATTTTCTTAGGTTTTCTCTCACTTTTGTAATCGAAGTATCAACGGAGTTGTCACCCCCAGTTTTCATAAACAGGGGTATTTTGGTCATTTTCTACTTTAGAATTATTTTGGAATTATTTATTTATTTATGATATTATTTTGGGGTTATTTGAGTCGGGTTCGAATTTCAACTCAATCCAACTTGTATCGGGGACCCGGGGTAGTTTTGACTCTAGTGGGACCCACTCATTAGTTAGACATGGCCCACATGACATTATTTTAGTTAGTGAGTTAGACTAATTATTTATGGATAGGTTTAGTTTCATTAGAGACTTAAAACATGACTAATTTAGCCTCAACCTAAAACCCTTTTCCTAATATTAATTAATAAGTCAAGTGGAGGCTTTTTGGACTTTTGATAGGGGGACACCTATGCCAATAGGTGGCTGGCCACTCTAGGAGGGGATAGGGATGAGCCTCTTTATTTTATCCACTCTATTTTCTCTCTCTTGTTCTTTCCCAAATTTTGAGAAGAGACTCCTTTGATTTTACCATCAAATCAATCCATTTCTCCACTCAATCCCTTTCTTTTCTTCTCTATTTCCATCAAGAGGAGGAGCTAGCTAGATTTGGAGAGTTTCGAAACTCGTTCGTGTCCACTTGGAGGTCTCTACGTGTCGGTGTCGTATCGGAAGAAATTTTCCTATATTTGATCAACCGGGAGGTATAATTTCTCATCTATTTCATTCCTATATGCATTTAGGATTATTTTGAGCCCATAGGAATGACCCCCATGATTGTATCTCTATTTGTGTCCATTTTGTGTCCATTTGGATGTCATATGAGTGTCCTTTGTGTTGTGTTTGTGTCCTAGTGGGAAAACCCCCAATTTTGGACACACCTAGTGTTTGTATCATTGTGTGAATGATTTATTTGTGTTTTAATCTCAGATTTTATATTGTTAGAGTGTTGTTCTTAATGTATCATATGGTATCATATTGTATCATATTCTATATATATATCATATTCAAAATATATATATATATATATATATATATATATATATATATATATATATATATAGAATATATATCATTGTTATATGTATATAAAAAAAAATATATATATATATAGAATATATATCATTGTTATATGTATATATGTCTCTCTCTCTCTCTCTCTCTATATATATATATATATATATATATATATATATATATATATATATATATATATATATATATATATATATATATATATATATATATATATATATATAAAAAATAAAAAAAAAAAAAATAAAAAAAAAAAAAATAAAAAAAAAAAAAAAAAAAAAAAAAAAAAAAAAAAAAAAAAAAATATATATATATATATATATATATATATATATATATATATATATATATATATATATATATATATATAAATATATATATATATATATATATATATATATCATTGTTATATGTATATATGTCTCTCTCTCTCTCTCTCTCTATATATATATATAGAGAGAGAGAGAGAGAGAGACATATATATATATATATATATATATATATATATATATATATATATATATATATATATATATATATATGTCTCTCTCTCTCTCTCTCTCTATATATATATATATATATATATATATATATATATATATATATATATATATATATATATATATATATATATATATAAATATATATATGGTGTGTCAATATTCATATGGGTGTGTGGGTGTCTTTATATATATTATTGATGTATGTGTAGAGATTAATATAGAGTGAGTGAGAGGGAGATATAGAGAATGGATGGAGAGTGAGATTGAGAGTGAGATTGAGAGAGTGTTAGAGTGATAGAGGGAGTGAGGGAAAATGAGAGAATGGGAGGGGGTGGTACTGCTACAAACAGCAGTAGTAGGAACAGCAGCAGTCCCTTGTGGGGACTGCTGATTTCGAGCCATAGCAGTGAGAGAGAGGGGGGTGCCCCTAACAGCCACAGTAGCAGTAGCAGCAGGTTTTGGAGGGGGGACAGCCCCATAGACTGCTGAATATAGCAGTAACAATAGCAGCAATATGCTGCTGTCTTGGCAGCAATGTAGGAGGGGAGACAGCCCCATAGGCATTAACAACCCCTTGGACAGCCCCATTTCACCCATCCAATTGTTCCTTCATTCTTCCATAAATTCATCCATTCATTCATGATACATTCATCCCTCTATCCATAAACACATTCATCCATCCATTCATGCATTCAATCTTCCATTCACACATTCATTCACTCAACCCATTCCTCCATTCATTAAACCATTCAATGCATTCATACACACAAACACTCATTCACATATTCCATCCATTCATTCAACATTCATACATACACTCATCCACTCAATTCAACCATTCATAAATCCATTCCAATTACATTGAGTCTTCATTTCAGTCCCATATGGTTGTTTTGGGGTTGTGTGGGTGTGATGTGGTTAGCTAGTATTTTAAAAGGTTAAGATAAGGTATTGTTAGGCTATGTTAGTAAGGTAATGTCGAGATGACCAACATGTGTCATAAGATGGGTTAGATGAGCTAGGTACTAGGATTTTATGGTTGGTAATATTTAGGTAGGTTAGTATCTAGCTATCCTAGGAAGCCTAGGTTAGTATTCCAAGGTTAGAGTGGTTTACCTTGGTATGTGCAAGGTATTGGTATTTACCTTGTGAAGGATAAATGTAAGTAATGGGGTATAGTTAAGGTATTGAGTTTGACTTCTAAGATGGGCTTAGAAATAAGTTGTCTTGGTAGGTAATGACTAGATGAGGGTAGTTTAGGCTAGTCTTGACCCCCGTTGACCAAGAGTTGACTTTTTGATCGAAAGTCAACTTCAAGTCAATGCTTGACCTAGAATTGACCGAAACCAAACTAGAGTTGACCAGTTGACTGAAAGTCAACAGTTGGTCAACATTAGAGTACTTTGACCTAGGGTTGACCTAGAGTTGACCAGAGTTGACCAGGGTTGACCAGTTGACCAAAAGTCAACTGTAAGTCAACCTTTGACCCCGTTTGACATAGTTTGACTTGGATTGACTTCCAGTGACCTAGTATGATCTAGTATGACCCAGTATGACCTAGTTTGACCTAGTTTGGCCTAGTTTGACTTAGACTTGCATATCATGACTTAAATTAGCTTCCCTTTCATTATAAAACCATGTTTAACTTATAGTATCTTATTTTAGGTCTGTGATTACTCTGAGCGTCTGTTCACCTTATCAGCTCAGGACCACAGGCGAGTACATTCACTGATAGTTTTCATTATCTTGATATCTATTATATCCGATTCAGTTGTAGTGTCTTACTCGATTTCCAGTCACGATAGTTTACGGACTAGTATACGTCGGATCCTGTCATGAGATGTTATTCCTGGACTTTCTTGGTATATTGGTACGTAATATTTCTTGTTTTCTGTACTTATATAGACATCGATTTGGGAGTGGGCTGGCCCCCTGCTTTTGAATCCCGTTTCATGACGTACCATGTCCGGATCCGTGATACTATTCGGGGATAGGGAAATTATTAGGGGCTATGTGATCAAAGCCTCCTGTCACTATTATGTTTGCGCCACTCTCATCTCATGTAGGGTGTAGCAAGATTCCTCCGTGTGCTTGTTATCCAGGTTGGCCGGCATGACCCTTTCTAGAGATTTTCTTGTGATTGTCGGGCCAAGTGGATAACCTGTCCTGTAACTTTTCCAAAGCCGATCACATAACGCTCTAATAATTCAAGGCACATTTTATATTTATTTATTGTATCTTATATCCTGCTCAGTTATACTTTCAGTACTTTTTTCACCATGTTATGATGTTCATTTACTCACATGTTCTATATGCCTTTATGCTGTACCTTGATTGGAGACTAAGTTCTGTTCGGGAGAAGGGTTATAACCCCGGTCCTTGTTCGGTTTAAGGGTTGTAACTCGGCTTCCGAATGGTTCCCAAGTCATCCTATATCTTTGTCTTGTATTTTATTATACTGTCTCTTATAGAATTTGTCAATTCATATGGAACTGCTGTTAGTGTTTGTACTTGCTCATTTTTCTGACAGGATACCGTTGATATATTACAGATGATTCTGAGGCAGACTGCCCGACCTATTATGGGGTCGAGTTAGATGGAGTAGTCCAGGACCGTGGCCTGATAGTAGAGCCACTAGACTTTGCACACCCAGAGTAGTGTAGCTTAGTTAGGTTTGCCTGGACTGCGATCCAGCTATTACTTTCAGACTGTAGTTTCTATATTATATTCTGTGACTCTGTGATGTTGTGTATATCTCTGGGCGTGTGTGGGATCTTGAACTTATTTCCTATTTTCATCTATCATATTTCCTTTCCGTGCTATCTACCTTAGTTTTATCTTGTGATTGAGACTGTATTTGCTATGTCATCTCCATTCGGAGTGTATATACTGTGCAAGTACCTTTATACTATTTAGTCGTAGTCTTTACAGACGTTATATACAGCATTCTACCGCCGATTCTGGGGCGTAGGCTGGACGTACCCACGTGCTCGTGCCCCTGATAAGGGTGCGGGTCATGACAGGAGTAAAGGAGCAACTGTCGCTCGATCTCCATCGTTCCATTCCTCAGAATTGTTTTTGTACTCGGGGATACTCAGTGCAGGATCTCTCAGGCGTACTCGATTTGTGGTGCCTTGCGCCAATAAAAAAAGATAGCATTTCTTCTTCTTTTTTGTGTGTCCACAAAAATGGTGACTCTGCTGGGGACTACCTTTTCCTCTGACGAGAAGGTGGTGACGTAATCTGATACCGACAAAGTGGGGAGCACTCAGAAGATGTTGATCGTGAAGTTTGATCTGCAAGCGTTCGAAGAGATGCTCTCGAGGGACGGCTCTACTCCCTCTAAATCAGTGAAGCTAAACAAGTCTCGTAACTTGGCTTCCGAAGGCTCGTGGTACATATCCTGCCAGTGTCATAGCAAATATGCAACCGAAGGACTCTGTCACGTGTGCGCATAGGCCTTCTACGTGGGCGCATGTAGCTACTCTGTGGGCGCATAGCTCTGCCACAGAGGCTCCTGACATGAAGAAGACGCATACCGTTTCGGGCTCTACTAGCCCAGCAACTTCTCTTTTGTGCAATCAACAACAGAGTATTCAACGCTCGAGACTTGGCAAAGAAAAACACTACGATGCCAAGAATCGAAGTGTTCGACGCTCTGGGCAAACTCAGCGAGGCTCACAAACAAAGAAGGCAAAACTGGGAGAAAATAGCGCTGCTTCACGAAGCATGTGCCCAAAGCAATGTGCCCAAGAGGGTGTGTGGGCGCATAACTCTGGCCAGAAGACTTCTGTCTTCGACAGGCTATGCGTCCAGGGCCATGCGCCCAAGGCTATGTGCCCAATCTCTGCTGACCCATACTATGTGCCCACATCCAGGAAGCTCAGGCATGCTGCCAAGACTTCTGGAAAGCATGCGCCCAAAGGCAGACTCCAGGGTCTATGCGCCCACAGCACAAAGACAGGCCCCAACACGTATAGTACGGGGTTGTCTTCAAGGTTATCACAAAACTTAGGTATGGGGGTAGCCCCTGCACGTGAACTAAGTTCGGATGCGCCAACTCCCTTTACATACCCATATGCAAAGCTCAGCGATGCATGTTACATGGGTTTTAAAGCAAAACTCCTTTCCGCTGATTTACGCGAAATGATGAATCAGAAGCGTAAAGCGAGGGAGGACGCGATAATTCATGGCATACATCCGTGCACCAATATTGTCATCAACCGTTGCTGCTCCAAAGAAACGAGAGTGCCTGAGAGGCAGTCTGTGTTTCAACGACTGCATCGCTCTGATGATGAAAAGCTGCTATGAGTTTCATCCAACATGGCTTCATGGGGTCCTTCTTACGGGAACCTCAATTAAAGATGGTGGACCATGAATCTAATTTTTTCTCTCAATCCTACAAACAGAAGAAGAAGAAGAAGTCTGCCAACAGATAGCCGGCGAGTTGTTACATCTGAAGGAGTCTATATGGGTACTCGGTCAAGGACGAGATTCCGTATAGATGACGAGGACTCCCAAGCGGGGGGTGATGATCCTTCGGCTGGGGGTAGTATTTCCTCAGAGTCTGAAGCAGATGACCTTCACACTGGGGGTAGCCTTCCAGATGATGATAATCTCTCCGAGTCTGACGGGGACTATCTACCTCCCCTACCTGAAGACGAGGGACTTTTCAACTCAGAGACAGACAGTATCAGCACCAGTTGTACTGTCTCCTCTATTCATCCTCGTATGTTATCTACGTACATGGCGGATGGAGAGAGACCTGAAGAAGCCAGCGATCAGACCAACAAACGGCTAGAGAGTCTTGAAATAGCATTTGCCAAAATCACTGATATGCTTACCAGTATCATGGCAGTCCAAACCGCTGGAGCTGTTCCTCCACCTCAACCAAACGTTTCAGCTCACGTTAGTCCGGCTTATAGCAAAAACCATCCTTCACTACAGAAGGTGTATCATTTTGTTGTACCTCCTCCAAATCTTACAAATGCTGGGGGTGGTCCTTCACCAACGACGCCTGACAACCGTACAACAGCCGTTTCTCAACATCTGCTCAATCAACAGGATGTAATTGATTCTCTTGTTGTCCATCTCGATACCATCTCACACAAAGATGAGCTTCAGAAGATGGAGATATCTCAACCTTATCCTCCTGAATGGGAGAATGCTACTTGCCCTCCTAAGTACAAGCTACTGACGCTAAATTCATTTGACGGGATGACTTCTTCTCGCCAACACATGACATACTTCAACATACAGACTCTACACTTACCCAGGGACGATCTATTCTTGTCAAAGTTGTTTATTAGCACCTTGCAGGGGGTAGCTTTTCAATGGTTCTGCAGTCTGCCTGATGGTTGTATTAATTCCTTTAAAGATTTGGAGAGGTTATTCCTCAACAGGTTTTATGAGAGTGGCATGCATGTTAGTATGTCCACCCTCATCGAGACCAAGCAAAGAAGGACTGAGTCTGTTATTGCTTTCATCGAACGCTTCAGGCGACTCGCATTAAAGATGCCCTTCGATATACCAGACTCAGAACTTATGGATACTTGTCGACATAGCTTCCTTTCTACAGTAAAGTTCTGTCTGGGTATACATAAGTATGATACATGACCTGCTTTTGTTGGGGCCGCTGCTGCTGCTGAAAATGACGTCCCTAATCTGGAATTACTAGGGTTGAAGACACCCAAATCTGAAGACAAAGGTAAGCATCCTCAAACTATCACTGTCCGTAGGGGTAAAGGGAAACAAGTCTTGAAGGTCGACACTTCCAAGGGAGCTTCTAATTCTCAGGGCGCTCCTGACAAACCTAAGGAGACTTTCTCCTTTGATGAGGATGATGTTATTACCATTTTTCACACACTGATGAAAGGTAATAAACTGACATTGCCTCCACCATGACGTCCTGCGGAGGCGAACCAACTCAACGATCCCAAGTACTGTCTTTATCATCAGTACGTGCACCACTCTACCAAGGATTGCATCGTCCTGAAGAAGAAGATACAACAGCTTATCGACAGCCAAGTGATCAACCTCGAAGCTGAAGACAATGTAATGCCCCGTCCCGCAAACTCAATCGGAGGAATCGAAATGCCGACGGTGTTCGGCCTTAGCCTTGCAACGGCTGCTCGAAGGCTCGCTCGGTCAAGACGACCGCTCGCTCAGGTGGGGTAGTTTCGGTGAACTTGCCTCATCTTTGCCTTCACATAATAAATCGTGTTTTCAACTTGCACAAGTAGGCTTAATAATAAAAGAGAGGAATCCACATAGCTAAGGGAATAATCTCGACGGGTCGAAATGAGTTAGAACATGGAAAACGTCCCACGGTCGGCCTAGAGTTGGTGCACGGCGTACTTTGAAAATGACACTCGGTCCTTTGTCCCGTGGCTTGGGAGAAGGAAAGTTGGTATTCGACACAAAACTATGAACTTGCCTAAGTCGTAGGCGTCACCCGCATAAACGCTTGATAAAGCGTGCACGGTTCCACTACGCAAGGCTTGGCATAGCCTTTGCTCGTCCCTCGGGTTAAGTTGTAGGCTTGAGTAAGTTAGGCAAAGTTATGCCGGTCGACCTAAGTCATTCCAAGAGCTGTCCCACTCATTCTGCGGTTGTCAAGTTAAATAGTCCCACGATCCCAAGGTCCGTCAAATGAGGTATAACTTGGGCGAGGGCATTACGTAGAACATGTGTTGGTCTAAGGCACGAGCCCCGGTTGGTTCAGTGGGAATTTAGCCACAGTCTGTCGATACTTAAGAAAGACGTTATGTTCATATAAAGTGGGCAGGCTATACGATAGCTGTTCCCTGAGTTTAAAAGAATGTTAAGTCTAAGCGATGGTTTGTCGCCGAGAGAAAATATGTCGGGACTGTGGTTCAGTCGCCGAAGCAACCCTGGTTTGGGCTCTGTAAAGGAAGTATGAAAAGAGTAAAGCAAAGTAGCTAAATGATGATGATGAGACCATGCATTACGTTAAGTCTAGAAGTTAGCATAGGCGCGTGGTCATGGACAACTTGTCGACAAGGGCGATGGTTTCTTCGAACGGCAGCCCTGGGCCATGGGCACCGACTCGGCCTAGGAAGAAACAGGTTATAGCCGAGCTGGGTAATAGGCAACCGGTAGGTCGGGGACTTGCATCGAGGATCGCAACCGGCGGTGCAAGGGTCCCAAATGCCAGTGACCTTTCATATAGATGTGTCGGCACGGGCGGCAATTCGCGTGTGTGCCTTTGGATTGAGTTGGATATGTATAAAAGTTAGAGAACACAAGGTCTGGGCCTAAGATTTGGCTATAACGAAGACGGCGTGCTTCGGCACGAGATGTGACGTTGAGTGTTAAGTTGTTGGCATAGAGTTGCATGAGTTAGACTTGAGCTGTTACGAGTTAAGTCGAGAAGGGCCGTAGGGCAAGTTGTGTGAAGTTACGTTGAGTTGCTGGGCACGACCTCGAAATATGAGGAATGGCCGCGTTGTCACAACCCAAGTGTAGGCGAGACTAAGCAAGAAGGCGCTGCCTCGGAGATATTGAAGCACGAATCGAGTTATGGCACGACAGAGTCGTTACGTCCCAGAGTTGGTTACAAAAGACAAGTATAAGTCGGTGTGTCAACAATGCAAGCATGAGAAAGGTCTAGAGGCAAGGAAATGGAGTCTTTCGTGTAGTTGCGTCTCTGATTATGGCCGTAAGGCAAACACGACTTGATAGGTTAACGTTATTGGCACGACAAGGGTCTAAGGCAAAAGTATGAGTTAACGTCGTTGTGCAAGCACGGGATGGTCCTTAGACACAAGTATGCAAAGACGTCGGTCCTAAAACTGATCCTAAGGCAAGAATAGAAAGACAATCGTAAAAGGGTTTATGTTGCACAAAGTCAAATGAAACGTGTTGGTTTTGTATGGATGGGCGAGGAGCTCACTCCACCAGTACAGTTGAGTACTGACACCCACACAGTATTTTAGTGCAGGCACAGGTAGAAGCTCGTGGCGTGGAGCTCGCTTGGATGTGTCGAGGCACGGAGTTCCTTGGCGATTCGAAGCGTGCGGCCGCATGGACTGAAGACTTATACAGGACATAATGTATGGACATCGCCTTTCGAAGCTTCCGCTGGCTCAAGTATTGTAATCGAGAGATGAGAGAGAGCAGAGTGACTTGTAATCGAGAGAAAAGTAAGCACGAGAGACTTGTAATTTGGCCTTGCGCCCACAAATGTAATCTTGTATTCAATATCAATAAAGAGCTTCTTTTGAATGACTTGTGTTCATGTGTACTTGTTCTTAATTTTTGCTGCATGTTTCAATATTTCTGCTTGGGACTTCTGTGCGACGACCCCGTCGCCGCCGATGTAATCGGCCGTTATGAAACTGCCTTGCACGAGCGCAATCTAGGCTCGTGCGGCATCACGCTTTAGCGAGGACGATCGCTCCTACGGGAGCGGGGCGTGACAGACAAGGTCGTATCTTCTAACATGATATTTCTTTAATTTGGTGACTTTCCTCTAATAGAAGTCCCAGACGGCATAGTCCCAATCCTTAAGGCAATTATGGAAGTCGTCAACCTGCCGCCAGCTCGCAACTCAACCTTGGTGCCACTCACGACTGAACGTGGTGAGATCATATGGGTCTATCCGGACCTTATGCAAGAAATAATGCAGGGGGTGGTATCTTCCAAAGTAAAGAGGAGCAAGAAATACAAATCATGTCATATGGTGTCTTCTCCTATTTACGAAGTTCTATCTGGCAAGACGCGATCTAGAAAGGCTTACCTACGGACTTATGACCCCACACAAGAAGAAGCAGTGCCTTCTCAAGCTTCTGCTATCCCCACAAGTTCAGAAGCCGGTCCATCTACGCCCTCAACTCCGACAAAGCCAAGTAGAAAGAGACACGATTTGACAAGTCTCTGAAGGTGCCAGCTCCCGAAGGCAGGGATCGGCCTTACAACTTTGACATACTGGCACAGCTAGCCAATACACCTGCCAGGTTGTCTTTGTTCGATCTATTGTGACTCTCCAAAGAAACGCGAAAGGCCTTAAGTAAGGCATTACTACATGCCGACTCCTATCTCGATGAAGTCAAAGCCCCTGTTGAAGATCCCGTCTCCTTTCCTCACTGCCACAATACTATGGAAGTGGTGTCCAACATCACCTTTCCACAGGAGGACATGCTACTCAAAAACAATCATCATGATAGACCTCTGTACTATATAGGGTATATTGGGGCGATTAAGGTGGATCAGATGCATATCGATCCAGGTTCCTCCCTCAACATCATTCCTAGAAGTTTACTCCAAATTCTAGGGATCCCTCCGCACAAGCTATCTGCAACCAATACAACTATCATGGCTTTCAATGCTGGAAGAAGCCACCCGTTGGGCAAGATCCGTCTCAAGTGCCAGATTGGCGATCTCCGAACAGAGGTTTCTTGCTATGTAATCGACGCCAATGTATCCTACAACGCCATATTGGGACGTCCATGGATACACGAGAACATGATCGTTCCTTCTACACTTTACCAGTGCTTCAAGTAGGTCACGGTGATGGCATCATGAAGACGGAGTTTGTCGATGTCGATCCTTTTAAGGGCATTGAAGCCTACTACGGAGATTCGGTACTTTATCAATCTCAGCCTCCCAAAGATGATGGCAACGAAGCTGACGATAAAGCTGAAGTTAATTCATCCACCAGTGACGGTCACCTGATTATCCGAGTCAAATGACGTACTACTCCAAAAAGTACTCCAAAGCCTCTCACAATCTGGGTTAAAAATAAGAATCCTGATAAGGTCAAACCCTTGACCATCACTCTCCGTAAAATACCTTGGGTAGAACCTGCTGAAGTCTGTCCTCCAAATCCTGAAGAGTTACCCTATGTGGCGAACTTGGCCAAGTCTGTGGCTCCTGTTCCAGACAATGATCCCCTCAATGAGTATATCAATACTCAAAATAATGTACCTTCAGTGGATGATGTTATCCCTGAAGAAGAACTTGCATATTTTCTAAGTAAAGGTTTATCTTTGAATTACTCCGATGTCTACCAATCTGTAAACCAGTACATAGATACGATATACGCCCTAAAGCATGGCATAGGACCACATCTCTACATGTCGGTCACGACGCCTCGTCTACGGGAAAAAGTCTGGCCAGAAGATATCCACTACTTCATCATTGCAGCTAGAAAGGAGGGTGAAGAATTGATCATCTTCGGTCGAATAATTGGCGAAAGAAAGTTCGTTCTGGACTCTACTTCTTCCAATCACAACACTGAAGCTGACTATAACTCTGGAAAAATACAACTTTACCGATATAGTTGGCAAGCCAAGAATATCATCCAGAACATGGGATATGATATAAAAAGCGACCAGGATTTAAACTACGGTCAGGGACGACGATTGCCAATACGTCACTTTACTCCTTCCGACAAACCCGAGAACTATTATCAACAAAATGGTGTTGGTTTAGGTTACGTTACTCCTCCAACAACTCCTGAAGGATCAGACATCAAAGCAGATCGTTGTTCTCATTCTTCTGATTCCTGCCTATGGGATTCAGACTCTAGCATTAGAAACATGTTCAAAACAACTTTGTCCATCAACATGGTGTCAGATGACTAAATTGAAGATGATGTCCAATCGATCAAGCTTGAACAATGGGCTCAAAAGATGGATACTATATGGGAGTTACATTTCGAGCAACATGAACCACCTACTGAAGACGAAGTCGTCCAAGTTAATTTAGGAGATGAATCATCTCTTAAACCAATCTTCATCAGCAAAAGTCTGCCTGGCGAAGAACGACAATCTCTTATACAGCTTATAAGAGAATACATTGATGTCATTGCATGAAGCTATGAAGACATGCCAATCTTGGATCCTAAAGTTGCTATGTACCGCCTAAATATCTCGTCCAAAGCTAAGCCAGTGAAGCAGTAGCAACGACGATTCCGACCAGATATCATGGACGCCATCGAGGGTGAAGTCGAGAAGCTTATTTCAAGCGGGTTCATTCGCGAAGAACAACACCCTAAATGGGTTGCTAACATTGTGCCAGTTATAAAAAAGAATGGTAAAGTTCGAGTCTGTATCGATTACCGCAATTTGAACTCTGCATGCCTGAAATATGAGTTCCCTCTACCGATCACCGACGTAATGATCGACAATACTTGCGACTTCGAGCGGATGTCCTTCATGGATGGGTTCTCAGGCTACAACCAGATCAAGATATTCCCCGACGATGAGAAATACACATCTTTTTGAACACCATTGGGGGTATACTGCTATATGGTGATACCCTTCGGATTAAAAAAATATAGGGGCGACATACCAGCGAGCTATGAACACAATTTTTTGCGATCATTTGCGTAAAATAGTGGAATACTACGTAGATGATATCACAGTTAAAAGTCGTCTCAAGGGCAACCACCTCCAAGATTTAAGAACAGTGTTCGAACTAATGCGTGCACACCAACTCAAGATGAATCCAACCAAGTCTTTTTTGGGAGTCTCCAATGGCAAGTTCCTTGGTTTTGTTATCACTTTAAAGGGTATACATCTTGACCCGGAGAAAGTGAAAGCTATCCTCGATATGCATCCCCCGAAAAATCTCAAGGAGCTATACGGACTTCAAGGGAGGCTAGCCTACATCAGACGATTCATTTCAAACCTTTCCGGAAGGTGTCAACCATTTACTCAGCTCATGAAGAAAGGAGTATCTTTCATCTGGACTGAACAATGTCACCGCGTATTTGACGATATCAAGAAGTATCTCACAAGCCCCCCAGTATTGGTGGCTCCAATAATGGGGAAGCCCTTCTTACTATATTTTCGTGCTATGGGCCATTCCCTTGGTGCCCTATTAGCTCAGAAGAATGAAGGTGGCCATAAACAGGCAATCTTCTACCTCAGCCGCACGATGGTGGGTGCCGACCACAGATACACACCTGTGGAAAAGGAATGTCTTGCATTGGTATTTGCTATCCAGAAGACACGCCACTATGTGTCTGGGCAGACTATCCACATCATATCTAAGTCAATCCTCTCAGAATAGTCATGACTAAATCGGGTTCTCTTAATTCCTATTTAGCTACATGGGTAATGCTGTTGACTCCATACGATATATTGTTTGTCCCTCAGAAGGCAGTAAAAGGCCAAGCGTTAGCTGATTTCCTAGCAGCTCATCCGGTGCCAGAATCTTCCAAACTCTACGATGAAACCCTGGATGAAGTAGTGGAGTCTAATACCGCAACTGAGAAAATCCCTATTTGACGAATGTTTTTTGATGGTGCATCAAGAACAGTACCTAAAGGAAATATCATAGCCAGAGTAGGCATGGAGCTTATGTCACCCGACCATCTGGTTATACACCGTGCATATTCTCTCGTGGAACCCTGTACTAACAACGTGGCCGAATATAATGTCCTACTGATCGGCCTTCAACTGGAAAAACAACTGGGAGTTGACTATCTAAAAGCTTACGGCGATTGTAAGCTAATAGTTAGTCAGGTCCGAGGGGATTATGAAGTTCGTCACGAAGACCTCATCCCATATCACAAAGTGACAATCGAATTGGCCTCTACTTTTGCTGTATTCTTCATCGAGTACGTGCCTCGATTACAGAATATAGAAGCAGATGCTTTAGTCGATCTTGCTGCTTCCTTGATCGTCCTTACCAATACTCAGCAGTCGATCACAGTATCTGGTCGAAAACTATTCTGTGTAAAAGATGCCTTGCATATTCATCACAGTTACGCAACAGAAACAAACATCAAAGGCTGGAGATTTCCTTTCATAGACTACGCCATCTATGGAATCCTTCCTGAGGACCCAAAGGAAGCAGTGTCTGTCCAAAGGTGATCCCTCAGATTTTACTATGATACAACTACCAAAATATTGTACCGACGTACATCAACCAGGCCCTAAATTACAAGATCGCCTCAGACGAATGGGTTATTAATGGCCCACGATAATAGCAGATGTTGTTGAATATGCAAAGAAGTATAGGACTTGTCAGTTTCACGCCGACTTCATTCATCAACCTTCGGAGTTTCTACACCCGACGACAGTATCTTGGCCTTTTGAAGCCTGGGGTATGGACGTCATAGGCCCAATCAGCCCGCCATCTTCCAGAGGACATCGATTCATCCTAGCTATAACCGATTACTTCTCCAAATGGACGGAAGCTATACTGCTCACCGAAGTGAAGGTATCGAACGTGATCAGTTTCATCAAATATTACGTTATCTATCGCTTCGACCTACCTCGCAGGATCATCCATGATAATGGTCCACAATTCGTGAGCCATGCATTCTATCGATTCTGTGATAAGAATCGAATACAGAATATAGCCTCTACTGCCTACAATCTAGAGGCTAATGGGTTAGCAGAAGCCTTCAATAAGACAATCATTAAACTTTTCAAGAAGTTCGTATCTTCAAACAAGCATGATTGGAATGAGAAGCTCGGCGAATGTCTCTGGGCCTATCGTACAACGGTCCGAACTCCAACAGGCAGTACGCCATTCTTTCTGGTTTATGGGAGCGAAGCAGTTCTTTCCCTTAAAATCTAGATTCCCTCTCTTCGAGTAGCCTTAGCCAGTGAGTTGACTGCCGAAGAAAGTTACTGTCTGCGACTACAAAAGCTCGAAGCGCTAGACGAAAAATGCTTATCAGCTCAACAGCTATTGAGCTATACCAAGCATGCCTTTCCAGAGCCTTTAATAAAAAGGTGAAGGAAAGAACCTTCCAAGTTGGTGATCTGGTCTTAGCAGTGAGAAGACCAATAGTCATGACGCACAAGATAAAAGAAAAATTCCAGCCTAAATGGGAAGGTCCTTTCGTTATAGAAACAGTGTATTCTAACGGTGCATATCGACTAACCAAACCTGATGATGACTTGCTCATGATGCCGATCAACGATAAGTTCCTGAAGAAATATTATGTGTAACCTTCATGTACAGCGTTCATATATACCCTGTTTTAATCATGTAAATGTACAGTAAAATGTTTATGTGATTCAAAAAATCATTTAACTATTATCCGTATTTTAAGAGTCTTGAATACGCCATGGATAATAGGTCCTCTAAAAAGATTCCTCAGTGGAATTATTTCTGTTTTGGACTCTGCCCAAACCCGGTCTGACAAAAACAAGTCACGTCCATATTACCTCTGAACTATTTTTCGATAATTATTTCTCCAGTGGGATGATTAAGAAACGTTTTGCCACGTCCATATAACTTCTGAGCAAAGCATTCATCAAGGATAATCACGTCCATATTACCTCTGAATTGTCCACTCCTACCTAATGTTATATATCCTTCCACGTCCATATTACCTCTGGTCAGATATAGAACATCCTTTGCTATTACGTCCATATTACCTTCATTTGCAGCTTCTTTCAACTTATTATCTATATTCAAGAACCTTGAATATAAAACGGATAATAAGTCCACATCAAATTCCCCAGCGGAATACCCACCAGAAATATCCTTACTACGTCCACATTATCTCTAGTTCTGATATTTCACAAACTTCATTCATGAATTTTGAAAGCCAAAAGATTCTTTATTAAAGACGTCTATCAAAAGATAGAGAAATGAAAAAGATACATGAGTCTTGACGGCTAATTGAGCCTAGTAGAAGAAAAAATCTAAATGATACACAATCGATTGATACTATCCCTTAGAGCCGTAATTTCGACTTCGGACTTCGCGGTAGCACGGCGGCACGCCTCTTCTTAACGAGCAGCCTCATGCTGGAAGGGGGTCAGATTCACGTGCTTTCCCTCCAACTTCACCAGCTATTCTTTTAAGTGGTCGGAAGTTGTGGCGATCATGGCAGCCTGAACCAAATAGTCCTCTTGTTCAGACGTCGTTGTCCTCAAACTGGCCTGCAGTTGAACAATCTCACTTTGGATTTGCATAGTGTTATTATATTTCTCAGTAATCTCCGCAGCCAGCTTATTCTTCAAAGCAGCACGTGCCTCACTCGCAGCATTGAACTGCTCATACTGATCAGCCAATTCACTTATCTCTTGAGCGAGGGCATCCTTCCTTGTTTGGAAAGTAGCCCCCTCTTCCGCGAGAGCCGCGACTAAGGCCTCGTCTTCTGCACAGAACAGCGACGTCGGGCTCCGTTGTTTGGCATCCCAGAATCTGGCCACCTGACTCTCCAGATCATTCAGAACCCTCCTTAGAGCATTAGCCCGCTCTTCATAGCCGGCAATGCTCTCAAGGACTTCCACCAAGCATTCAGTGACAGCCTTTATAGGGCCAAAGGCGGCGTTCCGATTCAAGACCCCAGGAAGCTTTACTTTCAGGATATAATAGAAAGCTTTGACGGCTTTCTGGGCCATCTCGTCGTCTTTGGTGGAGGTCTTCGAGGAGGAAGCTTGATGAGGTTCTTTTGCTCCAGGAAGAGATGCCTGACAAGAAGTCGAACCTGACAAGAAAATAATATATGTATCAGTAACAAAAAAAAGGGAGTACGAAAGAGTTGTAATTTCGTACCTTCGGCATGCTCAACACCAATTTGGGCGAAGTCTTCGGTCTTGGCTTCAGGAAAACCGAGAGCATGCCCAGGTTGTTCAAGGAGGACAATGTCAAGGTCACGCGCAGCATCAGGCTGTATATCTTCTACGGCCCCAGATGGACCGGGAGCAGTTTTAGTAACAACCACCTCAGGAGACTGTTCAACCTCTCCTTCTGCAACCGATGTCGGCTTACGGACAGAATCCTCCACACCAGCAACCCCAGAGGAGTCAGGGACAACCTCTTTTTCTTTCGTGATATCTTGGGCTATCTCAATGAGAGGTTCCTTCTCTTTGTCTACAAAGGAATATACAATGGCAGTCAGCCTCACGAGGAGCACGCAAAATTGAAGTCGAAAAATCTCATCCGAAGAGAGGTGCAAAGATAACGTACCCGCAGGAGGGTGAGCCGATTGGACTTAATTCTCGTCCAACTCTTTCATTATGGCCCCGATTTCAGACATCGCCTCCAAGGAGATATCGAAAGAAGGACTAGCTTTCTGGCCGCCAACATAATTCGGGCATTCGCCCTGATCATCCTTTAATTCAGCCTCCTTGACTGGGGAAGGCTGAACGTCGTCTGCCGGTCGAGGACAAGGAGGGGACACTGTTGTCACGTCCACTTCCCTAGACGAGGAGGCACCTACCTCAGCTGTAACTTCAGGGTCCTGTGCAAAGGACAAACGCAAGGGTGAGAAAGCTTCTAATGGCTTGACCAAAACGGCTATGGAGTCTAGGAAGGGATCTACCTCCCGAATGGTAACGGCCCGCGACGCCGTTCCACTTTTTCCAGTTTGCCGGGAAGACCTTCTCAAGGGAGGTGAGCCAACACCCATATCCTTGGCTCTCCTTAGGGCAAAAATCTTCTTCTTTCTCTTAAAAGTTGGCTCATGTGCCAATTCAGTTGAAGCTTTTCTCTTCTAAGGAGAATTGGGAAAAGCAGAATCATCTTTCATGTCCTCCTTTGGAGGTACTGCCGGCTCCCTAAGGATAGACCTTGACCGTGGCGCTGCGGCTGGCTTCATGGCTAGAGCAGCGCTCTCCTTCTTACGGCCCTTCGGCGCCTTTTGGGCTCATTTCGCAGAAGGGGGCCAAACCGAGTCCCCAATATCAAACTCTGTTCACGATCATACCGGAGACGAAAGGTGTTGATCTGAATATAAAATTTGGCGGCAACATAGAATAGGTGGGTCTCAGGCTTATCTGCGAACAGAGTGAAGGTTGCCCCCGTGCATCCGGCGTTGTAATATATCCATGCACGCCCCCCGTCAATTATGCTGCCTATTGACTCCAAATACGGGCTAGCATTTCCGAAAAGGAGCTGGCTGTAGCCAAACTGCCGTACGAAATGACTCGGCAGGTATGGCTCCAGATAGGCATGGTTCCTGTTTCTGAGCACCAGATGCGACGGCCTAATAGGCTGAAGCTAGTGAAACGCCCCAGCAGTCAAGCTAGTGGTATGAACTCCCTCATCCACTAAGGTATCTCTTGTACTGCCACTACCGGACGAAGGGGATACCCTGAAGAACTCGTAGTTCTGCAAGAAGCTTAAAGCCCTTCTGCAAGCGGGTACACCAGTGATGGCCCAGTCTGCGTCACGAAATCTACAAAAAAAGGCATCTCCTTCCAAAGAGTCTGCCGTCGTCCCAGCGTTCATCGGGGTAGGACAGTGCAGCAGTAGCCACCCCATCAAGAAATGATACGGAAGTTCGATCCGGGGAAAGTTGGTTCTGCCGTCAGGAGTCACCGCATTTCTAATAAAATCCCGTAGACCCCGTTTAGTGGCACAGACCATCGCGGGAAGCAAGGCAAGTCGGTATCCGAATACCAGTTTCACAGCCAGAAGTATTATGCTCCGGCTCATCCTCTCAATAGTCCCTGAACCCCCAGGGACTATACAGTTACGAAGCCAGATCATCAAGAGAGCTGCCATCACGACTTTCTCCGACAACGGAAATTCAGCTTGACGGAAGTAGTGGCCAATCGGGAACTCCTCCTCAGAATCATCACTGTCCTCAACATCCACTGTATCTCATCCGGACTTCTATCTCGGACTTGATCATAGGTTTTAAAATCAAAAAAAAGAGGTCGGATCCTCTCCTTCTCCTTGAACGAAGACGTAGCCCGTCCAAGCTCTTGTGTAGGGATTGGCTCCCTCGGTCCTTCCTTTCTTGTTGATCCTATGGCAGATGAGGAGGTGGCAGAATAACTCCTTGTATACATCCATCATCTCGGATTTCTCATTCTTCAGGTCTCGGAGCTCCTCATCACAAGGCACGTACTCTTCATACGGCTCTGTACCCCATGGAAGCTTTGACACTTCTTGCATCTCGTGGAGAGCCAATCCCATCTCCCCGCCCGAAGTAAAGAAGGTACAAGTATGAAGGTTGTATAACTCCGCCAAGGAGACAAACATTGGCCCGTTGACCTTTACGCCATATTGGATGGCCCTAATAGCATAAAAAAGGTCGGCAGTCTTCAAGGTAGCTTCATACGTGGAAAGCACCCAGTCAGTGAGGTTACTCCAGAATGAAACTGGATACCTCCAGCCTTCCATCCGCATCTTTCCCACGAGATACGATACGTCCCCCAACATCATCAGATTACAAAGTGTGTCGGCAGCATAAGGGTGGAGCTCAGTCGGGATGTCGTTTATTACGGCACCAGGTTGTAACCCCCTCATGGAGTAAGATGTAGCACCCCTGACACACTTGAAAGTGTCCTTTTTTCGATCTTCCAAGTCGAACTGTATTCTTTCAGAGATGACCCCGGGAAGCTCGGGGGTTAGCTCCCATTTCATCTGTCGCTGCACGGCTAAGACAGTGAACGCAGACAAAGGATGCTGACGCTCCATCAATGGTAGCCATATCCTCTGATTGTTCAGCCTGACCACCAGTGGGCTTCTCAAGCGTATCGTCTCGCCATCTTCGAACCCCACACTGTCACTGAACAGGAAGTACGGCTTCTTGAAACGACGTGCCTCTCCAAGCAAGAGATTTTTGTCGTTAATTATCTGCTTCAGGAAGGTCTTGTCCTGTTCAAGAATGGCGATCGTCCGTTCCGTAGGCTGGTTATGACTAATCTTGGCCAGAACCTTTCTGACCATGTTGGTTATGAGACTTGTGCCAAGGACTTGGCAAGCAGAGCCAAAAGGAATTCCACCAAGTTTTGGGACAAACATGTCAACTGCAAGGACATAAGAGAAAGTCAGACTCAGGATCTGCAGAAAAAACTAAGTGCTGGAGGAATCCTATGCGCCCAAAGGGTCATGCGCCCAAACATCATATGGTCGCATAAACATACAAACAGCATGTGGGCGCATAATATGCAGCAGCATGTGGGCGCATAACACACCACAGTGTGGGCGCATATGAATGCTCACAAAAATATGTTGCCTTGGGCACATGTGCCCAGGCAGAGAAAAAGTCTGAGCGTCGCAAATTAACGCTCAAGACTTTGTTTTGAGGCGTAGCCTCACCCAGGATCGGGTCTTGGACTAGCGAGGACGCTGTCATAGGAGGAGAGCCACTCGGTGCAGCTCCCTTGCCCTTTACAGATCTCTTGGCGGCCTTGGAAGACATGGTTCGTGTAGAGAAGAGATGAAAAGTCTTTTGAAGTTTTTGAAGGAAAAAGAGAGTAATTAATCTTCTCTCTCTTCAAGGCCTATTTATAGGCATGGGCCAAATACTATGCGCCCACTACTCCTATGCGCCTATGTGCCCACTGCATACTATACGCCCACTACGGCTTATGTGCTCACATGAAGACCCAGTCTCTTGCATATTATGCGACTACCACTTGCTGACGTGGACAACGCATGAAGGATGGACCTCTTCAAATTTTACTCCGATGAATCTGTCAGTTCAGATTTTTGAAGCATATCTTAACAGCCATCTCTCTGACAGTCTGGCCAAACTCTATGCGCCCAAAGGGAGAGCTATGCTATGCGCCCACTGTATTACGAGAAGACGGTCCATGCTTCTTTCAAAGTATTTTAGACTCGTTCTAGTATCGAAAACTTTGAAGGGGGTCTTGTAGAAGCATGCAAATTTTAGCAATCTTGACAACTATGCGCCCAAGCCAGGGAGTAATATATGCCCAAGCCAGGAAGTAATATGTGCCCAAGCCAAGGGACATATGCGCCCAAGCCAGGACAGCCCACATGCGCCCAAGTCACCAGAGCAAGCTATGCACCCATGTTGATGGCATACATCCCCTATGCGTCCACTCTGGACTTACGGCCATGTCAGTCTTCACGAGCAGTCGTGCACCGAAGCATGCGGCCACGTCAATCCCATGATCAACCTACGATCATGCAGTCTGCATGCGCCTACACTCTATGCGCCCAAAGCAGGAGTATGCGCCCACATGAAAATTAGTGTATTTTCTCATATGGGCGCATAACATCATTCCAGCACAAAAACGACTATAAAAAGGGGTCTCATACCTCTTCAAAAGATAGAACGGAGAGCATTTCAAGAGCCAAATTGCTGCCCTTCTTGCCAGTGAGCCGAGAGTTAGCAATTTTCTTAGGTTTTCTCCCACTTTTGTAATTGGAGTGTCAACGGAGTAAAGGAGCAACTGTCGCTCGATCTCCATTGTCCCATTCCCCAAAAATATTTTTTGTACTCGGGGATCCTCAGCACAGGATCTCTCAGGCGTACTCGATTTATGGTGCCTTGTGCCAATAAGAAAAGATAGCGTTTCTTTTTTTTTTGTCCACACATATGAGTTATGAAAAGGTCGAACCCCTAGGATTAATTACCTCAAAGTTTGGGGATGTCTAGCTAAAGTAAGAATTCCTGAACCCAAAAAGAGGAAGATAGGACCTAAGACTGTAGATGTTGTGTTCATAGGATATGCGCTAGATAGTAATGCCAATAGATTTTTTGTAACTCATTCTAAAGTAAATGAAATCTCTAATAACACAATTATAGAAGCTAGAGATGCAGTTTACTTTGAGAATATATTTTCCTTCAAGGATAGAACCCCTTCAGCTTCCTCCAACCCTTCTTTTACTCCATCTACTAGTTCTCATGATCAAATACCCAGTTCTCAACCTGAACAAGTCATAGAACCTAGAAGGAGTAAAAGAGAAAGAATTGAAAAGAATTTAGGAGAAGGATTCTTCACATTTTTGATAGAGGGTGATCCCTCAACTTATGAAGAAGTCATATCCTCTCATGATGCTCCTTTCTGGAAAGAAGCTATTAACAATGAGTATAACTCCATTATGGAGAATAATACTTGGTTTTTAACAGACCTTTTTTCAGGCATCAAACCCATAGGTTGTATGTGGATCTTTAAAAAAAAACTTAGAGCCGATGGTACCATAAAAAATACAAGACTAGGCTAGTAGCCAAAGATTTTACCCAGAAAAAAGGATTAGATTATTTTGTACCTACTCTCCTATTGCTAGGATTTCTTCTATTAGAACCCTTCTAGCCTTAGCTTCCATCTATGACTTGCTGATCCATCAAATGGATGTAAAGACAATATTTCTAAATGGAGATTTAGAAGAAGAGATCTATATGGAGCAACCTGAGGGTTTTATTACTAAAGGCCAAGAAAACAAGGTTTGTAGATTAGTAAAACATTTTTATGGCCTAAAGCAAGCTCCCAAGCAATGGCACAACAAATTTGACAAAGTATTTATAGAATTTGGTTTTGTGCCAAATAAATATGACAAATATTTATATTCTAAAAATACAAATGGAAGTTGTGTTATCTTATGCTTGTATGTTGATGATATCTTTATTCTAGGATCTTTATTGGAACTGATAAACAATACTAAGAATTATTTATCTAACAAGTTTGATATAAAAGACCTAGGTGAGGCAAATCTGATCCTAGGAATGTAAGTGTCCAAAAGGAAAGAGGGCTATACTCTATCCTTAGCACATTCAATTGAGAAAATGCTAAGGAAGTTTGAGTACTTTGAAAAAAACTTGCCCTAACTTCTTATGACAATAATATTGTTCTCAAGAAGAATGAAGGATCACCTATAGAACAACATAGATATTCACAATTGATTGGGTCCAATATGTACATAACAAATAGGACAAGATCCGACATTGCATTTGCTATTGGGAGACTAAGTAGATATACTAGTAATCCAAATCAGTCACATTGGACTGCATTGGACAGAGTATTTAGATATCTTAAGGGAGCTCTAGATTATAAACTTTATTATTCTAGATACCCTGATATCATAGAAGGTTACTCATATGCAAATTAGGTAACTGATTCACATGATGTGAAATCCACAACTGGATATATTTTTACTCTAGCAGAAGCTGCGATCTCATGGGGATCATGTAAACAAACTATCATTGTCAGAAGTACTATGGACTCTGAAATGATAGCTTTGGACACTACATGTACAAAAGCATAATGGCTTAGAAATCTTATTATGCATATACCTGTTTTTGTTCATCATGTTCCTGCAATTTCCATAAACTGCGATAATAAATTTGTTATTGAACTACTAAAGCATGATTCTGTGCATGCTAAGATGAACAGGCACCTGCAGCTGCGATTCAAGTCAATAAAGAGCCTATTGGGCAGATATGTGGTTCTTGACTATATAAAGTCAGAAAAGAACTTTGTAGACCACTTGACGAAGGGTCTGTCTAGGACATTGATCCAAGAATCATCGAGAGGGATGGGGTTAAGCCCATAGTATAATCACCAGTAGTGGCAACCCAACCGAGTCTGACTGGAGATCCCAAGAAGCCGGTTCAATGGGTAGGAACAAGCTGGACTAGGTGACTATTATGGAACACTTGTCACCCTAAATTTTTCTTTAAAATATAAATCTTATGTTTTTCCAAATTCATGAATTTTCTAACAGCCTTTGAAGCCCTTATCATAAGAATTTTTCTCATTAGGAAGTTTGGGCTTCCTATACCAATTGGGCTTTCTTTCAATTAAGGGAGCTTTGGGCCCAATCAAATAAAATGACATTAGGTCATCAGCAGCCATATCATTCTCTGTTCCAAATTTGAATTTTCAATTTTTAACTGTCATCGACACCACCTACACATCGACCATGTGCGCGGAGTAACAACCTCTGGCAATTTTCGAGAGCGCACCAATTTTCCCAAACCCTTCTTTAACCGTCTATTTAAGCAGCCGACCCCTTCCTTTCAATCGTGCTTCACTCATTTCCTTCTCCACAAATTCCTGCAACTCAGTAGCAGAGCAGAGCTTCCTGACCATGGCGGTTGAGTGAAGAAGAAGAAGAAGATGGCAAGTTGATCGTGGAGATCTTGACGACAGAGAAAACAAGTTCACCTGCGAGGATCAGCCTGGGAAGCTCGATTGTTTAATTGGTAGGAAATTGTATTTCAATCGGTTCTCAAATTTTTAGGTTCTGATCGATTTCTAAATTGTTGATTCTTAGTTTAGGTTCCTTCTCGAAGTGATCGATCGAGCATTCGTTTTCCTTCAATCCTTAGATCTGAGGAATATCGAGGATGTAAGTATCAATAAATTGATTACACCCCGTCTCATCATTTAAATTCTTTGATCTCAGATTTGCCTTAATTTTAGGTTGAACTGAAGATTTGAATTAGATCAGATCGAATTTTGGATCGACTGTGTGCTTGGTTAATCGATCGAACTCTGGTAAGATCAAATTCTAACCTAATCTAGTTGAACTATTCTCTTCTTAAATCTTTTCGTTATAATTCAAGTTAGTGATGTTTGTGTCATGGTGTGGGGATTTTATATCAATGGATAGATCGAGTGTTTAGAGGATTTGGTGCATGGGAAATCGAGCAAGGGACACAGGGATACTAGTCAGCAGAACACTCTCCATTGGATACATGTCTCTGAGAGTATTCAGTTGAGGTAAATCCTGATACTCAGTAATTTTAGATCTTAGAAATCAGGATTCCAATATGTGATGACTGAAATTGTGTTAGTTGATCTAAACACATGCGATTTAGAGATTGTTTTTGTGTTTTGTTTGATTGTTGGAGAGGTCTCTTATCTAACTCAAATCTGGGATTTTGTGTGAAGATGACAGTAGCAGTAAATTAGACTTTAGAATATTGGCTACAATGCTAGGGCCTGTAATGCAATGACTGAGATGTGGTTTCATTAGATAAATGGTATTTTGAATGATACTTTGATTCATGTTCAATAAGAGTAGCCCTAATGTTAGTTTATTTTGTATTCCTATGGTTGATACCACATCACTCGATTACTGATTTCAAATCTGGGTAGTGGAGTATCATCCTACACTCTAGAGGAAGGGTTGTGGTGCATATTAAAGCCTAACTTGGTTGATTGCTTAAGGTAGGCTTTGATATCACTAATATTGATGGCTGAATCTTTAATCATATGATTAATTCTTTCTAGATAGCTTAAGGTTCCCTTAGTCGAATACTTGACTGGGAACAGTCCAGAGTAAAGGGGGATTCCAGTTGTTCTTTTGAAATCAGTCTGAATTCAACTTTAGCTTCCATGTCATGAATATCCTAATAGGTCAGCTGACAGTTTATTGGTTAGGACAAATCCTAACAGAAGTATTGGGCATGTGAAGTAATTAGTGGGTTATCTTGAGAAACCCTGAGACTGCATATTATATCTTTGGTTCAGTGTAAACCTGAGAATTTGTGTAATATACATCACTGAACCTGAGACCCTATATCAAATTGTTGATCCAATTAGTAAAACTGAGATTTCTACACTAGTGTTTCAATGCAATTAGTTGAAATGAATTTTCTATATCAATGTTTGATTCAAAATTGTTTAGCCTAGGATTTATATGCAAGTTAGTTCAGTTTAGCCTAGGATTTACATGCAATTTGGTTTATTTAGCCTGGATTTGTATATGCAGTATTTGATTCTATGCAGTGGATGGTAAAGTGTAAACCTGAGATTCTTATATGTACTACCTGTGTAATTTGGTGAACCTGGGACTCATATACGAGGCTTTGGTTCAATTATAGAACCTGGGAACCTAAGTCTTAGAACTGGGGACTTATGTATCATTGTGATTCAAATTGATAGAACCAGAGAATATCTGAGCATAGAGTGGTTCATTTTTATTTTGAACCTGAGATTTCTATGATAGTATCTTAGTGGGTTGATTGATAACTGTTGGTACAGAACTAATTTAACTATGTAACAGTCAGGAGAAATAGGTTGGGCTGATAGTGTGGTTCGAATAACAGGTTTATAAATAATATATGGGACTGTCTCCAGTTAGGACAGACTGAGTGCAACCCTAAATGGAAGTCCAGTTCAGATTAGAGTTTGGTGATTGATATCAATGGGCTAGGGTTACATGCAGTTTCTTCACAAGAGTTTTAGCCACTGTCACCAGGAACCTGGAAGCTTCATATGCAGTGAGCTTTTGTTCAAATGCCTTAGCTGAATGTTCTTGAATGTTGAAACTTCCTTAGACAGATCAGTAAAACAAGGGGTTAGTTAGTAAATGGGATGAGTAGAAGTAGGTTGCTTATGTTAGACTTAAACTAGATAGTAAAATTCTTAAACTGCAGATTCTTGGCATTGTCCATGTTACAGAACCTGAGGATTGTCTTAATAGGTTTAGTGAACCTAAGATCTCACATACAGTATTTTGGCCAGTCACTAAACTGAGATTTCATCTCAGTGATTGGCTCAGTAATGAAGCTGAAGAGTCAAACATTGTCTTGGGTTAATTGATGTATTAGAGACTTCATGCATCAGTTATAATATGAGATTTCAATGTCAGACATTAGTGAAGAGACTCTTTTTTCAATAGGTTTGTGTATAGGAATATGCACTAGTAGGGGAAACTTCTCAAATTATGTATAATTAGTATGCATCCTAGTTTTTGATGCCAACTTTCTTTTTAAATATAGGATATAGTGAGGATTACCATAGAGTGGGTTGAGAGTAATTTTAGTGTACTTAATTGATAAAGGAAATAAATAGTTTAACTTGAATCACTAGTGTTTTTCTAAAATTATATTAAAGTATTTGATAGGTAAATTAGAACTTACTCAAGTTTTAGCCAGCTTGTACTTAATAAACCATGTAGACATCCAGCTTCACTGATTACCTGTACCCTCCCAGAGCAAGACAAGTACTTTTCTACGGTCTTGTGCATTTACATATCTTGTACTTTTCTTGTGACACATCATGACACGATATCCTATACTTTGTACTCATGTATTTCTGTTCTTGTACTTACTCGTGTCGGGTGGAAAAATACACTAGCCATGTGACCAAATCCTGGTTACTATATTCATGTAGATAGCTTAGGCCTCACATCGTGCACGCGGGCCCTAAGCCGTACCATTTTCATGTACTCCTGTACATGCTCATGTACTCACCCCAACCGGTCACATGGGCTAGTTGTATTTCAAACATGGTGCACTTATCATGTCTTGTACTTCAGGATTATAGTTTCGTTCTTGTACATTACATTTCCTGTACTTTATATTTCCTGTACTCTATAGTTCTTGTACTGTAGTTCATGTACTTTATTTCATGTACTTACATTCCTGTACTTTCCGGTTCATTTCCTGTATTTCATTTTCATGTTTTTCTGTACTCATTTCCATATCATGTTCTTATTCATTACCTAGAACTGTACTTTGCTCCGCTCCTGACTAAGATATGTTGCAGGCGAGTTGGAGGCTCTGTGCGATACATATTATGGCCGAGAGCCAGTAGATGCAGGAGAGCCAGCTGGAGTTGCTCTTGACGTAGAGGCTGTAGAAGCCTAGAGCTTTATCGTAGCACTTTACATTTTCTTGTATTTTGAGACTAGTAGACTTTACTTTCATTTTGCTGGAATGTAATAAATCTGAGACATGTACTTTGATTCTGGGATACGTTTATAGATGCTGTGATTTTTACTTGTCATGATTATCTGGTTAGATTTTTCTAGATTGGTACAGCTTACTTCATCGTGTCCAACGATAAGGCTGGGCGTGTCCGACTCGTGTCCGATTATTCGGGAGCGGGTCGTGACAACACTGACCTGAGACTAAATTATTTTTAAAATAAAAGTCCAGGAGGCTATACATGTGTACATTCATACCCCATCCCTATGGTGACAGTGTTCTTTTGTGATATGGATAGGGTGAGTTTAAACTCTTAATAAGTCCAAGCATGATATGCAGGGTTGATTCCTATCACCAACCCTTGAGGACTTACCTATATGAGAGGTCGTGAGAGCCACGACTATAGGATAGGACGATCCTAGACAACTCTCATGAATGTGTAAAAGTGCGCATGGCCAACCAAACGCGCCACCCGATAGACCCAAGTACCTCTAGCGTACTATGTGTGCTATTTTTTGAGTCTGGTTCAAGAAGACTGATTCAAGGCGTAGTCCATCAAGCTCTTCTTCAGACAAAGACAATAGTCACTACGTGAGATTCAAGGCTGTAGTCCATCTCATTTATGCATAGTATACAACTGCCCAGAAATTCTCTTACTCCTCTCTTATTTTTTTTCTTCCTTCTATTTCCTTGGAACTTGAGCTTTTGGGGGGGATTGTTGCTGCTGCTTTGCTTTTGAGCAAAAGCTCAATTCCATGTACATAATAGTCCCACATCGGCTGGAGCCAAGGAATTGTGTGTGCTTATATTCCTTTGTTCACTTTGGCTTCATTGAAGTTATGTGGGTGGCCTATGGGCCCCACGCGCGCGCCGCCGCCGTCCGGCCCGGCTCGGTTCGGTTCGACGTGCGTAACGGGTGCGGGTACGTGCCCACATCTGCGGACGTCGAATGCCGATTCGATTTCCTCTTCGGGTTCGGGCCGAGACCCTAAAATTTTTTTTGCTCCTTTCTAAAACTTCTGGCCGTTACAAACTTTTTAAATTTTGTAACGTTCACTATTCAAATTACGTCCAGGTTCAATGAACCATGTGCTGAAAAACGTTTTGTAACATTCATTTTAATTGGCTCATTAATCTGCCATTATTCTCCTATGTTGAAAAATGCCTATATATACTCTGTCCCATTCCTGCATCCACTACACAGAAAAATTTTCGTCTTTGAAATTCTCGTCTTCTCAAAATCGCTGTTATTCTTTGTTGTTGCTCTGGGCGGAGCTAAGTCAGGGTCATTCTCTCGACGTCGTGTGCGGCAACGAGATTCTGGTGGAGCGAAGATTTTACCACTAGGGCGTTCCAATTCAGTCTGCACATAGACCCGAACTAACTATTAGGGCAGTGCTACGTGCGCGACTTCCCCGGAGGCCGGTAACTTTTAATTTAGTTTATTTTGTTGCAGATTTTAATCCGAAGTTTTGAAGAAAATTCCAACACATTTGAGTATTTCTACTAGCACATTTATCAATGCACATTTTAATGAATAGTGTATTGATAAATGTGTTGGTGAAAGTATCCATGTATGTTGGTGAGAGTATTCATGTAAAATGTACATTTATCAATGTGTTAACATAGTCCGTTTAGGACACATGTTAACATAATCCATCTTTATTAATTAAAATTTTCTTTAGTTAGTGTATTTGTGTACAAGGTAAAAGTAACTTTCTTGTGATTCACATTCAATAGTTATAGATCATCGCACTTGTCTTTGAATTTCTAGTTCCGTTCCCAAGTTTCTTCTAATGTCTGTAACTTATATCAGTCATATATATTATATTTATGAGATATCATATATACACCCAATCAAATACTAAAAAACTTTCAATATTACTGTATAACTTATGAGCTTTTCTTACAAGTTAGCAGGATAATTAATAATGGGTCGGATCCGGTCCATGCTTAGGATCCGTCTCTGATGTTGTTCATGCAAATAGAGTGGGTAATTTTAAATTATTATACAGACCTACCCATTGACATGGCTAGTCAAAAAAAAGATGTTTCTGCAATAGAGGATTAAAAACTAAAGACAGTGCTATGCGGACCATATTTTGTTTTGTATACAGTTTTGGACTGCGATCCACGTGACGGTCTTTAATTGGCAGAGCACCAGCGAATGAGGCCCATGCGAATATGAGAGGATAAATTGGGTTGCGTCATATCAGTCCGCGATCACAATCGACGAGGACACAGACCGCGAGCTGTTTAGCATTTTCCTAAAACTAAATACGAAACCTTGTTATATATCTTTGGTGTAGTTAGGTGACTCAAACATCTGCTTACTTATGCATAGTCACAAAGCAGTTGGGTTAGATGACTGCCGAAGTGACGAAGGAAGAAAAATTGTTAAAAGGAAGCAAATTAAAGAAAGTTTGCTTCATGTTTGAGCATTCCTTCACAGCTGCCATATAATTTACTAGCTTGACTTGGGGCGAAAGATGGCGTGCATGCATTTAGCCATTCAACCACCCCTACCAAACTCTCCCCAGAATTGAATCCTATTGGAATTCTTCCACATTGCTGTGGGCCGACAGCACTCCACTCCTGCCCCTTGCTTGCTTCTCAATTTACTATTTGAAACTATAGGCCTGTGGCTTGGCATGCACCCTAAACAAGCAACTCATGCATGCATTTACTATGTTCTTGTTGACAGTTGGCAGATGAGACATTAACACTATCTCCAATCTACTCTCCTCATCAATCATTACTTCATCATAGTTAATAATCTTTTGGTACTCCCTCTTCTTTGTGGTTAAAATTCTGCAAAGAGACAGGAGCAGATTCAGAAATTAAAGATGAGATGGACTACAATGAATTATATATATATATATATATATATATATATATATATATATATATATATATATATATATATATATATATATATATATATATATTATTTTTTTTTTTTTTTGAAGCAATGGGTAATTGTGGCGAACTCGTTTCCACTTGGTCATTTGCATATATAGAGGTCATATATATATATATATATATATATATATATATATATATATATAGAGAGAGAGAGAGAGAGAGAGAGAGAGAGAGAGAGAGAGAATTCTTCAATCCATCCCATGGATACATTCTAAATCTGAATCATTGGATGTTGATCCAATGGTTCAGATTAAAGTCAAAGTCAAAGTAACATGTAAAGTCAAAGTCAAAGTAAACACCTTTCACAATTTTTAATGTATTTTCAATGCAACTATTTGGGATGTATTGATACATCCCATGTATTATAGAAGGACCCTATATATATATATATATATATATATATATATATATATATATATATATATATATATATATATATATATATATATGAAAAGAAAAGGTGAATTTTTTTGGGGTAGGCTGGAACCCACTCCAGCATAAGCATGGATTCGCCTCTGCATAGAGGCCTTGGCGGCACAGAAGCCTTGTTTGCTTCGCAGAAAGCAAATGAAAGAAATAAATTCTTTGTTGTTGTTTTTTTTTTTTAATTGTAATTTTTTGGGTGTTTGGAAATTAATATCACGAAAACTGAGAAAGTGAATTCTTAGGATAGAAAAATGAATCCTAGCTAGGGTAAGCAAGGTGAACCATTTTTTTCTATTTTTTTTCTTTGAAAATTATGATAAATTTCTGGGATCGATGGATGTTCATCTCTGGATGACCCTCTGAATGTTGGGAAGAAGACACAAAGACAGTGTCAGGGGTACTCGGTTGGTGCCCCTCTGACCTCAATTTTAACATGGTGGAAGAGCAAGCAAAAAGTAAGTGCTGTTGGAATTATTCAATAATTAAGGGGCCACACATGTAAAATTAATTGTGTTTGGGCTATCTAAATAATTAAGCCAAATTAAAGTGGTCTATTTGGAAATTGGCTTAAGGGTATAATTGTCATGGAATTAATGTGTAGATACCGGAGATAATTCTAATTTGATGAGGGGCCAAATTAGAAATATCAACACATATATAAATATGTGTATTCATTAGGGTTATGGTCCCCAACTTATACGGCCACCAAAGAGAAGGTTCTCTCTTTTTCTCTTCTGCATCCCCATCAACAGAAAGAGAGGGACAAAGGATTCGGATTCATCTTTGTCATTAAGGGTCGTAGCAAGTTGGAAGATCGAACCCAATAAAGAGTCGATCGCTTCAACATCCATCAAGCCAAGCAATAGATTCAGGTACGCTTCCGCAATCAATTTAATTTATGTTCTTCATCTCATGAATCGACAGGGTACAATAAAATTTCTAACAAGTGGTATCAGAGCCTCCTGTTTGATTTATGAGGTCGAAGTTTAGAATCCAATTTTTTATTTATTGTTATTCAGAAACCCTAGATCTTCGATCTAATTTAATTTAGGGTTCTGGTTGATCTATCAAGATCCACAAATTAAAACCCTCTTTATGTATACTGCTGGTTTATTTTATATATAAATCAAATCATTGTTTTTTTTTATTGTTTGGGTCCGGTATTTATCTTTGGATCTGTTAGGAGTTAAATTAGGTATTGCTTTGTGGTTTTATTTGGTAAGACATGCTATTTCTTGCTTCTTTCGGTCACCGATCTACTGATGGTCATCAATATTGCAACTTCAGTTTATGGGTCTTTACGGATTCTAGCATGTTACTATCACTTCTGTTTAAGTATCAATATTGCAACTTCTGTTTATGGTTACCAATTGTTTATGGTCATCAATATTGCAACTTCTGTTTATGGGTCTTTACGGATTCTGGCATGTTACTATCAATTCTGTTTAAGTATCAATATTGCAACAAAATGTGATAGTTTCGGATATAAAGAAATTATTAGCATGGAAAGCTCTGATTAAGTATCAATATTGTATAAAACAGATTTAGCATTTTCTTTATGGTATTGTTATTGATTTGGATTCAGAAATATAGTTTTCGATAAATTCATGCAAAAACAAATTCACATGCATAGATTAAAGGAGATATCTTTAAGATATATGATTATTTTTTAAATTAAAATTAGGATTTTGTCTTCGGTAGATTATTTTATTTAAAATAATCCTTATAGATTATTTGATATAATCTGTTAATGCATATATTTGTCCTTCTATAGATTATTCTATTTAAAGTAATCCTTATGCATTATTTGATATTATCTTTGGATGCATATCCTCCGTAGATTATTTCATAAATTTTGTTATAGTGATAATATCCAATTTTGCCAAATTGAAATTCATGATTATGCTTTTGATTACTTTATTTGAGTAATAATCTTATGAATATGCATGTATATAAAGTTATGGACATGATTCAGTTTTGTAAAATTTAGTCAACATTAATTTTTGGTGCCTTTTATGACTAGCAATAGTTGTCCAATATTCTAAGTAGACTCATTGAAACAAGATGTCGCCAAAGTGACCTCTCTTGCGTAGATAGTCTACGAGGGATGTCGGATGTTTGTGTGTGTATATTCATGCGGGTATTAGCCGGCCCAAACGAAGGTTAATACTTGGCTGAATTGCACACATACTTGTGGTGATAAATGTGTGACAATTATACGGTTTACATGTGAATAATAACCCGATCCAAAGATAGGCTTATTATTTGACATGACTTATTGTCAACGTTTGATCACTACACCAAGAGTACCACTTGCAGTTAATATCACTTTCCAAAGACTTGATATTAATGATGTACTAGGTATCTTGAGATGGGGTTCACCATTATTTAAATTTGTTTGACTATATTTTACTATTTGGTTATTAATTAGAGCATGTCATTTTTGTTGTTTTGTTCTCTTTACAGTTAATGTTGTTAAAATATCTGTCAATAAGATTTTAATTTTTATGTTTAATGGGATAAACTTTAAGGGCAAAATGAAAATGAATACAGTAGCTACTAAGGGTCCAGCTCAAAAGAAACAATAATATAAAACTAAGGGTTGTTCTTTTGTGATAAGGCATGACCCATAAGGAATAAATGTACAAAGTACCACGTATGGCGTATAAAGAAAATTACATTTCTAAATTTGGTCTGTTCTGAGGTTAATTTAGATTTAGTACCTAGAAACACATGGTGGTTAGATTCTGGTGCTACTATCCACATTAGTGTTTATAGACAAGGTTGTCCGAGCTACCGAAAGCCAATTGATGGTGAAAGATACATCTATGTGGGTGACGGCAAATCGGTAGAAGTGAAAGCAATAGAACATTTTAGGTTATTTTTAGGAATCGATTATTATTTGGATTTGATAGACACTTTTATTATACCGTCTTTTAGACGAAATTCAGTTTCTGTTTTCTTAATGGACAAATTTGGTTATTATTGTTCATTTGGAAATAATAAGTTTAGTCTATCTTTAAATCCAAATATTATTGATAACGGTTCCTTTAAGATTTATTATAACCTATATTTACTTGAAACTATTGCATCTTAATACAATGAAACCTTGCAAGTGGAGTCATGTGGTACTAAACGCAAAATTAACAATAAATATTTTTAGCCTCATTATGACATAAGCGATTAGGTCACATCTCTAGAAATAGAGTTGAACGACTTGTGTCTGATGAGATTTGGATTTTATTAACTTTATAGACTTTAATGTCTATATTAATGTATAAAAGAAATACAGACCAAAGTTCAATTGTAAGCAGCTACTTTATTGTATATGCTGACAAATCAAGGGGTTAATAATTATACGATCCCACATAAAAGAAAATTTTGAGACGAGAAGTGTAATAGTTTTTGAAGATGTTGAGTTTGGGGGAGAAATAAAGTCAGGATCATTGTCTTTGAGAAGGAATCAATTACGATTTCTTCTATCACTTTTGACGATGTGCAGGATTCTATACCTGTCATGATCAAGAAGTAAATTCGGAGCCTCAATAAGACAATGTCGAATTACCTCTATAAGTCGTTGTTGAGATACCTTAACAACGACAACGTAGCGGCACCCCATTCAAGATAAGGTAATTATTCCTAAGGAACAAACTCAACAACCTCAAGAACCGGTAATATTAAGATGGTCCACCAGAGAAAGGAGAAATATAATTTCGGATAATTTGTCATATTTCTCTAGGAACGTGAGGAAGACTGTGGATACTGGAAGATGATCTAATCAACTTCCGTCAGGCCATGAAAAATTTCAGTTCTCAAAGTAGATTGATACAATAAATAAGGAGTATAAGTCCATGCAAGGCAATAAAGTTTAAGAACTTATCCCATTACCAAAAGGTATGAAGTCCATTGGTTGCAAATGGACATTTAGAACCAAGAATGATTCGAAGGGTCATGTGGATAAGTATAAAGCACGTCTTGTAGCTAAAGGCTTTACTCAAAAGGAAGGGATTAATTTTAAAGAGACTTTCTCTCCGCTTTCTTCGAAAGACTCTTTTAAAACAATCATAGCACATGTTGCACATTTTGATATTGAGTTACATCAAATGGATGTCAAAACGACATTTCTCAATGGTAACATTGACGAAACTATTTATATGGTGCAGCCAGAAAACTTTGTGTCAAAAGATCCAAATAATTTGGTTTGCAAATTGACAAAATCCATTTATGAACTCAAGCAAGCTTCTCGTCAAAGGTACTTCAAGTGATTATCTCGTTTGGTTTTGAGATGAACACTGTTGAAGATTGTGTGTATCACAAGTTTAGTGGGAGTAGGAATAATTTTCTGGTTTTGTATATTGATTAAAGTATTTAATGCAAATCATGTGACACCCCTCATTAAAGGAGAGACAAATTCGGTCTCAAACAAGTGCCCTAAGGTTAACCTTAAAATTAAGAAAATAGAATAGATTTTTCCTTCATAATCAGTTGTAGGGAGTCTAATGTATGCTCAAGTATGTACGCGTCAGGATATTGCGTACATATTAGGATGTTAGGCAGATATTTAAGCAAATATGGATGGATCATTGGATAGCAGCCAAATTACTTAAGTAATAAATTGAGAACAAGAAATTATATGCTCTTTGTAGGAGATCGAATAATTTTGGAGATCATAAGGTATGCCGACCCCAATTTTGTTGGATGCCAACACAGCAGGAGATCCACATCAGGTCATGCTGACTAATGGAGATATATTTTGGATGAGTGTCAAACATGCACTCATAATTTCTCCACCATGAAAGTAAGGTTTATAAACATGCTATGGGGTATCTATTCAGGGAATATGGTTGCAAAATTGTCACAAGGCTGCGCCTACAGTACGGTGTTAAAAGACCACATGAAATTATGGTGTGACAATAAATTAGCAGTACTGTAATCCAATAACAACAGAAACTTGTATAAGTCAAAGGATATTGACATAAAGTTTCTAGTTGTGAAGGAAAGAATTCAGAATGGTTATAGTGTCCATATAGCACATTAGGACAAACTCCATGTTAGCGGATCCGCTCACAAAAGTATTATCACCCAGGGTCTTTCATGAGCATGCTGCTCATATGGGTGTTAATTAAGAATATGGCAATATAGTGGGAGTTTGTATTTTATGAATTTAGGTGCTATTTGGTTTTGGACACATTTATGTATTAAAGTATTTTGGATATTTATCTGATCAGATATATGGAAATTCAGTTCATTATGTTTTCATTATGTTAAAGTATTGATCTCATTAAAGTTAAGGAGGACCAGTTGGAAATAGACATGTATTGATCACATTACGTGTAATTTCCATGCTACGCATCCATGATTGATCTATGTCGTTTAGCTATATTGGTATATGTGACCATTGATGGTTTAGTTACGCTATATGTGACGAATGCCGCTTTGATCCTATGTTGATATGGTCAATGGACGAGATTGTCCGGATATACCCTAAGGATTAAGATAGCAATTTATGAGCTCACTAAGGTTAACACAATTATAAGGTTACATATGTGGCCCAGTGGGAGATTGTTGGAATTATTCAATAATTAAGGGGCCACACATGTAAAATTAATTGTGTTTGGGCTATCTAAATAATGAAGCCAAATTAAAGTGGTCTATTTGGAAATTGGCTTAAGGGTATAATTGTCATGGAATTAATGTGTAGATACCGGAGATAATTCTAATTTGATGAGGGACCAAATTAGAAATATCAACACATATATAAATATGTGTATTCATTAGGGTTATGGTCTCCAACTTATACGGCCACCAAAGAGAAGGTTCTCTCTTTTTCTCTTCTGCATCCCCATCAACAAAAAGAGAGGGACAAAGGATTCGGATTCACCTTTGTCATTAAGGTTCGTAGCAAGTTGGAAGATCGAACCCAATAAAGAGTCGATCGCTTCAACATCCATCAAGCCAAGCAATAGATTCAGGTATGCTTCCGCAATCAATTTAATTTATGTTCTTCATCTCATGAATCGACAGGGTACAATAAAATTTCTAACAAGTGCTACGGTGAAGGAAAAAAGGCTGTACTTGGTCTTTTCATTTCTTAGAAAAAAAAAGGTTGTACTAGGTTCGCGGAAAGGAAAGAAAATGTAATTGATTCTTTGTTCCTTTCCTCCAGGGAAATTATATTTTTTTCATTTTTTTCTGTGTTTGGAAAGATCAGGATTATATTCGGAATATATCTTTAATTTTTATTATAGAGTTTGATGTTTGTAAAGAAATGAGAACAAAATAAAGTCACTTTTTCAATAATACCCTCGTGCTAATGAAAAAACTTATTACTCAGGAATATTTTTGTCCAAAAGGTATTATGGATAAAAATATTAAAATATTACTTAGGAATATTTTAGCCAAAAAAATGTAATAAATGCAGAAAAGTTAGAGGAAAAGTGATTCTTTAGATTGATGGGGGGAACCACTTTCCCCCTTATTTTTCTACCCCTTGGGAATCATTTTTCCTCTCCAACTTCTTTCCTTTGGCTTCTAAACACAGAAAATGAATCACTTTCCTTTTCCAAGTTCAAATTCTGGTAACCAAACGAGGCCATAGTACATAATTGTGAAAAGTCCAACTAATCATGGTTTATGTCGTGGTCTCGAAATGAGTTGTTATTAGCTTACTTTTTATTTTTATGTATTGTTATATCACATACTTTTAGGAGTTTGAAGTTAGATAATCAATTAGCTTTATGCTGGAAAGAGCTAGTATAAAAATTATTTATTTATTAAGAAGATTAATAAAAAGGTTTAAAGAGAAAAATAATTTACATATAGTGGTCATTGACTTAGAGAGAACTTATGATACAGTTCCTAGAGAGAATAATGTAGACATTAGAGAAGAAACAAGTTCTTAGTAATTATTTTGAAAATATTATATGAGGAAGTCGAACCATTGGAGGAGATATAGTAAAGCATATTCTATTACCGTTGACTAAGTCCATACCATTTTGTGCTAGTTATGGATGAAAGTACTAGGAATATTGAGGAAAATGTTTCATATTGCAGTATGTTTGCTGATGATATTGTGTTGGTGGATGAAAATAGAGAGGTTATATACTAAAATAGAGAAGAGGATAAAAATCTTTGAGATCTAATTATGGTCTTTAAAACTAGCTGGACAAAAATAGAATATTCATAATGTAACTTCAACCAAACGTTAAAGAAAAATAAGGGGACAATACATATAGATAGTGTTGGGAACGAAGCGCGGAAATCGTTCTCCCAAACTAGAGAGTCCTGCGAAAGAACCGAGCAAAAGTACATAAACCAAAAACGTCAAACACAAATCGCAGACATAGATTTTTTACGTAGAAAATCCAGATGGAAAAAACCATGAGACGATCGGAGTCAAACCCTGAAAAACCTCTACTAATGAAATAAAGAGAATACACCCTCTACAAGCTCCTCCCGATCCAAACGGATCACCACAACTCACTTGAAAGAAGAAAATTTGCTTGCAGACTCCAAAGAATAAGAGATGTTAAAAAATTATTCGAAGCGATATCTCCTTCACAATAGTCTCCAATCCTTTCTCTCTCTCAAATATTTTTAAGCACTCTTGCTTACATTTTGTGATATATTTTATGGTGAGAAAAAACCTAGTATATACAGCCTCAAACCCACAACTAATTAAGGTATTCTACTATATGTAGGAATACTCAATCTGAACCATTGATTTATTCATATTATATATAAAAATATCCAATCCAAATCCATTGAGATATTTCTACTATATATAGAAATACCCAATCCGACTCCGAGGTATTTTCCACATAGGTTGGGAACCCCACCTACTCTAACAAATCTTCCCCTTTACAACTATGTGGAGGGGTCGTTATCCCGACGATCCTTCTGAGGTACTCGAAAGCTTCCCCTTGGAAGAACATTTGTGAACATGTCTGCTCCGTTGTCATCTGTATAAAACTCCTCAAGCGTCGCATCATTCTTCTCAACCACATCCCGTATCCAATGATACTGAGTCTCAATGTGCTTGGACCGACTATGAAATGTCTGGTTCTTCACGAGGTAAATGATACTCTGGCTATCGCAAAGCAAAGTATATTACTCTTGCTTTAGCCCCACTTCCTGCAGCAGTTTCTTCTTCCACAACAACTCCTTGTAAGCCTTTGTCGTCGCAATATACTATGTCTCTGTCGTCGACAAGACAACACATTTCTGTAACTGCGACTGCCACGATACCGCTCCACCAACAAACATCATCACATAGCCCGAAGTCGATTGCCTTGTCTCTACATCTCCAGCCATATCAGCGTCAGTATACCCGACCATCTTCGGCTCATCACTACCAAAGGAAAGTCTCCAATCGACAGTGCCCTGAAGGTACCATATAATCTACTTGACCACACTCCAATGCACCCTTTCAGGATTGAAAATACACCTGCTAACTGTGCCAACTGCGTGAGCGATGTCTAGCCTCGTACACACCATAGCATACATGAGGCTTCCTATAGCTGAAGCATATGGAACTGGCTTTATATCTTCCTTCTCATCCTCGGTAGATGGACACTGCTTCTAAGTGAACTTAAAGTGAGCTGCAAGGAGGTTACTCACTTTTTTTGACTTGTGTCCATTCCGAAACGCTGAAGTACCCGGTAAATGTACTCTTTTTGGGATAAGTGTAGCAATTTGGACTCTCTCTTTCGGCTGATCTCTATCCCAAAAATAGTCTTTACAGTGTCCAAATCCTACATAGAGAAGGCTGCGCCCAGTTGGCACTTTAACTTCGTAATCCTAGTGGCATTTTGACCCACCAGTAGCATATTATCAACATAGAGAAATAAAATAATAAAATCATCCTCGACAAAGTACCTTACAAATATGTAGTAGTTCGACATCGTCCGTGAATAACCATGCTCTCCCATAAACGACTCAAACTTTATGTACCATTGCCTCGGAGCCTGCTTTATACCATACAAGCTCTTCCTCAACAGGCCGACCAAGTGTGACTTGCCCTTCTCACATAATCCTTCTGGCTGCTCCATATACAACTCCTCGAGATCACCGTGGAGTAATGTCATCTTCACGTCCATCTGCTCGACCTCCAAATCAAAACTGGATGCCAATGCTAGCACCACCCGAATAGACGACTGTTTGACGACTGACAAAAAGATCTCATCATAACCTACATCTTTTCACTGATCGTAGCCTTTAACTACCAGTCCCGCTTTGTATCGAGGGCGAGTAGCATCATCTGTCTGCTATACTCTAAAAACCCATCAATTGTTCAAGGTCTTCTTGTCCTTTGGCAACTGTACCAGATCATAAGTGGAGTTGGCCTGTAAGAAACTCATCTCCTCCTGCATAGCCTTCATCCACTCCTACCTATGTTCATCGTCCATAGCTTTTGTAGAACTTTCGGGCTCTCCTCCGTCAGTCAATAGCACATATTCATCTAATGAGTATCTCGTAGATGGTCAACGCTTTCTGTCGCTCATTCTCAACGGAACCACTGGTGTTGGTTGTATATCAACAACCTCCTCCACTTCAGGAACTACCTTCCTGACATGCTCATCCTCCTAAGGGTTACCCTGACCACCATCAGCAGGCTGATGATCAAGGTTGGGAGCAACTCCATGTATTGGCTCTCTCATAACTGGATCCTCTGCGATGTTCTCTGGAACTGCTCGAAGCAAAATGACTCTAACTCAGACAATTCCTCAGTCTCAGAAGGCATCTCGAAATCCTGAGTGTCGGTCATGGTCTGACTTTTGACGAATACCACATCCCTGCTTCTGTAGAGCTTTCTACCCACGGGATCATAGAGTCTATAGCCAAATGCATCCCGACCGTAGCTAACAAAGACGCATTATCTCGTCTTCGGCTCAAGTTTGGATCTTTCGTCCTTCGATGCATACACGAAGGTCTTACAACCAAACATTCGCAGGTAATTGTATGATAGCTTTTTGTCGATGTACTGTACTTTGTCAGGCATATCACCCTACAAAGAAATACTAGGAGATAAATTAATAGTATAATCAATAGTGTAAAGAGCCTTACCCCAATAACTGTCTGATAAGTTTGCCTCTGATAGCATACCGTTTCAATCAGTGTCCTGTTCATTTGCTCCGCTACACCATTGAGTTGAGGTATCTTGGACGGAGTCTCTAGTGTTATATCCCTTGCTCTCTACAATAAGCATTAAAAGGGACTAATGTACTCGCTGCCATTGTCTGATCGAACACATAGCAGCTTCTTGTCCATCTTCCTTTCAACAGAGGCCTGAAACTCTTTGAAAGTAGGCATCACCCGATCCTTGATCTTTAAGACATAGACCCAAACCTTCCTGGAACAATCATCAATAAAAATCACAAAATACACCAATGGATTTTACCTTCATAGGATCACAGACATCCGAGTGAATCAACTCGAGCAGTGCCGGCTTCTTCGAACTTGCATGACTTTGGAAAGATATCCTATTTTACTTTATCGCTAAACAGTACATGTACTTCTCCAATTTTATAGACTTTGGTCCTAGAATTACCTTCCTGTTCACCAAGTAGCTCATCTCCTTCTCGTAGATATGGCTGAGCCACCTGCGCCACAGCTCAGTAGATGCATCGATAGCTGCATTTACCTCATGTGCTCCATGTGCGCTCCCTTTTATGTAGTAGAGTCCGAACTTCTTGCTTCCTTTGGCAATCACCATCGAACCTCTGGAAAGCTTCTACTGACCATTTTCGAAGAGATTGAAGAAACCCTCGTCATCCAACCTTCCAACCGACACCAAGTTAAAACAGATATCAAGGACATGACAGACATATTTGAGAACAAAAATTGCACCCGTCTTCGTCATCACATGCACCTCCAATGACAACCGCCATTGACACATCTCTGTTGCCCATCTTCAACACTCTACGTTCGCCTGTTGTGTAAGTGGTAAACAGTTTTCGATTGTGAGATACATGTGCTGAAGCACCCGAGTCTACCAGCCAAGAATTGCCATCGCAGGCGAGGTTCATGACAACCTCATCACCTACGACGTTCATATCGCCTCTATGTGTCGAGGTCGCCGCTGTAGTGTTCTCACTTTTTTTCCTCTTATTGTCCTTCTTCTCTCTCTTCCAAGCGAAGTAGTTCTGCTTGATGTGTGCCTTCTTGCCATAATGGTAACACTCCGAGTCCTTGTACCGACCCTTGGACTTGCCTCTGCTCTTATATCTGCCACCACCTGGATCCCTGCTTTTGCCCTTTCTGTGGCTCTCTGAAACTAGCACCTCTGAGTAGGATGTGGATGAAGTGCCCTGAGAACGTCTCTACATCTCTTCATTCAATACCTCGCTTTTGGTAAACTCCAGACTGACCACGCCTTCTGGAGCAGAAGCGATCATAAATACTCGTATGGTCTCCCACGAGTTGGACAATGTACATAGCAACCAAAGTCCCTGAATCTCGTTGTTGAACTTGACTCCCATCAAGGTAGCTGGTCAACCATGACCTGGAACTCACTCAAGTGATCCGTAATAGACACTACCAAAATTTGTCGATTTAGCGACGGCCCGATCCGTCGTCCGTCCGACGGGAATTTCAATTAACGACCGATCACTGACGGATCTTGGCCAAAAAAATCCGTCGGCAATCAGCTCGTCGCTAATCATGGTCCGTCGCTACGTAGTCGTCAAGCGACGGAATAGCGACGGCATATCGACTTCAAAATACGAAGCATTAGCGACTACTTTCCGACGGACTGTCGTCCATTTCAAGTATTAAATACTGAACTGTGTATACAATAGCAACGTAATCGTCCGTCGGTAAACCGTCGTAATAGCGTATTAGAGTGTATCGTTCCGTCGCTATTCCATCGAACGCTGACGATAACAAAGGACGGATTAGCGATGGTAAGCCGACGGATAATCTGTCGATCAGGTTCTGGAAATGGTCGGCATTTCCCGTACCATGGCGACGGATGAGTCGTCGCTATTCCGTCGATAACTGTCACGGGGTAGCGACGGAATACGGACGGATTATTCGTCGACCATGTTCTGGAAATTCTTGGTATTTCCAGAACCGTGGCGACGGAAAGGTCGTCTCTATTCCGTCGAACTATATACCATCAGAACTTTGCCGACGGATATTCCGTCGACCACCCATCGCTACCTGGAAACATTTTCAAATCTTCAGTTAGCGACGGATTTGCCGTCGAACAGTAGTCGGAAACTGGAAATATCCGTCGCTCACTGGTCACTAGTCCGTCGCTAACTGAGAATATTTTAAAAAAAAAATTACAGCGCTTTCCCTGTTCGCAAAAATATACACACCAATTATCCAACAATCACATAGACCAAATATATAATGCACACCAATTATCCAAGAATCACATAGACCAAATATGCACATACGAATTTAATGCACACCAATTATCCAAGAATCATATAGACCAAAATTTGTTAATATAAAATAGACATCAATTATCCTGAAGAGTAACCTAATATCCGTCGTTATAATCCGATCATAGCACAAATATTCCAAAATTCCCACAAATATTCCAAAATTCCCACAAATATTCCAAAAGTTCCACAAATATTCCAAAACACATAGGAAAATCGACTTTGGTCTCAGCAAAGACCATAAGTCAGACGATGAATCCTCACAGCCAGGGATCATAGTTGCGTTGAGGCATGTACCATTCTATCAGCCACTTTGCATACGAAGGCTCAATCTGGTTGAGGTCTTCTGTAGGGACAGGAGGGTCGGTCCCGATGCTACTACTCTCTGACGGTGGCTCCTTCTTAACTTCAAGCTTGGGAGCAATCTCTTTCCTGATGGTCATCGATTCTTCCTTGACCTCGACCTTTGGTAACACCTCCTCCTTAACAGTCACCGGCTCTTGTTTGACGACGAGGACTTCCTCCGTGTCGACCTCCAAGGGTTTCTTGCCTCGGCCACTTCCTCGACTAGCAGCACCACCTCAGTGAGTCCTAGGAGCCATCTCTCTGACAACAGAAATTTTCATATAGGAAAAAGAAATTTACTCAAATTATAAAAGTTGTGACGTTAGTTTTTTGCGTTCATCATCATTAGAGGGAGCAGCACTGAAAAAGTTGTAACGTTGGTAGCATGAGAGAGTACAAATCTGTATCACAAGACTAACAGAATTACTATGTAATCATGTACTCACCAATAATCGGATGTAACTGGAGTCGTTGGGCCTATCGTGCAGTAATTGGTGGATCCGCTGGTATAGGCCGGATGTACTTAGTATCTAGTATATCAGATTAGTATCGGTCTATCGGTTTGTTATAGGATGTATCTGATTGGTATTGGCCTTAACAAATTGGTATCGTCCTATATCCGATATGTACATGTATCGGCCGTATAACTAGGATTCATATTGGCCTTATCGATTTGGTATCGGTCATATCCGATAGGTATCGGCCATGTTGGATTAGTATAGACCATTTTGGATTAGTATCGTGAAAAGTTTAGTAACAACTGTACTTGAATTTCTCTCTTCTCGAGCTAGAATACCATTGCAAGAGAGTCACCAGATCATGATTAGCCAGTTACAGTTGTTACTAAACCTTCCACGATACTAATCCGAAATGGTATATAATAATCCAACACGGCCGATACCTATCGGATATGACCGATACCAAATCGATAAGGCCAATATGAATCCTAGCTATACGGCCGATACATATCGGATAGGACGATACCAATTCGCTAAGACCAATACCAACCGATACGGCCCATACCAAAATGATAGATCGATACTAATCTGATACGGTCAATACTTATAAGTACCTACGGTCCAGGAGGTTGATCCGCTAGTACATCCATGTACGATCAACGAAGTAACGATCCATTTCAATTTGGATGTGAAAATCTGTATCGTAAGACAAACTAAACATAATCAGTTCTATTTCACATGCTTAATTGCCAAGTATGGCAACGAATGGCTCATAACACAACCCAAAATTCATTCTAGCATACATTAGTGTGAATCATCTATGTTCTGTACATATGGTGTAGTATATGTTCTTATCGTATCTAGTATCTGAAGAATCAAGATGAACTCACATAATGTAATACTAGGACATCATCTACTACTATATAAGATATAGTGATAGGTTGTCATATCATCATTGCCGAGGGATGAGGGTCGGAGAAAAAATACCGCTCGAGTGAGCCAAAGGCATGCAGCCACTTCCCTCCCTTCATTCACCCTCTCCCTCTCTCACGCCATCAACGTCACAACTTTTTCACCTCAAGTTCTGATCAAGCATCTTCCTTCTCCTCTCCTCCACCATGGCTCTGAACCCATCTGCTCCTCCCTACTTCCCTTCTTCTTATTTGACTCTCTCAGCCACATATGATATCTACCTCAAGTGTAGAGTCGGGGGAGAAGAAGTGGGCAGGAAGAGGAGGGGGAAACAGCACAGCCGGCGGCATAACCCGGAGGAAGTACATAAGTTTTTTTCAACATCCATAGGAGAACTATAAGGATATATCTTTTCACAATATATCACCTTGTCAAAGACCCTTAATGTGACAACTATGTTACCGCGGTGTCGGAAGACTAATATGTCATGATTTTCTAAGCCGTGTGTTTTGACATAATCCTCTAAACTCTTTCCTGCTATGTAGTAATGCAAGATTACTACATAGGAGGAAAAAGTTGGGAGGATTATGTCAAAATACACGGCTTAAAAAATTATGACATGTTAGTCTTCCGACATCGCGGTAACATGATATTCACATTAAGGGTCTTTGACAAGGTGACATGTTGTGAAAAGATATATCCTTATAGTTCTCCTACGGATGTTGAAGAAAACATCTGTACTTCCTCTGGGTCATGCCGTCGGCTGTGCTGCTTCCCCCTCCTCTTCCTGCCCACTTCTTCTCCCCCGACTCTACACTTGAGGTGGATATCATATGTGGCTGAGAGAGTCAAATAAGAAGAAGGGAAGTAGGGAGGAGCAGATGGGTCCAGAGCCATGGTGGAGGAGAGGAGAAGAAAGATGCTTGATCAAAACGGATGGCTCAGAACACAACCCAAAATTCATTCTAGCATACATTAGTGTGAATCATCTATGTTCTGTACATATGGTGTAGTATATGTTCTTATCGTATCTAGTATCTGAAGGATATAACAGAATCATGATGAACTTACATAATGTAATACTAAAACATCATCTACAACTATATAAGATATAGTGATAGGTTGTCGTATCATCATTACCGAGGGATGAGGGTCGGAGGACAGTCACAATGTCGTACCGTAGATTAATGCAAATGGAGCTGGAAATATCCGTTGCTAACCCGTCACTAGTCCGTCGCTAACTGAGATTTTTTAGGAAAAAAATTGCAGCACTTTCCCTGTTCATAAAATATGCATAAACCAAACCAATATATACTATCCAACAATCACATAGACCAAATATATAATGCACACCAATTATCCAAGAATCACATAAAGCAAATATGCACATACAAATTTAATGCACACCAATTATCCAAGAATCATATAGACCAAACCAAATTAATATAAAATAGACATCAATTATCCTGAAGAGTAACCTAATATCCGTCGTTATAATTCGATGTATCTCCAAGTGTGAGAACGGATGGCTCAGAACACAACCCAAGATTCATTCTAGCATACATTAGTGTGAATCATCTATGTTCCGTACATATGGTTTAGTATATGTTCTTATCGTGTCTAGTATTTGAAGAATGTAACAGAATCAAGATGAACTCACATAATGTAATACTAAGACATCATCTACTACTATATAAGATATAGTGATAGGTTGTCGTATCATCATTGCCGAGAAATGAGGGTCGGAGGACAGTCAACTTTATCTACGGCTACATAGTTTCTGCCTCACCAGTCGAATGGCTGCAGAGACTATGTCCTGATCACCATGTCGTACCGTAGATTAATGCAAATGGAGCTGGAGCCAAAATACAGAAACCAAAATACAAAATACAGAATCAAATCCCTGGGTTCACCGAAAATACAAAACACAGTTCTAATTCATATATATTTTAAGTGTGAGAACGGATGGCTCAGAACACAACCCAACCGGAGAGGATACTCTGAGAGATCCATCTGAGTATGACGTATACTCTGAGAGATCACCTTTACAAGAATGATATCAGTAGTAGGATTGAGTGTTGGAGGAGATATTATCAGAGTATACGTCCTACTCAGATGGGTCTCTCACCGTTACTATTTTTTTCTGACAGCATGGTGGATGTGCTCCGTCAACAGATTCTTGCTCCGAGCCAAAATTTTGCCCCGGAGCTCAAGTGGACATCCTTCGTGTAGAGCTCGAGTGAGAGGTTCCTGACAGCATGGTGGTCTTCTTTGTTAAAGTATCCGTGCTCGTCCCACAAATAATATGGAATGAGCACTGATACTTTGACAAAGGAGACCACCATGCTGTCAGGAACCTCTCACTCGAGCTCTACACGAAGGATGTCCACTTGAGCTCCGGGGCAAAGTTTTGGCTCGGAGCAAGAATCTGTTGACAGAGCACATCCACCTTGCTGTCAGAAAAAATAGTAACGGTGAGAGACCCATCTGAGTAGGACGTATACTCTGATAATATCTCCTCCAACACTCAATCCCACTACTGATATCATTCTTGTAAAGGTGATCTCTCAGAGTATACGTCGTACTCAGATGGATCTCTCAGAGTATCCTCTCTTGTTGGTTGTCGTATCATCATTGCCGAGGGATGAGGGTCGGAGGACAGTCAACTTTATCTACGGATACATAGTTTCTGCCTCGCCAGTCGAATGGCTGCAGGGACTATGTCCTGATCACCATGTCGTAGTCCAATACAATCCAGAGATTGACACAGTACTAATTCATATATGTAGTCCTATACAAATAGTCTAATACAAAAATAATCCAATATAAATAGTCCAATACAAATAAGTACTAATAGCTAATGAGAACCACGCAGCTCACGCAAACGCTCAGTGATACGATCACGCAACCACCTCGAAAAAGCGAGATCTTTGGCGTGAGGAGAGATGTCGTCCCTTGCAAGTGCTGCATGAATAGAACTCCCGGTCTCACTAGCTACCGGTGCTGGATGAATAGAACTCCCAGTTTCACTAGCAACCGGTGCCACTTCTTCCTTAACTGTAGGAGGAGCCACCTCAGCATTCACTGTTTCTCTCAAACGACGTGCCGCTCCTCGGGTCATGGGTGCCATCTGGTAAGATCGATAGTCATAAATAATATAATTGTAATATAAGCAAGCTAACTAAAGGAACCATCATGCAATTTGAGTACATTTTCGAAAGCCGATAAAGTATAAAAAATTTAATTTTTTGCCAAGTGTGAGAACGGATGGCTCAGAACACAACCCAAGATTCATTCTAGCATACATTAGTGTGAATCATCTATGTTCTGTACATATGGTGTAGTATATGTTCTTATCGTATCTAGTATCTGAAGAATGTAACAGAATCAAGATGAACTCACATAATGTAATACTAAGACATCATCCACTACTATATAAGATATAGTGATAGGTTGTCATATCATCATTGCCGAGGAATGAGGGTCGGAGGACAGTCAACTTTATCTACGGCTACATAGTTTCTACCTCGCCAGTCGAATGGTTGCAGGGACTATGTCCTGATCACCATGTCGTACCGTAGATTAATACAAATGGAGCTGGAGCTGGAGCCAAAATACAGTACTACTTCACCATGTCGTACCATTTTACTCTCTCACTCTCTCTCCTCTCCCCCTCCTGCGCTCTCAATCTCTCCGGCGCTCTCACACTACTAATTCCTATGTGTTTTAAGTGTGAAAACGGATGGCTCAGAACACAACCCAAGATTCATTCTAGCATACATTAGTGTGAATCATCTATGTTCTGTACATATGGTGTAGTATATGTTCTTATCGTATCTAGTATCTGAAGGATATAACAGAATCAAGATGAACTCACATAATGTAATACTAAGACATCATCTACTACTATATAAGATATAGTGATAGGTTGTCGTATCATCATTGCCGAGGGATGAGGGTCGGAGGACAGTCAACTTTATCTACGGCTACATAGTTTCTGCCTCGCCAGTCGAATGGCTGCAGGGACTATATCCTGATCACCATGTCGTACCGTAGATTAATGCAAATGGAGCTGAAAATATCCGTCGCTAACCGGTCACTAGTCCGTCGCTAACTGAGATTGTCACATACACATATGTATATTACAGCTAGATGTATAGATATATACATCTATATAGAAGCACACAACTGATACACTCTAAGGGTCGGTTTTTTAGGAAAAATTTTACTTATTCAGTGACTTTGGTGAAGCGAATGTCCCAAGGATATTCTTAACAAAGAAGGCAGATGAAGAACTCGCACTGTCCTTGAGACAGTGAACATATACACCACGAACCCAAACCCCATATTCATATTTACGAATCCAAACACCACCAAACTAATGGATAACATCCAATATGGATAACACATTATTTAGCCAATATATAAACTCAGACGAATTTAAGAAGCAAAGCCCCCCGCCGCCCCCGACCAAAGCCTGCCGCCCCCAAGCCCGCCGCCCAGTAGTTCGGTTGCATATATATATGAAGAGTGCTTATGGCTGTGCGTCGGTTGCATATACCCCCGACGCCCCCACCCCAAGCCAGCCGCCTAGCCCCCGACGCTGCCGCCCCAAGCCCGCCGTACAGCCCCCGACGCCCCCGTCCCAAGCCTGCCGCCCAGCCCTCGACGCCCCTGCCCCAAGCCAGCCGCCCAGCCCCCGATGCCCCCGCCCCAAGCCCGCCGCCCAGCCCTCGACGCCCCCGCCCCAAGCCAGCCGCCCAGCCCCCGATGCTCCGGCCGCAAGCCCGCCGCCCAGCCCCCGACGCCCCCGTCCCAAGCCCACCGCCCAGTCCCCGACCCAAGCCAGCCGCCTAGCCCCCGACGCCCCCAGCCCCAAGCCCGCAGTCCAGCCCCCGACGCCCCCGCCCCAAGCCAGCCGCCCAGCCCCCGACGCCCCCGCCCCAAGCCCGCCGCCCAGCCCCCGACCCAAGCCAGCCGCCCAGCCCCCGACGCCCCAGCCCCAAGCCCGTCGCCCAGCCCCCGACGCCCCCGCCCCAAGCCCGTCGCCCAGCCTCCGACGCCCCCGCCCCAAGCCCGTCGCCCCCCGCGGCCCCTATACGATACCGCGAGAGAGAGAGAGAGATCGAAAGAGAGAGAGAGAGGGGATTACCTTCGGAAGAGAGAGAGGAGAGGACGCCGATGCCGATGCCGATCACCGAAGCCGCGGGAGAGAGAGAGAGAGAGAGAGAGAGAGAGAGAGAGGAGAGAGTAAATTTGGGGGGAATGCAAAAAGTTCCCCCCGCCGTTTCATTTTAAGTCTGGAACGTACATTTAGCGACGGAATAGCGACGGCATAGAATCCGTCGCCCGGTACTGACTATCCGTCGCTACATAGTCGAAGAAATGTTCTGCCAATTCTCTACACAATTCTCGCCAAATAATCGACTGCGTAGCGACGATAAGCGATCCGTCGCTATATCTCCGACACCCTAGCGACGGATGTGCGACCTTTCCTCCCCCTAAAATTAAAATAAAAAATGTAACGACGTATGGTCGGTAATCCGTCGACGAGCGGCCACGAAGCCGTCGCTAACGTCGACTGAAAATTTCCGTCGTTAATGTTCCGTCGCTAATTTACTGTATTTTGGTATTGAGACGCACCACCTTTGTATCGCAGACCCATCATCATCTAGATCAGAAACAATTTATTTACCTCGGCCTTCTTAGCATACAAAGATTTCAGGTTATCTTATAGTGTCCTCGCGTGCTCAATACTAGCAACGTGATTATATACGTTCTCGTCAACGAACTGCCTAATGTACCCATACACCTGTATATGCTAGAAATTCTAGTCCTTTTTGGATTTACCATTGGTCCTCTTAGAAGCAAATACCGACAGATGCAACTTTTTGACAAATAGCAAATCCTTTATCTTGCTCCTCCAGTAGTGATAGTTGGTACCGTTCAGGTTTACCATAGGCACCGGCTTTACGTCCATCTCTACTTCTTGGTTTGACTGTCAACTCCTGACACTTCTCTGAATCCAAATCTCTGATACCACTCTGTCGAGAACAAAGCGTAAAAATTGTTCTTCCAAAACAGAGAGTCCTGCGAGAGAACCGAGCAAAAAGCACACAAACCAAAAATGTCAAACGCAAATGTAGACAAAGATTTTTGATGTAGAAAATTCAGATAAAAAAAACCACGGGACGATCGGAGTCCAACCCTGAAGAACCTCCACTAATAAAATAAAGAGAATACACTCTCTACAAGCTCCTCCCGATCTAAAAGGATCACCACAACTCACTTTATTGCAGACTCCGAAAAATAAGAGATGTCCAAAAATTATTCGAAGCGATCTCTCCTTCACAATAGTCTTCAATCCTTTTTCTCTCTCAAATATTGTAAAATACTCTTGCTTACTTTTTGAAATATATTTTCTGGTGAGGAAATACCTAGTATATATAGCCTCAAACCCATAACTAATTGAGGTATTCTACTATATGTAGGAATACTCAATCTAAACCATTTATGTATTCCTATTATATATAAAAATACCCAATCCAAATTTATTGAGATATTCCTACTATATATAGAAATATCCAATCGACTTTGGAGTATTTTTCACATAGTTTGGGAATCCCACCCACTCCAACAGATAGAGAAGGTATACTTGGGTGTATTAGTTTGGTATCTAGAATTTGTCAATTATCATGACCGAGAGAGTGAATATTATGTCATGCATTAAATTAAACAGGATGTTAAAATGGAGGAATATTTCTGGAGTATTTTGTTATTGGGATGTCTTTGAAGTTGAAAGAAACTATAAGATGTTTCTAAGACTAGGATGCTTTGTGAATCAGAGTGTTGACAATTAAGCAACAACATGTCCAAAAATTAAGTGTATAAGATGGTTGACTGAAAATACACTAAAAATATGATAAGAAAAGAACGTATTAGAGGAAAGTTAGAGGTGACATCAATATAGGAAAAAATACAGAAAATCATCTTAGGTCGTTTAAAGATGTGCAAAATTGACTAGCAAATGCTCCAGTAAGTAATAACAAGATGTTTCTTGTCAAAATAGTTGTTAGGCCTAGAGGAAGGCCCAAACGAACATGGGATGTGGTTTTAAAAAAGGATATATTTTTGTAAGTGTTACAAAAGATATAGCCTTTAACAGAGATGAATAGTAGAAAAGAACTCAAATAACTGACCTAAATTTTTTTGGGTATAGACTTTGTTGTAGTCCTTTTTAGAGTTTCCATGTGGTGTACAGTGGAGAATGCAAAAATCTTCTTGATGGGAAGGGGAGGGGAAACACTAAGAAATACTTTGACAAATTAAGGGTAGATGATATAATATATTTTACAAAATTAAATACGAATAGTATATAATAAAAATTTTAACCCAAGACTTCTAGTTGTAACCCGTTAACTTACCACATGGGTCACAATTTAGAGGTTAAATTTTAAAAAAATGAAGCAAATATAGGGATAGAAGCCAAAAACCTATAAAAGGGAACCACCCAAGGTAGGTTTACCCCAGGTAGTGCCTCCTCTATAATATGAAATCTTTCTTACCCTATGGCCTTATTTGGTAAGCTGTAAGTGAAGATTGTTTTTGTGCTAGGCATGATTTGGGGTTGGATTTACAAAATCATATGTTTTGTTCAAACACAAATTTGGAGGAAAAGTTGGGGTCGTAATTGCTTTCGTACTTGCTTTCGGATCCTACGGAGGAGGGTGGCAGATGGTACAGTGATGGAGGTAGATGGCGACGGGTAGGTAAGCTTGACTAGTAGGAGGAATGATTGGGTGAGTATGAGGATCAGGAGGGTGACGCTTGTAATGCCCCACTCCACGAAGAAATCTCTATTTTAACATAGGGTGCCTCTACGTGAAAATAATAGTTTGTGCAGAAAGACAACCATAAAAATTCCAAGTTGTTGTTCCAGAACAAAATGCCTAAATAAGTTACATTTTTTCTTAGGGTGTCCCTATGCAAAAATGTTGCTTCGTACAAATTCAATGTTTCGCTCAGGATGCTCCAATGCTAAGATACTGCTTCGCGTTCTCTTATTAAAGACAAGGAGTCATTACTGACATTAGGAATCTCGAGGTGACACAACTTTTAATAGGATACATTATAGAATTTTGAACATTCGTCATAATTATGCTGCTGTAATCATAGGGATTAATTCCAATCTCTGTAAATAATGACACGTGTCACGTTGACAGTGATTCACATGATATATTTATGTCGATTCAGAGGGAAAAAGTAATAACCATTGATGTCTACAATTTTTGCTCCAGTTTAGGATGAGAAAAAAAACAAGAAAGACGGTATATAATTGCTTATTTTTATGCAAAATTCAACAGACGGACATTTTTTCTAATCTGGCTATAAATGTCCTTTGTTTTTGTGCAACCAAGGCACGAATCCTGAGCATCCAGAGCATACTTTGAAAGAGCACTTTGCACAACAACGTTTGAGAGCACCGAAAGCACTTTGCAACTTCTTGTCCTTACATTTGAAGTCAGATTGTCAACGGAACAAAGCGATTATGCGCTGATTGAGCCTCCACCGCTAGACTCTCTAGATTTCTTGTTATTTGTGTTAAGAATTCTTTTTGTAATTATCAGTGTTGTAATAGAAATTCTTTATTATACACAAGTTATAAAAAATTTCTATTAGGATAGTTATTATCTTTTTTTCCTTCCAAAAAAAATATAAAATATCCCAACCATACAAACAATATGCAATGTGAATCAAAATATAAGACAATGAAGATAGTGATAAAAACATATAAAATGATGACAAAGATAATGTAATATTGTACTTGCCTTAACCTCCAAACGAATAAGCTATTGATATTTGGTTGGTATCCGTAAGGAAATTCCATTACTATCCCCAAAGTAGGCACATAACAATATCACACACATAAAATATATGATTAGTTATTATAGTATAAATATAATTTATATTCGTTTAGGGCATGTTTGTGCGGCACGTGAATCAATGAACAAAACTAAGGCCAACCTTAACGGTTTTAAACTAAAGTATTAACTATATAAGTGCTATTTAATTCTAAAATAATCATTATTACTTTTTTTTACCATATTAGTCCTGATTTGTAAGTTGATTCAAAAATCTTAGGTTATTACGGCATAGTTTACAAATTTGGGGATCGTAGCACGCAAATCGAGACGAATCATTGACCGAAAAGTCAATCGTAACAAACTCTAAGTTTGATTACATGTTTTCAAAGACTACAACACTAAAAGAATGTTGGAACCAATGATTTTCCCAAAAAGTTCTTCAGTTGAAAAATATGGTCGTCTCAATTTTTAATCAAAAATTTGGATTTTCGGTAGAATTGGATACCCACTTTCTAATTCAAATTAATACTGATTATACCAAATGTCACGTCCCAGAACCAGAATACTGGAGAACGGGGGACAGGCACAGCCATCTATGTACATTGAAGTGCAATCCATCTCGTAATACGGTCACGGCTGTCTAGATGCATGATGGTTAAACAACAATCCATCAGTCTCTTATGGTCAAGAACAAGTCTAGTGTCTCAATCTCAAGCAAACAAATAATTGTTACAAGATGTTAGATCATCAGACATACCAAGTAAGGTGTCCCAAATATTACAAATTTAGATGATCATGAGGCTAGTCATACAAAATACGAAGACTAATAAGAGTTTAAGTTATACATGATCAACCCTAGGATTTGCCAATCATGTAACAGCCCTTAGGCAGACAAAAATTTAAGTTTCAACATGAGCTAACACTTGTTCGGCGGCTAAATGCTTCAAAAGAATAATTTATAATAGAGTGAGAGAGCAAAATAAGAAACCCACTCGTTGTCAGGGTTACGCCTGGTGTTCACCATCTGGCTGAAAGACGGGTAAATCCTCGGGTGCTACTCCAAATTTTGGTCATACAAAACCAGCTGGACCAGACCCCAGAAAGAGCAAGTACCAAAAGGGAGGCTCCACTTAGGAACTAAAACCAGCATATAATAAATGAAGAACTGATAAAAGAGAATAGTGAAATAACATGAAAGACTGAGTTAACATAAAATATTAGCTTGCAGTAGGAGGAACAAGAGGTGGAATATAATTCCCATGCTAATCATGAGATAATTTATTCAAGCACATCCAATCAAGTCCTACGGCTTGCAATTGTTAGCTAACTAGGATTATCACAAGCTTAATTACTAACAAGATGTAGTGAGATATTCCCACAGTCACAAGCCCTGCAGACTATCCAAGTTATCCAGGCGAGGGTTACAGGAGTTACAAGAGTTGTCATGATTACTGGTGTACTTTAGTGCTTATGATTCAAGAAATGCAACACATGACAGTGTGCTAGAAATGCGCCCTACTCGTCGGCAGGCTACAAGTCCACAGGTGTGGTCGGGATAACTATGGATCGCCTGTTACTGGAAAATCTTTCTATATGAACTACTTGATCAATCTAGTCATTAATCTAGTCAGATTCGTTATGAATCCCTGACCGTGGTAACCAGGAATCCATGTCCTAGACATGATACAAGATACGACATGTAGCTTGTACAGGCACAATAAACCACAGGATCAAGGCAAGAGTTACACTAGCAAGACAGGAATAGCCGTCGCAACAACAATCAAGATTATACATGTCATGTTAGGTTTACTTGTCATGTCAAGAGTACTTGTCAGGAGTGCGCCTCGACGGGCCACTATCAAGATTATCAAGACGGGATCATATTTTCATGTTCAAGTCAAGTACTCAAGTTACTATCTCAAGACTATCAAGTGTCAAGTCGGGTCGTCGCAACTTAGGCCAAGTATAAAAAACATGCAAAGAAGATTGAGAGCACCCAAGTGTGATTGAAACTATAAGTCACATATGAACTATGATTAAAGTGAGACATGAAGATTCGTGAAGCCAAGACAAAGATCTACAACTTTCATGTTTTGAGTTTTCCAAGATTTTTGCTACAAAATAGCTTAAACGGGCAAAAACAATCATTTAGAGTGATCTGCGTACGGGTGCGCTGTGCGCATGCACGACGTACGGTCTGTGCAGTGTGTGCAAAAAGTACTGCATGCGAATAAAACTGCCCACGACGTACGGTGCACGCAAGCACGGTGCACGGGCGTACGACAGAAATTTGCACCGACGTGGGGAAAAAAATCGTGCGGGCGCGTGGCGCGCAAGTTACGTTGCGCATGCGAACAAAAATGCCCACGGCACAAGGTGCGTGCAAGTACGGCGTGTGGGCATATGGTGTACGAGATGCGCTGCGTGTGCGGACAAAAATGCCCACGGTGCAAGGTGCGCGCAAGCTTGGTGTGTGGACGCGCGGGCAAAAATGCCTACGGAGTAAGGTGCGCGCAAGCACGGGGCGCGGGCACGCGACGCTTGAGATGCGCTACACGCACAGACAAAAATGCCCACGGTACAAGGTGCACGTGTCACAATCCGCTACCCAAATTGTTGGGCCGGGCCGAGTCATGTCTAGCCTACGCTTGAGATAAAGCGTAGTAAGCTGTTCTAAAGGCAATAAGATAAGACTAAATGTGCTAACAGTTCTATAAGTAAAATATAAGTCATAAATGCTCCAAACACAAAAGTCGTCTCATATAGTAATAAGTCCAAGTACAAGTCTGAAATGTAAAACTAGATACATGTCCAGTTACAAAATACGTAGTCTAATACATGACTATACTAAATATCCCAAGCAACTACGCAAACTAGGCGAGTTTCCCCGCAGGTACATCCTCATAAGACAAAGCCTGGTCCTCGACAGTATCTCCATAATATGAGTCGCAGAGTAACACCTCCTCAGTAAGGATACCTACAACGTTATCCTGTCAGGACGGGAGCAAGTACTGATTCTAACAAACTAGCATATGAAACATAAAAATGAACATAAGAGGAATAATTGGAAGCATGGCATCACATAATCTATCATGGCAAGGACACATATGTCATAGAGACAGACGTATATATAATGTTTAAAACTATAGCAGGTACGTGATCGTCAATAGGTGTACAATGTGCTGTGGTACAAGTATATAAAATATACTTCCGTACAAGTAAAACAAGCGATAGATGTACATACGTACACATACAGCTGGTGCGCCTACGATAAGGTATACATAAAATGTCAACCTTGCTCGGTACGTACGTACGAGTAAAGGGGCATGATCACGTACGCTACTAACAGTTTCCCCATAACCCATATTCTAATCATGTGAGAGATACATAAAGACTGGTTTAAGCATAGTAGTGACTGAAAGTACAACATGTGAAGATTTAACTTGCTACCCCAAGGATCAACATTTAACATGGTTGGATTCGTAGTTCATTGATGTAACAGTATGTAAAGTTTGTAGAAAGTACTTGCCTCTAGCAAAGCAAAGCAGCGATAAGAATGCTATAGATGCATGGTAACTTGTCACTGTAGAAATAAATACATAACTTAGTTTTTTACACTAAGTTAAACACTAAACACTAAGTGGTGCAACACGACTTGTGACTGGGCACCTAGCCAAAATGATGACTTTAGCATAGGAGACCAATGTGGGGTGACACAATACTATAACTAACTTTTAGGGTACACTAGTGTGGGGTGAGGTTCAATACGGCTATAACTCAAAATAACACAAAAAGTTACAAGTCGTAATTATTCAATAAATAAATCAATTGTACATTGTGTTCCAACAATTTTTGAGATAGACAAAAAGCTCTATTTTATATAAAATAAAGTAACAAAATGATCCTTGTTAATTATAAAAATTTATTATAATTTTTCTGGAATTTATTAACCAGTACATGTATTTTATAAAAATCTGTTTTCATAAGTACACAGAAAGTGAGTTCTGGTTTCATATGCCAAAACAGTGGCAAAACTGTAAATTAAATACTGTAAAATTATGATAAATTAGCTAAATTAACATAGTATCTAAATACTTTTTTTTCAGAATTTTAACAGCAATAAAAGTATTTTTAGAAATTCAAAAACAGCATGGTACACAATCTGAAATTAAATAATTAATTATCTGCGTATTTGTCCATGTACATAATTTGAACCAGAGTTGAAATACAGGACCCAAGGCCATGAATCAAGTCCAATATGACTTGTACAGGTCTTGAATGTGTGAAAACACATTGGAGCCCAAAAATCCATGCTAGGCTTGGACACCAAATGGTTGCAGTAATAAAATACAAGATTTTAAATAATATTAATATATTTTCAAAGTGGTAAAATACACAAGTCACAAAATATGAAATAAATAATCTTGTGAAATTTACATAATAATAATTTACACTAGGTAAAGTGAAATATATATAAAATTGTAACAACAACATGTTATATATATATAGATATATATATATATTATATATATATATATATATATATATATATATATATATATATATATATATATATATATATTATATATATATATAAATATATATTATATTATATATATAATATATATAAATATATATATATATATATATTATATATTATCTATATATATTATAATTATATATATTATATATATATATATATATATATATATAAATGGATATATATATACATATAATAAATATACATATTAGATATAATAGTAACTATATTATACACCAACTGTAACATAATATATAAAATAGTATATAATATATATATATATATATATATATATATTATATATATATATATATATATATATATATATATATATATATATATATATATATAATATATATATATATATATATATATATATATATATATATATATATACACACATAAAGATATACATAGATCATAACGTAAATATATACCTATATTTACATATACACATATATATAATAATATACTAATTATAAAATATATACATATGTACAATTACTGTATATATACATAACAGTATATATATAGATATATATATATATATATAGATATATATATATAGATATATATAATATATATATATAATATATACAAAATACATACATATATACCACACATATATATAAATACATATACATATATAAATATATATATATATATATATATATATATATATATATATATATATATATATATATATATATATATATACATATACATATAAAACAAAATAAAAAGAAAACAGGAAAAGAAAAAGAAAAGTAAAAGAACACAGCGGGGGGGGGGGGGGGTTTCGAACTCGGCCCAGTGGGTCGAGTTCTAGGGTTCGGTCGGGCTGGCCAGGGGGTTAGCCCGCTTTGGGTGTTAGGGATAGGGTTTTGATTTGATTTATTTAGGTTTTAAGTTAATATTATTAAATCCGATAAATCAAACCCTGTGTCTTGACAGTTAGGGACACAGGAGTCTCGTGTCTTAGGTTAGCACGACACGCACGAGTCTAGTCTCGCGTGTCCGGTCTTACCCTCATGCTCGTCAGGACACGGCGAGTCGTATCCACGTGCATGAGACACACACGACACAGTTTAGGGTTTGTTACCTGTGTGTCCGACTTCGGAGGGGGGGTTCGAGTGAGCTGTCGGCGGCTAGGAGCGTCGGGGCGGTGGCGCTCAGGTGGCGATGCGTTCGCCTCGGCGGGGTACGTCGAATGGTGGTGGTGGATGGGGCTGTCAGTCGCTGGGGAGGTGGCGTCGGGGTTCGTCGGAGTTAGGGTTAGGTCTAGGCTTGTCGGGGAAGAAAGGGGGTCGCGGCGGTCGTGGGATTGTGCTAGGGTTAGGGTTTAGGATGGGGGGTTCGTATTTATAGGGTTAGAGGTCGGTTGGGGCGTCGAGCTGGCCGGAGAAGGCGGAAAAGATAGGGGTCGGTCGTCGGGGAGGTGGCTGGTCGTCGGGGGTGGGTGAAAGTAGCTTTTGCAGTTAGGTCCCTAGGTTCTGGGTATTTACAAGTAGGTCCCTCCCCTATGTAAATGTAATAATGAATTTGCATAACAGAAATATAACAATTTATAATTTGCAAACTGCTATATTAACAAATTAATAAATTGTATAATGATATTAAAATAATTCTAAATATTACAAAAAGATATTAAAATATTTTAATTAATTGTAAATTGATATATTTTGATTTAAAAACTATTAAAAAATTATTTAAAAATTCTAGAAAAAATTTCTAAAAGTCATAATAAATTATTTTAATGCTAAACAGGTCATTAGCAACTAACTAATTCTAATTTAATTAATTTTAAAAATAGGGGCTGACAAGTCTTCCCTCCTTAAAAAATTTCGTCCTCGAAATTCACAAGGATTGAAGACCCTACAAATTCTAAGATAGCAAACAATGCAACAAATGACTAAGGCTACGATCGAAACTAACCTCTAAGGTATCAAGCGGGAACGGGTGGTTCCCTCGCAGCGGTTGGGTCGAACAGGTAAGGATACCTCTCCCTCATGTCCGACTCCCTCTCCCAAGTAGATTCACCCGGAGAGTGACGGCTCCAAGCTACTCGTACTAAGGGTATAACCTTGTTCCTCAGCCTCTTCTCTCTCCTGTCTAATATCTCCACTGGCTGCTCAGTAATTGTAAGGCTCGGTCCGACCTCCAACTCTGAATGATCTAGCACATGGCTGGGGTCCGGAACATATCTCCTCAGCTGAGATACGTGAAAGACATCGTGAACTCCTGCTAGGTTGGGTGGAAGTGCAACCCTGTAAGCTACCTCTCCAATACTGCCAAGTATCTCGAACGTCCCGATGTATCTGGGGCTCAGCTTCCCTTCTCGTCCGAACCGGATCGTCCCTCTAGTAGGTGATATCTTCACTAGCACCATATCACCGTCTGCGAACTCCATCGGTCTGCGACTAGCATCAGCCCTGTATTTTTGACTGTCCTGAGCTACTCTGAGCCTGTCTCTGATCATCCCGACCTTCTCTGCTGCATCTGTGATCATCTCTGGCCCAAGCATAACTCTGTCCCCGATATCATCCCAAAAGAGCGGTGTACGGCATCGTCGTCCATATAGTGTCTCGAAAGGAGACATACCGATGCTAGCTTGGTAGCTGTTGTTGTATGAAAACTCTACCAAGTGCACATAGCTCTCCCATGATCCTCTAAAGTCCAGTACGCAGGTCCTCATCATATCCTCTAGTGTCTGTATCGTCCTCTCGGACTGCCCATTTGTCTGCGGGTGGTACGCCGTACTGAACATGAGCCTACTGCCCAAATCCTCCTGCAAGCTCCTCCAGTAGTGGGACGTGAATCTGCTGTCTCTGTCGAACACGATGCTCACGGGTACTCCGTGCAAGCGAACTATCTGCTGCATGTATAGCTCTGCCAACTTCTCGGTGGAAAGCCCCACCTTGAAGGGTATGAAGTGCGCACACTTCGTCAGCCTGTCCACGATGACCCAAATGGCATCCTTTCCTCCTTGGGAACGAGGAAGCCCTGAGACGAAGTCCATCGTAATGTGTTCCCATTTCCACTCGGGAATGGATAACGGCTGCAATAGACCAGCCGGCCTCTGGCGCTCCGCCTTGACCTACTGGCAAACTAGGCATCTCAAAATGAAACGTGATACATCCCTCTTCATCCCGTGCCACTAAAGATGTTTCCGCAAGTCACGGTACATCTTGTTAGCACCAGGGTGAATAGAATATCTCGATCGGTGCGCCTCCTGCAAGACTGCCTCTACTAGCTCTCCCTTCGGCACGCACAATCGACTGCCATGCCTTAAGGATCCATCCTCTGCTATAGTGAAAGTCATCTAGCAATCCAGCTAACGCCTGGGAGTCGAAGTCTAGCGAAGGCTCTCATCTGTAGACTGTGCCTCCCTGATCTGCTCTATCAAACCTGACTGAATGTCAAGCGCCATCATCTGTATCACTGGTCCTGGCCGAACTAGCTCGATACCTAGCTTCTCCAGATCCTCCCGCAAATACCGATCTATCATCAGGTACCATGCCATCGGATGCCGGCTCAGCGTATCCGCCACCACATTTGCATTCCTCGGGGTGATATTGTAAATCGATGTCGAAGTCCTTCATCAACTCCAACCATCGTCTTTGTCTCATGTTCAGCTCCTTCTGCGTGAACACATACTTCAAGCTTTGTGGTCAGTAAAGATTTCCACACGCTCTCCGTATAAGTAATGTTTCCATAACTTGAGTGCAAAGATCACCGCAGCTAACTCTAGGTCATAGGGTAGGATAGTTCCGCTCATGAGTCCGTAATTGCCTAGATGCATAAGCAATCACTTTCCCATGCTGCTGTAGGACACATCCTAGCCCCTTTCCCGAAGCATCGCTGTATATGGTGAAACCTCCAGATCCTGAAGGTAATGTCAGAACTGGAGCGGTCGTCAGCCTCCTCTTCAGCTCCTCAAATGCTGCCTGGCAGTCCTCTGACCAAATATACTCTGCGTCCTTCCACGTCAGCTTCGTCATGGGTTCAGCTATCCTAGCAAAGTCCTGGACGAACTTTCTATAATAGCCTGCTAAACCCAGAAAGCTCTGATCTCTGAAACTGAATGTCGGAGTCTTCCATGTCTCAGCTGCAGCAATCTTTCTGGGATCTACCGAGATTTCCTCTCCAGTAACTACATGGCCGAGAAACTCCACTCGGTCTAAAAAGAACTCGCACTTCGGCAATTTGGCAAACAATCTCTCCTGCCTTAGAATTCCCAAAACTATCCGCAAGTGCTCTGTATGCTCCTCCGACGTCTTCGAGTATATCAGGATGTCATCGATGAACACTACGACTGACTTATCCAGATACTGGTAAATGTCTTATTCATCAAAGTTCATAAAGATAGCTGGCGCATTTGTGAGACCAAATGGCATCACCAGAAACTCGTACTGCCCGTACTTCGTGTTGAACGCCGTCTTCTGGATGTCTGCTGGCCCTAACCTTCACCTGGTGGTACCCGAATCTCAAGTCTATCATGGAAAACACCTTTCGCCCCACTCAACTGGTCGAACAAATCATCTATCCTGGGCAGAGGATATTTGTTCTTGATAGGTGATGGCATTCAAGGCCCGGTAGTCAATACACAACCGAACTGTACCATCCTTTTTAGGCACAAAGAGCACTAGGTGCTCCCAATGGAGAAGTACTAGATCGAATGAAACCCTTTTTCAACAGGTCATCAATCTGCTCCTTCATCTCTATGGCCTCCTTAGGGATTCACTCTATAGCAAGCCCGGGATACTGGTGATGAACCCGGCACTAAATCTATAGGTGAATTCCACATCTCTGTCAGGCGGAAGTCCTGGAAGATCCTCTGGGAATACATCCATAAACTCCCTAATGATAGGGTGTGGCGGTGCTAGCGTCCCCAACTGTAGCACAACAGTTCGGCTCTAGGCTGATCTTCCGGCCCTGTCCTTCTGACACTGAATGGTGCTGTGCCTAGGGGACTGAACAGAATACTACCCTCATGACAAGTCTATAAGTGTATGGGCATAGCTAAGCCAGTCCATCCCCAATATGATATCATAACCGGGGAGTGGCATCACAAAGAATCGTACCCCTCGAACTCTCTCCCGGCTATACATAATAGAGCATCTATAGCTAGCTCTAATAGGCACTGGTCCTTCCTCCCGTCATTACTCTACTAATCTCTTCAGTAGGTATAGATACTAGATGATGTTATGCAAAACTCTAATAACAGGAAGCTATAAGATGCACCAGAATCAAACAAGCATAGAGCTAGAAAAGTATGCAAATAAACATGACCTGTGATGACGTCAGCTAGGTAATCTGGCTCTGAAACCTGCTTCGGCTCCGGCTCAATGGCTAGACTATAAGCCTTTCCCTGGGGTCCCTTCTGCTGCTGCAGATGTTGCCCAAACCTCTGCTGCTGAGTCGGGAGCGGCCCTCTAGGTCCCTTGGCTGCTGGGCAGTTCCGAAGCTGATGGGTGGCAGACCCACAAACTAAGCACTGCCCCAATCTCTTCCTGCAGATGGTGAAGTCATGCCCTGGTCTTCTACAGAAAGAACACATAGCCCCCTTCTGCTGCTGAGGTCCCGGGGCTCTAACTGGCGGGGTCGGATGATGTGATGTAGGGGGACGGTATGTCTGCTGGTGCGCGTCGGTACTTTCTTCTGGAAAGCCGGACGCTTGGACTGTCCCTCGAGGTATACAGAAGTCGGCCTCTTGCATGACAGAAGACGCTCCTCGATGCTCCGGGCAACTCTAGGCTCTGGTAGTAGTCAGTCGTACCGTTCGCCACTATAAGGATGCCAATATCTAGAACTAGACCATGGCAAAATCTACGGGTCATCTCCTCTGGATCTGCAACCAGACTAGGAGCAAAACGCTCAGGCGACTAAACTCTGCCGCATAGTCGTCAACAGAACGGTTCTCCTGCTGGATGTTCTGGAATCGTAGCCCCATGGCTACTCTAGCAGTGGTCGAGAAGAATTTCTTCTTGAACTGGGTCTTGAACTGATCCCAGGTGGCTCTCCCTCTCACAAATACGGCTCATTCGAAACCAGACTCCTGCTAAGTCTATCAGCAGAAATCCCGCTGCTTCGACCTGGAGGTCATCCGACATCCTAACTCCAGAAGCTTCCTCTCTACCGAATCTAGCCAGTCATCAGCTACTACTATACCCTCAGTCCCTGAGAACTCCTTGGGATTCAGACCCATGAAGTCCTTGATCGTCCCCGCTCTCTGTCGTGGCTCTACAGGTGGTGGGACCACGGTACGTTCCTCAGAACACTCCATGCTCTGGCGGAGTAGGGTGGTCTGCTCCTGATGGATTGTTAGGAACACCTGGATCAGAGTAAGCAGTTGGTTCCCGTCGAGTGTGACGGAAGCCTGGGTAGGTATAGTGATAGGGGGGTGGTGGAAGTATCGGGTCCTGCTGGGACTGTGATGTGGAAGGTGGTGGAGGCATCTGGGTTGGTAGATTTATGGAGTGGAAGAGTATGGTAGGTGGAGGTGCATCGGTCAACTGGTCAGCTGATTGGATAGGGAGTGTGCCATTCTCAGGTGTGACATACTGGGATGAACGAGTAAGCACCATCTAATTACAATAAAAAGGACTTATAAGGACTCTTTAAAGTAAACAATCATAGACAAAAAAATCTAATTATAATAGCAAGCATGTGATGTATTTCCTATGTTGCAATCCTAGTATTCCTCTAAGTGTTCTAAGCGTCATTCCTAATGTTGTCTAATTACCTTAAGTTCCTAATTGCAGGCATGCTTGGTACAATAACGTAACCAAACATTTTAGTCAGGACATGCATGGGCCACCACTAAAAATATGTCACGACCTGCTACCCAAATTGTTGGGTCGGACCGAGTCATGTCCAGCCTACGCTTGAGATAAAGCGTAGTAAGCTATTCTAAAGACAATAAGATAAGACTAAATGTGCTAACAGTTCTATAAGTAAAATATAAGTCATAAATGCTCCAAACACAAAAGTCGTCTCATATAGAAATAAGTCCAGTACAAGTCTGAAATATAAAACTGGATACATGTCCAGTTACAAAATACGTAGTCTAATACATGACTACACTAAATATCCCAAGCAACTACGCAAACTAGGCGAGTTTTTCCGCAGGTACATCCTCATAAGACAAAGCCTGGTCCTCGGCAGTATCTCTATAATATGAGTCGCAGAGTAACTCCTCCTCAGTAAGGATACCTACAACGTTATCCTGTCAGGACGGGATCAAGTACTGATTCTAACAAACTAGCATATAAAATATGACAATGAACATAAGAGGAATAACTGGAAGCATGGCATCACATAATCTATCATGGCAGGACACATATGTCATAGAGACAGATGTATATGTAATGTTTAAAACTGTAGCAGGTACGTGATCGTCAATAGGTATACAATGTGCTGTGGTACAAGTATATAAAATGTACTTTCGTACAAGTAAAACAAGCGATAGATGTACATACGTACACATACAGCTGGTGCGCCTACGACAAGGTATACATAAAATGTCAACCTTGTTCGGTACGTACGTACGAGTAAGGGGCATGATCACGTACGCTACTAACAGTTTTCCCATAACCCATATTCTAATCATGTAAGAGATACATAAAGACTGGTTTAAGCATGGTAGTGACTGAAAGTACAACATGTGAAGATTTAACTTGCTACCCCCAAGGATCAGCATTTAACATGGTAGGATTCGCAGTTCATTGATGTAACAGTATGTAAAGTTTGTAGAAAGTACTTGCCTCTAGCAAAGCAAAGCAGCGATAAGAATGCTATAGATGCCTGGTAACTTGTCACTGTAGAAATAAATACATAATTTAGTTTTTTTACACTAAGTTAAACACTAAAACACTAAGTGGTGCAACACGACTTGTGACTGGGCACCTAGCCAAAATGATGACTTTAGCATAGGAGACCAATGTAGGGTGACACAATACTATAACTAACTTTCTAGGGTCTTTACACTAGTGTGGGGTGAGGTTCAATACGGCTATAACTCAAAATAACACAAAAAGTTGCAAGTCGTAATTATTCAATAAATAAATCAGCTGTATATTATGTTCCAATAATTTTTGAGATAGACAAAAAGCTCCATTTCACATAAAATAAAGTACCAAAATGATCCTTGTTAATTATAGAAATTTATTATAATTTTTCTAGAATTTATTAACCAGTACATGTATTTTATAAAAATCAGTTTTCATAAGTACACAGAAAGTGAGTTCTTGTTTCATATACCAAAACAGTGGCAAAACTGTAAATTAAATACTATAAAAATTATGATAAATTAGCTAAATTAACATAGTATCTAAATACTATTTTTCCAGAATTTTAACAGCAATAAAAGTATTTTTAGAAATTCAAAAACAGCATGGTACACAATCTGAAATTAAATAATCAATTATCTGCGTATTTTGTCCATGTACATAATTTGAACCAGAGTTCAAATACAGGACCCAAGGCCATGAATCAAGTCCAATATGACTTGTACAGGTCTTGAATGTGTGAAAACACATTGGAGCCCAAAAACCCATGCTAGATTTGGACACCAAATGGTTGCAGTAATAAAATACAGGATTTTAAATAATATTAATATATTTTCAAAGTGGTAAAAATACACAAGTCACAAAATATGAAATAAAATAATCTTGTAAAATTTACATAATAATAATTTACACTAGGTAGAGTGAAATATATATATAAAATTATAACAACAACATGTTATATATATACATATAATAATAGATATTTATATATATATATATATATAATATGATAAATATATATATATATATAGATATATATATATATATATATATATATATCTTATATATATATATATATATATATATATATATAAATATATAGAAATAAAATATATGTATAACACACAATACTGTATACATATATATAATAGTATATATATAATATATATATATATATATATATATATATATAATATTATATATATATATATATATATATATATTCTATATATACATATATACATATACGTAAATATATACCTATATTTACATATACATATATGTAATAATATACTAATATAAAATATATACATATATACAATTACTGTATATATATACCATATAACAGTATATATATATATAATATATATATATTATATATATATATATATCTATATATATATATATATATATCTATATATATATATATACACAAAATACATATACATAACCACAACACACACACACACACATATATATATATTAATATAGAAAACAACTAAAAGAAAATAAAGTAAAAGAAAGTAAAAGAACACAGCGAGAGGGGGGTTCGAACTCGGCCCAGTGGGTCAGTTCTCGGTTCGGTCGGTCGGGCTGGCCAGGGGTCAGCCCGCTCTGGGTGTTAGGGATAGGGTTTTGATTAGATTTATTTAGGTTTTATGTTAATTTATTAAACCCAATAAATCAAACCCAGTGTCCTGACAGTTAGGACACCAGGATCTCGTGTCTTAGGTTAGCACGACACGCACGAGTCTAGTCCGCGCGTGCCGGTCTTACCTTCATGCTCGTCAGGACACGGCGAGTCGTATCCACTGCACGAGACACCACGACACAGTTTAGGTTTGTTACCTGTGTCCGACTTCGGGGGGGGAGGGTTTTGAGTGAGCTGTCGGCGGCTAAGAGCGTTAGGGCTGGCGCTCAGGTGGCGACGCGTTCGCCTCGGCGTGGCGCGTCGAATGGTGGTGGTGGATGGGGCTGTCAGTCGCTGGGGAGGTGGCGTCGGGGTTCGTCGGAGTTAGGGTTAGGTCTAGGCTTGTCGGGGAAGAAAGGGGGTCGGGGCGGTCGTGGGGTTGTGCTAGGGTTAGGGTTTAGGACGGGGGGTTCGTATTTATAGGGTTAGAGGTCGGTTGGGGCGTCGAGCTGGCCGGAGAAGGCAGAAAAGATCGGGATCGGTTGTCGGGGAGGTGGCTGGTCGTCGGGGGCGGGTGAAAGTAGCTTTTGCAGTTAGGTCCCTAGGTTCTAGGTATTTACAAGTAGGTCCCTACCCTAGGTAAATATAATAATAAATTTGCATAACAAAAATATAATAATTTATAATTTACAAACTGCTATATTAACAAATTAATAAATTGCATAATGATATTAAAACAATTCTAAATATTATAAAAAGATATTAAAATATTTTAATTAATTGCAAATTGATATATTTTGATTTAAAAACTATTAAAAAATTATTTAAAAATTCTAGAAAAAATTCTTAAAAGTCATAATAAATTATTTTAATGCTAAACAGGTCATTAGCAACTAACTAATTCTAATGTAATTAATTTTGAAAAACAGGGGCTGACAGCACGCAAGCGCGGCATACGGCAAAAACGCTGTGCGCGACACTGTTCATCGTTCCGACAGCACCAAAAGGTGTGGGGAACCCATGAACACGAAAATGACATAACTTTTTAATACGAAGTCGAAATCAAACGGTTCAAAAGCCAAAATTGGGTAGAATTGAATTTTCCACAACATGGAACTATTAGTTTTCGAAAATAACAAAGTTTAACAAAGTTTAAGATATCAAAACCAAGAAAAACCGAAAAAACTATAAACTTAGATCTACAAAAATGTAACCATCAAAATCCAAATCTCCAAGTTCTAAAGAGGCTTAGAATCAAGCAAAAAAGACAACGGAACAATAAACTTTGAGATCCATCATGAAGCAAGTTGCACTTGCCTAGGGCTTGGTCGGTGGGAGGAGTTAATAAAGAAGATGAAGAAGTAATGAGAAATAATATAGGGGGAGAGAGAGAGAGAGAGAGGAGTTGGGTTTTATAAAAACCCTTCTCATCTCAAACCAAAACAAACTAAGTCAAGCCAAGCCAAGCCAAGTTGAACCAAACCGAATTAAACCAAGACAAGATTAAACCAAGACTAGGCTAATTAACATTATTTTTGTAGTGGATCAGTTGAGTATGCGTAGGGGCAAACTGTCAAGGGGTGGTTGATTTTGTGAATAAACGACTAGAAGGCTGGCAGGCATTAAACTTATCTTTTGGGAATCGAGCTTGTTAGCTAGGTCGGTAGTAACTACCATCGCTATGTACCGGCTTCAGATTGTCCTCCTACTAGTCCATATCATTCACATAATAGAGAAAATTTGTGCTGGTTTTGTTTTGAGGGGAGGCATACATGCGATAGCATGGGAAGAATTATGTAGACCTAAGAAGGAGGGAGGAGACGGGCTTCGGCCCTTGCTCACACTAAGGGAGGTTGCAGGCTGCAGCTTTAAAGACGACTTAGAAGTTTGTTCAAGAATGATCGTTATGGGAAAAGTGGACTAAAAACCACTATTTAGGAGGTTTGAACTTCTGGGAGAAACTGATGGACTTAATAAATGCGTTAGTCACCTTCAAAACAATCCTTACTCAACATCCAAGACTAAAAATGGAGATCAGTCGGCTCAATCATTTGTACGGGTGCAAATATGAGTCTGTGGTTTCATCCATGGCTAAATCGCCAAAGACTGCTGGATAAATAGGGATGGTCTATCTTTAACTTGATGGGAAAGAGAGAACCTACCTATGATTTGAATTATCGATCAAAGCGAATTAACAATCTCTTGTTTGTCGAGATAGAACAAATTCCAATCAGAGGGGGAAGTATATATATACACCGGATGGATATAGTTGAGGAGTTATCTCTACGACGAAGGAGAGGAGCAAACCGATTCAGAATGGCTAGACTATGATTACTTTCTTCAATGTGGCACGTGTGGCGTGAAAGGAACCCAAAGATATTTTAGGGACAAGTTATATCATGGTAGGAATCGTTCATAATATTGATGTTGATGTACTAGTTATTACTACAAACTGCCGCCGGGGCATTGCTATTATGTCGTTGCCCATTTGTCAATTACGAGTCGATCACTACGGCCAAGTGCTTTTCGACAACGTGTGATTTTTCATGCCCATTTCTATCGTGGATCCATCACTACTAGGCCTTAGCGATGGATCCTATCGCCGTTATTTTGATGTATTTTTCTAGTGCCAAGTATACCAAACCAACCACAATGCCTGGCTGAGTTATAAGTTCAAGTCATGTCTGCCAAATAGCACTGAGGGCTTGTTTGGTAACCGGATTTCACTATTTGGATTTGGAAATCCTCCAAATCCAAATCATGGATTTCAAGATTCAAATCCAACTCCAACCAAACATAGGATTTGGATTTATGATTAATAATTAAATTATAGTCATGATCAATAATTAAGCTATTAATTAATTATGATTAATTATAGTTATTATTATTTATAAAATTAATAATTAACGATTAGTAATTAATAATTGACGATTGGTTATTATTAATTATAAAATTAATAATTAATGATTAGTTAATTTTTAAATAAATAACGATTAATAATTAAAGATTAATAATTAATAATTAACGATTAATAATTAATAATTAATAACTATAAATTATAATTAACGATTAATAATTAATAAATAACAATTGATAATTTTTTATTAACGATTAATAATTATAAATATTGATTAATAATTAATAATTAACGATTAGTTAACTATAAATTAAATATTTTAAAAATAGTAATTATAAATTAATATTATTATGATTAGTAAATTATTAATTAAATTATTATAAAATATGATTCTAATTGTGATTAAAATATTATTAATTAAGATTATAATAAAATAGTTATTAACAAATTATTAATTAATATTATAATAATACTAATAAATTATTAATATGATTATAACAAAATTAACTAATTAAATATTTTTTTAATTAATAATACTAAACATAGGATATGATTATTAATTAATATTATAATAATAATAATAAATTATTAATTAATATTATAATAATAATATAATAATACTAGTAATTTATGATTATTAATAATTAACAAATTATTAATTAATATTATAATAATACTAATAAATTATTAATTACGATTATAACGAAATTAAGTAATTTTTTTTAATTAATAATATTTTTATTAATTAATAATACTAATAAAATAGTTATTTTTTTATTAATTAAATAATTTTTAACGAAATTATTAAAGAATAATTATTTTTAACGAAATTATTAAAGATTAACTAATTTTTAACAAAATTATTAAATAATAAATATTTTAACGAAATTATTAAAGAATAATTATTATTTTCCTCCAAAATCCAACCAAATCAAAGTTTTGGATTTTGTCATATTTTCCATATCCAAATCCATCTCCAACCAAACATAGGATTCCATGAATTTGTCTCCAAATCCATAAAAATTCAAATTCCACCTCCAAATACGGTTTACCAAACACGTCATGAGTGTAGAAATTTGAATCCCGTAATCCCAATATCTTGTAACTTTTAGTGATGCCAATACAAACTAAGATGCAAAAGATATCAGCCATAAGAAACTGTCAATATCTCATCCGGATTATTGGGGGAATGTGACATCTACCAGCCAAGAGTATGTATAGAGAGAATAAGAAGACTGAGTATTCCAGCAGCAGTTAGTCCCCTTCCAGTCTGTCCATGTTGTACGTACCCTAGCAATGTCAGGTCAGTAGATATATGTGTGTATATTTTTCTGTGTGCCAGTCAATTACAAAGCCTGCAGGATTTGGTGGCAGTTGGAAGGTTAGCTAAGCTGTACAGCCTGCACTGCAGTAAACAAATTTAACCCTCCTCACAAGTAGCAGTGGTGGTCGTCTTAGAAAGTTAGCCAACCATATTCCAAACTCCCACCATATATACCACCACACCCTCTCCCTCCCCCTCCAAGACAAGAAATCAAGAAAACAATAAAATGGGAGAGAATAAGAAAGTAGCCTTCCCCTCCATCTCCGCCGCCCCGGCCTCGCTCGACCGCACCGCCCACTCGGTGGCGGCGGACCTCGACGGCACGCTCCTGGTGTCCCGCTCCTCCTTCCCCTACTTCTTCCTCATCGCGGTGGAGGCCGGGGGCCTCCTCCGCGGGCTCGGCCTCCTCCTCGCCTCCCCGCTCATCCTCCTCACCTACAAGCTGGTCAGCGAGGCCGCGGCCATCCAGATGCTCATCTTCATATCCACGAGGGGCCTCCGCATGCGCGACGTCGAGCTGGCCTCCCGGGCCGTGCTGCCGCGGTTCTACGCCGCGGACGTGCGGCGCGAGAGCTGGAGGATGTTCGACGAGTGCGGGGGGAGGAAGGTGGTGGTCACTGCCAATCCCACGGTGAATATTTCATATGACTATACCACAATTATTATTATTTTTCGCCCAATTTGCATTCAAATATTGCCTTCAACTAATTTGTCGCCCAAGTTTTTTTTTGCATGTTCTTATCTCGTACTATTTCAATTGTCAAATCGCAATTACAAAAACTTTAATATCAAAAATAAAGAAAAAAATTGAAAGTAGCAATCTGCTAATGAATTTAAATATGCAAATTAGTCTCATGTTCATTTGGTTTGCATGTTGAATATATATATAATCGATTGTGTGGATCTGTAGGTTATGGTGGAGCCGTTTGTGAAGGAGTATCTAGGTGGAGAGAAGGTGCTGGGGACGGAGCTGGAGGTGGACAAGACCGGGAGATTGACAGGGTGGGTGAAGGGGGAGGGGGTGCTGGTGGGGAGAAAGAAGAAGGAGGCAGTCATCAGGGAGTTTGGGAAGGACCTGCCTGACCTTGGCTTGGGGGACAGGGATTCTGATCATGACTTCATGGCCCTTTGCAAGGTATTTAATTAACTACTACTAGTATATATGCACGTATCACCACGTATTTCATAATACTTTGAAAGAACAAATAACAATTTTTTGAGTAAAAACTTTCACAATGAAGTCTACTTTTCTCATTATATAGTAGTATATATTTCTTAATTGTTCTATATTTATGTCACATTTGGTTCGCGGAAAGAAAATCAATTTTTTGTTTTTTTTCCATGGTATTGAGATGTTACAATTTCCATCAAAAGAAGAAACGGTGTTTTAAAAGTCCCAAAATATAATCAGAATACTTCTTGAGCATAAATAGTTTAGTTTTAAAGTATTGTAGTAAATGCAGAAAATTGAAAGAGAGAGTGAATCATTCGGGTGGATGGATGAACCATTTTCCTTCTATTTTTTTTCTCTCTAGTAATCATTTTTTTCTATTCATTTTCTTTGGCATCCAAACACAGAAAATAAATATTTTTTTCCAAGTTCTCATTTCGGAAACAAAATGTGCTAGAGTTGTTGTGTTTATCGACAAAGTTTTCTCTTAGGGTGCGTTTGATTAGAAGGTGGAAAATAAATTGATTCCACATAATTATTTTATTAGGAAAAAAATTCCACGGAATTAATTTGAGTGTTTGATGAAAATTTGTGATGGAAATACTACAATTTAGTGAAAAACTTTTGATGGAAATATTTTTCATGGAAAATAAGGCCCAATTAATCAAAGGCTGCCTTATTTTATTTTTCCTTAACAGTTGAGGTAGAGTTGGTAATTGTAGATTTTCTTTAAGAGGATCCTAAAATTTTGGAGCCTATAAAAACTTAATAACACAAGTTTTATTTGTAAGAAAAAGTTGTGGTCATATGGTTTGTAATTTGTGGCTAGGAAAGTTCTAGTACGAGTCAAGAGAAAATTGTATATTTTCACTCACAATACTTTTACCAAGATCCTTTTCAACACTCGTGGTGTTTTAAGACCCTTTTAAAATAGGCTTAGTCCTTGTGAAGAAAACATTATTGACTTTTTCAATTTTGATCTTTGAGGGATACTCACTCAACTTGCAAGAGATATTAAACACTATACCTTCCTTGGACTTTTAGCTAAGAGCAAGTTAGTATCTGTTCTTATCACTTTAATATCGGATATGTGGACCATGTGCTCATAAAGGTACGTGGACCAATCGCTACTGTGGGCCCTCAAGCGTCGTCTATGCATTGCACTATTGCAAGTACCGGTGCACCCCAACCAAAATAAAAAAAATAAAAAATACTACACTTGAGCCAAGTATATGCTCCTTTCCTAAGAGGTTATGCTCCTTGATATATGATATATATGAAGTGCAGAAGTGCTATTTGAGCAAAGTATATGCACAAATGCAATAGCTAAATATCTTTCCTTTAAGCCAACTAATCTAGGCCTTTTAATTTTTGTTCTTCTTGGAGAAATGCTATGAGAAAATGTAGTCTTTGGTCCCAACAATTATTTGTCTACAAAAAGAAGTCACATTAGTTTTCTTTCTCTTATAATGGATATAAATATTTATTTCAAACCTACCTCATTGTAAATATATTGTTAGAAGTGAATTAATTCACCTTCTAAATGAGGGTTGATCAAAGTCCATTACTTCTAAAGTGCAAGACACGCCATAGGTAGCGTCCTAAATAATGCTTAGATTGTGTCTAAGAATATGAGAACCATAGAGTTAATTAACTATGACCTATGTTTTGAGTCATTGACTAGTTCTTCAAATTACCAGACATGTGTGATGCCTTCATACTTATTGTGTTGTGTACTATAGTAGATACTCTTTAGTCAAAAAGGAAAGTTTATCAGGGTTAGTAGATGGTTGATTGATTGAGAACAATAATAAATATTGGAATTTAAATATGTTATTTTTAGTTGATATTATTTTCGTTCTTCCTACTTTTATCTTTCTATTGTCCACGACACTATGTTTGGGACATGTCTTCTAAAAAACATATCTACATGGAAAGTGCTGAAAAATAAATATTTTTTGGTAATTAATTAAATTTCCAACATGAAGAGCTTGAATTGTTTGAAGCGTTTTGCTTTTCTTATTTTTTAATTTTTGGCAACTGACTCGACATAAGTCTCGAGAAGTTTTTAGACCAAAGTTTATTATGTGTTATGATCAAACTTTGATGAAAATTCTATTTTTATATGGGGTTTTGTTAACATGTAGCGCTAAAGTGCTTCTTACATGCACAAGATCAATTTTCCTTCTATTTTGCACAAATGAAAAATCTTAGAGTAACTCATGAGTTACTAATTTTTAACTCGTCAATGAAAAATCGTTGGATTAAATGAATCTCATGATCCCTTGATTTTTTTTTAAGGATCTAAATAGAAAAAGTTGGTCTAAATAGAAAATTAAGTCCACGTGTCATAACTATATTGTGAGTTCTTATTTTGAGTTTATGTAATCGAAACCGTTTACAAACGAAACAAATTTGCATTTATTTTTATTTATGTTTCTTTTATCAGCACCAATTGGATTTACAATACTCTGTACCTTCCAAATTAAAACTTACCATTGACACCAGTTAAGTAAGCCTCTCCAAAGGACTCACAAACCTATGAGAGCATTAAAGGTGGTTTTTAAGTACTGCATAGCTCCAATAATACATAAACATAACATGTGGTATCATAACCACTCTCCATGCTCAAGAGTAAATTTTGTGTTCCCTCCATAAATGGGAGCTTCACACAGTTACTATTTCTTTATTGAAAATGGGAGAGAGAGGCCCAACTTGCAATTTCCTACTTGTCCTGAAACATGGAAATATTGATGTCTCATCACAAACTTGCACGCAAATTTACTGTAGAAACTGTAGTTGTCAATGAAGCTTTTACAATGTCCAAGAGTTTTTGAAGTGGATTATCGAAATTATTCCTAGTTTATAGGAGAAGTTATAAATTTTATTTTTAAGAAGTGTAATAAATTGATTGTAGTTTGATAATCCATGCTGAAAATCCCGAAACATTATAAAAGTCTTATTGGAAGTTGCAATCCCCTTCCCTATATTAGATATTATATAGTTTATTTTCCAATTTGATTGTCCCTACTATTACTAGTGACACATGGAATTGAATGTCCCTTGGTCGTGATTCTTCAATCTTATTCAACTAATGTAGAAAAGGGTAGACAATTAAATTTGTGCATATCTAGAGATGTAATGTTGCATTGCAGTACTCCATGCCATGCTGTGTGTGGTGGGGTCTCTTGCTAGTTTGTCTTCACAAAAGTATAGAAGATCCCATATATAGTTACTTTAGTGTATGTAGAAAAAAAAAGTATGTCAGTTGCAAAAATTGCAACTAAATTTCTTCTTGTACTTTATAGGAGTATCTATTTCATGTTGATACATCTTCATAGAGTTACACTTTAGCTACTTGCAACTAAATACTTCTAACTTTCTTCGATAAATAAATAGTTTAGGAATCAAGATTTTCTTTAGCAACTATATAATACTAACTTTCAGGTTTGCAACTTGCTATCCTGCACCATTGAAATAAGATATGATTAAGAAATACAAAAACATGAAGATTATTATTGTTAACGGCATTATTGGATTAGTAAGATGCAAATCCGGAAAGTTTAGAATATTTTAGTTTTACACATAAATATATTTTAAGATATCTAGACAATTATAAGATATTTTTAGACTTTGAAGTCTCGAATAACTTGTGAAATTTATATTATAGAAATGTAATTAATATTTCAATTTTGGACCAATGGTTGACTGGTCATTCGTGTACACAAATGATGAAAGAGTCACTCTAGTAAGCAAAAGAAATAAAATTATAGTAGGTATGGACACCTACCAGGAGGTAAGATACAAGGATTCTTACAACAACACAACACAGCCAGTCGAGTCAACCGTTGGTCCAAGATCCAAATACTAATTATGTCGACTATGGAGATTCAAATGCAAATTTTACAACTAATTCGAGACCAAAAGTCTAAAAAAAAACCCAATTATAATAGCTTGGGTTAGAAGCTTACAGATCACATCGGAAAATGTTCGCAATATCTTGTTGTGGAGAAACTATTCAGTGGTTCGGGATTACCGCGTGGCAATGGTGAGCCTTCACTCCCCACCCTAATAGTGTCATGGCATACACCACACTTCTCTCTTCGACATGACACTATCTTCTGATGTGTCATGACACTATTGATGGAGAATGAAGGCTCATGTGTCACGTGGTGATCTCGGTCCACTGCACACTGAATAATTTCTCCTTCTTGTGAGTTGGCCTCAAAATTGTATTCATAATTCTTCTTCACTAGTGCTCTAATGAATGAACTGGTTGGTGCATGCATTGTAATTAAGCAGGAAGCGTACATGGTCCCTCCCAATCCCTCCGCCCCCAAGGCCGGCCTGGACCAGCTGAAGACCACCACCATCTTCCACGACGGCCGCTTCGTGCAGCGCCCCGAGCCCGGCACTGCCCTCCTCGCATTCCTGTGGCTCCCCTTCGGCCTCTGCCTCGCCATCTTCCGAGTATTCTTCAACCTCCCCCTCCCGGAGCGCTTCGTCCGCTACACCTACCCCCTCTGCGGCATCCGCCTCTCCATCCGCGGCACCCCTCCCCCTCCCCCCTCCCCGGGCCACCCGGGCAACCTCTACATCTGCAACCACCGCACCGCGCTCGACCCCATCGTCATCAGCATCGCCCTCGGCCGCAAGGTCGCGTGCGTCACCTACAGCGTCAGCCGCCTCTCCCGCAGCATGTCCCCCATCCCGACCGTCAACCTCACCCGCGACCGCCAGAAGGACGCCGCCCGCATCGCGGAGCTCCTCAAGAAGGGCGACGTCGTCATATGCCCCGAGGGGACCACCTGCAGGGAGCCCTTCCTGCTGAGGTTCAGCGCGCTGTTCGCGGAGCTGAGCGACCGCATCGTGCCGGTGGCGATCGAGACGACGCAGGGGATGTTCCACGGGACCACGGTGAGGGGGAACAAGTTCGCGGACCCCTACTTCTTCTTCATGAACCCGAGGCCCGGGTACAAGGTGAGGTTCCTGGAGAAGCTGCCGGAGGAGCACACGTGCAAGGGAGGGAAGACGCCGGTCGAGGTGGCGAACCACGTGCAGAAGCTGCTGGCCGGGGCGCTGGGCTACGAGTGCACGTCGCTGACGAGGAAGGACAAGTACATGAAGCTCGGAGGGAACGACGGGAAGGTGGAGTCATTGGCAGCTGCAAAGAAGAAGGAATGAACGAACGACCGTGCATGGTACTTGGGAGGAAGGGAGGGAGGATTCATATTTCCATCATTTTATTCTAGTAATTACGAACTCTAAAACTGGTGATTGTCATATGTTTAGTTGATCAGCTTCTCTTACCTCCAAGACTTCAGGATATTATGTGATTGTGCAAATTTTCATACATTGTTTTGTTATGTGACCAAAATCAGTGGTGTGAAAGGGGGGCTAAAAGTACATTTCAAACATGTCCATTATTTGACCTCCAAAATGAACGATAGGTTTAGAAAAAAAATTCAAGTTTGGCTCACTCATTCCAATGGACGAAACCACCTTAAGTGGGTGTTCGGTATGCGAAATACAATATAGTCAAAAAAAATTATATTTTCGGAAATTAAATTTCAAGTAATTAAAATATCTGAAAAAAAAATATTTTCATGTTTGGTGACTATATAAATATTTCCCAAAAAAACGATTAAAAACGGAAAAAAAACCAAATACGAAATAACGTCAAAAAAGAAAAAAAAAGTAAAAGCAACAAAAAAAAAGGACAAAAAACAAATAATCAAATAAAACCACCAAAAAAATCCAAAAGAAAAAAAAAATACAATAACGACAAAAAGACCAAAACAACCAAAAAAAAATGACCAAAAAACGACAAAAGCGACAAAAAGCAAAAAAAAAGGGATAAAAAGACAAAAGACAAAAAGGACAACTAAAAAATGACCAAAAACGACAAAATAACAAAAAAAAAACCAAAAAAATACTACAAAAATGACACAAAAAAAAGAGAAAATTTTAAAAAAAGATAATAAATTACTAAAAAGTGAAAAAAAAACAAAAAGAACAAAAAGGGAAAAAAAATAAAAAGAACAAAAGGACAAAAAAGCGACAAAACGACAAAAACAAAAAAATGATAAGACGATTAAAAAAGAGAGACAAAAAACGATAAAGAACGACAAAAGACGACAAAGAAGTCCAAAAATGACAAAAAAAACTACTACAAGAACGATAAAAATGACAAAAAAACGGTAAAAACAATAAAAAAGATAAAATAAAAGGGGAAAAAAGATAAAAACGAAAATAACGTAAAAAAATGATAAAAATAGGAAGAAAATTTAAGCAATTTTTTTTCCAGGGTAAAAAAAAGCCCACATATTTTTAAGGGATAGGATTCCCATGTATTTTGGGTAAACTATTTACTCGGGTATTTCTAATTCCCGAAAATAAATTTTATAGCCCAAACAAACATGCTAATTAATAGATTCTCACTCCTAAAAATTTTCGGGAATAAAAAAAAATATCGCATACCAAACACTGCCCCCAAGGGTTTGTTTGAGAACGATTTTGATTTGCATTTTCAAGAATAGAAAGTGTATGAAAATTCATGTACTTTCTTGCCTTTCTAGTAGTCGAGAAATGTGTTTGGTTAGGATAAAAATGTGAAAAAGTAGAAAATGGGTGTACACTAATACTAATACTAATAATAATAATAATAATAATAATAATAATAATAATAATAATAATAATAATAATAAATAATAATAATAATAATAATAATAATAATAATAATAATAATAATAATAATAATTAGTTTTACAAATAAATATAAATAGTAGTTAGAATTAATTAAAACTTTTGGTTAACTAATTAATGATTATAGTTACATAATAAACTAAATTAATTATTTTAAACAATAACCATTCTTATTTACTAACGAATTGTTAATAATTAGATAATTCAAACAAATTCAATCAAAATATATGAAGTAAAGATACACCAAAACTATGGCATTGTCGTATAGGACACGTACCAAAATAAATATGAATGTGACATCCATGGTCACACTAAAGTATATGTCATGTATATCGTATCCTTATTTACCGTATCATGTTGTATTTGTGGTCGTGCAATATAAGTCCGAATCGAAGTAAAAAATTAATAAAGTAAATTGTATTACACCAAAAACTAACATTAATAAAAAATAATAGAAAATTTAAAACGTTGAATACTACTAATTAATTGTTGATTTGTTTATTCGTTATTCTAATTGGTAATTAGTATTATCTAGATATTTAGTAGAATAATAAAAAAAGAAATCCATCACAAATCCCTCCACATTCGAGTTGAAGAAGTGGATGTGGTAGAGTTGTTTTTGGGAGGGGACAAGAACTGCTCATGTGTCACATCCACACACTCATCCTCAACTACGCCCTTTACCAAACGCTAGAAATAAAAGTTTTTTGCTCAAATCCTAAGTGAAGTGGGAATCGAACCCCAATTGAAGTGGGAATCCAACATGTTAAGGCATGTGGGCTCCAGTCGACCAAAATTATTAAGGCATTGTTGCAATCAGGTTTGAAAGATTGGTTAGGATTCGAACTTGAAGTCTTAAGGATTATCGAAATTTGGTTAAGGAATAACACTGTATTTCGACTAGGAGATGATGAGTGATCGATTTGGTTACATATCGAATTCGGAATAATTGAGGATTATGGCTTGCGTGGGTTCACCCTAGAACTAAGTTGTCCGTGTGCCGTAATCTTTAGCTTGTACAGTGAGTTTGAGTAGTGTAGTCCGCATGAAGCGTAGTATGAATTAAGACAGGATTAATGGTTAAAGTTTGGGATTTGGTCAGCTTATTTGGAATGACTTAGTTGTTCGATGAGATTGGCTAAGGCGCAAAACGCGGTTCAAATTGAAGAAACACAAAGAAATCGTATACGAGAGATATTGAATGTTCTGACAGGTGAATGCAAATTGAATATAGAGGGACAAAGTTGATGAGTGTATACTCAGAATGTTTCGAGGACGAAACTTTTCTGAGTGGTGTATTATGTAGTGTCCCGTCCCGCTCAGTTCAATAGGATGAATCAATGGACGCAACATCTTTTGGAATTAGCTATGGAGCGACTTACTCGGAGTCCCGCTTGGTCAAGGCAGCTCCTCGTTCAGGTAGGTAGCTTTGATGAACTCGTCTCTGCCTTGTCTTCACACCTAATAAAATGTATGTTTTGTGTTGCTCTAGTTAATAGGCTTGATGCATGCTAATAAAAGAGATGGACCTACATAGCTAAGAGGATAAGCCTATTCTATTTCAGATTGTGTAGAATATGAAAATGTTAAACTTGTTGCCTTAATAGAGCTTCACGTTGTGTTTTCAAATTGATACTCGGCCTTTTGATTTCCACAACTTCGATAAATGTAGAAGTTTTTCATGCTGTCACACAGGCTATCGACTTGCTATCATAGTCTATATGTTCCTACGGGTTCATGACTTGTCGTATTAAATATGATTCTACGGTTTCAATGCTCATCATATATATATATATATATATATATATATATATATATATATATATATATATATATATATATATATATATATATATATATGTTGTAAGCCCCCTGAATTTTTCGGAATTTATTTTCGAATTTTCCAAATAATTTATTCTCGATAATTAATTTTTGATTTAATTAATTTTGATCATTAAATTCTCTTTACTGTGACTTGGAATTCTAGAGCATCAGGGATGCCAGTCTCTGGAAACTTTCTTCTTGAAGTTTGTAGTAGACGAGATTATCTTCATGTTGATATATCGTGTCCCACTCGAACTTGCTCCCTTGTACTCTTTTTGCTTCACGCAAGCTTGGGTCAATTTAGACCATTTAATTAATAATTGATTTCCCACTCTTTTCCTTGATCATGTTTGCACGTTACCGTGACTTTTAATTTAGGAGCACCAGACCAGTCGTTTTCTCAGAACTAACTTCTCATGAATGATCTACTCGAGACGCTATTCATCCATGACCTTCGTATCCCACTCAGACACTCCATTTTGTGCTCCATTTCCTTCGCACAACTTTCGGGTCAATTTAGGCCAATTAATTATCTACCGTAATTTGTGACCTGACTTCCAATTTAATTTCGGGACCCGACATCGACCCAACCTAGTCGATCCCAAATATGGACATGGCCCGCATGAAGCCTACTACTACCCGCCTGACACTTGTGTCCCATTTATTTGAGCCCCAACATGCTACTTATTTATCCATGATTATAAATACCTATTTTAATTCAAATATTGTACCATGTCCGATTTTGACCCGATCCGGCTCGACCGAACCCGAACCCAAGCTCCATGTTGTCCCATCATGACTACCCATACACCCCACTGATATTTTTTCTCTATTCTAAAATATCTCTCCAAATATCTAATTCTCTCATTTGTATATATATACACATATATATATACATATAATATATACATACATATATATATTACACTCTCTCTCTCTCTCGCTCAATTTAATATATACACCCACACTTTTCTCCTTACAAGCAACCCCCCCCCCCACTTGCTGTACGAGCAGCCCCCTCTCCCTACTTTCTCTTTCTCTCTCTTTCCCTCATAATATCTTATTATCTCTCTCCCTCTTTCAAAATATCACACACTCTCTCTCTCTCTTTATTCTTTTCTCATTCTTCACCATCTCCCATGGCCGACACACCCTTCCTCCATGGTCGGCGCACACACAACCACCACTCCAACCTCCTCCCCGACAACCTCTCCTCCTCCTATTCTTCACCATCATCCGACCACACCAACACCACCATCAGCTACACCAAACCGCCACCACCTCCCCCACCTGCTGGCCGTGCCCACCACCGCTCGTCGTGCCACGCCAGGCCGAGCAACCGTACGGCAGCAGCAGCACAGTAGCAGCGTAGCAGCTGCGAGCAGCAGCAGTAGCTACCGCGCCACCACAGCGTGCGAGCCGCCGCGAGTTGGCGCGCCGTGCGACGAACCACCGCCGCCGGCCACCCTTGGCCTGGACGCACCTGGACGACCACCCCGGGTGTGTCCCCGATCTTCCCGACGAGCCAAACAGGCTATTCGTGCGTTTTGCACGAAATCCCGGCGTGACGCGCGCAGGATCAAGGCTGAAAGTTTGCTCCAGGACAACGACTTCGTACGGATTTTCTAGAAAATCTAACCATTGGATCGGCAATTTCCTTGCTCCATCTCAATCTCGGTATATACCCCTTCATCCCTCTCAAATTTCATCCGTTAATTCCGTTGTTTGCTATGTGAAAATCGGCCACCAAGTTGACCCTTTAAATTGCATTATTTTTTGGACAGTTTCGTGGAGCCGACTTCGTCGACTCGTAACTCCACCGTCGCAGCTCCGGTTGGCGTGCTACCAGTTTCTGTGCACATCTGGTATAACCCTCTTCCTGCCCCCTTTAAATTTTATTTCAGTTTGAGCTTATTAGGTCGGTGGAATTCGACGCCAAAGTTGGCCGTTCGACTTCTTAGAGTTGCACTTGTAAAATTCCATTTTTGAATTCGGGACTTCGGATTCAAATTCTGACACCACCAGTAGACTCGTGGTATCGTTCTGGCCTATTTTCATATAAAGTTTGTTAGATTTGGAGGACGTGGACCCTGGCACGCATTTCGGTACAAAGCGGGCCCCACAGTCCGGGTCAACGGGACTTTTTGATGCCGGCTCATCGGAATCCAATTTCAGATATACCGTTGAGTTCATATCACCATTCTGGACTCGTTGACATATAATTTGCTAGGTTTTAGTGGACATTGATTCCGGCACGAATTTCGGTGCAAGTCGGATACCAATATCCGGGTCAACGAGTCATTTTGAGATGGGCTCATCGGAATCCAATTCCGGATATACCGTTGAGTTCGTATCGTCATTCTGGACTCGTTGACATATAATTGCTGAGTTTTGAGGACCTTGGCTCCGACATGCTTTTCCGTGTAAATCGGATTTCAATGTCCTGGTCAACGGACCAATTTGAGATCGGGTCAACGGAATCCAATTATTGATATACCGTTGGGTTCGTATCGTCATTCTGGATTTGTGGACATATAATTTGTTAGGTTTGTAGATTAGTATTCTTGCACGTTTTTCGGTGCAAAGCGAGTTCGACACGGACACCGTTTTGACCCGAAATTACATTTTTGCCCCTGTATCCAAATTGGACTTATGGACAGGCTATTCTAGCTATTTCGACCATTCTGGACACGTTGGTAATGGTTGTTTCACCATCCGACAACATCTGTAGGTTTTCACGATATTATTATAATATTTCTTCTTTTGTGGTATTTTGAGATCCATCGATTCCAGTGATTTCACAACCACTGAAATTGAATGTGTTGACCCTGTAGATGTTTGTAGAGACTAGCTTTGACCCAATTTGACCATGGTTGACTACTTTGACTGAACGTCGAAGTAGAGTCAACATTTGACCTAGGTTAGACTAGTTTTGACCCTAGTTGACCACAGTTGACTATTTTGACCAAAGTCAACCGGAAGTCGACCGTAGCCTACAATTGACTAGAACTGAACCAAGTTGACCAGTGGACCCAAAGTCAACTGTTAGTCAACATTAGTCAAGTTTGACCTAGAGTTGACCTATGGTTGACCAGAGATTGACCAATTGACCAAAAGTCAACTGTAAGTCAACCCTTGACTTAGATTAACCTAGTTTGACTTGCCTTGACCTAGTTTGACTTAGTATGACTTGATTTTACTTCCAAACCCTCATATTGATACAGTATTCCACCTATAGGTCCTCGAGGCACTATTCTAGGACTCAGTTGACATATTCCACCAGATCTCAGGCGAGTACATTCTCTGATAATATTTCTGTTTTATGATATCGTCTATGTTTCTTGTATTTAGTGTAGATATCCTTGTTCTCTTGACACATTGTTCACATGGATTGGTATTTCTCTGGATCCCGTCATGAGATGTTATTCTTCGTTTTTCTTGGTATATCTTGTGCAAGTCTTTCTTGTTCCTTGTGCATTGTATAGACACGATTCCTGCGAAGGCTAGCTACCCTCTTAGAGAATCGCGTGTCATGATGTGTCATGGTTGGATCCACTATACTAGTCGGAGACGGGGAGTATTAGTGTAGATGTGTGGTCATTATCCACCTTGTTATTCTTGTAGATCTTGTGTGTGTTAATCATACACCCCACGTATGATTAACCAGGCCAGTAGACCTTGTGCAGACCCAAGCCAGCCACATGTTGAAACTAGTACTCACACACTTAGATGATTCTTGATTCTTGTACATGCCATGATCAGTTTTACTTGCCTTGTTCTAGCTCTAGATTTACAGCTTACCTTGCCATGATACTCACATGTACATTTTATGATTTCTTGTATATTCTCTCTATTTACTACTACATGTTCAATATCGTCTAATTAGAACTGTTATTTGAGATTGTACTCGTTCCATCCTGACTGGATATGTTGACAAAATTTTATGAGTAGTTGTGTCCTCAGTATTGGACTTCATGATGTTGCTAGCTGAGGTGGATCTCACTATTCTTCTATGTGAGTTGCCTGGTAGTTATCCTTAGTTAGTCTGGTTGTTCCTTCTTTATTTTCCTGTCTTATGATCCTTGTAGATTCTAGTCGTTCTAGTGATATTGTTATTATTCTTGTCTTATCTTCCTTAGTTTTCGTGATGTGACGCGAGTACATTCTAGTTATGGATCCTTAGATGTTGTAGTTAGTATAGTATACTTGACAGCGCTCTACCGCCGATACTGCGGCATAGGCTGGGTGTGGCCCACGTATTCGTACCCGTATATCCGGGTGCGGGTCGTGACACGTTTTTAGTGGTGGCCCATACATGTCAGTCTTTGCTATTAATGCGAAGTCGTGGTAGTACTTGAGCTTATCTGTACTACTGCGAGCCTGCCCTAGGATTAAGATTGAGTCATGGCATATTTTAGGATTTGGTACTCAGTCACATATTAGGAACTCTTGGTAGATTCCAGGGATGACCCCTGGGAATCTTATTTCGAAGGCTTTCAAATCTTTTCCCACTTGTTTCCATTCGTCCTGATTTCTGAAATATCTGTCCGTATCAAACTTTATTCCTTTTTACAATAAGTTTGTGGACCCCAGAGGGAAGGTATAAGTTGGACTTGTATATCATCTAGGTTGGGGAGAGAATATGATTTACCAACCTCGTATCATGGTCGAGGTTTGTTTTAGATTATATTCCACCACTTTCTATCTTGACCTAGGTGGTACCCTCAGGACTTTCCCTGAGATTTTCCTCTGAACCCTATCTCGGAAGTTGTTTCCGTTGTTTCTATTAACTTACCTTTGACTTGTTGTTGAATTTTAATCTTAATATTCGTTGTTGACCTTTGATTTTGTTTTGGATAATTCTTTTAAGAATTGAGTTAAGATATCTTGATAAACATACAGTAAGTGTCTACTTTACTTATGGAGTTTGGAATTTATCGCAGTCATATTAGCTAGCCTGACAGGGACATGGAGCCTGATTTTGGATATACTATCCTAGTTATGGAATTTAGATTCTCTTGCAGCCATACCGGTTGGCGTGGTAAGAAATCTAGATGACATGATTATAGGGTGTATACCTTAGTTATGGACTCTATCGTTTATTGCAGCTATGCTTATTGGCGTGGCAAGAATTCTGGCAACATGATTTGGGATAGACGTGTATGGTTATCAGATCGTATCTTAAATTGATTCACTTATTTTAACCTATTGGGCAAGAGCAGTTCCTACTATTACTTCTGTTTTCCCATTCTTCTCTTCCTCATCGCATGATGATTTCCTCATCTTACCCTTACTTCCTCCGTCTTGATCAATTATGTCTTGGTTCCACCAATCAACTATCTCATATCTACATCTGTCATCTACACTTAAAAACTCTAAAAATTTTGAAATTTTCATATCTCAATTGTTTCTTAAATTTCGATACTGTTAAGATTTTGATTCCCTTCTGTCCATGACCAATCAATTTTGGTCGTCTTGTTTATCGTGCCAAAGAGTCTTGGTTGCTGACTAGACTCTAGATGACTTCAAATTCCTTTGTGACTTGGATTTTCATCCTTGGATTCTCGTGCCCAGCCTTCGTTGATCTTATTCTCCATCTTGCCCAAATTCTGATTTACTCGAAGGTTGAGCAACTTAGATCGTGTTGAAACAAATTTCTTTATCGTGGTTGGATTTCAATGCTATTAACTCTCGTGCATTGACTTTTGATTCTGATCATGTTTGGATTTTGGACACTCGTGTCTAAACTCTTTTTGACCTTGATTTCATTCCTGATTACATCCAAATTCCTTGTGATTAGTCATGCCTAGATGATTGGCATGACTAAGACAACTTGGGATTTCTTTGACCGTGACTTTAACGATCATAACTATACATTTTATCTTGCCTCAAACTCGTGCCTAAAATTTTTGACTTTCAATCACGACTAACTAGTGTGACTACGAAATTATTCGTGTTAGAATTGAACATGCTTGACTTTCTACCGTGCCTAATTGACTTGGGTTCCTTCCTAAATTGTGCTTTTAGGACCTTGATTTCGAATTCATGATTTATCGTCTTTCACAACTGAACTTGGATCTTGATCGTGCTTATGTGACCTATAATCTAATTTCATCGAGCTGAAATCCTGTTAATCAAAATTTTGACTTGATTGTAATCGGACGAAGCTCAAGTTTGATTTCGTTATCATACCTCTATCGTGCCAAGTGAACTTAGACTAATTCCAATTTTAGTCTCATTTGAACTTCGATCGTATTTCATGATTTCATTAATCATACTCCTTAATCCTTGATCGGGCCTATAAGACTCTATGCGACTTTCGGGTTGATTTCCATCAACTTAAGTCCTACAAATCACCCCGTACTTGAACTTCAATTATACCTTCGATTCTCTAAATCGTCTCTAAAATCGTGCTCCAATGACTTGACTTATTTTGAAATCATGCACATATGATTTTGTTCGTATCATGATTCTATCGTGCCAAATCCCTCATCGTGTATGAACAATGAACAATTTTGAATTAATTTTCTAGATCGTGCAAAACTCGTCATTTTTGGATCGTGCCTAAAATATTGCCTAAATCTTCTATCATGTTTTAACCCCACTACCAACCTTTAATTTCGAGGACGAAATTTTTATAAGGTGGGTAGGATATAAGCCCCCTGAATTTTCGGGATTTATTTTCGAATTTTCCAAATAATTTATTCTCGATAATTAATTTTTGATTTAATTAATTTTGATCATTAAATGCTCTTTACCGTGACTTGGAATTCTAGAGCATCAGGGATGCCAGTCTCTGGAAACTTTCTTCTTGAAGTTTGTAGTAGACGAGATTATCTTCATGTTGATATATCGTGTCCCACTCGAACTTGCTCCCTTGCACTCTTTTTGCTTCGCGCAAGCTCGGGTCAATTTATACCATTTAATTAATAATTGATTTCCCACTCTTTTCCTTGATCATCGTTGCACGTTACCGTGACTTTTAATTTAGGAGCACCAGACCAGTCGTTTTCTCAGAACCAACTTCTCATGAATGATCTACTCGAGACGCTCTTCACCCATGACCTTCGTGTCCCACTCAGACACTCCATTTTGTGCTCCATTTCCTTCGCACAACTTTCGGGTCAATTTAGGCCAATTAATTATCTACCGTAATTTGTGACCTGACTTCCAATTTAATTTCGGGACCCGACATCGACCCAACCTAGTCGACCCCAAATATGGACATGGCCCACATAAAGCCTACTACCCGTCTGACACTTGTGTCCCATTTATTTGAGCCCCCACATGCTACTTATTTATCTATGATTATAAATACCTATTTTAATTCAAATATTGTACCATGTCTGATTTTGACCCGAACCGGCTCGACCGAACACGAACCCAAGCTCCATGTTGTCCCATCATGACTACCCATACACCCCACTGATATTTTTCCTCTATTCTAAAATATCTCTCTAAATATCTAATTCTCTTATTTGTATATATATACACATATATATACATATAATATATACATACATATATATATATATATAAAAATATACATATATATATATATTACACACTCTCTCTCTCACTCAATTTAATATATACACCCACACTTTTCTCCTTACAAGCAAACCCCCCCCCCTCCACTTGCTGTACGAGCAGTCCCCTCTTCCTACCTTCTCTTTCTCTCTCTTCCCCTCATAATATCTCATTATCTCTCTCCCTCTTTCAAAATATCACACACACTCTCTCTCTTTATTCTTTTCTCATTCTTCACCATCTCCCATGGCCGACACACCCTTCCTCCATGGTCGACGTGCACACAACCACCACTCCAACCTCCTTCCCGACAACCTCTCCTCTTCCTATTCTTCACCATCATCCGACCACACCAACACCACCATCAGCTACACCAAACCGCCACCACCTCCCCCACCTGCTGGTCGTGCCACTGTGCCCACCACCGTATGCCGCGCCGTGCCAGGCTGAGCAACCGTGTGGCAGCAGTAGCACAGCAGCAGCGTAGCAGCTGCGAGCAGCAGCAGTAGCTACCGCGCCACCACAGCGCCCGAGCCGCCGCGAGTTGGCTCGCCGCACGACGAACCACCGCCGCCGCCGGCCACCCTTGGCCTTGGCGCACCTGGGCGACCACCCCGGGTGTGTCCCCGATCTTTCCGACGAGCCAAACAGGCTATTCGTGCGTTTTGCACGAAATCCCGGCGTGACGCGCGCAGGATCAAGGCTGAAAGTTTGCTCCGGGACAGCAACATCGTACGGATTTTCTGGAAAATCTGACCGTTGGATTGGCGATTTTCTTGCTCCATCTCAATCTCGGTATATACCCCTTCATCCCTCTCAAATTTCATCCGTTAATTCTGTCGCTTGCTATGTGAAAATCGGCCACCAAGTTGACCCTTTAAATTGCGTTATTTTTTGGACAGTTTCGTAGAGCCGACTTCGTCGACTCGTAACTCCGCCGTCGCAGCTCCGGTTGGCGTGCTACTAGTTTCTGTGCATAGCTGGTATAACCCTCTTCCTGCCTCCTTTAGATTTCATTTCAGTTTGAGCTTATTAGGTCGGTGGAATTCGACGCCAAAGTTGGCCGTTCGACTTCTTAGAGTTAAACTTGTAAAATTGTATTTTTGAACCCGGGACTCCGGATTCAAATTCTGACACCACCAGTAGACTCGTGGCATCGTTCTGGCCTGTTTTCATATAAAGTTTGTTAGATTTGGAGGACGTGGGCCCTGGCATGCATTTCGGTGCAAAGCGGGCCCCACAGTCCGGGTCAACGGGACTTTTTGACATCGGCTCATCGAAATCCAATTCTGGATATACCGTTGAGTTCGTATCGTCATTCTGGACTCGTTGACATATAATTTACTAGATTTTAGTAGACATTAGTTCCGGCACGCATTTCGATGCAAGTCGGATACCAATATTCGGGTCAACGAGTCATTTTGAGATCGGCTAATCGGAATCCAATTCCGGATATACCGTTGAGTTCGTGTCGTCATTCTGGACTCGTTGACGTATAATTTGCTGAGTTTTGAGGACCTTGGCTCCGACACGCTTTTCCGTGCAAATCGGATTTCAATGTCCTGGTCAACGGACCAATTTGAGATCGGGTCAACGGAATCCAATTCTGGATATACCGTTGGGTTCGTATCGTCATTCTGGATTCGTGGACATATAATTTGTTAGGTTTGGTAGACTAGTATTCTTGCACATTTTTTGGTGCAAAGCGGGTCCGACACGGACACCGTTTTGACCCGAAATTATCTTTTTGCCCCTGTGTCCAAATTGGACTTATGGACATGCTATTCTAGCTATTTCGACCATTTTGGACACGTTGGTAATGGTTGTTTCACCATCCGACAACATCTGTAGGTTTTTACCATATTATTATAATCTTTCTCCTTTTGTGGTATTTTGAGATCCATCGATTCCAGTGATTTCACAACCACTGAAATTGAATGTGTTGACCCTGTAGATGTTTGTAGAGACTAGATATAACCCAGTTTGACCATGGTTGACTACTTTGACTGAACGTCGAAGTAGATTCAACATTTAACCTAGGTTAGACTAGTTTTGACCCTAGTTGACCACAGTTGACTATTTTGACCAAAGTCAACCGGAAGTCAACCGTAGCCTACAATTGACTAGAACTGAACCAAGTTGACCAGTGGACCCAAAGTCAACTGTTAGTCAACATTAGTCAAGTTTGACCTACAGTTGACCTAGGGTTGACCCGAGATTGACCAGTTGACCAAAAGTCAACTGTAAGTCAACCCTTGACTTAGATTAACCTAGTTTGACTTGCCTTGACCTAGTTTGACTTAGTATGACTTGATTTTACTTCCAAACCCTTATATTGATACAGTATTCCACCTATAGGTCCTCGAGGCACTGTTCTAGGACTCAGTTGACATATTCCACCAGATCTCAGGCGAGTACATTCTCTGATAATATTTCTGTTTTATGATATCGTCTATGTTTCTTGTATTTAGTGTAGATATCCTTGTTCTCTTGGCACATTATTCACACGGATTGGTATTTCTCTAGATTCCGTCATGAGATGTTATTCCTCATTTTCCTTGGTATATCTTGTGCAAGTCTTTCTTGTTCCTTGTGCATTGTATAGACACGATTCCTGCGAAGGCTAGCTACCCTCTCGGAGAATCGTATGTCATGATGTGTCATGGTTGGATCCACTATACTAGTCGGGGACGGGGAGTATTAGTGTAGATGTGTGGTCATTATCCACCTTGTTATTCTTGTAGATCTTATGAGTGTTAATCATACACCCCACGTATGATTAACCAGGCCAGTAGACCTTGTGCATACCCAAGCCGGACACATGTTGAAACTAGTACTCACATACTTAGATGATTCTTGATTCTTGTACATGCCATGATCAGTTTTACTTGCCTTGTTCTAGCTCTAGATTTACAGCTTATCTTGCCATGATACTCACATGTACATTTCATGATTTCTTGTATATTCTCTCTATTTACTGCTACATGTTCAATATCGTCTAATTAGAACTGTTATTTGAGATTGTACTCGTTCCATCCTGACTGGATATGTTGACAAAATTTTATGAGTAGTTGTGCCCTCAGTATTGGACTTCATGATGTTGCTAGCTGAGGTGGATCTCACTATTCTTCTATGTGAGTTGCCTGGTAGTTATCCTTAGTTAGTCTTGTTGTTCCTTCTTTATTTTCCTGTCTTATGATCCTTGTAGATTCTAGTTGTTCTAGTGATATTGTTATTATTCTTGTCTTATCTTCCTTAGTTTTCGTGATGTGACGCGAGTACATTCTAGTTATGGATCCTTAGATGTTGTAGTTAGTATAGTATACTTGACAGCGCTCTACCGCCGATACTGCTGCATAGGCTGGGCGTGGCCCACGTATTTGTACTCGTATATCCGGGTGCGGGTCATGACATATGTTCCCACGGATTCAAGTCTTGTCATATAGATTATGGCACAGTTTGGGGCACTATATGGAACAAGGTTTGTCTAAGTTAAGGAAGAGGGCTATCAAATAGTTATTCCTGAGTTAAATCAAATTTTTTCTAAATATTTTTTTGGTGAATCAACTCTTACCGGAATTATGGATATTACAATAAGAAAAACCAATCCCCATTTTTTCTTTATTTGCTTCCCCTATTGAGATATGGAAATAATGAAAAGATCTCGGGACCGTTGATCATCGAGGTAGTCCTTGGTTTAGGAGCTGTATAGAAGTAGAGAAAGTAAACATGAAAAATGGTTTAGCAGTATGGTAAGTTGAGTTGTGTCTTGCATGGTCATTTGACAACTTATGCACAAGGTGTTGGTTCCTTGAAAGATCACCGGGGCACTGGGATCATGTCAGCCTAGGAGAAATTGTAGGTTATGTGCGTCCTTCAAATGGGGGTGCGACTGAATTTAAAGTGTATGTCACAATACAGATACGGGACCTTCAACGGAGTTTGTGCCTCGCACTTGAACTGTTCATGTATGCTATGAAGTTCACAGATAACTTGAATTACTAGTAACCTTCATATAGTTTGAGTCGACGTGCTAGCAACATTCCCCATTCATGTCATAGATTGAGTTAAAAAGTAGATGCACGACACGCAACATAACTATTAAACCTAAGGTTTGGCATATACAGGGTCACACGTTACGACGTAATAAAGGATATGTTCTTTTGATAGCATGGTACTAAGTTATTATATTATAGAGTGTGTTGTTGCGACGAACGGGGAAGGCAAAAAAATTAGTATGGATAATTGTACATTATGTTGCGTAACACTTATGATCTCGAATCACAAGTAGGTTGCACAGTTATTATGCTATAAAATTGATCTTAAGACAAGATTAGAAAAACCCACTTAATATTGTGTGTACTCACTAAAATAACGTGTTGATCTTGTATGGGTGGTAAGAGGCCTTCCCATAAGTGCATTCTATATACTGATAGTCCACTAGATTGCTTACTGGTTTTAGGTAGTAACTTGTTCGGTGCGGAGCTCGCTTGGACGCGTCAAGGCATGAAGTTCCTTGGTATTTTGAGGCATGCGATCGCGTTGAAGTCTTTGTCATATAAAGGACATAATGTATGGACATCCCCTATTGTGTCTTTTTCAAGTTGTAAGCCTCGGGGCATGAGTGATTGTATTGAGATAAAGAGTGAGCTTGAGTGAATCTTAGCTTTGAGCCATTGTAATCTTTTGTTTCAATATCAAGAAAGAGCTTTCTTTGCATAACTTACATATATTCAACTTTTCTGCTTGGGACTTTTGTGCGACTCTATTATTATTTGTCAATTGATCATTTTAGTATTAGCCTTGTACGGGCGTGTAACACCCAGTTTTCTAAATGAGGGTAATTTTAAAATTTTGTGATTTTAATTATTTATTTATGATATTTAAATCATAATATGATTTTTGGTGAGTTTTAATCATTTTAAAGCTATTTAAAAATTATGACTTGTGATTTTGATGTACAGCTATTGAAACCCTAGAGACTGCCTGACCTAAAGCCTAACCATGTGATTGGGATATCTATTTATCATTTTTAACTTAGGGGTAATTTGGTCATTTTGACTTATTAGAATTATTTGATTAATTATTGGATTGATGGTTGTTAATTTTGACTTTTTCTAGTTGTGACTTAAGAGACTAACCTAGATGTTGACTCTAGCTATGGTGACTTAAATAACATGGTGTGACCCTAGTCTAACTTAAGTCAACCCAAGTTAACTCATTTAAAATCAAGTTTCATATAGGGGATAAATGGTTAGGTTCATGGACTTTTGACTTAAGGAGTTATTTCTTTTACCATTGAAACTTGGCCCAAGCCATTAGTCATAACCCTAACTCTAATTTTATCCTTTTATGACCAGCCACATAGGGATCCCCACCCTATATAATCTCTTTTCGTTTGGTTCTTGCCTCTTTTGTATTGAAACAACTCTTGGAAAAAGAAAGGTATTTGTCCATCTTCCCAAATTCATAACTATTCTATTTTAATTCCTTTTTTACTCTAGTTTCTTGCATTAGAGTCTAATCCTACTCTATTTTATGTTCATGGAGAAAAATATCAATTTTGGGACAATTTGGAGAGTTTGGCTAATAAGAAGAATCATCCTATTTTGGGGCTTTTCTTGCCATTTGACACACTATAGGTAAACCCTCTAAATTGTATTTTTATTCTAATTTCTTTGCATGGGTGTGTAGATCTATGTGTCCCCTAGCTGTCCCTCAAGTTTGGTAGGAAACCGTGTCCATTTCGTGTCCGTATCGGACACGTATCAATGTGTTTACGAATGTGTTTGATGAAATACCTAAACCTATCTTTTGTTCTACTTTTTTAAAACTTTTTTAACAAACTTGTAGACCTTATTATGCTCTTTGATTTTTGTGCTGACTGGGGTGATTTTTGTGTCATGTCCGTGTCCAAATTGGATACGAACACGCACGCAGCAGGCTGCACACAGTGCCCTGCTGGTCGGGCACTGTAGCGGACACGACACAACACATTTTGACACGAAATTTGGTGGACACCTAGGCCACATGTCTGACACTACACTGACAATTTTTCAGGTTATGTTATCGAGTAGATTGGAAGAAATCCCACCCGCACTAATTTTACACACACGTGCACTATTGTACAGACCTTCACTGATACGGGCTTCGTGTCCCTCGTGGATACGTCATGGTGACATGTCAGGGACACGAACGTGTTGCCCTATGTTAGGCGAACATGGGGACACGAGCACGTGTCATGAATCGACTCGTGTCGTGTGCACGAACCCTTGACACGCTTGCACGAGGCTGTGCCTTGCACAGTTCTGTTACACATTAATACTCGTGTTTGACATGACTTGGACACCTCGTGTCCTATTTTCTGGACACGACACAATCTGTATGACACCATGTTATGTACACGACACACTGTAACCCATCAATTTCATGTTTTGATTGAATTTCGAAATCGAATTGGATTTTCTCTTCGTTTTACTGATACTTCAAACTGAGAATGTAATATGAATTTGGGTTTTCTTTGATTTGGGTTTCATGTTTTAAATCATTGTTAGTTCACGAATTATCCTGTTAATTACATACTGTATACCTGTGTTAGTTTACTGGGATTCATTTGAGTATTTGTTTTGAGTTGATTGATTCGAGTTCACATGTGGGTTTTAGTTGTTAGTTAATGTTGGTTGGAATATTTGGAACTGAAATTTCTGAGATTTATACAAGTATGCAAAACCTGAGAACAGTTTTTGTGTGCACTATTTTCACAAATTGACACACACCCTTACACTGAAACCTGAGAATAGCTAATTCACATTCACACATTGATTTCATATATCACACACACATGTAAAAACCTGAGAACCATGCCTATCTACTGCTCACTAATCCTCATGCACACACTGATTCTTCTGATACCTATACACACACTCATACACATGTACCCAATGACCTGAGAATATGTACACACATCACCCTACATGTCCTGATATCTATACACACACACACTGAGATACACACACACCCCCATGTCCTATTGAGACACTCACCTACACATTGACACACACATACACAGGTACACACAAACTGGAAACCCCCTATTTCCTGAGATACCATACTCTACATGCCACACCCTCACATCACATTACACACACACACACATGCACACATGTTCCCTAACCTATGACAGAAATCTGTATATGCACACATTGAACTGTTATAAAACCCGAGAACACCCTACTGCCGCTTGCACACCTCACTAGCCAATTGCACTCTCTTATGCCTACTACAACACCTTTCACATTCATTGCACTTGGTTATATGCTGTACTTCATTTAGCTGCTACATTAGGACATGTCCTATGTTGCATTTCCCATGTATCCTGATACCCACTGTGCCCTTGCTTTGATACTTCACTATAGGTAGCAAGTTGCAACCATTGCTACACTTATGTACTGCATTCCCATGTGCTGCCTATATTTGGCTAGTATAGACTTGGAAGAATGCCCTGCATCATTGTCATTGTCCTGCATACAAGATGGCCATATCATTACCTATCAATTCAGTGTTCATTACCTGCAAATGGATACATGAACATGAGCAATAGCTAACTCATAAGATGGTCCTATCCTTGGGTTTATTTCCCTGAAATTCAGTGCATTACCTACCTAGGCTTAACTAAGTGTTTCACTGCACTATATATATATGTCCTGTATTCACTAAACACATCCATGTCCTGCACTTAGGGACACCACTGCACAAATTGCATTTTCATACTGCATTGTATTACCTTCTTGCATACATTTGCATTCACTACACTCTTGTCTTACAACATGTCCTTGCATTCCCTGCATTCCTATTGTTCTGCACTGCATACCCCCTACTGCATATGGTATCTTCATTTCATGTCTTGCCCTTATCCTGGTTCAGTTGCATATATGTTTACAAACATGTATGATAGGCTCAATGCTATACATTATATGTATAATTGCCTATATAGATGTATGTAATGTGTGCTTAAATGGACATGTATGTATACATGATAGCCTATATTCATTCCTATGTGTGTGCCTATATACTTTGAGTGTATATGCCTATGTGTGTGTGTGTGTGTGTGTATGTGTATATATATATATATATATATATATATATATATATATATATATATATATATATATATATATATATATATATATATATATATATACATATATATATATATATATATATATATATTTTTATATAAGTGTGCCTTATATGCATAAGTATATATATATATATATATATATATATATATATATATATATATATATATATATATATATATATATATATATATATATATATATATATATATATATATATAAGGCACACTTATATAAAAATATAAATATATATATATATATATATATATATATATATATATATATATATATATATATATATATATATATATATATATATATATATATATATATAAATATATATATTGTGTGTTTAACAGCTTGTGTTAGTGTCTATGTGCTAGCCTAGGCTTGGTTAGGCCTAGTGAGACTTGTCTAGCCTAGAATGACCTAGTTGACTTAATGGTTGACCAAGAGTTGACTTGGGTCTAAAAGGACCTAGAAATCATGTAGAATGCATTAAAATCTTCAGCCTTACTATTCTAGACATGTTGTGACTTATGTTGTTCTAAATAGGAGTCAGGTACCTTACTTGGGACTCTATATTCTCAGCGGGACATTCAGGTTATCAGGCGAGTACATTATCTGATCATTTCATAACTTGCTTAGGATTATATTCCTGCTCTAGATTACCTTATTTGATGCTGTCACGATATTATCACGGATTGGTACTATATGGATCCCTACATTGAGATGTTATCCCCCTCGGGAGCATCGGATACTTCATGTCATGTGTTTCATGTACATCATGTATTCCTTGCTCTCATGTTATTCATGTTTCTCATGTGCTTCATATACGTTCATGTACGCTCTTGTACTCTCATGTGCTCTTATGTACGATCATGTTTCTCATGTACTTCATGTGTAACCTATACTTCATGTGTACCCCTTCACGGGCCTTCATGTAGAATTCATGTACACTAAGTTCTGAGCCCTCATGTATACTTCATATACACCCATCTATGGGCTTTCATGTGAAAATCATGTGTGTAACATAACTTGTCTGGATCCTTGTGTATTGATTGGGGTTGGAGGAGTATAAATAGTCATGTGAACAATTCTAAAGTAGTATAACCATGTGAGCCTCTTTAGTATATTCTTGTGCAAATCCAGCCGTTCACATGTCGACTTTGTACTCTACATCACTAGTCACTGATAGTTCTCTACTTATAGTAGATATTTCCATTACAGTTCTCTCTTTACATTATATACATTCTTTCAGTTTTCATGTATTGTACACTTTTACTCTTTTACACGTTTATATTTCCTAACCTGCTATGATCTGTGTGAGATGTATTGTGCTCGCTCATGTCCTGACTGGACCTGTTGAAAATATTACAGAGGATGATGAGGAACCCTGCACCCCTTACCATGGAGCTTGCTTAGATGACACTCGCGACCTAGACCCTTAGAAGGTTCAGGCAGCTGCTGAGGATGATACCCATGCATAGTATAGATGGTTTAGACTGTTCTTTCTTTTCATGTTAGTTGTTGTCATTGATTTCAGAGTTGTATTATTATGGAGATGTTGAGACTTGTGTTGTTAACTTTGATTTATTTCACTTCTGTTTGTACCTCAGTTTTGAGGATTTCCTTATCTATTCCATCGTGCTATATTCTACCACTAGATTGTGATTGAGTTGTACCTTCTGTGACTTGGCCTCCAGTTAGAGAGTATTTTATATTGTGTTAGTTATGTTTATGACCTAGAACAGCGTTCTACCGCCGACCCTGTAGCGTAGGCTGGGCGCTGTTATATACTCGTACCCTCACAGTGGGTGCGGATCGTGACAGGGTGCAACTTAGGCTCGTAGGGCATCACTCCCATGCGAGGACGATCGGTTCTATGGAACCAGGGTATGACATATAATATATGGCAAAGCCCAATACTATGTAGAATCCATGGTTTGTTTCCTGGATGAGATTCAAGATACGAGAGATATAGTGTTACAAATATGCCTCGCCTAGTGGAATCTCAGAATTTAATTGTAATTTTAAATTTTGTTACATTTTATTAAGTTGTCGTTATGTTTTGCTATTATTTGTTTTAAAAGATGCAATGTTAGGTGACATTGCTTACATATGTTGGTAGGAGCACTGCGTATAGGCAACAGAGTCTATAGATTTGAGGAGTTTTGGTTAGATGATTGTACATTGCGTGGATTATTAGATACTCTGGCCGAACTGGTACGTCTTTATTTATCATTTCAGGGCATTTCATTTCATTACTTGAAAAAACCCTTTAAATTTCAACGTCCAAAAATACAACAACTCATAAATAGTAGGGAGAGTAACATGTGGCCGGAGGCACTATTTTTTTTGCAATGGCTTGTGGTTGTTATTGATCGAGATATTATGCATGGCCCAACGCCCCATATGCCGCATCGAATTATCCAGCCAACAACGTTATTCGAGACATAGTTGTAGGTCCATTACTCAACTGGCTAGAAGAAGGAATTTCTACTAGAATGTAGAGGGAACATCTCATCAGGGCCCTCACACTTCTTACGAGGTTGGAGTGGGTACTCCCTATCATGTTGGTGATAGTAGATTTCAGGCCGGTCCTACAGATTGGTTCGGGATATGGATCAATATACGCAGTGGATGTCAATTCCATCATCTCAAATACCAACTCAGCAGATGTAGAAGGTGGACACTCAGGAGCTTGATAGTTCAGATTCAGATCCTCCTATGGAGAATACAGCGGATTAGCGAAATCAACTAGGTATCAAGAAAACTGTACGTAGAGATTACTTGAGATGGTTTAGGCATGGTCGTAGCTGAGTATTTTTTATTTAATAAAAATTAAAAATATTAAAAATTAAAAGTTATTTGGATTTTTAATTTATTTTTACTTTTGGAAGATCTTGTTATCTTGAAATTGGAGTTGCCTTCTTACTTTTGATATATAGGATAACAATATATAAAAATATAACAACAAAAACATAAGAAATCGTTTATCTTAAAAAATTAAAAAAAATTATAAAGGGCACCATTGTACTTGGCGTCTCATCCACTATCTTCAGGGGGCGCCAACAGCAGTGGCGCCATATCCAATTCTTCATAGGGGACGCCATAGGAGATGGAGTGTTACGCCCCGACTCGGGAGATCGTTCATCCTCGCTTGATTTCACCGAATCGATCTCCTTGCTGGGGCGTGATGCCGTACGAATCTGGAGTTGCACTCGTACAAAGCAAGATGACAAGTTTTTAAAAATGGTTATCTTTGATTTGATATTTAACAGCAGAAGAAACAGAGTATACAAAAAATTCTCTTTATTTATAATTGAACTGAGGTTACAAAGGCTTTCAATAGCCCAACTGAATTGCCGGATTGGCTTACAACACTCAGGTTCTCTCTTGCCCACAAAGGATTTCACCATTCCATACATCATGTCTTCTATATCTCGACCGTATCATCCTGTTGCAAGTTCGAACGTCAATACGGTCGTACGCCTCAAAACGCTACAACATTCTCTGCCTCAGCACATTCAAACGAAGCTCCGCCGTGAGCAATCTATTCTCTGCATCCTACAAGAAATCTGGTGGAGGATCAGTACTAATCCTCTCTCGTACTGATATTGACCCACTTTACTAAAAATTAAGTAGATATGTTGAATCATGCAACATACAATTTAGTGATCTTTCTATCTTTGTCTTAGGATCAGTTTCATGGCGTATTCGAAATCAGTAAAACATGTTATCGTGGCAAGCATGTTATTTGATTTGCATAAGCAAGCAGGCAACCAATATCAATCTCGTGTTATTTTGTGACTTCTTACCAACATCGACGTACTCAACCTTGCCTGACGTAAGGTGAATACGCCTACCATATTTTTCTATGATGTTATAAGTGATCTTGTGTAGGATCTCTGTGTGCCTACACTTTCAGCCCACCGTTCTTTAACTATATGAAGGTTGATGGCATTACAAGCCAAAATGGACTATAATACTCAAATCACATATGTAAGACGATGATCGCTCCATCTGAGATTGCTAATCCCTTATCCGGAGGACCCCGAATTACTCAGTAAGTGGCATATCACATCAATAGTAGGTCTCAAACCATCTTAATAAAGTGCACCATCAATATCGACTTTCTTAAACCGTACCCCTCCTAGGCCGAACGGTCCCAGCGCCCTGGTATACCACGTTCGAGGGAGCTTTCATATACTCGTACATAGGCTATATATCTCAAGTCCATTCAACCATGCAACGCGTCTTATTTTCATACAACCAAGAAATTTGCCTATCTTCTATTTCTATTGGCATAATGCCCCAACTCAATATTCATCAACGAACGCCTCAAAGGCCATAAACATTTCAAAGGCACCATGCCATGTTCGACAGTTCCATCACATTCGTGCCACAACTATTCCCTTCTTCGCAATAAGCCATCTTTCATAAGTCTCGTGCATGTACGCACAATTTGATATAGCTATTCTCCATACTTCTAGTTGTGCACTCGATGCATGTCCCGATGCCGTATTTTCATGTTTTATACTTAATGTTCAATGTTTTTGGCTCGTGCACTAGGGCACTCGCCTTAATAGTCTTTCAATATTCTATCCCGCTAACTCGTGAGTGAAGGCACGAACGACTCGTGCACAGAGGTACTTGTCGATACAGTTATCCAATGTTCTTATGGCTTGCGCACCGAGGCCCTCACCTTTGCGATATTTTAATGTTCAATAGTGGCTCGTATATTTGATGTATATTTCATTTCAATTATTCTATCTAATGTTTGACACGCACTATGTTCATCCCTCGATCGAGCCACACCCGTGGTCTCGATATGTTAACTTAGCATACAACTGTACATTTTACTTAGGCATGTGTAGAAGCATGGAAAATACTAAAGAAATTGACTCATGTGGCCAAGAAAGACCCATGCGGCTCAGAAAACGCATGCGGCTCAGGGAGTCATGCGGCATAAGGAGCTATGCGGCCGGAGGCATTCCATGCGGCTCAGAAGACACGTGGCGTGACAGTGCTCCCCTCTGATCCATGCTGCATTAATTACTTTGACGGCTGACCCCTCTGAAAAGTTGACAGACCTGACACCAAAGCAGGTAATTATGACTCTGTCATGATGATGAATCTCTAGGGAAGAGAAAGAAATCTCTGACACGATCTCCCGAGAATAACAAAATGCCACGTGGCCCTGCCACGTGGGTGTGCTTATGCGGCTCGAAGTGAAGACTTCCCATGCGGTTCAGAGTGAAGCTGTCCCATGCGGCTCGAGTGGAATCATCCCTATGCGGCTCAAGAAGATCATGCCCATGCGGCTCAAGCAGACACACCATTATGCGGTTCATGCGGCTCATCATATGGTTCAGAAGTCTGAAGGAGGGGGCCACTGCCCAGACAGTCCTGACACGTGTCCCAAGTCTTATGCGGCCCAAAATTCATGCGGCCAAAATCTCATGCGGCCCAATCTGCATGCGGTTCCAGTCTCACCATTGGCTCTCAGGACACGTGTCCTCAGCCGATCAATCTCCCAGATTTATGGCAATCCAAGATCGGGTCGAATCCCAATGAACTGGGGCACGTGGCAGGAGAATAAATTTGATTTATTCGCAGATATGAGAGAATCATTATAAGAAAGATTTATGCCAATCAGCATTGATTGCTAATGGGGATTTGGTGTAATCTACCCTTAATGGTTCTGATTCGTCACAATCAGAAACGAACGGCCTGGATTGATCAATCCCCAAGCCGCCGCCATCTCCAAGAGCTAATCATTGGCAACCCTAGCGATCACATCCCACTATTATAAATAGCAAGGTGCCATTCCCTTGTGAGATATAGGGAGAGATACAAAAAAAAGAATCAGAGAAGAATACGTATACACAGAGAGACTTCCCCCATAGTTAGAGAGAGAATATACACAGAGAGAGAGAAGCCAGGAGAGCAATCAGAGAGAGAGCAAGAAGGCGTTTCTTCGTCAACGACCAAGCAGATCTTCCCCGAGTCAAGGCTGCGTACCGATCGTCCAAGGAGTAAGGCAGAGCAACCGTCGCTTTCCCGAGCCTCTATCGTCACCCCCCAGAATCTAAAATAAACAATCGTACTTAGACTGCTGTACCTAGGTTTTCGTCCCTAGGCTTTCTTTGTACGAGCGAGTTTGTATTGTGAGTCTAAGTTCAGTCCTCCGATAATTGTTCTGTACTTTTACAATCAATGGCAAACACGATGGCGACTCTGCTGGGGACTAACTTCTCCACGGTTGAGGAGTTGGTGACGCAATCGGACGCAGCCAAACTTAGCTCTACACAACAGAAGATGGTCGTACGCTTCGACCAACAGGCGTTCGAAGAGATGCTCTCTGAAGGTAGCACTGGCCCGGTCCAGAAGCGCACCCACACCATAAAGGCTCGCAAAGAGTGGAGGCCAAAATCATTTGCTCCTCCGCAAGCCCTTAATGTGGTGCTCTCTATTGCTCAAGATGGCGAGAAAGACTCCCCTGTGGCCCCACTTCAGACCGTAGACAACTCTGCTGTCCCCAAGTCCGGCAGAAGAAAACACTATGATGCTGGACTTGCAGGGGCAAAGAGGAACTCTACGCGATCCGAGCCGCAGAAGAGTATTAACCGCAGGAAGAAAACCCATACGGCTACAACCGCCGACCGCATAAAGAAAACTCATGCAGCCACATCTGTCAGCCGCATAACTTATGCGGCTACAGTTGCCAACCGCACGGATGAGACTCATGCGGCTATTAAAGTCAATCGCTTGCAGAAAACCCATACGGCCACAGATGCCAACCGCATACGGTCAGCCTGCACGGTCGTGACTCCTAACCGCATAAAGACTCATCCTACAACAAAAGACAGCCGCATGCAGACAGCCTGCACGGCACCCAATGTTAGTCGTATAGCATCCGTCCCACGCTTCTCTCGATCAGTCTTCGACCGGCTCTCATGCGGTCCTGACTCTGATCATTCTCTGGATGATAATCCAGACTCTGTGGTATTCGACTTAGACTCCTCCTATTACGCACCCACAAGTGCTAAAAGGAGGAAGTCTAGGGCAGCGCGGGCTCATCAAGTCCAGACGACTGCCCCAACCTCTGACTATCGGGGCGTCCCGCTGATTATCACGCGGGCCTCTGATGGGAAGTTGTATAAAACCACTCAAGTCCAGCCTCCGGCGGCAAACAGACAAAGTGGTTCCTCTGACCTGCGTGAGGTTATCCTCCACAAATGCAAGAAAAGAGAAGGAGTTTCGGGGTGTAAAGAGCCCTCACACGGACATCAATGCACCCAGATCATCGTCAACTGCTGTTGCAGCAACGCGGCGGTGACGGAAGACCGGCCATCCGTCTTCCAAAGACTACATCACCCGAGCTCAGAAGACGAGGCACCTCCTGTTGTCTCCTGCAAGTCCGCGCAGAAAGTTCTCGCCAAGGGAAGAAGGAAGAAAACGAGCATCTCCAGTCCAAAGGTGTCAACTACTGTAGCTAAGAAACCGTCGTCTAAAGGGTTATCCTCCACTGGAGTATTCCAACACACCCGTTCGAAGACGAAAACTGCTGCAGTAGGAAGTTCGTCGTCTGCAACATTCGGGGTCGTCGGAACTGGAGGTAGCACTCCTCCAAACATCCACGACAATCCGATATTCCAGGAATACGGACTGGAGGAAGCAAATCCTCCGACGGATACAATAGATACTGACGTCCCCAAGGACATCCTAGACGAAGCAAGCTCTGAAGCCGGGGGTAGTGTTCCTTCTGAGTCTGAACCTGAAGAGAACATCCCCACATATCCTGATGATTTCTCGATACACGGGTATGACTCGGAGGGTACATCCTCCACCACTCCTTCCGTCACCCCTCATGTGAAGACGGTGTTCATGACAGACAACAATCAAGGCGGTTCCGGTGATCGCCAGCACATCGACACTTTGGAGGCCATATTGCACGCCTTGGTCAAGTCTGTAGACGAGATCAAAGCGGCGCTTCCTAATCTGCAGGGGGTGACACCTGGCTAGACAAGCACGGGTCCCCCAATCAACGTAGATTCAAATTCGGCGGCACCGAACCCGGGCAATAATCCTCCCGAAGTAACGGCTCCGACTGCGACAGATGAGACCCGAGAAGTAAGGAGAGAAGTTCAAGAGCTCCGAGCCACGTTCCACACCAGAGAAAACTCTCAAGACTTCAGAATACGGCAACCATATCCTGCTGAATGGAGGGATGTTCCATTCCCACCAAGATATAAGCCGTTCAATATCAACCCCTATGATGGCAAGACCTCAGCAAGTCGGTACATCACTTACTTCGAGGTCACTACCGACCATCTGCCCCATGATGACGCTATCCTGATACGGTTATTCATTGGGGCATTGGAAGGAGTCGCCTTCGATTGGTACCGCAACCTGCCGGACAATTGCATCCATTCCTTCGCTTGCTTCAAACGTCTGTTCTTGGAGAGGTTCTATGAGGTAGGGCAGGACGTCACGATGTCTACCCTCATGGACGTCATTCAAGGAGAGAAAGAGATGACGAGGAATTATATTGAGCGGTTTCGTCAAACCGCAATGAAGTTACCATCTGGCAACCCGGACTCCTCCTTGATCGAAATTTGCCAAAAGAGACTACTCCCAACAATCAGTCTCTGGATGGGCGAGAGTCAATTCAAGGGCTGGAAGGCTTTTATCATTAGTGCTACAAGTGCCGAAGAACGATTAAAGAAGGCTCGCCAACTGGGATTACATATCTCAGAGGGAGAGAACAAGAGCAAGCGTCCCAGCACCACCAACGACAATGGGGGTAGCCCCTCCAACAACCGGGACAACAGAGGCAAGCAGGCTATGGTGGCCGATACAGCCCAGAAGCCTGAGTCGCAACCTGCGGACAAACAATGGCCTCAAATCACTTGCTCTTTTGAAGACGGTCACGTCAAGCCTATCTTGGACATGCTCATACAAGGAGATAGGATTCAGCTTCCTCCACCATGACGGGAGCCTCGGCCGGCTGATCTGGAGAACCCAAAGTTCTGCCATTACTACCGCTGCGTCCACCATGCTACGCACGATTGCTACCAACTGAAACGATATATCCAGAACCTCATCGATTCGAACGCTCTGGCCATCGATTTCGAGGAGGTAACCGTGGCAGCCAACATGGTGTCCGTACAATTCGGCAGCTTCCCTCCAACAGAGACCCAGGACGGGGTTATACCCATCCCTCTGGCAACGATGGAGATTGCTAATCTCCCACCTGCTCAAGCTGCTGGTCTAGTACCCCTCACCACATCACGAGGAGAAATCATGTGGGTCCACCCGGACCTAGTCCACGAGGTAACTCAGTCCACTCCACCTTCTAAAAAGAAAAGTGGAAAAGTCAGATCCTGCCTTACTACCTCAGCAGATGAAGAGGAAGTCACGGCCGTTGTTACTCGATCCGGAGCACAATCTCAACCTGTGGCTGAAAACTCGACTGATGATCATCCGCCCATTACCACGGATGCTCCGGGACCGGCTCAGCCTTCGACGACCGATAAGCCTAGGCCGAAGGAGACTCGCTTCGACAAATCCCTCCGAAAGGAAACATCTCAGGGGCTGGAGAGGCCCTACAACTTCGACATCTTGGCGCAATTGGCCAATACACCGGCCAAATTGTCCTTATATGAACTCCTGAGGCTCTCGAAGGATGTCCGCACAGCCTTGAGCGATGCACTTCAAAATGCCGACGCGTACCTGGCTCAGGTCAACCTCACGGGAGAAAATCAGCCCACAGACCTCCAAGATAGTGCCTGTAGGGAAGCAATGCCCAACATCGTCTTCACTCCACAAGACATGCTCATCAAGACTAATCTACACGATCGCCCATTATACTACACAGGCTACATCGGCGATGTAAAGGTGGACCGGATGCACATTGACCCTGGGTCTTCCATAAGCATCATTCTAAAAGGACTACTGCATCATCTTCGCATCCCGATGCATCGTCTGACCCCTACAAACACCGCCATCAGTAGGTTCAATTCGGGCAGGAGCTACCCAATCGGAAAGATCCGTCTGAAATGTCAGATTAGCGATCTCCAATCAGAAGTCACTTGCTACGTCATAGATGCCGACACTTCATACAACATCCTTTTGGGGCGCCCTTGGATACACGATTACATGATCGTGCCTTCCACGCTACACCAATGCTTCAAATATGTCGACAAGCACGGCTTTGTGAGGACAGAATTTGCTGACATCGATCCCTTCAAAGGGGTCGAATCTTATTACTCGGACTCCTGCCGATACGAAAAGTCGAAGAGGCACCTTGAAGGAGGAAGTAAACAAACTGATGTTGAAGCAACCACGGGATCAGAAGAACCTCTGACAATCCACCTCCAAGCTCGCAAACCAGGCAATTCCGTACCCCTTACGGCCACGCTGCGTAAGGACGCGATCAGCCTCTCGGCACAGGAAGAGCAGTTGAGAATCAGGCTGCCAAGGTCCGGCCAGGTACCGAGACCCACGACAGGGCCACTTACCATCAGATTGCCAAAAGTCAGTCAATCCCAAACAGAGAAGCTCAATCCCTCCGATAGACCTCTGACGATACGCCTGCCTAAGAAAGGTCGTCACCCCGATGCGAGGTCTGATACTTCAAGCGAACCAGCCACCCCTCGCTCCACGTCAAGTGCCAGACTGAGGGTTGCTAGTCTACCGACAACCCCACGCTCCGCTCCGTCAGTTGAGCCTCTAAAGATCAAGCTGACTAGGATGCCCTCTCAATCTTCATTCACACAGGGGGTAGCCGAAGAGGAACCAGAGCTAGCCAAGTATGTGGCTGCCCACACTGACGCTCCTTCCGCAGATGATGTAATCCCTCTAGAAAAGATACCTTACTTCATCAATAAAGGGTTATCTTTGAACTACACCGAGCTCAATAAGCTATGTACAATGTACGCTATGGAACACGGTATAGGCACTCACTTACATACACAGGTGACAAATGTGTACACCGCTATCCAACTTACTCTAGTAGAAGACGCTTACTGAATAATCGAGGGAGGGGACCACCCAATCATCTTCGGTCGGACGAACAACCCGCATCCCCTCGCCATGGAAGAAGTCGACTTCGGGTCAGATGCTGGAAGACTGCCTCTGTATCTCTATAGCCCTCAATCCAAATATCTCATGCAGAAACAGGGGTATGATCTAGAGACAAAGCCAGGACTGAACTACGGCACTGGACGACGATTACCTTTGAAGACGCCAGCCCCGACGGGCAAACTACGGAACTACTATAACAAAACCCGATGCGATTTAGGGTATGTAACGCCTACGACGACCCCTGAAAGCTCAGATGAAGAATGCGACTGGCAGTCACATTCAACCGGATCACCGACTTTTGACTCAGATACCAGCATCGGAGATGTGTTCAGGCAAGTCATGTCAGTCAACATGGCATTCACCAACGCTTACGAGGAAGACGAAGACATCCCCGAAATCCTTGAGCTAGAGCCATGGGCCCAGCAATTAGACGCACAATGGGAAAAGCGGTTCGAACTGAGAGAACCTCCTACTGAAGATGAGGTCATACAAGTGGATCTCGGCAGCGAATCTTCTCCAAAACCGATCTTTATCAGTAAAAGCCTAACTGACGAAGAACGAGAGTCGCTGTTAGAACTTGTCAGAGAATACATTGATGTGTTCGCCTGGAGCTATGAAGACATGCCGGGGTTAAATCCTGACATCGCTCTCCACAAACTCAATATACGGCCAGATGCAAAGCCAGTCAAGCAGCAACAACGACGCTTCCGCCCAGGCATCATGGACGCGATCGAAGCCGAAGTCAACAAGCTAATAGCCAGCGGCTTCATTTGTGAAGAGCAACATCCTGATTGGGTCGCCAATATAGTACCCGTCCTCAAGAAGAATGGGAAGATTCAAATCTGCATCGACTTTCGCAACCTGAACGAGGCATGCCCCAAAGATGAATTTCCCCTTCCTATCACAGACATCATGATCGACAATACATGCGGCTTTGAACGTATGTCACTCATAGATGGATTCTCGGGGTACAATCAAATCAAGATGTCTCCTGACGACGAAAAGCACACTTCATTCCGAACCCCGATTGGCACATACTGCTACACAGTCATGCCATTCGGTCTAAAGAATGCTGGCGCTATTTATCAGCGAGCCATGAGTATCATTTTCAGAGAACATTTGCGCAAGACAGTGGAATGCTATGTCGACGACATCACCGTCAAGAGTCGCCGTAAGGAAGATCATTTGCAAGACCTGAGAACAGTGTTCAACTTAATACGAGTACACAATCTGAAGATGAACCCTACAAAATCGTTCTTGGGCGTATCCAGCGGGAAGTTCTTGGGCTTCATCATCACTGCACGGGGTATCCATGTAGACCCCGAGAAAATGAGGGCAATCATGGAGATGGGTCCCCCGAAAAATCTTCGTGAACTTAGAGGCCTCCAAGGGAGGCTAGCTTATATCAGGAGGTTCATTTCCAACCTCTCCGGGCGATGTCGACCGTTCATCCACCTCATGAAGAAGGGAGTCTCATTCGTATGGGACGAGGAATGCCAGCGCGCTTTCGATGACATCAAAGAATATTTATCAAATCCTCCAGTCCTGGTGGCCTCGGTCCCTGGAAAACCATTCCTGCTCTATGTACGAGCAATGGAACACTCCCTCGGTGCCCTGCTGGCACAAAACAATGATGCAGGCCACGAGCAGGCCATTTACTATCTCAGCCGAATGATGGTCGGGTCCGAACACCGATACACCACTGTGGAGAAAGAATGCCTCGCCCTGGTATTCGCCATTCAAAAGACGCGGCACTATGTCACGGGGCAAACCATACATGTGATCTCACGGATCAACCCTCTCAGGGTCCTCATGACCAAACCAGGGGCACTCAGCTCCCGCCTCCTACATGGGCGATATTGCTGTCCCCCAATCATATGATCTTCGTCCCGCAGAAGGCTGTCAAAGGTCAAGCCCTGGAAGACTTTTTGGCGGCCCATTCAGGATCGGAATCATCCAGAATATACAAAGAAATCCCAGATGAGGTCGCCGATTCAAATACAACCACCCACGATAACATATGGCGGATGTTCTTCGATGGCGCTTCAAGAACCGGACCCAAGGGAAACATCGTCGTCGGAGTCGGAGTAGTATTGGTCTCTCCTACCGGGCTAGTGATCAATCGCGCCTACTCTCTCACGGAACCCTGCTCTAACAATGTGGCCGAGTACAATACTTTGGTCATTGGCCTCCAACTCGCAAGAGAACTGGGGGTAGAATACCTTGAGGCATACGGCGATTCGCAATTAATCGTCAACCAGATTCGGGGGACGTACGAAGTCCGCCATGAAGACATGATCCCCTACCACCAAATAACGATCAACATTATCTCATCATTCGAGGGATTCTTCATCGAACACGTCCCCAGACTCCAAAATATCGAAGCTGATGCCCTAGCAGGCCTGGCTGCTTCCCTAGCAGTGACAAACCACTCTCATCATTCGGTCGATGTAATCGACCATGAGCTGGTCTGCCCCAAGAACAACGTTCAAGCCATGGCGAGCTATTCTGCTCAGATGATCGACGAAGCGCCAGACTGGAGACAACCATTCATAGACTTCGTGGTCTACGACATCCTGCCCGAGAACCCGAAGGAGGCTACTTCTATCAGACGGCGTTCTCTCAGATTCTTCTATGATACAGAGACGAAAATGCTGTATCGCCGCTCCTACGACGGATTACTACTTCGATGCTTGTCGAACGCAGAAGCTAAAGAAGCCGTACAAGAGGCTCATGACGGTGTCTGCGGGGCCCATCAGCCTGGCCCTAAGCTGCAAGACCGCCTTCGCCGGATGGGCTACTACTGGCCCACGATGGTGGCTGATGCAATAGATTATGCCCGAAAATGCATGGCCTGCCAAGTCCACGCAGACTTCATTCACCAACCATCCGAATTTCTACATCCGACAGTGGCGTCCTGGCCATTCGAAGCATGGGGAATGGATATCATTGGTCCAATCACCCCCACCTTTCTCCCGAGGACATCGCTTCATACTTGCAATCAATGATTACTTCTCAAAGTGGGCAGAAGCTGTCCCACTCGCCGAAGTCAAGACTTCGAACGTAATCAGCTTCCTGAAGCACCACGTCATCTACCGCTTTGGACTGCCCCGAAGGATCATCCATGATAATGGCCCGCAGTTTATAAGCCACGCATTCTACCGATGCTGCGACAAACATCGCATTCAGAATATCGCTTCGACACCATACAACCCGGCAGCAAACGGGTTAGCAGAGGCATTCAACAAAACAATCATCAAACTCCTCAAGAAATTTGTCTCCTCCAACAAACGCGACTGGAACGAGAAGCTCGGCGAGTGCTTATGGGCTTATCGCACCACGGTTCGAACAGCCACCGGAAATACACCATTCTCTCTGGTGTACGAGAGTGAGGCAGTTCTCCCATTAGAGACTCAGATTCCCTCACTCCGAGTCGCCCTCACTTATCAATTGACAACGGATGACAACTACCGACGTCGACTACAAGAGTTAGAGGCCTTAGATGAAAAACGCCTCCTAGCTCAGCAAAGGATCGAATTATACCAAGCACTCATCTCAGAAGCCTTCAACAAAAAGGTCAAAGTCAGAACATTCCAAGTGGACGATCTTGTTTTGGCAGTCAGGAGGCCAATGGTCATGACTCACAAGACCACCGGCAAGTTCCAGCCAAAATGGGAAGGCCCATTTATCATCGAGGCCGTGTTCTGCAATGGTGCTTACCGCCTCGCCAAGCAGAACGGAGACTTGCTCATGTTGCCCGTCAACGGCAAGTTCCTGAAGAAATACTATGTTTAAACAACATTTTCCAGAGTTTCGAGTTATGTGCCCGCTGGTACCACTGAACTCAACCCCCTAATTTTCCAACTTATTGAGTCACGTACCCTCTTGTACCGCTGAACTCATATCCCAAATTCCCAAGTCATGTACCTGCTGGTACCTCTGAACTTACACTTTGATTCCAATATTCACAGATTTTTGAGTCACGTACCCGTGTGTACCGCTGAACTCATGCCCTTCTTCCATAAACATATCCCAAATTCCTAAGTCATGTACCTGCTGGTACCTCTGAACTTACACTTTGATTCCAATATTCATGGATTGTCGAGTTATGTGCCCATCGGTACTCCTGAACTTACATCCCGGTCACTCTTTTGAAAGAAAGTCATGTATAATTATACCGCTGAACTTTCTTCCTACAAGAGATCCTCCCTCATGATCTAATACCTGTACTCCCAGTACACAACAAAGGTAATGGATCCACAAATTTCCAAGACGACCATGTCCTCATCACCTCTGAGTCGTCCCATTTCCGCCAAAAACAAATCACCCCTACATAGAATTTCCATGTCCTCATTACCTCTGAGTTATTCTACGTACCCCCCTTCATTGAGCCCACTCCTGTCATGTCCTCATTACCTCTGAATGGGAAGGCTCCGTTGAAGAAACCTTCATACTTGCCATGTCCTCATTACCTCTGAGTAAGTATGATGATCCCCTTTCGACCTATTACCTGTACCCACCACCGGAGTACGCCAAGGGTAATGGGTCCACAAATGTCCTCTGTTGACCACAAATGTCCTCTGTTGACCACAAATGTCCTCTGTTGACCACCAATACCCTCCGTCGAGTTCGCTCCTGCCATGTACTCATTACCTCTGAGTAGGAAGACTCTACGTTCAAAAAACTTTCCTACTTGCCATGTCCTCGTTACCTCTGAGCAAGTATATCAGTTCTCTTTCATCCTATTACCCGTATCCTAAACCAGGGTATGCCAAGGGTAATAGGCCCACAAATATCCTCAGCTAAATTTCTTATAAACACAAACCTATCACCTCATCATGCCCCAGGAGCCCAGCTGCTCTACGGCAATTCTTTTTTCAATACCAAGAGCACCCATGACCACTTTGCTATGGCTGCTTCAGGTATCCTGACCGAAACTTGTTATCTCTACCTAAAACCAAGGTACGCCATGGGTAACAGGTCCACAAATATATCCCCTATGCGGGGAAGAACATCACCATAATATCACAGGCACAACAGGTAATACAAATGAAAGGTAGAATGGAAAATACTCTTTATTTGAAGGAAGAAAAGAAGTACTACATATTTCGGGACCCCGTCCCTTTTCAAAAAAAAAGAAGAAGGGGAAAACGGAGACAAAACAAGAGGCCGATTATAGCTCGGCATTGCACAACTCCAAAAGACGGTCCTTTACCAAAGCAGTCCCCCGATCAAGCCTTTGCTTAGCTCGACGCTCGGCCTCTTGGGATAGCTGCTCTGCGTCATTCAAATGTGAATAAGCCTGCCAGTTGTCCTCCACCTTCTTTAGGGCAAGCTCTAGGTTAGCAGAAGCCCTACTATACTTGCCAGCCTCCTGAATAGCAATCTCTTTCTCAACCGAGCGGCCTCAAGCTCTGACTCCAGGAAGGCCAGTTTTCTTGGAGCTCGAGGATCTGTTCCCAACATCGGCCACCCCACAAGAGCATCCGCTTCCGAGTCGTATAATTTTCAGTCCGACGGCTCCACTGGTCGTGCAACTGAGTCCTTCCGACGGTCCTGTATATAGCCGTTTGAGTGATTCCCTGGGCAGCCATCACCTTCTCCACCACGATAGTGAGAAAGTTGCGTTCTCGATTTATGGCCGCAGGTAAATCAGTCTGTTGCCAACGAGCGAACTGGGCACAAGAACGGTCACCTCTACTAGATTAGGCTCCAAGA